>OX438830.1:9323008-10558711 GCA_949315975.1 Eudonia truncicolella
ATGGTACATTCTTCTGAAAGCTTTACAACGAACATTTCTCATTTTAATTTAGTCTACAAAGAGCGGTCGGTTTGTATCGTCGTGGTTTTGATTACCACGAAAGGAATCCGTTTTTCCAAAGCATAATGTTTTGATATACATAGATAGTCGTTCAGAGAATTCGCTAATCTAGATATTTTTATTAAGTGAATATTATTATTTATTTGCTAAAATTTTCATATTTTTTTTGGTTAACACCTCGTTGGCCGAGTGGCTTTTCGCTTTACCCGATATCCGACGGTCCCGGGTTCAATTCCCGGGCAAAGTGTATTTCGGTTTTTTGATGCATAGCCCGGGTTTGTGACGGTGGAGGTGGTGGTGACCTGCATTTGACAAGCGTGGTGATTAAGCCATTACCCATCAATTGAAGCGATGTCTTGATTTCAATGATGGAGGCCTTTGCCCATCAGTGGGACAGTTATAGGCTATTTACTTCACTCTACTGTTTACTTTGGATACCCTGAAGGTGCCATATAACTAAAAATAATCCGAAGCTACCGCCTCTGCCTTTAAAATAAATGAACCACAAAAGCGCTGGCACACTGCCGACTCATTTCGTTTCTAATATACTTTCATCATAAACCTAGATCTTTTATTCGGCTTTTGTGATAATAAAGTGTAGTGCAAATACACAAATAAGGGTTTCATAAAATTAATCTAAAATTCATAAAAGCAAAATAATATCCTTTAATTACAGCTTACCATTTCTAAAATTTGTCTTTCATATATTGCGTTTTTGCGAACATTACACACGTTATACCATGCTGCATGTTTAATTTCAATGTGCATATATCATTATCTACTTGCGTTTATCGTTCGTAATTTATATACAAATTACTCTATCCTGATTGTTCAATCTCTTGCCAGGGAGACAAAGGGTTCAGTCATCGGCCATCATGCATAACTACTGGAACTTTAGCTACCACCATAAGTGTTGCTCTCAGAAACAAACATTTTTGTTTCCGGGACATAGCCATGATTTTTATTTAGTTGAAAAAATGGAAAAGAGATTGCTGATTATTTTAAATTTATTTGTTGTTTGACTTATTCATATTAATAGTAATTTTTACACCATTATCAACTGCTGGGTCCAGACTTTTCCACATAAACAAAAGCACATGGGGAGATTGGACTATAACCCACCACACTGGTCAATTTGAGGTTAGGGTGTGAAGTGATAATTCAGTCGAACCATTCGTGAGTATTGAAGAAATTCAAAATATTGTTTGTATAATTTATTGTATAAATATGAGTATCAGAATCTTTAATAATTTAAGTACATACCTTCATTCCTTTCTTTTACAGTATTTACATAATTTATAAATAATAAGTTTTTACCTATATCTATTGATCTATCTATAATTGATAAATTTCTAACTCTGGGGTCGTCGCTTCTAGATCATCTTCGACGGTTATAATTTTCTCTACGTTTTCATTAAATGTTACGACAGATTTTCTTCTGGCCTTTTTACGTTCACCAAATTCATCATCGTCGGACTCATCAACATCCTTCAGTCTATCCTGGACGACGATTGGAACCATAGGATCAATTACGGGAACGTTTGCTGCGTTAATTGCTGAAGTAGTAGGTTCCACAGAAACCTCTTCTATAGGAGCTTTAAGCATGTCTTGAAGCCTTTTCTCACTCCTCTTCAACTCTTCTAGGTTTATTCTATGCAAAGTGGTATTATCTGGTTTAGATTCTGTCACCGGGGTCTCTATTTGTGATACCACACTGTTTGAATCTCTGAACTGGTCATAGTTTCGATCTTTTCTTCTGCAAGTGTGGATAAATTATGTAATTTTATTAAAATAAGAAGCTTCATAAATGTTTTAGTAGTCGTACACTTTACCTTTTGAGGAGGAACCATACTAATGCTGTGACGATAAATATGAATAGAAGTATGCTGAGAACTATGGTCGCTGCTAGTAAGGCTGTATCACGTGCTATATTAGAAACCAGTTGACCTTCTAAATGTTCTTCTAATGTTATAATACGTACTACAGTAATGGTTATTACATCGGCATTTGCAGTTATATCTCTGTAATAGGTAGATAGAATAAATTTAATTTACCACAAATACGTAAATCTTCAATTTCAGAAATGTTTTAAAGCTTCAGTATTCTATGAGAGGAATCGAGAATGGAGAAAAGTTTAGAAAGTACTTACTCTGAAAGTTTCTCCACTGTAACTGGTTCTCTATTTTCTAACCCATATACGTAGATCTCTAGAGATGCTCCTGTTACACCAGCAACTTGACGTTTCCTCCTGTTTACCTCCTGGGTACCTTCTTCAATCACACCAGAGTCTGATACCACCACAGACCTTAGGGATTTGACTTCATACCCAATAATTGTACTTAGATTGCTTAGTATGCGACCTTCGTCTTCTAAGAAAGCATCTTGAACTGTAACTACGGCTATATTGGAAAGCTCCAAAAGCTTAACCTGGAATTGTAAAATTGCAAAGCTACAAATTATCTGCAGTTTAATTTAAATTAATATTAAAACATTATTTATATTATCTAGTGCATTAATAACTCTATTTGAACTTGGCATGAAAGACAATCATATTTGGTTACCAACTAATAAACCTTACTAATTAAGTAATCTAATTTGAAGGCTCTCAATACTTATAATTAATGATAATATTCTGATAAAAATAGTTTATTACCATAAGTGTTATAGTTCCAGTACGACCTTGTCCATTTAGATCAGTGGCACTTATAACCAACTGCATATCTTGAGTTAATTCTGCGTCGTTTCGTAAATGAACGAAACCAGTAGTCGGAGATACTGCTAATTGTTGTTCTGAACTCCAATATACCATTGCCGCGTTCTCACCTATATCTGCATCCGTAGCCTGTAAGCAACATAATTTTAGGGGTTGAAATGTGCGAACTACTAATAATTTGAGAATTAAATGAAAACCATATTACCTTCACTTCAATCAGAGATCGCGGCAGGATTGTCGTTTCAAAATCAGACACAGGGTAACCTATAACGATAGGTTCGTTTTCTTTTCCAATGAATATAGGTGAGTTGTCATTGATGTCATTCACGATTAGGTTCACAATACTCCTCCTGGGATTGTTCTCGATTGTGTTACCGAGGAGCCAAGTGTTGGTGCCATAGTCGTACGGGCCAAGCCAATCATTTCTCGAAGTCATGGATCTCTTGGTTCGTATTGCGTCACTATCACAGTGTAATGTTAGTTCTACTTGTACTTGAGAAACAGCCATGAATGCAATGGATGGATCTTCTCTATCGATGCTCTGAGTATGTAAGCCAGTCTCGTCTACGTACAGCCATGATTGTTCGACGGGCCATAAATTTGTAAGGCTGTAATGGCAATTAGCATGTTGCGTGGTATCTAGCACTACAAGATCTCGGTGCGACTCTTCCTCGTCTCTGTTTATAACTATTAATGGTGCAGTCACCATGTCGCCTTCGCAAATAACTTCATCAGCTGTTTCTACAGAAAAGTCAACCTGTTACCAAACCAGAATTCATATTAATGATACACACTAGCATCATAGTAAGAAATATTCATATAAGAATATGGTTGATTTAGAAGTCAATTGAGAAGTTTCTTTTTAAACTAATTTAAACTAAAATGAAAAAGCCGTTTAAAAAGATAAAATGTAACTATAGCAAGGACGTTTATTTATAACAAGATTCTTAAAATTGTTAGTGATATAAATATTATAGTAGTACGTGCATGATATTGAAATATTTATAAGCGTCATAATATTATATAAGTAAGAGGTATAATATTTGTAAATAAATGTAAACCTACCAAGTTATTTACAAGTTAATTAAGAAATAGTAATATGTTAGGTAAGACAAATCAGCAATCGATGAAGTGAACTACTTTATGTGTTCTTGTAAGTTGTATTACAAGTCACACAACAATAATGCGACGTTAAAGGGCATACCGTAGCTGAAGCGTTGGTCCCAGTAAAAAGAGTGGTCGCAACCACTTGGAAGTTGTACACTCCATTGTTAGTGGGAGCAGAGAGACGCAATTCACCTTCGTTTGTTATTATTAAACGAGATAGTAGGTGGTCTGTAAAGCAATTGGACAATATTAGCAGACATTATATAACACTTACGAAATTGTACTACTCTATCGATTGACAAGACTGTTGTCAAAATCATTGTGTTAATCCACAATACTTTTGCAGTACCTACTTATTGAAGCGAAAAACCTAATCACACGAAGACCAAGAACAATTAAAGCCATCCACCATGAACTCTTTGCGGGCAAAGGTTTCGACCGTTATGATAATGCAATAGTATGTACTTTATTTCAGTGTACAGACACGAGCATTAAAAATTATACACTTTTGACTCTTAATCCATTGTATTAAGAGTTAAATTGTTTACATGTTAATGCTCGTGACTGAACACTACATATCAAAGGAAGCACTATTGTGTTATATTCACGTGTAAACTTTAGAAAACAATGTATCACTTGCTGTTTGGCATGTTCTGAATGCTTTACTATGTTGTATATTTCAGGCACTACGTTGGTCAAACGTAATTTGTTTCACTGTAAACGCGTCAAGACTCAGGAAGTAATGTTGGATTGTCAGCGTACCATTGTCTATTTGCAGTGAATAAATGATAGATTCGCCGTTGTCTGCGGTGGCTTCAACACGGCCCACTGCTCCTGTTTGGCCTGTTTCGGCGCGGATCACGTACGATGAAGAACTGAAGATTACGTTGGGTATTTCTGGAGGATCTGTAAATGAACCAGTATTAAAATATATTGAATTAAAGTTCTCATCAGCTTCTAACTGTTGCCCTGATGGGATCAGACCCTCTGGCGGTCAAAAATCATAACCATGAAGGAATTTGTCTGCTAACCTATCGCGCATTGGTCAATTCGCTCGTTCGACGGTAACAAAAATAGAGATTTCAAAATTTTACCTTTTTTTATAAATTTTTATTTATTTTGAATATTTTTATTATTTTGCATTTTGCATTCACAATGCTATACAGATTTACTTTTTTATCACTGTCCAAACATTCTGAGATGACTCCCGTGATACAAACGAACAACTCTTACTATTGGACCAACTCCCTATTTTGATCGAATGAATATTGATGTTTTGCATGGAACAGCTGAGTTTCATTTTCGAGTTAGACAAAAATATTTAAAATACAAGATAAAATTTTACTAGCCAACCAGACACAGGAACCGCTGATCCTCGGTAGCTCAGCGGTCAGAGTCAGATTCCCACTCCTTCTTCCTGAGGCTTGTTGATCTTTTTAGTAAAATTTTATCCTGTATTTTAAATATTTTTGTAACTTGAAAAACATGAACAATGTGCCTGTTTTTCGTTTTACGAAATAATTAGCCCCGAGACTTAAAAACATAAAGCTAGATTTCTCTCTGTTGGACGCTTCAGCTTGGATAACCACAAGTCCCTAATATTCCAGAGGCAAAGTTTATAGTTTACTCATTCTTCTCTTTTAATTTAAACCATTTTTATCGGACCGCATACTCCTTGTTTCGGTATCCAATCTTTTAAGGATAATGAATTCTTTAGACCTTTATAATCATCGAGGATAATAGCTATGAAGGAGAAAGGTGTATTATTACATGAGGCTTAAAGGATAGATTATTTTATAATAAACCTTAAAAACTGTTATTCTTATGAATAATAATTAGTTTCAAACACATTAAACAATATTAACTTCTTTTATATTTATTTAAAAATTATATACCTAGTCTATATATTAATATGTGAAGCAAAAACTTTGTACCCCTTTTTACGAAAATTGCGTGGACGAATATGAAAGTAGACTGGCGAACTTCTATGTATTTTCAGACCTTGATTTACCTCGATTTATTTTATCGCGTTCATGGATTAAATCAAATGGTATTTAAAGAACTATGCTAGACTAACAAAAAAGTTAATTGTTTCTATGTCTTTAAAGTTGGGATAACAGAGGTATGTTTAATAACCAAAAAATATAGAAGTTAGGATAAAAATTATTTATTTTATAACTTTTTATTAAAAAACAACGCAAATAATTATTACCAATAAATAATGAATGATAAAATATATGAATAGGTAGGTAATAACGAAAGTAACCATTATTTTATCAGAGACATAGTAGCTATCTACCTACTTGGAGACTCAGAGGGTTAACTTAACATACAGGCAAGTATTTTATTTTTGAAGATCTCGGTTATAGATCAAAATATTCAGCAGCTCATGCTTTTATACTTCATTTAAAAATGCGGATTTACCGTATTTAATGATTTTAAAAGTATCAAAATATTAATAAGTTTTTAATATTATGTTATGTACAGACGCCAACACATCAACCTATCCAAAACTGTCAAATTTCTTTAATACATTTTCAACCATATCGTTAAGGCATAAAGTTCAAAGTCTATTGAGGTTTGACAGTTTGTGGTAGGTTGATGTGCAGGCGTGCGTACCTTCTTGGATGTATCTAATAAGTAAATAAAAATGGCCTTGGTTTACATGACTACTGCGTCAAATGAAACGTACTATTTATGAAGTGTTTTAATCATCGTTTAGATAATACACAATAGAAAGCGTCTTGTTCAGTCATCCATTTGCGATTTGAAAATAATTTATGTTTTTATTTCATTACTTAATAAATCAGACATTCGTAAAAGAAAATTGTAGGAATTTAATTTAATTTAATTTTCATGTTTCCGAAAGTGTACTACTTCGTAAAATATTAGGGCGACTCTCGCCGGTCTTCTTTCGCACACTTATAGTTTATATAGAGAAGGATTGCAGAATGTTAATATTTTATTTAAATTATGCATACAAAATACATTAAATCAATAAAACAAACATTACACACACTACCGTGTATTTGACACCAAGTCATATGTATTACTCTTTTCTGAAATCTGTCAGGGCCAATCCAAACTCAGATTCTATTTTTTTTTAATTTTTCATTGCTTAGGATACAACCCGTGCAGCCTTAATAAAATTACGGTCGAATTTCGACCACTGGGCGACCATTAGTTTGTATTGAAATATGTTTACATCTATTGTTTACAAAGAGCTCTAAACTAATAATCAAAATAAATTAAATGCGCTACCCTGTTTTTCAGGCGAATGTGGGCTTAGTCTAAGTTAAATATAGATAGTATATATTGTGTGTATGTTAAAAGTGGGTAGTGTTCGATGTGGCGATTAGCCTATACATAATATATTATACTATTATTGTTCCATTGCTGGTCAAAGACCTCCGTTGTTGGAATCAAGTTGTTACAATTTATGGATATTGATTTAATCACAACGATCGCCAAATGCATCCAAAATTCCGATACACACTTTGTGCGAACTAGGAGTTGAACCCAGGACTTCCTGATACCAGCTCAAACCTTTTGCTACTCGGCCACCGTGGAGGGGTATAAAAAATATTTTTCTGTTGTACCTTCAGTACGTCCAAACAGCAAAGCCAACAAAGTGGTTATTACAACTACCTACTTACCAGATAATATAAAAAAGAAACTATGAATTATGGTATAGCGTCATATTCTTGACATACGGGAATGTATTAGATCCCAGAGGGAACCACCTTTTCAGACACCCATTCATTTTCCATCACTTCGCGATGTGTAACAATGTTGAACGTCGTTTTTTTTTCCCGGTATTTTGTATAAAATATTCATAGGCGATTATGGGGTGAGACGCAGGTAGAACTGGCAAGGGTATGTGCTTTACTTAGGCACTAAATTATACTGTTGGTCTCATAGATGGACAGGACATATACATCCCAGTAACTTTTGAAGTCCTGTGTTACTTTTAAAAGCTTGCAAAATTAAATGAGGGATCGTTGTAAGTACCTATGTCACTTGTACATTCCAACAAAGGCGCTAATAAAAGTAAGTTTTCTGAAGAGTTGTAAGGAGGTATTATTAGTATGATTTGCTTTATCTTTTTTTTTCAGTACGCTCTAAAGGACGAGCTTGTAGTTGAACACCAGCCGTTCCATAAACTATCGCATCGCATTTAACGTACGAGTACTAAAAACAGTTGGGAAAGATTACTAACATTTATAGGGACCTGTTTGTTCTGTATCAATCTCATCTCAACATCTAACTCACTTAAAACATCATGGTTAGAAACTGTCAATATCATATTATGTTTTAATTATTATACCAAATTAGTCTGTATAAAATGTTTTTGTTTTGTTTATATAATTTTAACGCAAATTTTGTTGCGAAACAAATTACAAAAACACAAATGTTGAAAAAATTTTCACGAGCAGGATTTGAACCTGCACCCTTCTGATATATCGGGTCAGGTGCTCTCCCGATTGAGCTATCGTAGTTCTAACCAGCCCGCCGAAATTATTCAACACTATTTACTTTTTTACTTTGAAAGCCAAAGGCGCCCATTTAATAGTCTGTATACTTAAACCGTTCCTCTTAGGTCACAGTGTAGGTAGAATATTGTATTATTAGTGCTCAGGTTTCTCTAAATAAATCAAAACCAAATGTAATTACCTCTGATTTGTATAGTGCTCATGATAAATAAACTATTATCTACTTAAAGATAAATAGAAATTCCCTTATATTATTTATCTATATATCTATAGGAATGTATAACACATACCGATTAAAATTATAATATATGAAAATATAAGCTCTATACAATTTCGGTTACTTCCCGTATAGACAAGTTGTGGTTTCGTTACCCTCACTGACAACAAGAGTGGCATTCGGACAACTAATGAAAAGAGTGTATTGCGTCTCGTATGGCAAACCGCTCGCTGTTTCAATCTTCTGCTTGAGAAAGAACTTAATCATCAAGCAATGCTTTTTATAAATTACAGCACTATTAGTATCTAGTCAGATTAGACTACTTCAGTGTGCCTTAATTAAGAGAGAATTTTCAGAGTTACGTTATATATCCCCTTACTCTAAGAAATAGATCAAGGGTAATTCTTTCTCCGATTCTAGTTACAATGATACTACTGACTACTACACTACATCTACGTCTACTACTACATCTAGCACTAATCTAGTACATACTAGATGCATATAAGATTACAGCAATAATTCGACAGTAAAAATATAATGCAACACTGAAATGAAACAACTTTTACGGATCTACTCGCGTTTATTTTAGACATTAGTTTTAATTAATGTTTATCCTGACGTTTCGAACCCTTTGCAGGGTCCGTGGTCACAGGGAGGTTTCATTTCAATGTGTAGTGTTCGCGTAAACTTTAGATAACAATATATAATAATTTTTTTTTCATTAAGAATTTTAAAATAAACTTTTAATATATAATTAAAGGAATTGGTTGACAAATGCTACAAAATTTATGAGATTAGGAAGTTTCGCTTACTTTTGTTTAGGTTTATAATGATGCATATTGTAACTAGCGTAACATACTTAGGAATTGTCGATGGTGTAGCGGCTACCGATTTTGAAGCATCTCAAAAAGTAAAGCTTAATTCTTCCTGCTCATCATTGACAAAGCTATTGTATAAATTCAGACTTTAAAATGCCTCAAATCCTAAACTCATGTAATAAGGTAAAAACAATATACCTGCTCCAGTGATGTACAGAATCAATACCGCTGCAGCGTTGGCAGCACGAAGTTCCAAAACGACATGTTGAACATCGATGGGAAGCGGTAGGGTACCAGCTGATTGTACTGAGACCACTCCATCGGAATGGCTTGCACTAAACAAGGATCCGTAAACTGAAAGAAATGTCATAGTCAATTGAAACGTACTATCAATTTGACGACCTCCGTAGCCAAGTGGCTTGCACGCCAAACTTTGGGCAGCGCTAACTCTGAGGTCCCGGGTTCGATTCCCGGTCGGGTCAATGTTAAAAACGAACTATTAGATATTGTGTCGAGTGTGGGTGGTTGTGGTACCGTTGTTGTTTCTGATTTCCATAAAACTTGTGCTTACTTGGTTTCTTTAGGATCAGAACAATGTATGTGGTTTTGTCTAATATTTATTTATTTATTTTATTTGATTGATTTAAGATGCAGTCAGTATTTTCAGAGTCGTAAAATATAATTGAAGACTACTGTATCTTCAAGGCTATTGCACACGAGCATGCCAAGAAGAGCGTGGAGCAGAAGCAATGCTGGACACAGCTGTGTACAAACAGGCAGCCGCGTGAAAGCGAGTCCGCGTTCCTACTGCGCTGCTTCGAAATGCACCCAGTGTGCCAAAATGATACAGAGGCAATGGGAGGCGCAGAAACTGCTACTTCGCGCTGCTCCTTCCCAGCACAGGTCTAGGAGCAGGGCCGACGCGGAGTAGTCTCATATCGCTTCTTTTAATTACAACTTGCGCAAGCTTCTGACCTGCTTTCAGTGTATTTACGTCCTTTATGGCCTGGGAAGCCTTGATGATGCTAAGATGGTAAACGATCACTAGTTAAATCACTCGCAATATTTCCAACGAAAAAACTGTGAACTGCAAAATTTATGAAACTGATCGGAAGCTAGCTTTCACGCAATTATAGCTACTTTTCCAAGCTAAGTTTAACTTACTGATCACTTCATAAGGTATTTATCGAACACTTGCATTTATTCTATTATTTTTTATAACCGTAGAGTAAGTAAATATAAGTGTTAACAATTATTTATTGATATTAGTTACACAGGCAATTAGCCCAATTACTTACTTCCTGTTATTTCAAGGTGATCTCCTTCATATTTATTTATTGTGATAGCCTCATGTTGCACAACGTCACCTTGTACTCTTCCCTCATAGAGAACTTTTCCAAACGTTACAAAGTGATCCTGATCATCTCCTGAAATATATAAACATAATTAGCAATTATGCATACAACCACAGGATAATATTAAAACTAAACTTAATTTAAATAAACTAATTCTTCTCTAGTTTAGAAACGAGTACTATCTTAAACGAAAATCACATTCAATCAATTCATTGTTACAACAAATAAAATAAATAAATAATCATAAAAGACGTATCATCGCCAAACATTTCTACAGAAAACAAGTGACATCCTACTTAAAGATTAAGATTAAAGATAAGACTCGATAACTAAACAATATGTAATCGAATTCGAGATAAACAAATACCTAGTCTTATTTATTATCGGAAATCTACAAGCGATAATTGCTAACATTATTAAGTACAGACGCCTGCACATCAATCTACCACAAACTGTCAAATTTCCTCAATAGACTTTGAACTTTATGTATAGGGCTTGAGGTTGACAATGTATTGAAGAAATTTGACAGTTTTGGGTAGGTTGATGTGCAGGCGTGTGTACATTGTATAAGAAAAACAGCATCATTTAAAAAAAAATAATACATCGCAATAATAAAAACGACGAAATCAGCTATTATGATTTGTTAGTGCAAAAGAAATACAAAATTGAACCATCTGTAAAAATATATTCAAAAAGCGTACCATCCAAAACTACTTCAAACACAATGGTTGCATAAGCAGGTAAAGCAGGCGGTTCCGTCGCTTGTATCTCTAGGACTATTAGCTTGTTGGTTGGTATGGAACCTTCTGGAATGGGGCCTGCTAGATCGACCCTGACACTCGGGCCGTCTGTTTGCAGAGTGAAGAAGCCAGACAGTTCTGAAACAAGAAATACGTCGACGTTAGGATTCATTTCAGTGAATACATCATCGCTATGCATGAGATCCGCAGTCACGCACTCACCGCCGTGTAGAGAGAACACTACGTTGGGTGTGAATCCTTCGTTAAGCACAATCGGCACCAGGTTGGCAGTGTTGTTTTGGATCGATCCCACGTAGCTGATGCGGTCGAAGCCGAGAACTTGATCTCCGGCCACGTCTGAAACCAGATTAAAGGTCACACTTGCAATCATAGGCATACGGAGTTAACGGCGTTTCTTTACCACGAGTTTAAAAGACTTGAATCGATCATACCGTCAGGCAGAAGGATGACGATGGTCGCTCGAGCGCTTGTGCTTCCGGGTCGGTTGGCTGCGAGGACGAAGAGGAGTTGTTGGTTGTTGGCCACCACCGCTGGTGGGATAGGGCTTGTCAACGACAGCGTCACGTCATTTTCAAGTACATCCAGTGTGAACCATTGCGATTCTTCTACAAATTATAAAGTTTCGTTTTAGTTCGGCTGTATTTCGGATAGCAAATGTAACTAAACATTGCTTGTAATACTAACCTCCTTCGAGCGTGAAAGTAACACTCGAATCGTACCCTTCGGCTAGCGAAATAGAAGTGTCGACTGCAAGTCCTGCAGCCGCAGTGTAGCTTCCGACATAGAAAGTCCTTTCGAAAACGATATCGAGCGCAGCCGGCAATTCTTCTTCGTCCACGAGGACTCCAAACACAATGGTTGCATAAGCGGGTAAAGCAGGCGGTTCCGTCGCTTGTATCTCTAGGACTATTAGCTTGTTGGTTGGTATGGCACCTTCTGGAATGGGGCCTGCTAGATCGACCCTGACACTCGGGCCGTCTGTTTGCAGAGTGAAGAAGCCAGACAGTTCTGAAACAAGAAATACGTCGACGTTAGGATTCATTTCAGTGAATACATCATCGCTATGCATGAGATCCGCAGTCACGCACTCACCGCCGTGAAGAGAGAACACTACGTTGGGTGTGTATCCTTCGTTAAGCACAATCGGCACCAGGTTGGCAGTGTTGTTTTGGATCGATCCCACGTAGCTGATGCGGTCGAAGCCGAGAACTTGATCTCCGGCCACGTCTGAAACCAGATTAAAGGTCACACTTGCAATCATAGGCATACGGAGTTAACGGCGTTTCTTTACCACGAGTTTAAAAGACTTGAATCGATCATACCGTCAGGCAGAAGGATGACGATGGTCGCTCGAGCGCTTGTGCTTCCGGGTCGGTTGGCTGCGAGGACGAAGAGGAGTTGTTGGTTGTTGGCCACCACCGCTGGTGGGATAGGGCTTGTCAACGACAGCGTCACGTCATTTTCAAGTACATCCAGTGTGAACCATTGCGATTCTTCTACAAATTATAAAGTTTCGTTTTAGTTCGGCTGTATTTCGGATAGCAAATGTAACTAAACATTGCTTGTAATACTAACCTCCTTCGAGCGTGAAAGTAACACTCGAATCGTACCCTTCGGCTAGCGAAATAGAAGTGTCGACTGCAAGTCCTGCAGCCGCAGTGTAGCTTCCGACATAGAAAGTCCTTTCGAAAACGATATCGAGTGCAGCCGGCAATTCTTCTTCGTCCACGAGGACTCCAAACACAATGGTTGCATAAGCGGGTAAAGCAGGCGGTTCCGTCGCTTGTATCTCTAGGACTATTAGCTTGTTGGTTGGTATGGAACCTTCTGGAATGGGGCCTGCTAGATCGACCCTGACACTCGGGCCGTCTGTTTGCAGAGTGAAGAAGCCAGACAGTTCTGAAACAAGAAATACGTCGACGTTAGGATTCATTTCAGTGAATACATCATCGCTATGCATGAGATCCGCAGTCACGCACTCACCGCCGTGTAGAGAGAACACTACGTTGGGTGTGTATCCTTCGTTAAGCACAATCGGCACCAGGTTGGCAGTGTTGTTTTGGATCGATCCCACGTAGCTGATGCGGTCGAAGCCGAGAACTTGATCTCCGGCCACGTCTGAAACCAGATTAAAGGTCACACTTGCAATCATAGGCATACGGAGTTAACGGCGTTTCTTTACCACGAGTTCAAAAGACTTGTTTCGATCATACCGTCAGGCAGAAGGATGACGATGGTCGCTCGAGCGCTTATGCTTCCGGGTCGGTTGGCTGCGAGGACGAAGAGGAGTTGTTGGTTGTTGGCCACCACCGCTGGTGGGATAGGGCTTGTCAACGACAGCGTCACGTCATTTTCAAGTACATCCAGTGTGAACCATTGCGATTCTTCTACAAATAAAAAAGTTTCGTTTAAGTTCGGCCGTATTTCGGATAGCAAATGTAACTAAACATTGCTTGTAATACTGACCTCCTTCGAGCGTGAAAGTAACACTCGAATCGTACCCTTCGGCTAGCGAAATAGAAGTGTCGACTGCAAGTCCTGCAGCCGCAGTGTAGCTTCCGACATAGAAAGTCCTTTCGAAAACGATATCGAGCGCAGCCGGCAATTCTTCTTCGTCCACGAGGACTCCAAACACAATGGTTGCATAAGCGGGTAAAGCAGGCGGTTCCGTCGCTTGTATCTCTAGGACTATTAGCTTGTTGGTTGGTATGGAACCTTCTGGAATGGGGCCTGCTAGATCGACCCTGACACTCGGGCCGTCTGTTTGCAGAGTGAAGAAGCCAGACAGTTCTGAAACAAGAAATACGTCGACGTTAGGATTCATTTCAGTGAATACATCATCGCTATGCATGAGATCCGCAGTCACGCACTCACCGCCGTGTAGAGAGAACACTACGTTGGGTGTGTATCCTTCGTTAAGCACAATCGGCACCAGGTTGGCAGTGTTGTTTTGGATCGATCCCACGTAGCTGATGCGGTCGAAGCCGAGAACTTGATCTCCGGCCACGTCTGAAACCAGATTAAAGGTCACACTTGCAATCATAGGCATACGGAGTTAACGGCGTTTCTTTACCACGAGTTCAAAAGACTTGTTTCGATCATACCGTCAGGCAGAAGGATGACGATGGTCGCTCGAGCGCTTGTGCTTCCGGGTCGGTTGGCTGCGAGGACGAAGAGGAGTTGTTGGTTGTTGGCCACCACCGCTGGTGGGATAGGGCTTGTCAACGACAGCGTCACGTCATTTTCAAGTACATCCAGTGTGAACCATTGCGATTCTTCTACAAATAAAAAAGTTTCGTTTAAGTTCGGCCGTATTTCGGATAGCAAATGTAACTAAACATTGCTTGTAATACTGACCTCCTTCGAGCGTGAAAGTAACACTCGAATCGTACCCTTCGGCTAGCGAAATAGAAGTGTCGACTGCAAGTCCTGCAGCCGCAGTGTAGCTTCCGACATAGAAAGTCCTTTCGAAAACGATATCGAGCGCAGCCGGCAATTCTTCTTCGTCCACGAGGACTCCAAACACAATGGTTGCATAAGCGGGTAAAGCAGGCGGTTCCGTCGCTTGTATCTCTAGGACTATTAGCTTGTTGGTTGGTATGGAACCTTCAGGAATGGGGCCTGCTAGATCGACCCTGACACTCGGGCCGTCTGTTTGCAGAGTGAAGAAGCCAGACAGTTCTGAAACAAGAAATACGTCGACGTTAGGATTCATTTCAGTGAATACATCATTGCTATGCATGAGATCCGCAGTCACGCACTCACCGCCGTGTAGAGAGAACACTACGTTGGGTGTGAATCCTTCGTTAAGCACAATCGGCACCAGGTTGGCAGTGTTGTTTTGGATCGATCCCACGTAGCTGATGCGGTCGAAACCGAGAACTTGATCTCCGGCCACGTCTGAAACCAGATTAAAGGTCACACTTGCAATCATAGGCATACGGAGTTAACGGCGTTTCTTTACCACGAGTTCAAAAGACTTGAATCGATCATACCGTCAGGCAGAAGGATGACGATGGTCGCTCGAGCGCTTGTGCTTCCGGGTCGGTTGGCTGCGAGGACGAAGAGGAGTTGTTGGTTGTTGGCCACCACCGCTGGTGGGATAGGGCTTGTCAACGACAGCGTCACGTCATTTTCAAGTACATCCAGTGTGAACCATTGCGATTCTTCTACAAATAAAAAAGTTTTGTTTAAGTTCGGCCGTATTTCGGATAGCAAATGTAACTAAACATTGCTTGTAATACTGACCTCCTTCGAGCGTGAAAGTAACACTCGAATCGTACCCTTCGGCTAGCGAAATAGAAGTGTCGACTGCAAGTCCTGCAGCCGCAGTGTAGCTTCCGACATAGAAAGTCCTTTCGAAAACGATATCGAGCGCAGCCGGCAATTCTTCTTCGTCCACGAGGACTCCAAACACAATGGTTGCATAAGCGGGTAAAGCAGGCGGTTCCGTCGCTTGTATCTCTAGGACTATTAGCTTGTTGGTTGGTATGGAACCTTCTGGAATGGGGCCTGCTAGATCGACCCTGACACTCGGGCCGTCTGTTTGCAGAGTGAAGAAGCCAGACAGTTCTGAAACAAGAAATACGTCGACGTTAGGATTCATTTCAGTGAATACATCATCGCTATGCATGAGATCCGCAGTCACGCACTCACCGCCGTGTAGAGAGAACACTACGTTGGGTGTGTATCCTTCGTTAAGCACAATCGGCACCAGGTTGGCAGTGTTGTTTTGGATCGATCCCACGTAGCTGATGCGGTCGAAGCCGAGAACTTGATCTCCGGCCACGTCTGAAACCAGATTAAAGGTCACACTAGCAATCATAGGCATACGGAGTTAACGGCGTTTCTTTACCACGAGTTCAAAAGACTTGTTTCGATCATACCGTCAGGCAGAAGGATGACGATGGTCGCTCGAGCGCTTGTGCTTCCGGGTCGGTTGGCTGCGAGGACGAAGAGGAGTTGTTGGTTGTTGGCCACCACCGCTGGTGGGATAGGGCTTGTCAACGACAGCGTCACGTCATTTTCAAGTACATCCAGTGTGAACCATTGCGATTCTTCTACAAATAAAAAAGTTTCGTTTAAGTTCGGCCGTATTTCGGATAGCAAATGTAACTAAACATTGCTTGTAATACTGACCTCCTTCGAGCGTGAAAGTAACACTCGAATCGTACCCTTCGGCTAGCGAAATAGAAGTGTCGACTGCAAGTCCTGCAGCCGCAGTGTAGCTTCCGACATAGAAAGTCCTTTCGAAAACGATATCGAGCGCAGCCGGCAATTCTTCTTCGTCCACGAGGACTCCAAACACAATGGTTGCATAAGCGGGTAAAGCAGGCGGTTCCGTCGCTTGTATCTCTAGGACTATTAGCTTGTTGGTTGGTATGGAACCTTCTGGAATGGGGCCTGCTAGATCGACCCTGACACTCGGGCCGTCTGTTTGCAGAGTGAAGAAGCCAGACAGTTCTGAAACAAGAAATACGTCGACGTTAGGATTCATTTCAGTGAATACATCATCGCTATGCATGAGATCCGCAGTCACGCACTCACCGCCGTGTAGAGAGAACACTACGTTGGGTGTGTATCCTTCGTTAAGCACAATCGGCACCAGGTTGGCAGTGTTGTTTTGGATCGATCCCACGTAGCTGATGCGGTCGAAGCCGAGAACTTGATCTCCGGCCACGTCTGAAACCAGATTAAAGGTCACACTTGCAATCATAGGCATACGGAGTTAACGGCGTTTCTTTACCACGAGTACAAAAGACTTGTTTCGATCATACCGTCAGGCAGAAGGATGACGATGGTCGCTCGAGCGCTTGTGCTTCCGGGTCGGTTGGCTGCGAGGACGAAGAGGAGTTGTTGGTTGTTGGCCACCACCGCTGGTGGGATAGGGCTTGTCAACGACAGCGTCACGTCATTTTCAAGTACATCCAGTGTGAACCATTGCGATTCTTCTACAAATAAAAAAGTTTCGTTTAAGTTCGGCCGTATTTCGGATAGCAAATGTAACTAAACATTGCTTGTAATACTGACCTCCTTCGAGCGTGAAAGTAACACTCGAATCGTACCCTTCGGCTAGCGAAATAGAAGTGTCGACTGCAAGTCCTGCAGCCGCAGTGTAGCTTCCGACATAGAAAGTCCTTTCGAAAACGATATCGAGCGCAGCCGGCAATTCTTCTTCGTCCACGAGGACTCCAAACACAATGGTTGCATAAGCGGGTAAAGCAGGCGGTTCCGTCGCTTGTATCTCTAGGACTATTAGCTTGTTGGTTGGTATGGAACCTTCAGGAATGGGGCCTGCTAGATCGACCCTGACACTCGGGCCGTCTGTTTGCAGAGTGAAGAAGCCAGACAGTTCTGAAACAAGAAATACGTCGACGTTAGGATTCATTTCAGTGAATACATCATCGCTATGCATGAGATCCGCAGTCACGCACTCACCGCCGTGTAGAGAGAACACTACGTTGGGTGTGTATCCTTCGTTAAGCACAATCGGCACCAGGTTGGCAGTGTTGTTTTGGATCGATCCCACGTAGCTGATGCGGTCGAAGCCGAGAACTTGATCTCCGGCCACGTCTGAAACCAGATTAAAGGTCACACTTGCAATCATAGGCATACGGAGTTAACGGCGTTTCTTTACCACGAGTTCAAAAGACTTGATTCGATCATACCGTCAGGCAGAAGGATGACGATGGTCGCTCGAGCGCTTGTGCTTCCGGGTCGGTTGGCTGCGAGGACGAAGAGGAGTTGTTGGTTGTTGGCCACCACCGCTGGTGGGATAGGGCTTGTCAACGACAGCGTCACGTCATTTTCAAGTACATCCAGTGTGAACCATTGCGATTCTTCTACAAATAAAAAAGTTTCGTTTAAGTTCGGCCGTATTTCGGATAGCAAATGTAACTAAACATTGCTTGTAATACTGACCTCCTTCGAGCGTGAAAGTAACACTCGAATCGTACCCTTCGGCTAGCGAAATAGAAGTGTCGACTGCAAGTCCTGCAGCCGCAGTGTAGCTTCCGACATAGAAAGTCCTTTCGAAAACGATATCGAGTGCAGCCGGCAATTCTTCTTCGTCCACGAGGACTCCAAACACAATGGTTGCATAAGCGGGTAAAGCAGGCGGTTCCGTCGCTTGTATCTCTAGGACTATTAGCTTGTTGGTTGGTATGGAACCTTCTGGAATGGGGCCTGCTAGATCGACCCTGACACTCGGGCCGTCTGTTTGCAGAGTGAAGAAGCCAGACAGTTCTGAAACAAGAAATACGTCGACGTTAGGATTCATTTCAGTGAATACATCATCGCTATGCATGAGATCCGCAGTCACGCACTCACCGCCGTGTAGAGAGAACACTACGTTGGGTGTGTATCCTTCGTTAAGCACAATCGGCACCAGGTTGGCAGTGTTGTTTTGGATCGATCCCACGTAGCTGATGCGGTCGAAGCCGAGAACTTGATCTCCGGCCACGTCTGAAACCAGATTAAAGGTCACACTTGCAATCATAGGCATACGGAGTTAACGGCGTTTCTTTACCACGAGTTCAAAAGACTTGTTTCGATCATACCGTCAGGCAGAAGGATGACGATGGTCGCTCGAGCGCTTATGCTTCCGGGTCGGTTGGCTGCGAGGACGAAGAGGAGTTGTTGGTTGTTGGCCACCACCGCTGGTGGGATAGGGCTTGTCAACGACAGCGTCACGTCATTTTCAAGTACATCCAGTGTGAACCATTGCGATTCTTCTACAAATAAAAAAGTTTCGTTTAAGTTCGGCCGTATTTCGGATAGCAAATGTAACTAAACATTGCTTGTAATACTGACCTCCTTCGAGCGTGAAAGTAACACTCGAATCGTACCCTTCGGCTAGCGAAATAGAAGTGTCGACTGCAAGTCCTGCAGCCGCAGTGTAGCTTCCGACATAGAAAGTCCTTTCGAAAACGATATCGAGCGCAGCCGGCAATTCTTCTTCGTCCACGAGGACTCCAAACACAATGGTTGCATAAGCGGGTAAAGCAGGCGGTTCCGTCGCTTGTATCTCTAGGACTATTAGCTTGTTGGTTGGTATGGAACCTTCTGGAATGGGGCCTGCTAGATCGACCCTGACACTCGGGCCGTCTGTTTGCAGAGTGAAGAAGCCAGACAGTTCTGAAACAAGAAATACGTCGACGTTAGGATTCATTTCAGTGAATACATCATCGCTATGCATGAGATCCGCAGTCACGCACTCACCGCCGTGTAGAGAGAACACTACGTTGGGTGTGTATCCTTCGTTAAGCACAATCGGCACCAGGTTGGCAGTGTTGTTTTGGATCGATCCCACGTAGCTGATGCGGTCGAAGCCGAGAACTTGATCTCCGGCCACGTCTGAAACCAGATTAAAGGTCACACTTGCAATCATAGGCATACGGAGTTAACGGCGTTTCTTTACCACGAGTTCAAAAGACTTGTTTCGATCATACCGTCAGGCAGAAGGATGACGATGGTCGCTCGAGCGCTTGTGCTTCCGGGTCGGTTGGCTGCGAGGACGAAGAGGAGTTGTTGGTTGTTGGCCACCACCGCTGGTGGGATAGGGCTTGTCAACGACAGCGTCACGTCATTTTCAAGTACATCCAGTGTGAACCATTGCGATTCTTCTACAAATAAAAAAGTTTCGTTTAAGTTCGGCCGTATTTCGGATAGCAAATGTAACTAAACATTGCTTGTAATACTGACCTCCTTCGAGCGTGAAAGTAACACTCGAATCGTACCCTTCGGCTAGCGAAATAGAAGTGTCGACTGCAAGTCCTGCAGCCGCAGTGTAGCTTCCGACATAGAAAGTCCTTTCGAAAACGATATCGAGCGCAGCCGGCAATTCTTCTTCGTCCACGAGGACTCCAAACACAATGGTTGCATAAGCGGGTAAAGCAGGCGGTTCCGTCGCTTGTATCTCTAGGACTATTAGCTTGTTGGTTGGTATGGAACCTTCTGGAATGGGGCCTGCTAGATCGACCCTGACACTCGGGCCGTCTGTTTGCAGAGTGAAGAAGCCAGACAGTTCTGAAACAAGGATTACGTCGACGTTAGGATTCATTTCAGTAAATACGTCATCGCTATGCATGAGATCCGCAGTCACGCACTCACCGCCGTGTAGAGAGAACACTACGTTGGGTGTGAATCCTTCGTTAAGCACAATCGGCACCAGGTTGGCAGTGTTGTTTTGGATCGATCCCACGTAGCTGATGCGGTCGAAGCTGAGAACTTGATTTTCGGCCACGTCTGAAACGATATTATAGGTCAAACTTTGCAATCATAGGCATACGCAGTAAACAGCGTTTCTTTACCACGAGTTCAAAAGACTTGAATCGATCATACCGTCAGGCAGAAGGATGACGATGGTCGCTCGAGCGCTTGTGCTTCCGGGTCGGTTGGCTGCGAGGACGAAGAGGAGTTGTTGGTTGTTGGCCACCACCGCTGGTGGGATAGGGCTTGTCAACGACAGCGTCACGTCATTTTCAAGTACATCCAGTGTGAACCATTGCGATTCTTCTACAAATAAAAAAGGTTCGTTTAAGTTTGGCCGTATTTTGGTTAACATACCAACTAAACATTGCGCTCAAGTAAAGGTTTTTAATAGCAAGAACCATTTAATGCAGGCTCAACACGAGCGTTTATTTATCAACTGCTTTTCTTACTTCAATTATTATGATTGAACAATACATAGAATATTCGTCCTTAACTCGATTTTTAAATTAATAAAATATGATGATTATCCCCAAAATTAATAGTTATTTTGGAATTAATTAGAGGCACTGGTCACAATCATTATAGTTTTTGTTTGTATAGATATTTATTTACAATATAATATATTTTTATCTTAGCTAGTGAAAATATTTAATGTCATTTAGATTTTACATTATATTGCATCTGGCATTTAAAATATATCTTGACATGTATGCCTAGGTTCTTGTACTAAACTTATTAATACATAAAGTATTAATAAGTTTAGTACAAGAACGCTTGCACATCAACCTACCGAACAAACTGTCAAATTTCCTCAATAGACTTTAAACTTTACACCTTTACAATATTATTGATAATGTATTGAAGAAATTTGAAAGTTTTGGATAGATAGATGTGCAGGCGTCTGTTAATTGTTTTAGTTTAATATCATTGTTTTGAATTACTGTTATTAATCTTATCTTAGATAGATATGTAAGCTACAAGAACTTTAAATAATATCATCCCGACATCTTCGGGAACCGTAGAGGGAAGGGCGTGGCGTTTGGTGCTCCGGCATGGCATCCACTGCTGTCGGGCTCCATGCCAGGGTCAGGTGGGATTGAGAACCTTAGGGGGCCAAACCCGTCGACTTTTGTGCGAGGGTACCAAGCAGGTGGAAGGTCGTTGCATGGTAGGGGGGGATCTACCGCACCAGCCCAGCAATCCGCTATGGAGGGCCGTGGAAAGGTAGGGCTACGGGAGAGGGGTCCTGATGGGATCCATCCCGTCGTCACCATCGGACCATCGGGTCTGCAGGTACTGGGTCCTGATGGGAACCTACCTGTTGGTCCTCGGTCTAATGTAGAGAAGGCAAGCATGGACAAGACGCCAGGCCACAGGACGGGCCACCACATTGTCAACTGACAGTATCGTATTAAACGACTAAGTTAAAAGTTTAGGGTACAAAGTATCTATGTAACTTCACTGCGTCCTACCACAAACGGTTGTGTAGTCAAACTTGACAAATTTGAATGGTTGTCAGGCGTCGGTAAGGATTGTAGGCTTTCTCTTGTTTTTATCGTATTGTCATTGGCGCTGTCAATAGAAATGGACGGTTCACGCGCGACGTTGCTAGATCTCCATAGCACGGCTTGTACAGACAATAGAGAAGATTTCAGTGACCAAACCATAGTGATAGATAATGATTTAAGTAGCAGTAACCGAGTTAATATTTACGCCCAATCAGGATTTCAGTAAGGTTGGCTGGATAAGATCACCTTTGTACACTTCAATAAAAAATATTTTAGTACTTGATTTATTAAAAATAAATGTATGTTTTGTATCCTGTAACTAGTATAATTGTATTGTATTTTTTTAACTAACACTCACTACTCTTCCTCTTAAATACACATGAATAATTATATAACCTGGAGTCCCGGATTTTTTAAAAATAAATACACATGCTAAAGACGTCCTTTCCTCACCATGTTACATTCCCGAATAGTTTTGAAATTCCGGGATTAATATTTAAAAAAAACAT
Organism: Eudonia truncicolella; assembly: GCA_949315975.1. NCBI lineage: Eukaryota > Metazoa > Arthropoda > Insecta > Lepidoptera > Crambidae > Eudonia > Eudonia truncicolella. The sequence continues at coordinate 9,345,763 of OX438830.1, forward strand.
GTTTTATGAAGCCGCTTCCAAAATTTCCTAGCCAAAAATTTACTTTAGGTAAATATGCATCCGATTATCCGATCACTGATCATTACACACCCTATCTAAATAGGACAAAAGAGTTGATAAATAAATAAAAATAAATATTTCTTAGAAAAGTTCTTTAGAAGCTGAAGAGCTAGTTTTTGAATATATCGAGTTATCCCGAACCTTCGCGATAAAGTTCGCGTTAAACTCATCAAATACAAAAATAATATTTAAAAAATAATAATTTGAGTTCTTACCTCCTTCTAATACGAATTCCACGGAGTTATCGTAGCCTTGACTTAAAGAAATTTGATTTTCAAATGTAAGATCACCTTCAGAATCATATGAAGCAATGTAATAGGTTTCTTCGAAACTTAATAGAGCGTCTCTGGGTTTTACCAGCTCAAGGACAATTACTGTGTGCGTTCTGATGTTTCCATCGCTGGCCTCCAAAATATATGTCAGGACGTTGTGGTTATTTGTTATTTCTGGCGATAGAGGAGATCGTAGCACAAGCTCCACTATTCCATTATTATTATGTATATCAAAGTATTCCACATATTCTAAAAGAAATAACATTTGTATTTCATACTGTATGCTGTTAAGAAATATAGTAAATAATTAGCCTGTATCTGTCCCACTGACTTCTTGGCGGGAAAGTGAAGAGTCATATCTGCGGTTTTATTATTTACTAAAATTTGTGTTATGTCAATTTTTAATGTGAAATAATGGTGGATTATTAAAGTGTTTGTGAGCGTGCACGTTCGTGACGTGAGTGTTCGCAAATGAAACAAAACAGCGCAACGTCACTATCTTAGTAAAGGGGTTGGGGTGTATATCATTTCTCACATTCATTCATAAGCATCCTTCACGAAAGACATATTTTTTATTTATATGTATACTTGTAAGAAAAAAAACTTTGACACTGCCTAAATGTGCACTGGCTTAATGCAAAAGGAAAAAATCTTTCCCACTGCTGGGCAAAAGCCTCCATCATTGAAATCAAGTCTTCTTGTAATGGGTCATGGCAAATGGCAAGGGCTTAATCATCACGCTTGCTAAATGCGGGTTGGCGATCACAAACCCGGATTATGCATCGAAAAATCCGAAAAACACTTTGGGAATTAAACCTTCGGGTATCGGGCCGAGCGTTTTACTACTCGGCCACCGAGGTGTTTTAGAAATAAACATACACCAATATAAAAGAAACAACTTACCTCCACTGATAGAAAAGTAAACATTTGGAGAATAACCTTCTTCAAGGATAATATAATTCAATGTAAGGGTGCTGTTATCAATCGATCCCACATAAAAGTCCTGTACAAATCGTATGGGGCTAGCTGAAACGAAATCTATACACACGGGAAAAAAAATGTAGTATTTAGACTTGTTTTTGCATATTTTTTACACGGATAAACATAAAAATATTACAAACCAATTTTCTTACGATATTAAGTATGTCTGTGATTCTGTAATAAAACATGACGGATCAATTGTTTCTATGATTATTTACTCGAAAAGGTATTCTAAACCTAGTTGAATGTGATTTTCGTTATAACATCTATGTCAATACTTATCTATTCTTAAATATTGTAAACCCGTTTACCTGTAAGAGTTATCGCTATGGCTGCTTTTCCAGTGACGGATTCTGGTTTGTTCGCAACGACGGAAAATATTAAATGTGTCCTATCATTAACCTCCTGAATAGCATCACCATTAATAGCCAAGGTTAAACTGTTTTCAGCATTATGCACTAATTGGAAGTACGTTGCATCACCTGAAAACCATAATTACGTAAAGGAATCGGTATAACTTTATTTATTTGTTTATCATGGTACAGTCGGCAGATCAACCTACCACAAACTGTCAAATTTCTTCAATAGACTTTGAACTTTATACCTTAAGTATATGATTGAAAATGTATTGAAGAAATTTGATAGTTTTGGATAGGTTGAAGTGCAGGCGTCTGTACACCGAGAACTTGTACAATAAAACCTTAAATTTATTGTTAAAACTATCGGGTGAGTACTTGGCCTTCATGTCACCTAATGTTAACTGATAATAAGGCCGAAAGTGGAAGTGCACTACACCCGGAATCCTCAACAACTGAAGCACTGGCCATGGCTATCTTATCTCTGCTGCCAGAACACAACAATGCTCCAAAAATTGATATTATGAAGAAATATTTATATAAGATGGTGGTAGTCAGGCGGACAAATACCTAAGCCCTACCACCAACCAAATCGAGTAAACAAACATGTAACCCCCGCTGGGATCGAACCCGGTACCTCTGGATCCGAGACCGTTAGTCTTAACCACTATACCACAGAGGCAGGTAATATACATGCAATGATTCATAAGCTCTTTTCACCATCACATAAGGGTATACACCGTATGCTTTCAAATAATGAAGAACTTATTCAGTATCTAAATATAAAAGTACCAAAAAGTTTTTTTGTAAAGTTGATACAAGTTCAAAAATAATAATTATGAATAATATGAAAAAGTACGCATTGTTCAAGGTTTATACAGATTACTCACCACCTTGCAGAGTAAACGAAACCGTTTCGTCGAAACCCTGAATCAACTGAATAGTGTTTTCAAACACTAATGCTCCTTGCTCCGAATACTGGCCAGTGTAGTAAGCCTGTTCAAATACCGGCGTTACTATTTGTGTAACAGGCTCCTTCACTAACTCTACGACGAAAGTGGTGAATCCACTGATAGCGTCTGGATAAGAAGCTTCCACGTTAACCGTTATGAATGCATTTTCCTCAATCACTTGGGAAGGTAAATCTGACATAAGTTCAACGTTAATGAGGTTGGCTTCCCTCGTTAGCCCGAAGTGTGCAGAGTATTCTGAAAGATTTGCAACGTTATAATTAAGATTAAGAGTTTCCAAACTCCAAAAAATCACTAGAAAAATATGAATAATAAATTAAAAGTAAAACATTAGTTTATTTCCATGAGCGGGATACAAACCCACACCCTCTCTGACTGCACCTGACCCGGTATGGGTCAGGTGCACTTCCAATTATGCAATCTTAGTACTGTCCAACTTCTGCCAATTTGCCAACACGTGTAAATATTTTTCAACACTACGAAATTGTATTTTGTTCGCAAAAAAAATTGTGTGAAATTATTTTATAGCTTCAATATGTAGACAGTCTATAAAGACTACCTAAACTTAGGTTTATTTATTATTAGCCGTCTCCCGCCCGCTTTGCTGTGCGAAAATTTGTGAATATTTTTTTTTATAGTCAATTATTTGCACAATGTCATCTTACTACATACAAATTTTCATCAAGATCGGTAAAGCCGTTCTTGAGTTATAAGAGGAGATACAGACAGACAAAATTTTTAAAAAACGTAGAATAGGTGTCAGTAAGTCATAAAACTAATATTTATCCCAAAAGTTGTCAGAAAAATTTCATGTACAGACAGAGCTTACAGATTTATATAGTAGTATAGATAATAAAAAGAAATATTCATAAATGCTGTAGTCATAAACCTACCTCCTGTTGTAGTCAACTGTATTGCCATGTCATAAACTCCTGCCAGAGTCAACGGAGCTAATTCTAATGTATTGTTTTGAATTTGACCGACATAACTTGGTTGTGTAAATCGAAGCACAACAGCATCAGCTACATCTGAAAAAATATCGTACCTCATTGAAAACATAAAAAGTTTGCATTAAGTTTTAACTTCAAAGTATTATTTAGTAAAAAATGTTTTAGTTAAAATCGAACTAAAAATTGATTCAAGAACTAGTTTTGTCATTGTTATTAATCGAAGTAGCATGGCAAAACTTTGATTTACTAAAGATTGTTTATAATGATACAAATTATCATACCTTTAGGCAAATCTACAACAACAGTTGCATAAACATCTTCAGCACCAACCTTCAAAGCTACTACAGTAAACAGCAAATGATGGTTACTTTCCAAAACATTATCTGGTATACCGGCGACAGTAATGGATGGTGAATTTCCATTCTGTGTTATATCAAACCATTGTGAATTAGCTTAAATAAAAAAATACATTATTAAATTACAGTAAGTAATATATGTCTTAAAGCTAATTAGAAACCCCCACGCCCACAAGTAAAATTATAAGTTATAGTTTGATTTTATGATATTTATTTCATTATTTGTATCAATTGGAACCAAAGTTCATGATTGTATGAGGTTTCATTAGACTAAGATTAACCCACGTGAATTGGAGGATTGTTGACGATAAAGTTTGATAAAAATAACATAATTATACTCTCTCGTATAGGTAAGGTATAGTATCTCGCTCAAACACCTGTATCTCATAAAAGCAAGCAAAGCAAATAACCTATCCAGGGTTTCTTAACGTGGAGTCCACGGACCCCTTAGGGGTCCGTAGCATGTGTATCAGGGGTCCGCAAAAGCTCAGTAAACTCTTAACACATTAAATTGTGCAGTAAACAGAGCATTTCTCGGCTAAGCCAGGCAGTATAGAGCCTATACTGTCTCACAGCTGGGCAAAGACCTCCATCATTGAAATCAAGTCATCACTAGAATTGATGGGTAATGGCTTAATAACAAGAAATGCCCTCCAAAATTTCGTTATCAGTTAGTCAATCAATCAGTATGGAAAGAAAAGTATTAAAGTAATTTACCTCCGCCCAATTCAAACGTAACAGTATCATCGTATCCTTGCGATAAAGATATTTCTTCTTCAAATTGAAGTCCTGTTTCTTCTGTGTATACACTTCGATAGAAAGGTGCACCAAAAACTGGGAGTATTATTGGTTCAGGCTGTACAATATCGATGATAACTGTAGCTGATACAGGGACAGCTTTTTCTCGACTAGCTTCTAGTTGTAACGCAATGAACTTCACATCTAGAATCTCTGGTGGCAGTGAATTGGCGGCCCTTGAAATCGTTACTATATTTTCATTGTAGGAAACTGAGAAGTAGTTGCTGAGATCTAAAACAATTTTTAGTTTATTGTGACTTATTTTGTATTTTTCTTCTATCCATAATATTTATACAAGGTGTTGTTTAAAGAGTAATTAAAATTTTTCCCTATTCTTTTGTGTTGACATATTTTGTACACCTACCTCCGTAAAGGGTGAATGCTGTGCCCGTCGCGTAACCAACATTGAGAACAATGTTTTCTAATGTCAAAACGTTTTGATCCAGTGTCCCAGTGTAGAAAGTTTCAGAAAATGCCAGTTGAGTTGGTTCAGTTAAATCTGAAAAAGTGCAATAAAAAGACAAGTAGCAGCTAGTTCTTAAAACAGTAAGATAATTAATATACAATTCTACATAAATTGTGCATAAAAAGCTAATATTCACGCAACGTTATAATAGTTTTATGCACAGCAGGGAAGTTTCGCTGTCATCTTACCTAATGCACGTAAGGAATTGTATAATACAATCCCTTATACTGTGCCTAATGGTAAGTTATTATAAGACGATGAAATAGTAAGTAAGCACTTCGCAGCTTTTAATACAGAATATAACAACACATGTTAAAAAATCGAAATATAACTAGAAAATGTAACAAAGTATTTAGTCTTCAACTTAATTTGATAAGGCGGATTTAGTTATACCTATTTTTATAGTGTTGATAACTGTTAGTTATGAAAGCGGAATATAAAAATACAGTACAATAATAGGGCAATACTATTTTAAATTTAGAATTACACAGTCCGTTTTTTTTTAAATAACTCATTAGAAACTTACTGGTTGGGAAAGTTATGGAAACAACAGCGTTTGCGCCAACTGTTAGCGGTTTATCAGCCACAATATTAAACAGCAAAACTTTTTCCCTAAATATAACATCGTCTGGTATCGCGGTTTGTAAAGTCAAAACTGGATTGTTTTCAGTTGCACTTAATAAAAAATACTCGGAATGCTCTGAAATGAATTCACATGTTATAAATGAAGTATTCAACATGGATATATATGTTACACTCAAAACTCATGACCGGTCAAAAGTACTTTTGACTTAGAATTGCAGTTAAAAGTACTTTTAAAAACACAAATGTTGAAAAAATTTCCACGAGCAGGATTTGAACCTGCACCCTTCTGACATACCGGGTCAGGTGCTGTCCCAACTGAGCTATCGTGGTTCTAATATTATGATCGGATGTTAATCATGGTAGTTGTTGACATTGAAGACCTTTGACTTTCAAAGTAAAAAAGTAAATAGTGTTGAATAATTTCGGCGGGCTGGTTAGTACCACGATAGCTCAATTGGACGACGAACAAACTAGGAGGTCAAAGGTACATTTGACCGGTTATGAGTTTTGACTGTAACATATACATTGATATGATGTAGTACTAAGGATGGTAATATTAAAAAAAATTGGATTCAAAACAAGTACGTCATCAAAAATGACAGTGACCATTAAGTGCCGCCTTAATTCATGACAAAAATACTTACTACTAACTTATTTCCAAAAATAATTAAAAATTATAAACTAAAATTATTAATTTTAAACTTAAACTATAAATTAATTTTAAACTATAAATTTAAATTTCGGCTGTTCTTTTTTACGGACACTTATAATAGAAGGAGAGATGGATTATGGACGCCAATCACTTGGTATCAATAGCGCATTCAAGAGCAAACATTATTCAGTTACTAACACAGTCTTTGCGTTTAACTTAATGAAACTCACCTCCTGTAATCTGAAATGATACAGTATTGTCATATCCTTGTGTTAAGCTGATATTTGGGATTTCTATGTTTGACGGTGAAGAATAAGTGCCAACGTAGATATTCTGACTGAATAACGGTGCTATTGGGTCCTCTTTTATTATCTCTAGTAATATGGTGGCAGTTGCTTCAACCGCGTGTTGTGCGGTTGCAGAGAGCGACAGAAGTAGAACACTGTTTTCTAAGATAACATTATCGGGTAGCTGTTCTCCTAAACTGACCGTTATTTCATTCTGATCTCTCGTAACAATGAAATAGTTGGAATAATCTGTAACATTCAATCGAATAATAAAGAATTATATTTACATGATTGCTTTGCTTAACTCATTATTAATAAAGGACAACAAATACCTTTTTAATTTTATAAGTATAAGTTGACAAATATAACACTCAAATCATGATTTCCGTAATACAAATTTCTATGTTATCTAGTTACAATAAAGTTATTGGATTATCTTATAGAATTTTCGGAAAAATACGTACCTCCTGTAAGAACTTGATTAACATCATCTGCATATCCAGAAGTCAAAACAATGGTCCCAAGGGTCAATGAATTTTCTTGTATTGTTCCTCTGTAAGTGACTTGTGAAAATTCTAGTCTTCTGGCTGCATAAAATATTATCATAAACTGTGTTAATTGGTATATTTGAAAATGACAAATGTAAAAATAACAAGAAGTGACAATACTACATTACTATTATTATTATTCTTTTTATTAAATATGTATCTTAAGAAAAAAAATACAATATTTTATATACAAACATATATATATTACATATTTACAATATAAAATATTATAAAAAACTTAACCTAGGTTGCCATCGGCAGCGGGGATAGACCCAAGCTATAAAATAATAAAAAATAAAATAATAATAATTATGTATGTAAAATAATCTCTCGCATAGAACAACTCATATTGACAGATAATGGCAGTACACAAAAATTTGGCCTAACTATCCAGTCTTATACATTCCATGCATAAATAACTATGTTTCCTAACGCCATAAAATATATGAGTCACGAACACAATATAAACATTTTTCTAGTTTATTTCCTTAATTTAAGTCCTATGTACCTACCTAATACAAAATACAAAAGTAAAAATATTTTATTTGAGTAAGCTCATGCTCAGTAGCATTTTATAATAGTTAGTCATGATACTACTACAGTTTCTACCATCTATAAGGAAGAGTCCAGCATTACAGTCGATGATTGCTCTTTTTTAGAAATACTTCAAAATGTTTTTTTTTTAATTGAATGATCCATAATCTTTATTAAGTCTTAATTGGAAGATTTTTAAATTCTATTATTTTTTAAAATCTAGTAACCGGTTAAGAATTCAATCAAATTTGACGACATCAGTTGCCGAGTGGCTTGCACGCCGGACTTTGGGCGGCGCTAACTTCTGAGGTCCCGGGTTCGATTCCCGGTCGGGTCAATGTCGCAAACGAACTTTTCGATATTGTGTCGGGTCTGGGTGGTTGTGGTACCGTCGTTGTTTCTGATTTCCATGAAACGAGTGCTTTAGCTACTTACCTTGGGATCAGAACAATGTATGTGATGTTGTCTCATATGTTGTCTCAACTAAAGAGGCGAAGTAACGACCAAACAAAAAAGTACTAAGTGTTAATTCTATACTAAGTATTACCTCCAGGCAAATCGATAGATATCGCAGCATTGGCACCAACGGTTCTCGGTTTTCTTGCTATAATACTGAGCAATAGACGCCCCTGGCTGTACAACTCAGGCGGCAGGCTTGATACAGTCAAGTTGATGTTTGGTCCGGACGGAACGATTTCAAAGTAACTTTGTTGATCTAAAATATTAATAAGATGGTACAATTAATCAAGCAATAATCTTTTTACAAACGATTTCAGTTTTACAGACCTATTGTCCCATCCAGAAAGGTAAAAAGATTGTGTTAGAAATGGGTTTACATCAGTTAAGTCTAACGTGGGTCGTCGCAAAATTTTTCGCTATCAACCTGAGCATATCCACGGTTGGCTACTGACTGACGCTTGACTTTATTTAGACGTTCGTTTAACATGCATTCATAATATATGCCATAAATGGCGGATAACGTAAATTTTATTTGCACTGTTCTTTTTACCCGACTGCAAAGGAAGGGTATTGTTGTATTGCAGTCGGAGGCATAAAATTTAATGATAAGTCAAATCATTCTCACTTTGTGCGTATCTCCGACTGTGTGTTACATATGATGTTGCATACAATTTCGAAGGACTACCGTATTGATATTTTTAATTGTATACAGTACTTATGTTTGATATTGTTCCGATTTATTTCGCTGGCTTTATGTAATTATTGAATTTTTATCTTGTTCCGGCCTTTTCAGTTCATTTTATATTTATTTATTATTTTTTAATGTAAATATTTACACTTTTGATTAAACTAATTTAATATCACGTAAATTAAATAATATCTACGTGTATCTGTGTCACATAAATAAAATACAAATTAATAAATTAAACAAAATCTCCGAAACATGAAAGCATAACATTTTTTCCTATAAAAAAAGCAGCCAGCAGTAGCAAAAGCAGCCTTCAAACAAGTTCATATATTTAATGTCCAGTTCCACTTTTCCTGCCTTTGTAAATGTCGGTCGTAAAGCTGGAATCGAGTTTCGATTGCGAGCAGCTGCTGACATTTTACTAATCTATCTGTAGAGTGTTAGCCAGTGGCAAGTAAAACGAATTTTTCTCTGACATGGCCGAATGATTGTAATATTTCAAACCTGCTCCTTGCACATGGAAGCTTGTTAGACCATTTGTTAACAGCTCTGTTTGGTTTGTTTAGAATTCGCAGGTGTGCAAAATCTACAAAGTCTGTTGCAAAATTTTTCGAGCTCTAAACGTAACAGTGGGCGGCTGGCAGCACTGTGAACTTTATTCGATACTAAATCTAGGTTTTACTTTTTTATGTTTTTCTATGTTGTGTCGTAATTTGTATCTGTATACGTGCTGAGTATTAAAAGGTTTTAATGGTTTTCATAGACTATATAAAATTATTATTTATGCCGTTTTTGTGGTAGTCGTAGTGGTAAGACTGGTAAGTAGCAATAAGCTTATATACTGTTACTTGCTCCATTATTGAAATAACATAGTAGCTTAATTTGTATCCGGTATATGTATCGAAATATCCGAAAAATAAACAAACTGCAAGTTTAGAATAGCAGGACAAGAGGTCTTGCCTCTCGAAAACTAAGGCGTTTTCCTAAACTCAATTTTTTTTAATTATGTCATCTTACCTCCTTCTAAGGACAGTTCAACCGTGTCATCATAACCTTGAACGATAACGATTGACTCTAAGGTCAAACCGTCGGTAGGACTATAAGAGCCGCTGTATGCAACTCGCTCAAAAGCTGGCGTCGTAATGTCAACTTTTACAATTTCCAGTGTCACTGTAGTCGAGGCAGAACTGCGACTAGTGGAAGCAACGACTATTAAGTTTAAAAATGAGTTCTGCTCAATAACGTTTGCGTCTAACGGTGTCATCGAAAGCGTTATTCTGTTTCCATCAATCGTAAAGGTGAATGACGATGAGTATTCTGAAATAAAACAACAGGTTCTTAACATATTCTATTATTGTTATTCGAAAATCATAATCATAATCGTCGTTATCAGCATAAAAACGTTTTACTGGGCTCAGGCTTTACAAAACATTAGCACGATGGGAGATCGGGTCATAAAAACTCTGGCTCAATGCAGTTGATGGGTTTTCACAACAGCTATGTCTGGTGACTTGTCTTTGCATTAGTTATTTACTTGCAAAATTGCAACTCGAGCCCGTTAGTAACTGCGCTATAGAGTTCCTCATATATATTTTTAATGTAGTTACCGTTTTGTATGATGACATTGACCACATCATTTTCATATCCTTGGCTTAGAATTAAATCTTCTAACTGAAGGGTGTTGTCGACTATGACACCATTATAATTCGGTTGTTGAAATTCAAGCAAGATTTCTGAAAATTCTTGAACATGTAAGTTACATTACAAAATTACTTAGTAAAAAAAATATTTATATAAAAATCGTGTCTTGGTTATTTTAATATCAGCACATAATTATTTTAAAAAGATAAACTTTATTTCACTGCCCGACGAAACGAACGTTATCGGGCAGTGATTAGTCCTACACATGTGATTTGTGTGTCTACTTTTATTCAGTTAACAGCAACGCCATAAAAACATCAAACAAGTTACAAGCAAACAGTTTCGTACGGTGTATTTCACAAAATTGTGGAATAAACACAATTTCACTGTTATAATGATGCGTTTTCAATTCATAACAACATCAATCAAGATTTTATTTCAAAGATAAAAATCGGTGATTTGATTAAATTAATCGATTTGTCGATAACTTTGTAATGACTAACCTTGTGGCAGTGCAATGGATACTACAGCGTTGGCTCCGACAGTCCTGGGCTTTTTGGCATCAATGGTCAATAATATATGTTGCTCTCTAAATAACTCCACAGGAAGCGTGGTAACCACCAAATTGATGTTAGGCCCAGATGGTACTATTTCAAAGAAACTCTGGTGATCTAAGAGAAAAACAAAGATTCTGCCTTTAAAGAATATGTATATGAAATGTAAACATTTGGTTTTTCAATTCTTTTCACACAATTTCACTTTGTTTCATATTAAACTTAATTAAAGCTTTTAACCTGCTTTAAGATTGCTTGTAGCTATTTACCTCCTGTCAGTAAGAAGCTAACGGTGTCATCATAGCCCTGTACCAGCACAATTTGTTCTAGCGTTAACCCTTCGGTGGTGTCATAAGTGCCCGTGTACACAGCTCGCTCGAACACTGGAGTAAGAGTATCATCTTTGATGATCTCTAGCGTTACTATAGTGGCCACGGAGCTGCGGCTAGTCGAAGCGACCACTTGTAAGTTCAGGAATGTGTTTTGCTCTATGATATGTAAGTCTAGGGCCGACATCGTTAGTGTAATGCGATTTTCATTAATCGTATGGCTAAAGTATGACGCATAATCTGAAATGAGTTACATGAGGTTTTAATTTTCTGTATGCGAAATAAGCATGATAATATAGAAATAAAAAATTGAGAGAATGCATTACCACTATCAATGGCGACGGTAAACGGTTCATTTTCATAACCTTGACTTAACACTAGCTCCGCAAGCTGAAGAACATTATCCACGATGATACCATTATAATTTTGTGCTTCAAATTGCAGCAGAATTTCTGTAAACAATATTATATTTTTAATTTGTTTACAACATTATTATTTTTTATTTTGCTGAACGCCTATGTGCGCAGTGTTTTCTGTGCTATCTCAAAAATAAATAAATAATTTTGAACTAAAGTAGATATTTGATAGTATAAGTTTTACAACAGAAAACTACTGTTCATATTTGATATTTGATTTGATATTAACTTACCTGGAGGTAGAGCAATCGACAAAGCAGCGTTTGCTCCAACGGTTCTTGGCTTGGTAGCTTCAATTGTTAACAATATGTGCTGCTCTTTAAATAATTCAGTAGGGATTGCAGAAGCGATCAAATTGATATTAGCTCCAGACGGTTGCAGTTGAAAGTAGCTCTGGTGATCTAGATATTACGAAAATGTTAAAAGAGAAAAAACAAAGATTCCGGTGTTTAAAGAATAGGTATATGAAATGTAAACATTTGTTTTTTAATTATTTTCACACCATTTCACTTTGTTTAATATTAAACTTAATTAAAGCTTTTAACCTGCTTTAAGATTGCTTGTAGCTATTTACCTCCTTTTAGTGCGAAGCTAACGGTGTCATCATAGCCCTGTACCAGCACAATTTGTTCTAGCGTTAACCCTTCGGTGGTGTCATAAGTGCCCGTGTACACAGCTCGCTCGAACACTGGAGTAAGAGTATCATCTTTGATGATCGCTAGCGTTACTATAGTGGCCGCGGAGCTGCGGCTAGTCGAAGCGATTACTTGTAAGTTCAGGAACGTATTTTGCTCTATTACATTTAAGTCTAGGGCCGACATCGTTAGTGTAATGCGATTTTCATTTATCGTATGGCTAAAGTATGACGCATAATCTGAAATGATGTAAATGAGATTTTAATTTTCTGTATATGAAATAAGCATAATAATATACAAATAACAAATTGGGAGAATGCATTACCACTATCAATGGCGACAGTAAACGGTTCATTTTCATAACCTTGACTTAACACTAGTTCTGCAAGCTGAAGAATATTATCCACGATGATACCATTATAATTTTGTGCTTCGAATTGCAGCAGAATTTCTGTAAACAATATTATATTTTTAATTTGTTTACAACATTATTCTTTCATTAATATAGCTAAACGCCCATGCGCGCACATTTTCTGTGCTATCTCAAAAATAAATAAATAATTTTGAACTAAAGTACATAGATATTTGATAGAACGAGTTTTACAACAGAAAACTTCTATTCACATTTAATATTTGATTTGATATTAATTTACCTGGAGGTAGGGCAATCGACACAGCAGCACTTGCTCCAACGGTTCTTGGCTTGGTAGCTTCAATTGTTAACAATATGTGCTGCTCTTTAAATAATTCAGTAGGGATTGCAGAAGCGATCAAATTAATGTTAGCTCCAAATGGTTGCAGTTGAAAGTAGCTCTGGTGATCTAGATATTTTTTTATTATTATTATTGTTTAATAATATTATCGACATCAACAGTTATTATTATTTATAACTTATTCGTTTAATAGGCTTTTAATGCAGCATGCGTTCCAGCCCATAAGGATGTCCTGAGCTGGACCAAAATACGTGTCGGGTACGCAATTTGGTGTGCTTATTACTCTATTTGTGTGTGCATGTGCATGTATTTGCGGGTGGAAGAGCGGTGCTTGCATGCTACATCAAAGCTTGATTGACAGATAAGTTAGTTCGTGGATGCAATGTTACGTAAATTATGATTATATTATTCTTTTGAGAGGAGCTCGATGGCGCAGTGGTTAACGCGCCCGATCTGCGAGTGCTGAGGTTAAGTAACTTTCGCAAAGGCCGGTCATCGGATGGGTGACCAAAACTTTATCATCTCGAGCTCTCCGTGCTTCGGAAGGCACGTAGAGACGTTTTTCCTGGCTGCATTTGCAGTCGTTAACAACCTCACTCCGCACTGGGCCCGCGTGGTGGTTTATGGCCTGTTCTCCCTGTCCATAGGGAAGGCTCGTGCCCCAACAGTGGGGACATAGAATGAGCTGATGATGATGATGATGATTCTATGAATTAATATTTGTCATACCTCCGCTCAACGATATTTCAACTGTGTCATCGTATCCTTGTACCATCACTATTTGCTCTAGAGTCAACCCCTCGATGGTGTCATAAGTGCCCGAGTATAAAGTGCGCTCAAATACAGGCGTGAGAGTGTCATTTTTGATTATGTTTAGCGTCACTATTGTGGACGCGGAACTGCGCCTGGTCGATGCAATCACTAGCAAGATCAAGAAATTATTTTGCTCTATAATAGTCGGAGTCAACGATGACATTGCCAATGTAATAATACTCTCCTCGATGGTGTAGCTGAAATACGAAGCGTGATCTGAAAAATAAAGGAAAGAAAAACAACGTCTTGTTAGTGCATTTTTTTTAATTTGTGTATGTATAGCGCAATCAACATTACAATTTTATTTAAAATATTATTATGTTTCAGCTGTAGTTAAAAATAGTTTATTTTATTTTATTAGTTAATTTGCGATGTTATCAAGCAATTTTATTCTTAGCGTAATAAAAGCTCAAGTGAGACAAATGTCCCGTGGTGGTTTACTGTGTTCTATTTGCCAAAGGATGGGATCAAAGATTTGGAGGGGTAGCAGAGTAAATAGTTACTTTGAATGTGATAAAGTGAAAAAGAGATCTCACCGAAGAACATTTGAATCATGATTCTAACATATGCTGACAATAAAAAATAGATAATGAGCGACACCTACTACATTTCTTTGTTGAATTTATTACTATAAAGCTACTGTAAATAATTGCTAAGACATAAGAAGAATTATATTTACCATTTTGAATTTCTACTGTGACTTCATGGTTTTCGTACCCTTGAGTCAAAACCAATTGAGGTAATTGTAAAACGTTATCAACGATTTCTCCGTCGTAGTTTAAACTCTCAAACTCCAATTTCACTTCTGTAAACAAGACAGTGCGTTAATAATGCTCTAGTTGGTAGACCATGTTGACGATGTTACCAACTATAAGTACGGTAACTGTAATAATGTAATTAAACACAGTCGACAACTTCTATCACTTTTAGTGTAAGTTTTTCTTAATTAAACAAAATGTGATCACCTTCAGGCAGTTCAAGAATCACAGTGGCGCTTGTACCACTCGTATTCTCTCTATCAGCTCGAACTACAAGGAATAATCTTTGTAGCGACAGCATTTCATCTGGTATTGGAGTGATAACACGAAGTGTCACGTCATTAGCGTTTGGAATGATATCAAAGTAATGAGAGTATGCATCTGAAATTCAATTAAACTTTGTATAGATTATGTATTTTAGTAAATAACAGCAATTTTATCAGTCTATTTTACATTCCAAATTCCAAATAATAAAGTTATAATTCAAGTAGGTAGGTGTTAGGTAATTGAACAGTTAAAGCTTATTTAAAATTATACCTAATATCACTTTTGTATAGCCTATTTTAATAAAACTGTTATAAAAAATATACTTGTAAGTTTTGGAACAAAAATATCTTTATACCTGTAACCAGAGCAAATTGCACCTGTTCATGGTAGCCTTGCCGCAACGAAATTGGATATTGCAGAACAATTTCGTTGTTTTCAGTGTAAGTGGCCATATAGAACGTCTCCGTGAAAATTAACTCATCGGGCAATTCGAACTCGCCGTCGCTTACAATGCGCACTGTGGCGTATGTAGTACGGGGTGGATCACCAGTTAAATCAACGTCCTGTGGAAATGATAATTTCATTATTTCAAAACAAACTCAATTACTTAAATATCAAAATCATAAAGGAAATATTAGTGACTTCTTTACTTCTTTATATATTTGTGAAAAGCAAAAACGATCAATGTTGTTTAAAAACCAGGAACTTTAGAAAATCTTGAAGATTCTTAAACTTAGTACAGCTAAAAATGTATCATCAAACAATTTAACACGTTAATATGATTTTTTTACAAATTACCAAAGTCTATCAAATTTTAGACGCTCGTCACATTCATTATTACATTAATTGGTACTTTATTTGACTATTCAAATGCAAAAGATTCGTATCTGGAGTATCCGTCAAATATACACAAAAAAAGACATTTTATTACAAAATTTGGAAACTTACAGTCGCACTTATCCTGAATTCAATTGGTTCCGGAATGTTCCTGATTAACGTAGTTGATCTCAAAGATGCTCTGAACTCTTTAGCTACAATCGGCGGTGTTGAATCGTAGGTTATTTCAAAAAGTGGGCTGTCAAAAATTTCGAAATTGATTCGCTGCGTTGTTAAGTCTATATCTTTCACTGTTATTGAGTTTAGCGAGTTTGTGATTTGATATCCTGGTGGCAATGGAGGCATGACTGTGAATTCGTAAACATTTTCATCCCCTAATAGAGGATCATTATTGTTTGTATCCTTGACAGCCACAACAAAGGTCTGTAATAAAAGCGTAGTTTAATAATAATACATATAATAAAAACTAAGAGAAACTTAGTAGGCACTTGAACCAATCAATGTGTTTTAGTAATATTATATTTCTTATGGCTATTGTATATGGGTAGGTGGGGTTGTTTATTTCCATAAATATCAATGATTTAGATATTAATCTGATAAAATGTTTCTTTATCAATTTACAATAGAACAAAACAATCAAACTTTACATGAAAGTAAGGAATGAACGAAGTATGATGATTTATTTATTTATTGCATATCACATTACATTAGATTAGGTGTGATAGATAACAATCTTGATTATTTTGACAATCCAAAGAGCAACCTTCACAAAATAAAATATATTATCAACAGGATTTTTATCTGTTTTCATATAATATAAAAAACTTAAAATAAACCCTCTAAATATCAAAACGTGCCGAGACTACTGATTATTTGCTTATGATGGATTATTGTATGGTTGAGCCACTTTTGGCTGACACCTAAATAACCAGTAACTTGTTGTAAACACAAGAACTCCATTGTTTTTTTCTTGAGATATTTATTATACAAAATTTCGTTATTAATGTTTTAACATTCAAAATAGCAAAAAATACTCGTAATAGTGTTATCGTTAATTGAAATCATGACTGACGGTTGAGAAATAGTTCCTAATCGGTATACACTTAGATGATTGCATCCATTGGGATACGATGATGATATGAAAACTTACTAGTGAATTGGTAGAGCCTCCAGTACAAGCGAACACTATAGTGACACTGATAGACATTAAGGTCTCGTGCATTTCATACTGTGGGTAATTGTTGTTAGTTTGGATAATAAATGTGGAATCAGAAAGGGAGATGTCCATATACGGCCCATTGTTCAGGCCGTCGTTGTAAGTTATGATATTAATACCTGTAAATGGAAAAGAAAATAATAGTAATATTATGGAACACAAAGCTTAAATATTTTTACAGCCCATTTAATGTAAAGTGTACTGAAGTCCATGAATCTGAAGCTTCAGTTTTCATCTCTCTTTTCCCTTTAATGGATTTATGTATCCTTCAAACTGGAACTTGACGGCGTAAATCCATACGGGACAGCGAGAGGTAATAGGCGACAATGGCCTCCTGACGAAGGGATTTCAAACATGGAGAGGGTCCGCGTGCAATCTGTCCATGCGGACCTGATCCGACGCAGACGGAGAGGGAGAATGAGGCGGCAGTATGCCCGCCTCATTCTCCCGCATTGAGGTCAGGGACGAGGAGTCTTTAGCCGTCCACTGGCCTCAGGTCGTCTGGGGCACGCTCAAACATTCTCAGGCGTTCTCCCTTGGGCGGGCTGCCACCGCTATGGTAAATAATGGTGGTTGCAAAACTGGTGGTCCCCATCACCCTAGTGGTACTCGAAGGGGATGTACAGTGGTTATTAGTGGGTAGGCCCCTCCTTCTCTCAGATCTCTATCGAGTCCTGGTCAAGCAGGCGGGAGTTGGAAGGGAAAACCTCACATTATCATCATCAAACCATCCGCGCGGGTGCTCGCCCTCCAGTCGGTTCAAAAATCTTTTAACACAATCGAGTCACTGATTATAATGAGTCTCTGACTAATTAAGGTTAAGGTTAACTGCATCAATATTGATGCAAGTGACAGCTTCCATAGAGATTATCTTAAAAGGGTCCACTATCTATCGATAATAATTTGGTGAAATGAATGTTTGTTTGAAGAAAAAAACGAATGTAGAAAACTCAGTCCAAAAACAAGCTTACACGGTTGAAGGACTTGTAATTTTTTTTGCATGTAGACATATTTTAGGTTTATATGTACAAATATTAGTTATTTTATATTATTCCCTGTTACTTACATTATTTTATGTTTAATTTGATATTTATGAAATGTATTTTAATTAGGCTTGTGTTTAAACGCCTACCAAAAATGTATCAATTTCACTACCAATAAAATTCAAAACGCTTACCAAAATGGATAAATGATCAGCAAAATGTGTTTTCTAAAATATTATAAAAAGAATACAATTTATATTTGATTGAGCAGTGGTTGTTTTTATTTATTTATTTTTGTTTTATTATTATTATTATTAATTGTAAATTTTATAATAATTGAAAATACTATCGTATTAAATAATCGCATAATTTTCGTGTGAAAAAAAAAAATTAAAATATACGAACACCCAATAAAGTGGTAGGTGCTTATTTAGGTGCTAATTATAGGTGCTTATTTCTGTAAATCACTTAGCAATTTATATTTTTATTAAATGCCTTAAAAATATATGAATACCTTTTAAGTGCATTTCAGACCAAATATTTTATATTGTCACCAAATAGATAATACCAATATTTTATGCCTAGAGTTTCAATTTGGTAAATTTTGCTTCCTGTTGTCTAATAAAAAAAAACTCAAACTTACCTAAAATATTTGTAGTGGTTCTTGAAACGAATATTCCTGTAAATGTATCGAGAATCTCCTCATTTTGCCATTGTATCCAATTATTAACACCTTGCATTTGACATCCTGAAATCGTTTTGTGAATAAATATTGCGGACTTTGATAACAGTATTGTTGAGGATAAGGAGAACACTCACTTAACATAAAGTTATCGGTTCGTTTATTTTTGATACCCTTTTTTTGGGGTAAGTAATGGTAAGTGTCCTTCTATAAGAGGGAGGACACTTTCCAATATGTGACGCTGTAAAAAAATGGGAAAAAGGAAAGCAAGGAACGAAACTCAAAAGAAACTCGGGTTTCTTGCCAGTTTTTCTTAGTATAAGATCATCCGCCCTCTGTAAACTTACGACCCGATGCCATAGTGACATTAATAAGAGCTATTTTATGTAGCCTAAACCATTTATTCAAAATTATTTTGAACTTTGTTCAAGTTCAGTTTAATTGTTTTAATATTATAAATTCATTGGTAAAATCGAACCTATGTATATCAGTTTCCACATAAGATAGCTAAGCTAAAGTTAGAAAAATACAATACATACCATAGCTGATGTTGACAAAGTTAGCAAATATGCTAAATACTGTTAGATATATCTTGAATCTGGTCCCCATTTTTAAGTTAATTCCGTACATTTATCATAATTTATGAACATACCTAAAAGTATTTCTAAAATTAGTTTTTGCATTCATCTAATCAAATCCAATAAATTAAAACATACAAGTTTTGTAGTATGTTGGTATATAGCACAATTCTTTATAAATAACAACATTTAAAAATATCAACTATGTCATATAAATTGAACTTGAACTTAAAACCAACCGATTCATAGTAATTGATAACACACGATTGAAACACGATTCACTTTACACAGTTCCCACTTAACACAATTTTGCAACTAAATTCACTTCAACACTATATCTATGTTGACGTACACAATAATAATGACACGATCAGACTGAACAAATATGATACAAGTCGATTACCATAATTTATCTATCTATTGATAACTATCAAAGGGAAATAGCATGATAAAAATAATATTGTCAAGCGTATTATAAAGATAACAGACTAAATGGCTAAAAAGTGCTTTTAATTGAATTGTTATTACAATTCGCAGTACCCAGAAATAGTCAATTCAAAAAATATAAATTAAATAAAACAATAAAGCTACCTTCTAACACTCTTATTTATTTAAATGTCAAGATTATCTCATCATCACCTCTATATAAATTAAAAAGGATAATAACATGACACTCTTATGTGCTTGCAAGCAGCCAAAGTTTAAAGAAAAAGATTTTTAAAAATAATAATAATAATATTTGAAGATAAAAGACTTATTCATTGGTCAATATTGTGGCTTGCGTCATTCTGCTTCAGAGATAAGTTACTACTTAAAGCATTTGTGATATTTAGCTATCTATATAATTTGTATCGGAATTACACGAGTATTTTTATAATATATTTGAGAATGAAATAGACAAGCGCCTGTCGATCGGATTTCTTGCTTAGAACATTCTAACCTAGATATAAATTAGATCCTTGTAATAGAAATTTAATGAAAAGAAATAGAATTTGTATCCTTTATGGCCCAAAAGGTTTACACGAGTTACAAGAGGTTTAAAAATATTATTTTTATTATTATTCGTTTAAAGTTGAAATACATTTAAATGCAAAATCATTAAAAGATATTCTATTCATTATTTAATTTTTATCTTTAATTACATAGTTGTATTAGTTATTAAACAATGTTGCTTTTGCATGAACAACTCCACTGCATGACGTAAGCAGATTGCTATCTTTTGTGATAAAGGAACTGTTGAGGTTATCAAAACATTTTAGTTCATCACGTTACTAGATTTGAATCAATATAAATATAAATAGCTAAATATAATGAAAACACATTAAGAACTTCTAGTTCTTAAAGAAAAATGTAAGAAAATTAACGTCTTCATAATATTATATATGTACTAGCTGACCAGCGGACTTCGTACCGCTTTGACAGTTTCCATGACAACAAAACAAACAAATCATTCGCCCGCTTAAGAACACCCGTATCCCATGATGGACCCTATAGCAGTGCCACCTACCGGGACCAATTGTAAATCTAAACCATTCTCGAATCCACTTGAACACGCACAAAAAATTTCATCGAAATCGGTCCAGCCGTTTAGAAGGAGTTCAGTAACATACACACGCACAGAAGATTTATATATATATACTAGCTGCCCCCGGCGGACTTCGTACCGCTTTGACAGTTTCCATGACAACACTACAAACAAATCATTTTGTATTGGAAAAATTTCAAAAATCAAAAAAAATTTAGGGGTGGACCACCCTTAACATTTAGGGGGATGAAAAATAGATGTTGGCCGATTCTCATAGATACCGGATAAGCACAAAAAATTTCATCAAAATCGGTCAAGCCGTTTCAGAGGAGTATGGCAACGAAAACTGTGACACGAGAATTTTATATATATAGATATATCTTTATATATATATAAAGATTATAACGAAACCCATTATCTTTTATTATGATCTATTTTTTCCTATTTGTAATATAAAAGTTCAATCAACAAACCAAGTTATCCGTTTACTTAATTTTTTAATGATAAACGTAAACACTATGTTATAAAAAACCTAAGGGCAGGGCAGGCCAGCAAAAGCGGTGATCAGTTACCAATTTACCAATATGCAAGACCAAAATTATAAAATACACTCGTATTGTTAACTTTAGACAAAATAAACGATTCTTAATTAAATTTTTGCAGTGCTGATTACATGTTTGTTTTAGTATTTTTTATTTTTTTTTATTTATTTGGGCATCTTTATTATATTGCAAACACGTTTCGTTACCAAACCTTTAGTGGTTTAAATTTGCCAATATATGGTGGTTTAACCAACCATTATTTAAGGAATTAACAACAATAACAAACAACAACAACATATAAAACACATACGAGTATAAAATCGATCAAGGCTTATTGACCTAAAAGATCATGTTATTGATTTCGACTTTCTGCATCTTGTGTATCATTCTCTCTACGAAGGGGAAGCCCCGAACTTTTAGATAAACTATTTGAGGTCAGTATCGTCATACCTGAGGCTGTTCAAAGAAAGTGAAAAAAAAAAAACCTTCTAAAAATTAAACTCCTCGCATTTATTTTACGGTACATTTATAATCGAAACATTTCACAAATTGCACAATTGCAATACTTATTCATTTGTTATAAATACTACTGATAAGATCGGTAGAATAATCTAGGTTGGTATTTAATCAATGCCATGCGTCAATAGTGGTGACGTCATGATTTTGCTCCATACTGTTCTGCGGCTTCCTATTTACAGACACGTTGAGTGCCAGCAGCTGTTGTATCGGCAGGCGAGGCGACAGGTTCACCATACTGGCCCACTGCCCCGTGCACAGTTCTGGAAACTTCAGTTTTTTCAAAAAATGCCCCTCCAGAAACCAGGGAGATGTGCAAGTCGGGGAATAGTCCCATATCTTCATTTCGTTAAGACGCACCCACCTGTAATAAGGTTTCCTTTCCACATTTGTTTATAAACAGGTTTTGTTACTCTAATATTTGGGGTGTTATATTCATAACACCCAAATATTAGATATTAGATTACAATATTCATTGAACATTCTGATATGAATGTTTTTCACTATCTATGAAGTGAACTCTTGCATGCTGTTTCATAATTTTTACGGTTCTCTTTTTAGTGAAAGTTGTTAACAGCTATGAGATTTATAAGTAGAATGCAGATGACCTTTAATCGAATCGAGATCTTAGCTTTAGTTTGTATTCCGCATTGGACTAGCAGCGTGGGGTACACGAGTATTAGCCTTAGCCTTAGCTCCTTTGAGCAACTACAGATGTAAAAAACCTAGCTGTTTGGCAGCAGTGAGACGTTAAAGGCGAATGATAATTATGTAAAGATTAATCATATTTCTAGAAGTTTCTATGTTCTTATAATTTTATCTATGTAAATATACTGAATTATAAATAAACTTACGCTGATATGTACAATGCGTGACAGTCGCAGTGCCAAGGATTGCCAGACATTTTCACGATTGCTAGTTTTGGCATGTAATCTAATGTCCTTGAAGGCAAAGAGGGGAATAAATTACCATCCATATATCTGTAAGCATTATAAAAATAGAATTTTTAGTAATCCCAGTTTTGTAAACTTTATTTGTCTTTAAAAACTATACTTACAACGTTGTTAAATTCTTCAAAGTAGAAAATGTCTTAAAATGTACCTCATACAATTTGTTATCTGACAGTAAGAGAGATGTGACATTATCTAGTCCTTGAAATGTTGTTACATTTAAGAAACGTAATTTATTTTTGGATAAGTCTAATTTCTCAAGGCTGTAACATTTCGAGAATGTGTAATCTGGTATCTCTACCAAGGAGTTCTCTCTTAAATCTAAATTACGTAACATTTGAAGAGTTTCAAATTCAACTCCTGTCAGCTGCAAGATAAATGTTGGATATAAGTTTATGTTTATTTTTGAGGGGCTTGCAGAGGGGCTTTACAGCATTTCGTATTTTCGTTATATTTTTTTTAAACCGGTAGCAATATGTGATTCTTATCGTTCTACTAATCTTCCTTTGTTTGAAACGTAGGTTCAGCAATAGGCAGATATTAACATCTCTCATTATCTTTACATCTACGTTAATCAACGATCGTTATTTATCGTGCAAATAAAACGATTATTATTATTGTAAATTATACAAACGTTTAATTTTATATTGTTAATTATACTGTTGATTAAACTTACAGAGATCAAGTTGTTGTTAGACAAGTCCAAATAAGTCAAACAGGTCAAATTGTAAAATAGCCGGCTGGCTATATTCTCCAATTTATTTTTGTCGAGCAGTAGAGTTTCCAGCGATGCTAAACTCTCAAAAGCGTTTTGAGTAATATTACTTATTCGGTTATCAGACAACTTTAGAATTTGAAGTGTCTTTATTACAAAAGTTCCGTTTTCGATCCTCTGGATTTTGTTCTTTGAAAGATCTAATATCGTTAGCGATTCCAACCCTAAGAAGCTATCTGCAGGAATGTACATTATTTGGTTATTTGATAAATCTATTGTTTCCAAAACTGAATTGTTAGCGAATACTTTTTCTGGGAGAGTATATAAATAGTTATTGGAGAGGTCAACATGAAATAGCTTCTTCGTTGATCGAAATGCTTCACTATCAATTTCTTCCAAATAGTTTCTCTGTAGCCGTCTGAAATTGTCTTTTGTTATATAATTTGTGTTAAAAATATTTCTAACTCTCAACTTAAATATTTTAATTATTTTACAGAAAACGATGTTATTATTTCTCATGATATCGTAAGTAGGTTTATTAACTAGTACTAGCTGTGAATCCGCCGCTTTCCGACTTGTTATGGTTATATGTGGTTAACAGAAATACAAGTAAAAGTAACGTGTTAATTAATAGCACATATATTATGTTTTTAAGCAATATAAAAATAGACCCCGCTAGAACTGTGAATGAACTGGAAAACAATCCCGCCCACATCAGGATTAAAAAGCTTTTGTTCTGAAAATAACTGTGCTTGAGTCTGTCGATGACCTTAATAGCGTTCAAATTAAAGATGATACTTATCTTTAACTTTAAACGCTATAAAAGTCATACATTAACGATATAATCCTTAATTAGGATATTATCCTTAATTTGAGTAAGTGTCTAGGACAGCGCTTTATCCTTTATTTCACCTGACGGTGAGAGGTATATATATTATAGTAATAATAAGGTCAAAAGTGGAAGCGCACTTAAGATAAGAGTTGTAAGAGAGGTAAGATTCTTATTTCTCTTAGTCGGGACACAACGATGCTACGTGTATCAACATTTTTGTTATGGCGACGCAGACCCGAAGATGGTAGTAGCTAGCCAGGATATAAAAAAGACTTAACACCAACCAAACTGAATACATTAACATATAAGTTCTGTTGGAAAGCGACACACGACGTCTGAGTCAGACACTGTCGCGTCATTATGCCTACTAGACCGCAGAGGCGGTCAAAATCATGTTACACTAACAAGAGCGATTTATAAAACTATTTAAGCTCACAGAATTCTGAGGTTAACCAGCGCATCAAATATGCCAAATGGTAAGTATTCCACGTGGTTGTCAAACATGTCGAGCTCGGCGAGGGATCGCATTCCTTTAAATGTGGTCTTATGCAGCGTCCTCAGTTTGTTCGTACCTAGGTCACTGAAATAATTAATGTATATTAAATAAACCAAAACAATAAACAGGAATATAATCATAAACAACATACAAGTAGGTATGTGCAATAGTAAAATATAAGAAAAATCGGTCCAGTTAGGAACAGAATCAGAATCATATTTTTTAAATCTTATGTTAATTAAAGTAATTGTATTATCGTATACAACAGAATGGTGTGGTAAAAATGTAAAGATCCAAAGTGTAACCAATCTAAATGTTGTATGCAGAGTTATTAAGGCATAATTATTAAGTTTAATTATGTTATGCAATTTTTAATTTATTATTTCTATCATGACGTCACATCAAAATAAACAAGTCACAGCCCTAGAGGTTTAGTAACTTCTGTGTACTTACATTTACGATCCCCCGCCCGATCCTCTAAATGCCACAACGCATTCATAGAATACACTAAACATGCACACTAGTTTAGGCTCAACACACCGTACTCGTAGAACAAGGGTACGAAGAACCGGTTCACACGCGCTCTGCACCAGGTACAGACATGTACCTGAGCGCTTCTCTCCTCCACCACGGCCCGGTCAACCCGAGCCGAGGTCCGAGCCTTTAGAAGCGCCCTCGGGTTGTTCCGCTCCCCGATCCGAACCCTTCGGGAATCTAGTAGGGCGTCCCCGAGCCCTACTAGATTCCCGAAGGGTTCGGTTCACCAGTGCGCGATGCCACTCCCTCTGGAAAACCTCCGAAGGTGATTCGTTTCACACGGCTTGAGGGACCCTTTTCGTTCCTCGCCTCCCCCAAAAAGCCCGGTGAAGCTGAAAATGCCGTATGAGGCAATCAGCAATCTCTCAAAAAAAAACATTTACGATCACTGCTGCTTGCTTTGCGCGAATGATTTCACTACAATGAATATTTAATTTACAATTGCATGACAAATTGAATTTAACATTTATGTCTTAGTAACAACGCATACAAGATCTAGATTTAAATCTTTTCATTTTTGCAAACTCAATTTGTATTTGAAGCAGATATCCAACCAATTGAGCTGTTGTATACATGTTCAGTTCGGATGACAATGCATGGTTAATTGTGTGACGTCATTCTAAATCTAAGATGGCGACACACCCAAGATGGTACCTGGTATGGTTATACAATTTTTTTGAATGCATTCCTACAATATGGATATTAAATGAAAGGGCTTGCTGAGAATAACTCGAAAAATAAATTGACGTCACGTTTAATTTATTACCACAACTTTCTGTTACACGTTCTATAAATTAAAATTAAAAAATATGTTTATCGTCGCACCTTATGCCATTACGCCTACCATTTAAAATCTAGTTATTATTATATCATTATAAAGAAGGTTGTATTAAGTCTTACATCATGAGGAGGTCAGCTGGAACCACTAAGTCAGATGTAAGGCTGGACAAACCAGATCTCCAGCAGTTAAGCGACCGACGGGCGACATCGCATTGGCAACTGCTTTTAGAGCATTGTCGCCATCTTGACTGACCGAAGCTAATTGTCCACGCTGTAAAAGCAGAAATAAAAAAAATATATAAACAGACATTAATTTAAAATTGGTTATACTTTTATGGCTGCAATAACACCAATCCGCACTGGGCCCGCGTGGTGGTTTATGACCCGTTCTCCCTATCCATCCAAAGGGAAGGCTCGTGCCCCAGAAGTAGGGACATAAAATGAGCTGGTGATGAGGTGGTGATGATGATGATGATACTTTTATGGTATCATAATAATGTTATTGTGGGCTTATACCAGAGTTAAAATTTGCATCCTTCCACTTTGCAGTCAGATTTACGTTTACACATAAAAAAGCTTAACGGCCTTGTTTATATATAAACTGAAAAAAAAAATAGTAAGTATTTTAATTGCTAAATGTTGTTTTATAAAGCTGGAAAGGGTAATTGAAAATTAGTTTTACTGTTATACAACCTACTTTTATTTATGATAATAAAAATGTAAAATTAATGATCTGTGTCTTTGGCACGAAATAAGAGTAGGTAAATGATAATAATAAACAATGGTCAAAGACATTTATCTTACCTACAACTATATGGCTTTTCCTATGTATTTCTTATCAGAAGGAACATCAATAATTAATTTCTTGAATTTGTGAGATTTTTTTTAACCTTATGTTTTATTTGCGGAGATCAAAAGTTCATTGCTAGTTTTCTCTACTTAAATCTCGATATTACAGGTTTATACAGAACTAGCGGCCCGTCCCGGCTTCGCACGGGTGGACATTTTTTTATAATATAGCCTATGTAACTCAGTGCTAATGTAGCATTCTAATGGTGAAAGAATTTTTTTAATCGATCCAGTAGTTTTTGAGTTTGTTCGTTACAAACATACAAAGCTTTCCTCTTTATGATATTAGTATAAAAAAAAATGAGACAACATCACATACATTGTCCTGATCCCAAGGTAAGTAGCTAAAGCACTCGTTTGATGGAAATCAGAAACAACGACGGTACCACAACCACCCAGACCCGACACAATATCGAAAAGTTAGTTTTTCGACATTGACCCGACCGGGAATCGAACCCGGGACCTCAAGAGTTAGCGCCACCCAAAGTCCGGCATGCAAACCACTCGGCTACGGAGATCTTCAAAAAGTATGATGTATATATTGTTAAATATTGTAATACAAAAAACTGTATGTCGAAACTCTTATTAAAAAAAAACTTATATACTCGCCCTACCTGCTCCTTACCACGAAGCCACCTTGCCTCGCCCTTCCATCCCTACGCGGGTCTAATTGTCACTCTAATTCCTAGAAGACAGGATAGTGCAGACAAAGTCAGTTGGCGGCCTCGGTGCCTAGTTTGCGTTTCATTCGCCATTCAATCACGTTAACGAAAACGAAATTTGTATGGCATTGAAGCAGTTCCTCAATCTGGAGAACGAGGAGAGTTAAAAATTGCATATGAAATACAAATTCTCATTTTCGTGTGATAGAATGGTGAATTAAACTAAAACAAACGCACAGCACTTCATGTCTGTACTTTTGTGACCTCAAAGCGAATCGTTTTTGTGACCTTATTTTTCTTCCGGTTCTTTTTATGTTCCGTATTCCGGTACACATAAATATTTAGTTGTTCAAATTGATCTGACTATGCGGGCCTACCGGAAAACCTTTCAAACTGATATATGCAGCGCCCGTACACTGTTTATTCGTTATCCTATTTATTTTAACGTCCATTTGTGTATATATTCAATAATTTATTGGGTTTGAATGTAATTCATAATTTTTTTAGGTTATTACATTTTTACATTTGTAAAATGTACGTTTTCATATGACATATATAACCAGTATAATTAACCAGTTACAGGCAAACCGTACGCACATATTCGAATTCGCGTATATCGTCATTTTCGACTCAAAATTATAGTTTATTCAAAATCAAATCAATCAAAATTATCATCATTTTACATTTATCAGTGATTTTCAGTTACAGTCATAATCTTAGTAAGAATAGGGCTTAAAAACATCATCACCTAAATGTCAGTTAAAGCAATTGGCAAGTGCAAGTGGCATACAAAAATAAAAATATTATAAATATATTATAATTCCTACTTATACTTATAATTTACAGGAACATTTTAACGTCAGAATAAAAAAATCCAGTTACGTTGAAATGGTATATAGAGTAACAGATACTATGGAAGTGAATCAGCTAATAAATGTATAAATACACCGCATTTATATGCTGTGTTGGAGAGCTGCGCAGCAGAGGAATAAGTGCCAAGTGCTGACCTTTTGAAAAGTGAATATAGGAGAGTGATTTAGCTACGAACATACCGAGTAGATACTTTAAAATTTATTATATTAACAAACTGAGAACAGTCTTGCTTCCATTCCTTCACAATTGACTGCGAGATGTCGTAACTTCTAAAGAATCACTGAGTTTTTTGATATGACATTATAATATAATATTTAGCCGATTGTCCAATAGGCGTTTAAACTATCTTTATTTAAATATAAATCTTATGTGCGTGTGTTGTAATTGAACTCCTTCTAAACGGCTGGACCGATTTGGATGAAATTTTTTGTGTGTGTTCAAGTGGATTTGAGGATGGTTTACATTTACAATTGGACCCGGTAGGCGGCGCTGCAATAGGAGTCCATCATGGGGTACGGATGTTTTCAAGCGGACGAAGTCGCGAGCGGGCCACTAATAAGATATAAATTTCAGGTCATCGTTATTCATCGTCCGTTAAATAATAACGAATTATGCCCTACATAATTCTTATACATAACATTTATTTATTTATTATTCAACCATTAGCTGTTTCGAGTTTAGGTGTGTACACACAAACAATAGGGCTCCGCAGAATATCAGCGTTGCAGGTGATGTTCATGCTGCAACATGTGCTGAGTGGGGTCCTTTTCAGTTTCGCTTCTTTATTTTATATTTTATTTTTGTTTATTAATTTTAATTTAAAACTGAATAAATATTTTGATTTGATTTGATTTTGATTTTATTAACTTTAGGTCAATTATAGTTAGTTAATTTGATATAAGCCTTTTATATTGAGGTACCTAATTAGATTTTACTTATCGACATACAGACTTATGACATTAGGAGAGGAACGATTAATGTCAGCAATACACTGCAATGGTTTGATGATTTTAACCTAGGTTTAGTGGTTTAGACCACCGGTCTCAGCGAGGGGTACATGTTTGTGTTTCTACTCGGTTTGGTTGGTGGTTGTGCTTCTTTATGCGCATGGCTAGCTACCACCATCTTATCTAAATATTTCAATGTTTGTAGCATTGTTGTATTCTGGCAGCTAGAGTTATGATAGCCAGTGCATCAGTAGTTGAGGATTCCGGGTGAAGTACGCTTCCACCATTGGCCTTAGGCACTGTGCTAACCCGTAAGATAAAAAAAGGAAAGACTATAAACAGCTGACTATCATTATGAAAAAGGTCAATTCATTTGTAATGATAATAAGAATAATTTACTAGGCTGTTCAATAGCTCGTAATCTTCTGTCCAGTTGCCTCCAATGCATGTCAGCCGTGCATGACCCACGGGCAGGGTGGTCCTCCTTCTTCAAACCTTTTGTCAACATTTCAAAAACTTCGCAGGCATTGAGGCTACACTGCGTTGCAACAACTCGGAACACTGTAATTGAAAATAATTATAGCAAACAAAAACATATATTATATATTTTAACACATGTAGAGCCGTATTATTCCTCATTACAATTCAAAATACAAAAATTACACAAATAAATATTATTATTTTGAAAAGAGACAAAGTGTTGAAAAAATTCCACGACAGGGATTCGAACCCACACTCCATGACATGCCGGGTCAGGTGCACTGTCAACTAGTCTTTTTTCAAATTGTAATTTGTTTGCAACAAAATTTGCGTAAAATTATTTAAAACTATAATTGTATAATAATCAATATGTTGGATGCTCTATTATTTTCTGAGAATTGTTGCTAATCTCTAGGTAATCGACACTAAACACTTTTTAAGCAGTAAGCAAATTTTATTTACTTACAATTATTCCTTCCATCATCCATCCATCATCAACCTACACACGTCCACTGCTGGACATAGGCCTCTCCAAGTGCACGCCACTGAGCACGATCCGCGCTATTAATATTAATAATATTAATGTTAATATTATTATTAATTTATATTTTTATTAATATTGTTCCTTAATATTAATAAATATAATAATTAGGTATAATGTAATCGATCCAAATATAATTTATAAACGCTATTTTCTGTAGTGTGCCTAAAATTTTCTTGTTTATAAGCAAAAATAATTTTTAGATTTAGGTTTAATATCCTATATCTGGTTTCTTTCATTAATTTCTGCTATTATACTTTTGTTTATCCATTCATTAAGTGGCTCATTAATTAACTTGGCCTTCGGAACTTTACTCTTATCTATACTTTTTTTAATTTGTTTTTGTAATTCGGCAAAATCGTTATTTGGTTCTTGCATTTCTGGTTTTCCAGCCATCTCAAATATCCAATCCTCATAATTAATAGCATCATATTGATAACGTATCTTAGGAGGTGATTTTGCTCTTTTGATTTCAACGTATAGCTGCTTATGATCTGAGAGAGATGAGTTAACTGTTATCACATGGAAGCTATCTTTGTTTTTTAATTATATGATCTGTTAGGGAGTTTTTAGTTGATCCTGAGCTGGTATGGTATTTTTTATTTGTACCTATATTTTATTATGTACCTACCTAAAGCACCGTGTAAATACAAAATTTCTAAATAAGGGCGTGAGTAATGATTTAGCAGAGCTTTTATCTAAGGTGATGTTTTATTATGTCCATTACTAATTGAAGCTATATTGTAAGATTGAAATTAAGATCTCATTCAAGATTAGATATTATATGGAAACGAATATTTTATTACTACAGTACGTATAATAATAACAGCTTACATTTGAGATTTTCGTAGCATGTTCCATTGAACACGTAAAACACAGATTTATCGATACGTACGAGTAAATACACAGCGAATGGGCATTAGCTAATGGTTTGTTATTTTATTGCCGACTTTAAAATGAGCTTTTACCTTGTTTTTTTAATGGAAAGTTTCTATTCCATATGGAATAAGGCAGAAAGTACATTAGTCGCATTGGTACTCTTGCCAACAAAACGAGCTTGAGTCTTTTGTGCAGTAGATATTAGTAACAACTGTGTGTAGTGCGAGATTCATTCGCTATTCTATCGTGGCAACATTTAATAAAACGCCGAATGAAAAGCACTAAGCACCATTTGTTTTCTTTAGTATGGAAATCTGGTCTCAGACCGTCTCACCGGGTGTTCCAGAACCCGTGAGGAGTGTGAGAATGGGCGTCGGTCTGCCCAACCCACTAAAACCACACGGCACCCGTCGACCGCTGGGCGCCCGAGAACTCAACGATACCACCGAACTCGACTTGTAATATCTATCTAATCGAATTCTGTATATTTTGTTAGTATGTCTCTTTATCGTTTAAGGAATTAGGTAAAAATATATAAACATTCTGCGTAGTTTACTCTTTAATTTTACTGAAATAAAGTTTGCAAAATCTTAACTCTTCTCGTATGTCGAAAGGAGGCGCTGCTTCAATGCCATACAAATTTCCATTTTTGTAAACGTAATCGAATAAGTACGGATAGTAAACAAAACTCCACACTAGGCACCCAGACCACCTGCTTCTTAGCTAAGATTTTAATAGAATTCAATATTATTTAAACGAAAACTGGTGTCAAACACTGGTTTTAAGTGTCGAAAACGGAGTCCTGGCACCGTTTTCAACACTAGCTTAAAACCGGTCCCTCTAGAATTAAAAACGTAATAGTTATTTGTTACGCAAGCTGGAAAGTTGTTGTTTCGCGCGAGTGCTTGTATTGAAACCCGAAAGCGAGTGGTTCAAAAGAGGAATCCTGAGCGTAGCGAGGGTTTCAAGGCACGAGACGCAAAACAACTTTGCTGCCGAGCAAAACACACAACTTTTTACCTTACTACTGCGAGAAAATGGTGGATGGAAGAAAAACAGTTGAGCTTTATTATAATACAGTTTAATTATGAATTCATATAATTTTTTAAGACAGAAAATTTCTACGGTCTAAGTTCTAAATTCGTATTATATTGTCTCTTTTACACACCTATTAGTTCCCGCTCACATTACGAAGTTAGAATTTCTTATTTCGCAGTAGGTATCAGAATAGGGTATATCCCACTATTTCCATGGAAATACAAAATAGAAAAAGTGGGACTAGCGTTTTTTTTCCAAATTATATCCCATTATTTCTATTGCGGCAAAAAAAAACGCAGTTGTGTTATTTGAGAATCTGTCTCCACTTTAATATTTATGACGGCCTGTTAAATTACTGATAAATAAAATTCTAAGGAGATATTGAGAATTTAATCAAAATAATAAAATAAAAACACGACTTCTCGTTAAACAAAAAATAAATAAAAGGAGAACAAATTAATAATCTTCCATTTTGGTGAATAATTTTCCATCACATACAAATCAAATTACACAAAGCCACCTCGTCACAACGCAGATGTATGGATAAGAGGTGATGCAGTGTTTTTTTGCCGCTGCCGCCAGCAATGGATATAGTGGGAGAATCAATCCCAGTATTTCTATCAATAGAAATACCTAATGGAAATAGTGGGATACACCCTAAGAATAGTGCGCACCATAGTGTTCTTAATCACGTTCTAAAAAAAAACAAAAACCACCCAAGTGGGGAAAAAGCGCTTTTCCACTCAGATTTTGAAGGAGGAAGTAAGCTTTTTCAAGCAAGTGAGGTAAAAAATAATTTTGCGTCTACAGAAACCCAGTTGCTGTACAAAATGCATCGTGCCGTTTTTATTTGCGTCGTGTGCTAACGAGCGTGATTAAGTGGCGATATAATATCACGTTCCTTACTACCGCAGAGGGAACTTTTTCTTTTATCCAGACTTTTATGTATAACTTGGCATTCTCACGTGGAGAGAAGCAGAAAGAAAATGGCGTTCGTTGTTTATTGTTTAAGCGTGTTGGTGAGAAATGAAACACTTTTTACGTATTATACACTTACTTGACTTCAACCTGAAATTCAAAAGCTATTGCAAAACAAACATCCCTAATAACATCATCATCATCATCAGCTCATAATGTCCCCGCTGCTGGGGCACGAGCCTTCCCTATGGGTGGATAGAACGCCACGCGAGCCCAGTGCAGATTGGTGGTTGTTAACGACTGTTAATGTAGCCGGGACCAACGGCTTTACGTGCCTTCCGCACGGAGAAGCACAGAGAAGCTCGAGATGATAAGTTTTCCCATCCGAATCGCAGACCGGGCGCGTTAACCACTGCGACATCGAGCTCCTCAACATCCCTATATATTATAAGTATATATATTAAAGTATATATATTAATACATTTTTTATTGTGTTCTAAAGACTATGAAATTATAATAAATTCATTTATTGATTTTTATATTGTTTGTGTTGTGACGGTTATTACTTGTAACCACAGTCCATGTTACAAACCGGATTTTATTGGGTTATAGTCTGATCCAACTATTTTAAGTTCTCCATATTGTACAGACAGACGCCTGCACATCAGACTACCACAAACTGTCAAATTTCCTCAATAGACTTGGAACCTTATGTGTTGGCATAATATGGTTGACCATTTATTGATGATATTTGACAGTTTTGGATAGGTTGATGTGCAGGCGTCTGTACCAGTCTGTACTTACTTATTGTAATCTGTTATGTGTTGTAAGAAATAAATAAATAATCTATGACCACGGACCCTGCAAAGGATTTGACAATGCGCTGGGTTATTTCAATGGTTGTGTATGTATATCCGCGGAGCGCCCCAGCTTCGTGGGGACCGGGTGGGGTTTGATCGGGTTAACAAAAAAAAAGATGCTGCCATCTTTGGTATACCTATTCATCATTTACCATAGCATACCATGCGCAATGAAGGCACGGCAAAAGAATACATTATTTTTTTAGGTATGAACTGTTTTCTACGTATACCACATAAGCATTTAACAAAACAACCTTTAACTATACATTAACTAAACATATGCATTTCAACGTTGTAGTATATAAGAAGCCTTTACATCTGTCACGTTTACCATAAAAGAAAATTACTATATCTTGGTAATAATTGTATTAGATTAGTAGGAAATGTTTCCACTCAAACTGCTTAACTCGTATCTTACACGCGTGTGCTCCATTTGAGATCATCCCTTAATCTTCGCGCCACTAGTCGAGAAGGGTGCTTCAATCTACTAGTAAGAGCATTACAGTGATTTCATATTTAAGAATTCGTCGAATTCATCAAGCATGGCTCCAAGAAAGTAAGCATAAGCACCATTTATACTTACTTTATCGTTAAGACAGACAACACTAAGAGTAATATCAAAGTCTGATACTTGATCAGTGTCAATTATTCAATCAATTGTATTACTTCGTTTGCAAAATGATATATCGGACCGTTAGCGCCAGGTTTGTTATAGTAAGATTTTTGGTAAAGTTTTTCCATTTTTTATTCGAAAATGTGCCTGTTAGGTGCCGACCGAAATCCTGATAGTTATGGGTCAGCATTAAAGTCATCCAACCTTAGCAATCGTTTTTATTCCGAAGTGTTTATTGATAAAAATTTTAGAAACACTTTCTCAATTAATAACAATAATAACACATATATTAGCATATGAATATAGACTAGCAAAAGGTTCTTATATCAACAATATAACATCGTACTTTACTGAGCTCAAGACATTCAATTAATTAAGCAAATTAGGCTCAGGTATTTAATTTACAACCACACTGCAAGTGTTTAAACTCTTGTGAAGTTAAGCTATAAATCTCCTAAGTATGTCGGGACGCTAGAGACGCTTACACAGTGTTAAGTAACAAGGAAAGCACACATACGAATATATTTTATACAGATTTAGTTTAGATCCTGCAGATTAAGCTTCCATTGAAGAGTATGAGATTTAATAATAACCTATTATTAAAATGACAAAGTTCATAATGGGACGCATTTTCAAACACATAGTAGGAATTCACTGGTTAACCTTTTGAGTCTAGTACGAGTATGGTACCTAACGGAAATTGAAAAGTTTGCCTTTGTCTACGATAGGCATGATAGACGTTGAGACTATGTTTGTGAAAGCTTAGCTTTTTGTGACAGATACATTTTTGACCAAAAAAGTAATTTATACAATGAAGTAAGTAAATAAAAAATATATTTTTGTCACAGCCGGGTTTTTTATAAATAATACTTGAGTTTTTTTGTTTCATTCAAATAGTGGATAAAAATGGTTGCCCACAACAACCAATAGCAACTGGGTATAATTAACCCAAGCTGTAATTTTGGCAAGGCAGATTTCTTTTCCCCACTTAAAAATAAGGCTGAAACTATAGCCCCTGTATGACGGAATCGACATGAAATGATTAATGTAACCTAAATTTCTACTTTAACTTAATTAAATATTTATAAAACTTATAAAATATAGTGAAAAAATTAAACGCCCACCCGACCCGATAACAAATAAATATTTAATCAAGCTTCAGTGCAGCAAGCACTTAAAAAATAAAAAGTAAAAATTTACTGTAGCGTTATGTTATCAAATTTGTGGTATTCATCTGCAAAGATGAATCTACATAGCCATCGGTTGCAATAACCGTTGGATAGATGGCGCACTGTGCCGCTATTAGCACTTAAAAAATATTAAAACGCGGTGACAAAATTCAGCGCTTGCGTCAGCCTTCCCAGTAGCATAGCGGTCAGTGCCGCTGCCCGGATTGCGGAAGACCCAGGTTCGTTTCCGGGCTGGGTCGGGGGGGCGTTTAATTTTTTCACTGTATTTTATAAATATTTATTGTAACCTACCTGTATCTACCTATCACTTTGATTGGTATTAAAGGTAGCCGGAAAAAAGTTCTCGGAATTAATTAAAGATTACTAAGTAAATTATGAAAATTATGAAATTACTTAGTAAATTATGTACATTATTGAGCTAGATGAGAGTAGCCGTGGATCATGCTCGGTTACGTGCACTTGGAGAGGCCTATGCCCAGCAGTGGACTAGTATAGGCTGATGATGATGATGATGAAGTAAACTATCTCTCCTTGTGGTATTCAAATTAATGTTTTGAGTTCTTCAAGTGAATGAAATTCCTAAAATGTTGTTCAAAGTTTATACAAACACCACACAGATTGAATCTTGGATGGTTAGGTCCGTGGGTTCAATTGGGCGTGGGTAAAATTAGCGTGGGTATCTACTCACTACACTTCTTTCAAATGTAAGTAACTTTCATTGAATAAATGAAAACTAAATCTGTATAATTATTGTTATAGTTAACAAAGAATTGAAACGGGGATTAACGCAAACTAATTAGTACAAGGTAGCATACCTTCTTTATATCCGACGTTTCGACGTTTCTGTAATAAATTAACATCTTTGCACATTAAACATATACATATATACACCGTTATTAAACGGTCGTCGATATGTCTTGTTTCATGTATATGTTTCTTTGTGTCCCCAACTAGTACTACTCGATTTATAGGTTGTCCAAACGTCACTAAATATATGGAATATGAAAAGTTGTCCAAACGCGATGAAATGTATGAAATATAAAAAGTTTACGCAACACTACTTATGTTAGGTATTTTATTATGGTAACGAAACGGAAAGTGGAACAGTACAACGGAAAGTAGGTACCCCTGTTAACGTTTAAAGTGAATTTAATTCATCTTTTGATATTCTACCTAACGGCTCAAAGGTGTAGTAGGTATAAAGTTAATCTGATGCAGCACAGTCATAAATTAATGTTAGGTCCGCCATGCTAGACTGAACTCGTGTCACTATCATGTTAAATTAATGTCTGCACGCCACGTCAATGTCCACACAGCTCTATAGGTGGCAAGTACACGTTTCTAAGCTGGGCTTGAATTTAGTAGCTCTAACAGCGAATTGGGATTAGATAGAGAATAGAAAACATTTATTAGTGACACAACACAAACGACATTACTGCATAATATAAAAATAAGCTGCACTAAAAGGTGCCCGCTCAGCATGATGTCAGGCCTCCTAGATTATAGGAAAATTTGTAAGTGGTCTTCCGCGATCACCATAGTCAAAAGATTAAGTCCCTGAAGACTTAAGATTTTTAGGATTTCATGAAAATTGTTTTTGAGCATTATGACAGTAGCCACGGGTCGTGCGGGGTGGCGTGCACTTGGAGAGGTCCATGTCCAGCACTAGAATGATGATGATTATAACATTTTCGTAGTAGTTGTTAGTTGCTATAAGATGTGAGGAATCAACGTTGGTAGAGTTAGGACTATTAAACAATGCATAACTTATTATATTGTTTTCTAAAGTCTACGCGAACACTACACATTGAAATGAAACTACTTTTACGGATCTACTCGCGTTTATTTTACACATTAGTTTTAATTAATGTTTATCCTGACGTTTCGTACCCTTTGCAGGGTCCGTGGTCACAGGGAGACTGAGGTGTTGGTCGTCTCATAATTAGTTAGTAGCTAGTAATGTGTAAAATAATTGCAAGTAGATCCGTAAAATTTGTTTCATTTAAATGCTTATGTAAATAAACTCTCTTATTGAATGTTATTAAATTTAAGTACATACTACTTTGGATATCTTTGATACCAAACAAATTGTTTTTTTAAAATAACTTTTTGACTTTTCTAAGTAAATTGTGATGTTTATTGTTTAATTAAG
Organism: Eudonia truncicolella; assembly: GCA_949315975.1. Taxonomy (NCBI): domain Eukaryota; kingdom Metazoa; phylum Arthropoda; class Insecta; order Lepidoptera; family Crambidae; genus Eudonia; species Eudonia truncicolella. Next base: position 9,384,043 of record OX438830.1, read on the forward strand.
GAAATACTACAAACAACTCCAAAATCTTATGTTTAAAACTAAGTGTCCGACTTACAAACCGCGTTTAAGCATACATTATCGTATGTAGCGTGCAAGCAATTTAATTTCGTTGAAGCTAAACTTTTGGTTAGTCAGCCAATCACAGATAGACGATGTTATTTAACAAAAGGGAATCAAAAAGGCTGTAATTACTTCCTCGTAAGAAGCGGCGGAACTTTCATAGGTATATTAAAATGAAAAAGATTCAAATAAATCAATTTATACTTGTAAAGAAAAGACAAAGTGACCGAAACTTGACAGTACGAGAACTGGAGATTTGTGGTTTTCTAAAATTTAACGGTACATAGCTGAACTCCGGATTTTTATTGTAAAAAACAATTGAATAAAATACTGAAGCATGTTGGCGACCTAAAATGAAGCATGTTAACCCATTTTTTGTGGTATGAATCGCACGAGCATTGTGTTTGGACATCACTGGCTATTGAAAACAAACCACAGAGGTTCCAGAGGTAAAGGTCGAAATTGAAAGCTTAATATGAGATAGAGCCCCGTTTTCTCTACAAAAGCATGACGTAGTCATCTAAGTCTATAAGGAAATTTTTACGAAAACAATATCCTATATTTAGTATTGCCATATATAAGAAAATACACACCATAAATAAGAAAAACTGAGGTAATTCTGATTACAATTTTCAGGAATCTGAATACACCGAATCTCAATATTCCGAAAAATATAAAAATTGCTTTGCCCGCTCGATGTACTTCACATCATCTAGCTTAATCTAATCGATAGCTGTAGTAAAAAAATAATTATTTAAAATCATGAATCTTTTTTAAGATTCAACATTTAGATGTCAATGGTGACGTATATGCAACCATACCTACATTAATCCTTAATATTTAATTCTGATAATATTGAAAACCGAAGGAAGAAGCCTACGCTTTTCTAATCTACAGAACGATCAACTGCACGCTGTTATGGATACGCCAATATTTACATTATCTAAGCGAGTTTTGCAGAGATTTCTTTCTTTCAAGTACACTTTGACCGATTGGGATTTTTTGTTCCAGTTACATAGAAAATACTGAGTTCTGTCCCTACTGCAGCGTAAACTCTCTAATCGACGCCTCTCGGAACTTTTCGGAACCGCGCGCTGTTCCGAATTTACGGCTATATATAGAAATTACTAATAATACTATAATATACGTTAAAATTGTTTGTTCCACCGATCCACGTTTATTGTGTTTTTTTTTTGTATTTGTTTTTGTAATTGTAATAAAAAAACGTATATGTTATTTATGTACGTAAATAGACTATGACTGTCCCACTGCTGGGCAAAGGCCTCCATCATTGAAATCAAGTCATCACTACAATTGATGGGTAAAGGCTTAATCACCACGCTTGCCAAATGCGGGTTGGTGATCGCAAACCCGGGCTATGAATCGAAAAATCCAAAACACACTTTGCCCGACCTTGGAATTGAACCCGGGACCTTCGGGTACCGAGGCGTTATTTATGTAATTACGTTTATTATTAACTTATTTGTCCTATGCCTCAAAGATTCTTCGGAAGAGATCGCGTTCAAGTGATAAAACCGCCTTTGCCCCACTTTTATATTAGTTAAAGCAAATATTGTTTATCTATCTATCCATCTGAAATTTTCTTTATCGCTTAAGAAATTCTAAACTATTTCCACAAAACGTACGACGTAACAACAGGTTTGGTGCAACCGTCCTTTAATGTAGACTTTAAGTAATCTTTCTGTCTAGTAAATTTGATTCTTCTAAAAATGTACGACACATGTTGACGCTCAAAAATATTACCTCACTCCAAATATAAAATAGAAGCACTTTCAGTTTTTCCTCGTTAAAATTCGATCCAGCGCGAAGTGCAAAATCCCTAGGGAAGATGTTGGCCGGGGTAAAAATATCCTACGTTTAAATCCAGGGTATGATTTGCATATCATTCACATTTGCATCAGCACACTCTTAACTTTATTAAAATCTAATTGAAAAACAAACAAAATCCATATTCGCATTTGTAGTATTAGTATGATTTCGGTATGAAAAGTTATGGATAGGGCAGGAAAAACAAAAAAAGAAAGTCCCAAACATCGAATACTTTAGAGATTCAACAACAAACTTAATAATGGGGTTAGTGAATTTCATTATAACTTTAACGTGAATATAAAATGAATTATTTGTACAAGGGAATTGTTTTTAAGGATAACAAACAGTACAAATATTATTAAAAAAATGACAATATTTTTTTTAAACATGCTTGGAAATGAGGTCAATATTGTAACAACCTTCTTCGAGATAAATCGAAAGTAGGTACTGGCCAAACACACGCGAGCAGCGGCCAGAATTGCTAGTATGAAATCCATATCTGGCCTGTTATTTAAAACAGATGGAACGACATTTTGGCGCAAAATACTTCACTGAAGTGTAAAGAATGATATAGTTCAATTGGACTAGATGAAGTATATCATCTAGTTCATTTAGTTCATCTAGTTCAGTTTGCTCAGTACTTCAGTAGTCCCTTGTCATTAAGTTCAATCGCGTCATTTCATTCGTTTAGTTCAATCTGTTTCGTCGCAAGTTTCGTAGTTCTAACGATTGATTAGATAGGAGTAATAAAATTACCGTCAGAGCGTCATGAGACAAGTTGCTTTTTTAAATATATTTTCTTGTTTAAAAATTACCACATAAAAATATCATTGTAAAATGCATATTTAAAAGTTTTAATTAAATTACGTCAAATTGTCTGCATAAATAAGTATTACTTAGTAGTAGTGGTAGGTATATATTATGATAACTTACTGCAGGCATACTTAAAAGTTTATTATATACACACAATAATTGAAGTATGTACAATATTTTACAGTTATTTACAGATTTTACATAAAAAATGTACACAGGTTTACATACTATATAAGGCCTTATTATTTGTAATATCTATATATTAAAACGTGAAGCAAAAACTTTGTACCCCTTTTTACGAAAATTTCGCGGACAAAGGAGTATGAAATTTCGCACACGTCTTATAGTTACGCCTTTACTTTCAATTTAAATTTACTTTAAATTGAAACTTTACTTTTAAATTCCTCGGGCGGACTTATTGATAAAATTTGAAAAGTGAAGTTGCACTGTTTTGTTTCATTTGCCAACACTCATGCGAACTTACGAACACTTAACGGTTAATAATCCACCATTATTTCTTATTAATATTCGAAATAACACAAATTTTAGAAATTAAAACAAAACCGCAGACATGACTCTTCACTTTCCCGCCAAGAAGTCCGTTCGTAATCTATTTGTTCGCTTTACTCTCCTTCAGTGAAGTGTGAACTAAATGAAGTACTGAAGTAATTGGGAGCCGAATGAACGAGTGAAGGAGATATACTTGCTAAGTGGACTAGTCCAATTGAAGGATTCATTCATGAACGACTCATCTCTAGTGCAAAATGAACAAAATCTACTCCATTTGACTGGTGTAGTTATTAGATGTTCTAATCGTCCATATTGGGTCTTTATTATTTAGTTTAAATTTCCGCGTAGTATTTTAATAAAATTACTAAATACAAGCCTTGGCCGCAACTAGACATTGATGGATTCTGTATGAAAAATGAACACTAGAATAGTTGTCCATAGCAGCAAATTAAATGTGTGTACGTATCTATGCGTAAATTATTAAATTAACAAACAAATGATTTTAAAAAACCAGACAAGTGCGAGTCGGACTCGCTCACCGAGGGTTCCGTACAAATTTATGAGTACAGGTATAGGTACTACATACACCAAAGTTGTTAGGTACCTATACATATCATCATTATCACCGGGCCCAACGGCTTAACGTGCCTTCCGAAGCACGAGATAATAAATTTTTAGTCACCCATCCGATGACCGGCCTTTGCGAAAGTAGCTTAACCTCAGCACTCGCAGACCGGGCGCGTTAACCACTGCACCAATGAGCTCCTTATACATATAAAAGAGAGAAAAGGTATTTCTTTTTTCATTCTTAGTCATAAATCGAATACTATATAAAAATAATCAAAAATATGTTTAAGCTTGTGCAAATGAAGCCCTTTCATACGATATCCCATATGACACGATTAACTTACTTCAAAATTTGAACCCCCGTTCCTTGCATAAAGACCCTGTTTCTTTTGAGATTGAATTAAATATGTATAGTTTCAGACTTTTCCCTGTATTTGTAGTATAAGACGATATTACTTGCCAAACTTCATAGTTTTAGATCAACGGCAAGTACCCTATGAATTTTGATTCCCTTGAGAGTGTCGAAATATACGTTTTTTTGCGACATAAACGAGCGTATCCTTTTTTTCCGTTAACTTCGAAGTTTGACTTTTTCACAGCTTTAAGGGACCGCAGACCTGAGTATATGGTTTTAATTTCAACTTGATACCTCTACGCGTTCTCGAGATAAAGGGTATTGCCAAGTCAATCTATTTAAATACCTTAAGACAGAAGGTCCCTAAAGTAGGGACTGAATAAATTAACCGATTTGGTAAGTATTACATAGATCTCACAACTTTTTACGGTAGAAGAACTGAGTTACGAGACTTGGTTTTTTTTACAAGTTTGTTTTTGTTGATTGCTTATTTCATCACATCTCATTTTTGTAGATAGTCCTACTTTTTTCCTTTCCGGTACCATCTAGGTACCTATCTACACCTATTATTCCATTATATTATACATATACAGGTTCACTGATTCATTAACTGCAAATGTAACTTTGTAATCCTATACATTTATACGGGATTACAAAGATTATTTATGCAATTGCTGTATCTAGAAAACTGAACCGAAATTGCAAAATATTTTAGTTTTTCCTTGATTTATACACTTAACAAATTGTATTCTAAACTTGAAGCTTCTATGTGTGCTAGAAGTGCCTTAGAGTTTTGATGATCGGTCAGTCAGTCAGTCAGTCAGTCAGTCAGTGAGTGAGTGACAAAATTAGAAACTTTGACTAGTTATAATTCTTAAACTAGTGGTTCAAATTGAAATTAAATTTGAAATATACCGTGTTCATACAATGCCTGCTTGGTTACTGAAAATTCAGGTGTCTTGTTTTATCCACAACGAAGTTATAGGGGGCGAAAATGGCCTGAACTGTTTCGAGAAAAGGATGGTGCAGCCGTGCTGCTTTTTTGCTTGACTTGGCGGGGGCACTGCCGTGCCCCCAGATTTAAAAAATCTACCTGCTGCTTAAGACCCACATAAATAGCAAAAAAGTTATTGACTGCTACATCCAAAAACTATGTTCTAAAAGTAAATAAAAAATAACACAAGCATAGTACATTACCGGCAAAGTTGAAGGTAATCACAAACAATATTTTGCCACGAAAAAACATAGTGATACCACTGAAAGAAGCAATAAAAGGCCTTTACTATTGAGTAACGCTCTCTGAATGTTGCAATATTGTTATTTTAATTCTTTGTAGCAGCATTGTACAACACTGAACCACTGTTTTCGTTTGAAACAGCTGATTGTTTTTTTGCAATTTTAAAGTTACAGTTTAGATACTGGGTAATGTTAAGCTTGGTCTTTTAATAAATATATATAAATACTAGCTGACCGGCGGACTTCGTACCGGTTTGACAGTTTCCATGACAACACTACAAACAAATCATTTTGTATTGGAAAAATTTCAAAAATCTAAAAAAAATTTAGGGGTGGACCACCCTTAACATTTAGGGGGATGAAAAATAGATGTTGTCCGATTCTCCACTCTAGCCGATATGCACGCTAAGATTCACGAAAATCGATCGAGCCGTTTCAGAGGAGTTGAATAACGTACACCGTGACACGAGAATTTTTTATATTAGACTAGCTGACCCGGTGGACTTCGTACCACTTTGTCAGTTTCTATGACAACAAAACAAAAAAATCGTGGAGCATTTTGTATTGGAAATATATTTATATTGCCGTTTTGGAGGAGTAGGTATGGCAATTAACATTGTGACACGAGAATTTTATATAAATAGAGAAGAGAAGAAGATTAGTCAACATCACATACATTGTTCTTAACCCAAGGTAAGCAACTAAAGCACTCGTTTTATGGAAATCAGAAACAACGACGGTACCACAACCACCCAGACCCGACACAATATAGAAAAGTGTTTTCGACATTGACCCGAGCGAAAATCGAACCCGGGATCTTAAAGTTAGCGCTGCCCAAAATCCGGCGTGCAAGACACTTGGCTACGGAGGTCGTCTAGAATAGATATTAAATAGTTGCTTGTAAAAGAACTTAGATTAACTGTTATAAAAGATGGTTTCATCCCTTTTCGGGCGATATTGTACCCTTTTCCAAACAACAATTAAACAGATTAAGTGTGCTCTAAAACATCTTTTGGTTTAATTTGATTCGTTAACGGCCTTTAAATTCGGACACAAGATAAAATTTTACTAGAAAAAATCAACCAGTCTCAAGAAGCTCGTGTGGGAATCAAACCCACGACCTTTATATAGCCGGTCCAATGCTCTGACCGCTTAGCTCGATTCCCACTCCTGAGACTCGTTGATTTTTAAGTAAAATTTTATCTTGTATCTAGACACGCGGTAGCGTGTCAAGCCAAGTTCAAGCTAACAGAACTGGCGAGCAGCACCGTGTGTAATATTACACGAACCATTTGGAGCTAAAGCTGTAAGTTCTTATTTTATTCTTCCGGAAATTTGGCTGGCTGGTAGATACTAGCCATCGAACATTGGGCTCTTCCATGACTGTTTTAGTAGGTACCTACTTAATAATAATTCATATATGAGCACTAGCCAAGTCAGACCTTAGGCTTCAATATATTATCCTAAGTGATAAGAAGAAATGATATTTTATGTTGTTATAAATAAATTTCAGGACTGACCATTTAACTTGACACCAAGGCATAATATAATAATATTGAACTTGGCTCTCATTTCACATTTATGTTTTTGACGGATTTGGATGTTAATTTGTGTCAAATGTGTCTGTGTTTGGTGAATGATGAAAAATACATAATTCAAATCATTAAGATTATAAATTAGAAACAGAAAAATAGGTATATACGTTTATATTAATATATTGTTAAATGTGAACGAGAAATAAATGATAAGAACAAAAAAAAAATTAAAAATTAATTTAAAGTTTTAATTCTATCTATTGAAGGCTAAGTTAGATTAAGAATGAATAGAATAATACTATAACTAACGATACGAGTACTAGGTACATACGTAAGTGATCATAGCGCGTGTAACTGTGCCGAATTATCGGATACTAAGTAGTAAAAAAAATAGTCGAAACATCTAAATTAACCCGGAGGAGGTTAGATTCTAAAATGATTTGGGATAGATAGGTGCCAGTAATGCAAGTACCTCCATTTTTAGGCACCAATTGGACCAAATCTCCTACGAAGATGGGCAATCTCATTTTCAATTCCATTGGAAGTGGTATGAACACTGTAAAATTTGTATAAAGTTTTAATAAAAATGATGTACTACGAAGGCTAATACTTTTTTGAAAAATATAATACTAAGTATCGATGTTCTCTCATGGAAAAAGTTAAGTGATCCAACAATGCACTCCGAATAATACGTCTTGATTTTTTAGTTTGGTCACAGTATATGGAAGAAGTATTACTTATACTGTGGTTTGTTTTGAAGTTATGCTACACCCGTGGGAAAAGATGTCACTATGATATATTTATTTTCTTGATAATACAATCTGTGACGTTATTGCATAAACCGGTCCACGTTTATCTATAAGCACGCAATTAGCTAGTTAGTTAAATTGATTGCGTCCGTTGTCCAGGCATAGAAGGGCCTTGCGCTGGTCATTCTGCATAGTCATTAAAAAAATATATATACATTTTTTTTTATACCTAGCACGGCAAATGACTCCACACCACCTGATGTTAAGTGGAAATGGAGTCCAGACGCGAAGACAACTGGTGCAGCGAGAAAACAACGTAGCATCAGTCAACTTCACTCTGCCGGCCCACAAGGTGCTTCTTCACGCCTCGTTTGAAGGACTCCATATCATAGGAAAGAGGGAAAACGTGTGCTGGTAGACTATTCCATCTTTTGGAAGTGCGACAAAGAAACGAGTCACCAAATTTATTTGTGCGCGATGGGATATGTGTAACAGTGAAGCGATGACTCCGGAGAGCAGCACGTGTACTTCTATGGAGGAAGGGAGAAGGTGGGATAAGGTTAAAGAGTTCTTCAGAGCACTCGCCGTGGTATAGGCGATAGAAGATGCTGAGAGACGCTATATCTTTACGCAATTGCAGGGGTTCGAGAGTATTAGTGACTCTGCATTGCCGATAATGCGTACAGCGCGACGCTGCAATCTGACTAAGGCATCGAGAAGATACTTTGCGAAACCGTCTCAGATGTGCGAGCAATACTCCACGCAAGACCGTACCTGTGTCTTGTACAAAAGACACAACTGGTCAGGCGTAAAGAATCGCCGCACTCTGTTCAGGACACCGAGTTTTCGTGAGGTTGTTTTGATCACGGCTTCGATGTAGTCCTTTTGATTCAGATCGCAGCGAATCGTCATACCGAGCATGTTGATATTGTTCTGCAGGCTTAGAGATGTGCCCTAAAGAGTTGGAAGAGGAAGGAATGGTGACTTTTTGGCCGTAAACGCACATACCTGTGTTTTGTTGACATTGAACTAAACCAGATTATTGGAGCCCCAATTAGATATGAGGTCCAATACCCGATCGAGATCAATGACAAGATTCACTCGTTTCTCTTCAGTCTCGACTCACCCAGCCGCAGGGTGACCGTTATACCCACCGACAGTGCGCGGTGGATATCATCTGCATAGCAATGAATATTTCCAAGTGGAAACATATCATTGATATGTAGAAGAAACAGCGTGGGGGACAGAACAGAACCTTGAGGGACACCAGCGTTCACTGACATGAGCCGTGAAGCGCATCCATCAGACAGGACACGGATTCTACGCTCATGCAGGAAGCCAGCGACCCAGTTGCAGAACTGAGCAGGCAGAGCGTATGGAAGCTTGGAGAGAAGAGCTTTGTGCCACACCCGATCAAATGTCTTGGCTATGTCGAGGCTAACAGCCACCGACTCACCACGCTTGTCAATAGCCTCACCCCAGAGATGTGCAACGTACGCTAGAAGATCAGCGCCTAAAGCAGCGCCACCTACCGGGTCCAAATGTAAATCTAAACCATTCTCGAATCCACTTGAACACACACAGACAATTTCATCCAAATCGGTCCAGCCGTTTAGAAGGAGTTCAGTAACATACACACGCACAGAAGAATCAGAAAAGTATCAACATTCTGTGAAACAAAACGGTGTTTTGTATGACATACAAGCGTGTATGAACGAATGAAAAGTGGTTTATTATCTGTAGATAGCATTCAAAACATGGACGAACTAACTACTATCTAGTCCTTGAAAGGACTTCGATTTGGATTTAAAAAATTTTTATCCTCAAACTAGCTTTGATACCGTAACATACCCAGACTATGTAGTCTTGGTCTAAACCACGACCAAAGTAGATTTTTATAATAAGACGGAGTAAGTCTAAAAAACCTCTTTAGAAGGGCGAGCTAAATAAAATTAAAAATAAGTGTCATTAATTGTTTACTTTACACTAAAGAAATTAGAAACGTATCGGAATTACGCACGAAATTAAGACAGGCAGAAGAAACAATAAAAATCAAACAGGGTAGCGTTCACACGATTAAAACAAAACATTTTAAGAAGATGTAGGATTTGTATCGAGCAGAAAGGTATTAGACATTTTGAAAACTTTTTGTTTTCAAATAAATAAAAATCAAAATAAACAATTAATGACAATTAATGACTTTAAAACTGTTTTGGAACAGTTTTAAAGTATGACGCCCCGTTTAGATAGCTCAATGAAATTTGCGCGATAAATAGTTAAAGAAAAAAGTAAGTTTTTGAAAAAGGTCCTCCTGTCCTCTCGTCGTCGTCCTGAAACATTTTAAAAGTTTATAAATTTTAATTAACATTGGGATTGAATATTTTTTATGGCGCAATGGTAACAAACCGGTTCAGAATTGATTTTGAGTCTGCAAGACATGCTATTCACCTATTTCTGAAAAAAAAATCAAGCATGTATCTCATAATTAATGACGCTGCGACCAATAATATATTGTAAGCCAAGATATGACAAAAAAAACTATTTTTTAGGACACCATCTTGTTGCCAAGAAGAGAGGTGCCTTGCGGGCCCAGTGCGGATTGGTGGTTGTTAATGACTACTAATGCAGCCGAGACCAACGGCTTAATTTGCCTTTCGAAGCTCCTCCAAGCTCGTGATGATAAGTTTTTAGTCACTCATTGATGACCGGCCTTTGCGAAAGTTGCTTAATCTTAGCAATCGCAGACCCACCACTGCGCCACTGCGCCATCGAGCTCCTAGTACATAACAAAATGCTGGTCCGTTATCCGGAGGTCCTAGGTTCAAGTTTTGTAGGAGATACATACCTCAGGTTTGTGATAACCATCATCAACTCGCATTTCGCAATCGTGAAGGTTAAGCTAATACCCATCAATGGTAGGTATGTTATAACTTAATTTCAATGATGGAGATATTTGCTTTATATATGGGATAGTTTGAAGGCTAATTATTAATTACTATTACTTTAATTTGCTCATGTTTTTTTTTATTTTCTTTAAGAATAATAATTGTTTCCAATATATTGTTTATCTATGTATTCTTTTTGTATCTGTTATTATTGTGTTGTGCAGGTCAATAAATATTTCTTATTCAAATTTTTATAACCTAGTTTTTAGTGTCAATAACAAAATTGTTAAGTAAAAAAACCATTTAGGTATATCTGTAAACATTTTCTTTTTAACGTGATTGAATGGTGTATTCTCGTCGCCCTAGGTACTTAGCTCACTACCACTTAAATAGTGTTCATTCATGTTTCAATGTCAATGTTACGGCTCTAATATTATAAAATAACAATAACGTTTTCATCTTTTAAAAGGCAGCTCTTACATCGAAATAAGTATGTAGATTAAATAGCTTTTTGATCGACGACTGTAATGTTACTCTCTACAAAATTGGTATTTTGTACGAAATAAAACATTAGTATCCCTCAGTGTTAGAGTAGAAAATAGTCTATTAGTATTTAAGAAGGCTGTTTATGTTTTAAGATAGGCATGCTCGTAAATCCATATGTTCGGTGATTGGGTCACGTATATTTTATGTGACTAGCCTAGCTCTTATGAATGTCACTATGCCATTGGTTCGTAAGTCTAACACAGGGCGGGAGACCTTATTACTGAGAAGAACCGGCAAGAAGCTCAGTACGGGCATTCCATTACAAATAAACACACAATATATAAAGGAAAACCACAAAAAAAAAATAATTTCCACAATGTCATACAGTACCTACTGCCGTCAAAATTGTTTAAGAAAACAAAGTCAAACTATATTTAATAATAATAAAAAATAACAAGAATGGAAAATCAGACCTCCACCGGCGGTACCCGTTAACGAGAATGACATATGAATCTAGCATCGCTTCACTCAACCATATTTTAGGGAACGTATGTGTGCTTAAGTATAGAGCCGGAATAAGCCATGTACAGGCCCAAAGACATGCAGACATGCAGTGTTGTTTCAGGGTCCTCAATGTAAAGGCTGAGCAAAAAAAAACAACCAAACCGAGTACACAAACATGTACGCCCATTGGGAATTTTACCCGGGACCTCTGTCTGAGACCGGTGTTCTTAACCACTAGACCACAGAGGCGGATTGGGATGTATCGTGCGTATTTGATGCAATAACGTTTTCATTACCTTTATCTATCAAAATACGTAGAAGCGCGCTGCGTAACACCGTATGCCGCATAAACCAAAAGGGCCTTTTTAATACATTCGTAATATTTATGTGTCGTTGAATTGTGATGCGTACTTTTGTATTTCTGCTATCAGAAAGGTAGTACCTCGGTAAAAATGTTTTTGTTGAGATGTCTTCCTTTTTTTATGAGAAATAAAATTCTTTGAACACGATTACTGTTTTTGTTTTAAAATAAATTGACTAAAATTAAATTTCGTATTACTGAAAATACATAAAAATTACTCGGTAACAAATATAATCGATTTCAATCATCCCAGAAATAAAATTTTCGACCATATTAAATTAATTAACATCATCTGCTAATTTTATGTCCCCACTGCTGGGGCACGAGCCTTCCCTTTTAATAGAAACACCACAGGGAGAAAGGGCTATAAACCACTACGCGGGCACAATGTGAATTAGTGGTTGCAAACGACATTTAATGCCTTCCAAAGCACATACATTTTCGGTCACCGATCCGAAACCCGGCCTGTGCAAAAGTTCCTTAACTTTAACAAACGGTACCTCCTAATACAATTTCCCACTAATAAAGGCCATTCCCATAAATAATAAGAAGTACAAAAAATATATACAAATAAAAATCCAAAAATTTAAATTTGAATCGGATGGAAAGTACAAAAAACATTCAGTCACTGTATAGCTCTAAACTCTATATATCTTGAAGACATTTTCTTCAAACCTGTGTATGAGCAAAGGTAATATTTTATTACATTGATTTATAGGTTTTAACAGTTTACTAAAGCTGTTAAGAACATATAAATCATCCTAAAGCGTTAACGTTTAAAGAAAACCTTCTTTCAACATTGGCGACCGACCCTGAGGCTTCATGTAATGGAAGGCCATTACATGAAGCCTCAGGGTCAGAACATTATACCAAGGGGTATAATGTACTTTACAGTTCGACTAAGAGTAAAACCTTGTTAAGCACTTTCATGACGGGCTGCGAATACAAGTGATCTCAACGTAAAGAAAGAGTTCTGTTTCTCTTTTTTTGACAACATCAAATTCAGTGTTCTGTTCCCAAGGTAATTAGTTAAAGCACTCGTCTTAAGGAAATCAGAAACAACGACGGTACCACAACCACTCAGACCCGAGTACCCGACACAATATCGAAAAGTTAGTTTTTGACATAAAGCTAACTGAAGGTTTTATCACGATTTAGCATTTACCTGCATAATAGCTAATAATAAAAAAATACGTACCCTTTTTATCATCGTAAAATATTAAGAAAAGGTTTGAAATATATTCACAGTTTAACTAAATAAGTCTGTCAAGCTTATCTCTATAACTTATGGTTGGTATTCAGTATTCTGTGCCTAAGCTTAGGCAGCAACGAGCGGTTATAATTCGAAATAGGCCACACTAATATAAAATGAAGCCTGATAATCCTGTGTTTTATCGTTGAAACTAGATTAAGTATTGGTAGTCGTCGTAGGTGTAGATAGGTAAGACTACCAAAGTCTTTGTAGGTAGGTAGGACGTTACAAATAAATCATTAGTTAAACTGTAAGTAAATGTCGTAGCTACTTCGTTTTCTAGCACCAGTTTACCAATATTTATCACAGTATCGCCTCCCATCTGGTTAATGAAGGGCGTCTGTTACATGTTTTTATTATAATGGTGATTATTATGGTGTGGTGATAACGGCATTACACTATAATATTTCAGCAAACTACCTATATACAAGATATGACTAATGGACAGTAACAAAGTCAATATTTCTTTACTCAATTAAACTTAATTGCTGAACTGTTTTGAAACTTCCGAAAACTTTTTACATATTACCCATTCCGGACGTCTTTTATCTGTAGAGAAGAATGTGTGCAAGAAACTGGCTGGCTTTATAAAGAAATTACGACATTAAAAAAAAGTTAACAAAAATTGCATTATACTCGTAAGTACCCTCTTTCTTCTGTGCTTACGTTTTAATGACCCATCCTTCATTTAAGTAATGAATCAAAAGATGCTCATGTTGAAGACGAGAAGAGAAATCGTTGTTGAATCCCCAAAGCCATATTAGCCGCTGCGATCCCTCTTAACCTTTTCTGGGAGAGTTAAAAGGTCAATTATGAATGTGTTTACAGCACATTTATAATAAATATTTTATATAAATAGTCACTTTAACTTATTTTACTTATCACTAAAATAATTATCCACAAAATTACTAAAAATATAATAAAACACTTGAAAACAGCGAGCGTAAATAAGTAAGAACTACCATTTTTAAATGTTGTAATTGTATTGCATAAGTAATGCAAAAAAAAACATAGTTACAGAATAAAAAATAGTACAGGAAGTTCATAGCCATTTTAATTATCGTTGCTAACACAAAAACATCAGGCGTTTTTATTTTTTAATTCAAATTGTAGTATGTGTAAAGTTTTAATGAATGTTGTTTACGTTTGTGACTTCGTTATGGTTACTAAAAGTAGTCATTTTAAAATGTCAGTATACAAGTAGGCAGGTACTAATGTAGGTTAAGTGGATATTCCTATTTTTAACGAATAAACAGGGTTTCAGCTCCTTCGATTTGGAGTTTGAAACAATATAAATATGCTAATGTTGTTATTATCACAAATGTACATGCTAATAGGTTCTCAGGTTGCTCTGATGGATTGTACATGAGAAATGGGATATACAGATTCAAAATATTCAAGGTCTTGTTAGCACGTTTCAAAGGCTGTATGCTACTCGCAAACACAGACGCATTATAAAGAGTATTGAAATGTAATAGCACCCTTTAAATGGCTTTGTTTGATATCTTTAATACCGCGAATGGAAATTTATTTATTTGAAATATGGTCGAAAACGAACCAAACTTTTTAGCATGTCATGCTCAATTAAGTGTTAGGGTAATTCCAAGTTTATGCCGCACTTTTGTGCTCCACCTCTGGGTCTTAAGTGTACAAAATTAGTTATTCTCTACGTAGTCAGTAAATAAGACAGCACCAATACCTTTTCATTTTATTATTTATAAACAAATAAAATCACATGTAAATGAAACTACTTTTAATTAAACTTATAACAACTATAATGTCAGATTTACTGTCAGTAAATTAATTTATGTGATCTGATCGAATGGGTTATCAAACATTTTTTCTCACTCTTCTATGTACTTCAAAATACACTTTTAACCTTACTGCTATCAAGGGATTGCAGTCATAAAACAAGCAATATCTGAGGCCTGAAATTGCGGCCTGAAAAACCGACACTGGGTTATCCTTATGTAAATCACTATAAGAAGAAGCCATAAATTGTATCTACATTTGAAAGGGTCGCCAAACGTGTATCCATTCATTCTTAAAATAGTCTAGAAGGGTTCTTCTGCGCAGTTGTTCAATAGTTTCAATTTAACGTAATTCAAGTCGTAACTAAACAGCACGCGGTAAATAAAACCGCTAGCCTTCTGGTTACACCATCGGTCGTAGCTCCAGAGGTATCGGGCTTGTACCACCATCTTGTATTGTCGTCATAACAACAATGTAAGTAGTTTTTGGTGTGCCGATAGCAATAGATAAGATAGTCACTTTCTTAGTCGTTTAACATTCTGGGTGAACTGCGCGTCACTAAATTATAAAGTTAACTATAAGCCAATTGCTTCTACGCTGCTATATGATATATAAATTTACTAATAAATTTATTAAAATAACCTTATATTTCCACAATCATATTAACTTGAATGTAGTAATATAAATTAACATTATATTCTAAGTTACAGAACATATTTCAGCTACTAAGCAGCTATGACCTGTATTACTGTGGTATATAAGCATAGTAATTCAACTACTAAGACCTCAGAGTCGGCAATGTTATAATTATAGGTACCAATAGTGTTCTCCGGTACTGGAAAGTAGGGCTTTGTATACTTGTTCATTTTGGTTCCTGCTTTAAATAATTATTTTAAATTCTAAAGAGCCTCTTCTAGCACATCCTTTCTTCGTATTTTTAGTGAGATATATTCTGAAATATGAAGTCTAGAATTAAACTTCGTAGGCCTTGTCAAGATTTCAATCGCTTCTCTGGTCTAGTTGTTACATTACCTGCGCCCGTCGGTCTTGGACCCAGAGCTCTACTAGGACTTGTTTAAACTGCACCTGGTCAGCTACTACCATCATCTTTATCTAAGTCTGTCGCCATATAACTGTAGTCCTTTTTATACTAGAGAACACGATCGTCGTCGTCTCCCTCCGATTTTGATATTTTTACAAATATCAAGAATCAGGTAAGAAAGGGAGCTCGATGACGCAATGGTTAACGCCCCCAGACTGCGATTGCTAAAGTTATGCAATTTTCGCAAAGGCCTGTCATCGGATGGGTGACCAAAAATGTATCATCTTGAGCTCCTCCGTGCTTCGGAAGGCACGTAAAGCCGTTGATCCTGGCTGCTTTAGCAGTCGTTCACAACCACCAATCTGCACTGGGCCCGCGTGATGGTTTATGGCTCGTACTCCCTATCCATCCACAGGGAAGGCTCGTGCCCCAGCAGTGGGGACATGAAAACTGAGCTGGTGATGAGGTAACAATGAACATCTAAATATGTATATAAAAAAGTTATTTTTCGTATTGTAATATGTTCGTAACAAATTTGCGTGAAAGATATATCATATATTTATAAACAAACTTACTCAAAGGAAACGCAATTTTAACTACTACATGCGGGTACGGCAAATATTCATTCCGTTAACTCTCTTGTGTTTATTTTTAATGGTAGTGATGAATACATGAATAACGCTGAAAAATAAAAACAAAATAACGAGGAAGCCAATCTAACTTTTCTACAAGTGGATTAAACAACTTGATCTGTCTTGAATATCAGCAGAACCCTATTATTCTCGTATTACTCGGATTTAACAGATACCGAATCTAATTTATTAATCCTTATTGCCTGGCGGCCATTTTGCGAACCTTATTACATCTGTCTATTCCAATAAAGTTATTAGTGACGTCATCCGGTTAACGTCCCATTTAACCGGTCTGATGTTTTTCCACGTAAATAATAGCACGTAAGGAGATCAAGATATAACCTACACTGATCTAAAGCGGGTAAGTGGGTTTCAACGAGGACACTAACCGAGACTTACGAGATTAACGTGCCCTTCATAGACAGAAGAGCTCAAGATATTTTACATTAGCAACATATTTTGAATCGATGGTACGCGAAAAAACATAAACTAGTTTATGCTGTACCAATTCGTAGATTATATATCATTATGTAATCATCATCATCTCAGCCAAACTATGGCCGCTGCTGAACAAAGGCCTCCCCCCAAAGGATTTCCACAACGACCGGTTTCCAGCGGCTACCTGTGACCTTCACCAGATCATCGGTCAACAAAATGTTATTTTATAAATAAATTTAAATTGAATAAATTTTTATCTACCTACTACTCATCCAGAACATTTTTTTATCTGCGTGGAAAAATGGACGCAGAAACGGCACAGATTTATATAGAAGTACCTTAAGGTTGCTAATAATATAATATGTTAACAAATAATTCAATATACATTTACATTTGTAAAAAATGATTTATATAAGGAATACATACTGGACAAATAATACATGTCTTGTGCTGGACATAAAACAGTCAATTGCATACTCGTATAACTACTTAGTTTACTAACTAACTAACGAAATGGGTGCTTATAACTATTATAAGCACTTATTTTGTTAGTCACCTATGTAGTAAGATGGGTATGTCTACGCATTTCTTTAAATTAGTTTACAAAACTGTTTATATATATAACAAAATAAAACCGACGATCTCCGTAGCCGAGTGGCTTGCACGCCGGACTTTAGGCGGCGCGTCAATGTCGAAAACGAACTTTTCGATATTGTGTCAGTCGTTGTTTCCGATTTCTATGAAACGAGTGCTTTAGCTACTTACCTATATCAGAACAATGTATGTGATGTTGTCTAATATATAATTATTATTAATATTAGTATTAATAACATGTCAAAATTATTTTAGCTTTTCAAATAAAACTGAGTAAAACCCAACATACATTTAAAATACAAAATATTCTAATGTCAACACAGCCTGCTTTAATGACAGAGTGACAAGTGTGAGTTTTGTTTAATATCCGTATTCAATCCGGTCACTAACGGCTAATTCCCTGAACGACCACTCTGTAAATGCCTACATCGGCCATTTCCTTGTTAGGGATTTTTCTACTTCAGCCTTTTCCCTCAAGGACCACTATGCAAAATCCCACTTCGGCCACTTCCCTTAAAGACCACTATGCAAAATCCCACTTCGGCCACTTCCCTTAAAGACCACTATACAAATTCCCACTTCGGCCACTTCCCTGAAAGACCACTGTGCAAATCCTACTTAGGAAATTTCCCCGAGTAACCTCTACGTGAATTCCTAGTTCGGCCATTTCACTTGAAAAATTTGACAAATTAATTAATTCGATTACGTTAACGAAAACAAAAATTTGTATGTCATTGAAGCAGCGCCCCCTGGTGGATTATTATTATTATTATTATTATTATTATTATATTACAGTAAGTCTGAAATACAAATGAAATTGAACAACAAAGTTGTGAACTACTTATGTGGAATTTATCAATTTTACAAAAACACAAATGTTGAAAAAATTTCCACGAGCAGGATTTGAACCTGCACCCTTTTGACATAACCAATTCTAGGAACAGCTACTGGTATACGTTAAAGTAAGTCCGGCGAGTCGATTAAGTCATTTAATAACTTATAAATGAAAAGTACATCGGAGAAATACCTACTGTGCAAATAATATAAATACTACTATGATAATAAGGTTTCATTTGATTTGTTTCTTGTGTGTAATCAGACTTTATCAACACAATCACAAAAACGTGCTGGCCGCTACGACGCTAATACACTTAAGCAACCATTTCAAAATTAAAGCTATTTATATCAGGTCCACATTTCATGACAAAAAAAAAGAACTCCAAATTATAATAAAAATTCTGATACTACACCTTCCTTTACAAATCTGTTACGAAAATTCCTAATTGATAAAATACTATTAATGAAGAGGTAAAGTTTAAAATGTTTTTGTTTTGTTTATATAATTTTACCGCAAATTTTGTTGCGAAACTAATTACAAAAACACAAACGTTGAAAAAATTTCCACGAGCAGGATACACATTTTATAAATAGCTTGCCTACTTCTTAACTGATCTTTAGTATTTGTAAACATATCATGATTAGATGTTAATGACGGTAGTTGTTGACATTGAATGGGCACCTTTGGCTTTTAAAGTAAAAAAGTAAATAGTGTTGAATAATTTCGGCGGGCTGGTTAGAACCACGATAGCTCAATTGGAAGATTTGCTCAATTGGTTCAAATCCTGCTCGTGGAATTTTTTTCAACATTTGTGTTTTTGAGGTAAAGTTTGTTCTTTGTTTGTTTGAGGAAGATAATCACTGGAGCTACTGGACCAATTCCAAAAATTCTTTCACTGATGGAATGCTACATTCTTTGCGGGAAACAAAGGCAATATTTTATTTTAAGAGCAAACGCGGACGAAGTCGCTGGTAAAGTGCTAGTATATTATAATTACAATAATAATAATGATAAAGATAAAAGAATAAATAATTTGGTATTTGAATTTGAAAGAGTTCAAAATTTCTAAAATACTAAGCACTTTTTTGTAATAAAACTTCTAAACAGATTACACTAAGGTGCTGAGCATGCAACCTACTAGATAAAACAACGAAGCAGCTTCCCGAGCAACATAATTATCTTGGACGCGGATGTTGTGACAGGGTGGCAGACTATGTAACAATCGATAGATGAAGCGATAGATACGATAGTAACATCACATCACAGCTATTTTTGTACAGACTCGAACTTTTACGGATGAAGACACTTTAAATATTTATAGACATGATAGAATTAGCTTACCATTACCTTTCAGACGATCTCCGTAGCCAGGTGGCTTGCACGCCGTACTTTGGGCGGCGCTAACTCTAGGGTCCTGGGTTCGATTCCCGGTCGGATTAATGTCGAAAACGACATTTTCAATATTGTGTCGGCACTCGGGACTGAGTGGTTGTAGTACCGTCTTTGTTTCTGATTTCCATAAAACGAGTGCTTTAGCTACTTACCTTATACTTATTGTTACGGAAAGGCTAGTGAATTGAGGGAAAACTAGGACTTCGGCATAATTAGGGAGAAAAACACCATTTGGCACAAGTAGATAAAAGACAACAGCTTTAATAATCAAAAACGTCAAAAAGACATAAAATACAAGAAAACCATAAAGTAAATACAAAAAGATCTTAAGTCTAATAGCCAGTTGGCAACATCCTCCCTTTTTTAAAGTAAGGGCACGATTTTCTTCAGAGGTCTTTTAAAAAGTCCTGCAGAGGTGCATATTTCGGCGACCCTGGCCACACCATCCTTGCCACAGTGTACCGAGGTTATTCGCCCCTTTGGCCACATTCCTCGAGGCAGGTTGCTATCTGCAATTAAGACTATGTCCCCCACCTTAAGATTTGGCTTCTGACCTTGTAGTCTTGGAACATTCACAAGAGGTAAATATTCATTTACCCATCTCTTCCAAAAATTATCGGCCATTCTGGCGGCTTTTCTCCATTTCACTCTTCCACACAAGTCGCCCTCTTCGGTCTGAACGACCAAGTTGCTTCCTGAAGAAGTCCCAATTAACAGGTGAAATGGAGTGAGGGCTTCTGGATAGTCGGGGTCAGGAGAAACGTGCGTGAGGGGTCTGCTGTTTACTATCGCCTCCGCCTCCAAAAGAAGAGTCTGCAAGACTTCTACAGTAGGTGATCTCGATTTAAGGGTAACCTTGAGAGCGCTTTTTACGCTACGGACGAGCCGTTCCCAGGCCCCTCCCATAAATGGGGCTACAGGTGGAATAAATCTCCAATGAATGAGCTGGTTTGCAGCAAAGGTTGATACTTGTTCCCCGTAAAGTTTCTTAAGCTCCCTGCTCAGGCCGACGAAAGCTGTTCCGTTGTCGGAGTAAATTTCACGGGGTGCTCCCCGACGAGCAATAAACCTTCTTAAACTCATCATAGCTGCATCTGTTGACAAGCTGTCAACCATCTCCAGATGAACTGCTCTTATGACCAGGCACGTATACAGAGCAACATATCGCTTCTCATGTCTTCGGCCTATTGTGACTTGAATGGGGCCAAAGTAATCCAGTCCGGTGTACGAGAATGGCCGCTCATGATGTGCGAGTCTTGCGTGAGGGAGCTGTCCAATTGGGGGGTTAAACGGTTTCGCTTTTCTTTGTTTGCAAAACAAGCAATGGTGAGCCACTGAACGTACTGTGCTTCTAAGGCTGATTATCCAGTAAGATTGACGGAGCTCATTCACTACTGTCTCGGTGTTGGCGTGTGCAGCTCTCTGGTGAAATTTATGGACGAGCAATCGTACGGCTGGATGTTTGCCATCAAGGATGATTGGGGATTTGGCTGCCGATGGAACGTTAGCAGCAGCTGCGGTGCGTCCAGACAAATGAAGCAGGTGGTCTTCATTAATGGTAGGAGACAGTCTACACAATCGGTTTCCTCGGGGAAGTGATGCTTTCTTGACTATGCAAGCGATCTCTGCTTTGAAGCTGTCTATTTGGCTTTGCCATAAGATGTGCCTTTCTGCTTCATGCAAATCGTGCGCTGTCAGGTCGTTTGGAGAGAGTCTCGTATCACCTACTCCTCTACGTGCTACAAGAAGCTTTCTAATAAATAAATGAGCTAATGCGGTGGCTCGAACTAAACAAAGCCATTTACTGATGCGATGAGGATTGGCCGCTACAGGAGCTAATGGAGAAAATGGTTCTTCAACAGTTGCATGACAATGAACTCTATGTTTTGGTTTCAACTCAGACTTACTATTCACTGGTATGCAAATGACAGGCTCAGTTGGCCATTGACCAGAACGTAGAAAGTCTGAGCCTACGAACCAACGTGACTCTGAACTGAATGGATCTTTGCTCAAACGTGTCGCATCGTCGGCTATGTTCAATTGAGTTGGAACCCAGTGCCATTCACTAACATTAGACAATTCTGCAATTTCGCCTAGGCGATTGGCCACGAAGGGTTTATAATTGCGAGCGTCATTGCGAAGCCATCCTAGAACATTCATTGAGTCACACCAAAAAAACCTTTTGCTTGGCTTCAACTTGTGGGCGTTGCAAATGGTCTCTGCTAACCTAGCAGCTACTAAGGCGCCTTGCAACTCAAGCCGTGGAATGGAGGCTGGTTTTAATGGGGCTACACGAACTTTGCTACCTATAAGCGCAACTCTGATAGTTCCATCAGGGAAAATTAATCGCCAAAATGCTACAGCAGCATACGCACACTCACTGGCATCACAAAATAAGTGAAGTTCTCTTTCAAGGCGAGTATCGTCAAAATCGCTAAGGTTGTACCGTCTCGGAATTTTCAAATTGCTTAGGGAATTTACACAAACATTGTGCCATTCCTTCCACGCAGCGGTATCTTCCTGTGCGAGTTGATGATCCCAATCGAGTGATTTACGCCAAATATTTTGGAACATTATTCTAGCTCTAATGGTCAGTGGCGCTAACAGTCCTAATGGATCAAAAACACTCATCATTAGAGAGAGAACCTCACGCTTTGTACATTTGTCCGAAACAACTTTTTCAATGAAGCTTTTAACTTTAAAAATGAACAAATCCTCGGCGGGCTGCCAAACCAGACCCAAGGTTCTTACTGAATTTGCAACTTTACCCAAATCTACATTAACATTAGCTAAAGATGGATCTAGTAAAAGCTCTTTTGGGATGAGAGAAAGGGCTTTTGGATCATTGGATACCCAAGATCTCATCTCATAATGTGCTTTTTTGTGAATTGCTACAATATCAGCAGCGAGTCGCGCCGCTTTTTCCACTGAAGGTGTAGACGCTATGTAATCATCCATGTAATGATCGTTGAGGATAGCGTCCACAGCCTCAGGAAATTGACTTTGAAATTCTAAGGCGTTTTTATTTTTTATGAATTGGGCTGAAAAAGGACTAGAAGCCGCTCCAAAAATCATGGATGACATTCTGAAAACTTGAACCGGTTCGTTAGGCGAGTTCCTCCATAAGAAACGTTGGGCATCCCTATCCTCTTCACGTATTTTAATTTGAGGGAACATCTCTCTAATGTCTGCAGAGAGCCCAACTCTGCCCTCACGAAAACGAAAAAGTAAATCCAATATAGAATTTAGAAGGTCCGGACCAGTCAACAACATAGAATTTAAACTAACCCCGTTAGACTTCGCCGTCGCGTCGTGTACGATACGAAGTTTCCCAGGTTTATTGGGATTGGTGACACCGAAGTGTGGTAGATACCAACATTTCGAGGTTCCGCAATTTACACTGACGGGCCCCTCGGCATATTTTTTGTCAAGGGTAGCTTGAAAGTTTAATTTATATTGTTCCGCGTAAGTTGGCTCCCGGGCCATCTTTCTTTCTAAACTCTTAAATCTCGACAACGCAAGCCCAAAACTGTCGGGAATTTGAGAGATGTCGTCTTTCCATGGAAGGCCTACTTCAAATCTGCCGTCGGGCAAACGACGGGTTGTCTCTTCAAGAATAGTTACAGCCTTAGCATCGTTGTTACTAAGGCGATCTTTCTTGTTGATGCCTAAAGAATCTAACTTATAGTAATTTTGTATTAGGGAGTTTATTTGACCGAGTTCAGAATCTGCTTTGTGAGAAAATCTGATGTGGTTGACTAAATCGACGGGTTTGGTCTTGCTTGAGTCAAAACCAAATAGTACCCAGCCTAAATTAGTTTTTATTGCAACCGGCTGCGACTTTGTGCCTTTCCTGATTGCTTTAGAAATCAACAGGTGCCAGTTGTCAACTCCGATAATTATTCTCGGTTTAATATCCTCGTAACAAAGAATAGGGACTAAATCTTGTAAATGAGGATACTCCTTAATGTTTTTAACATTGACTGTTTGCTTAGACAACCCTAGGTCACTAATTGATCTAGCATTTTTTATTTTAAATGTGTCGGTGCAATTACGACCCTTTATGTTAAAGTCCACGTATTGGACTTTGACCTTTTTGTTTAATCCACTGACGCAATCAAGCTGAACAAGGGACTCGGGTCCAGTTACACCGATTTGTTCACATAACTGAGAATCAATGAAAGTTGCCGTGGAACCATCATCAAGTAGTGCATAGGTGTCAATATTAGAAGATGGACCTGAAATAGTAACACCAATAATTTTGAGCAGAGGCCTAAAATGTTTTTTACCGCTACATGGCTCAGATGGTGACGTTGTGTGGGCAACCTGTTCGCTTGGTTGAAGATCAATTACTGACTCTTCGTCTGAAGAGGGCGTATGCTTGTCAGAATCGGATTCATTTTCAACTATTGTATGCGCTAGTAAGAAATCTGCGTTGTGAAGAAGTTTGTGATGACGAGATCGGCAGTCGGCAATATTGCAAACCTCTTTAGAGTATTTGCAAGTTTTGTAACTATGCGAACCTCTTTTTAGACATTTATGGCAAAGTTTGTGATCTTTGACTAACTGCCACCTGTCGCCGATTGACATCGTTACAAACTTGTCACATTTTGACAAATTATGATTTTGTTTACAAATCAAACATGCTTTTTGTTGAATTTCAGATTGATTCAATGTTTTCGTCGGAATTTTGTGCATATGTGATGACTTAGCATTGATGGAAGAATTTTGAATACTATTAGTGGATGTAACTGCGTGAACCTTTTCAAACCTTTTTTGAATTAATGAGGGCTCCGGAATTAAACCAAACTTGAGCTGCATATCGACTTCTCGACTTAAAAATTGTGCTAATAGTTCAAGTTTGGTCTTACCCTGAGGCAAGAAATGTGTAGCGCAGTAATCGATCCACTTGCTCCGAAGCAAAGGTGTTAGTTTTCCTAAAACAGATTGAAATAGTTCCGGTGACTCGAGATAACACCTTTGCTGAAGCAGTTTAATTGTTTCGACACAGTTGCGAACTCTGCAAGAGAACTTGTTAAGGTCACAACTGTCCGAGTTAAGTTTAGCCATAGCACGGACCGCAGAAATTTCATAGAGAACTATTATTTCAGACCTACCAAATCGCAACTCTAGCGCCTTCATCACCTCGGTAGGGTCGTGGGCTGAGACGAGGAGCACTGCGACTGCTTCTTTGGCTGCACCTTTGAGGGCCATGCCAATCCGCGCCAAGTTTTCGCTCGGCGAATGTGCGGTCTTGGTGTCCTCGAAAATCCTCTTGAAGGCCAGCCAATCGAGAGGCTTGCCGTCGAACACAGGAAGCCGGTGATCTCCACATCTTGAACCTTTATTGGCGAGTGATGTTATAGCCTGCGCTAATAAAGAGATGTCAGAACGCTGTTGTATTATTTCACTACCTTTGCTAGAATTTTGTATCGGTATATTAGGAACGTTCGCTGTGGCAGCAGATAAGCGGACTGGCTCTTTTGAGCTTCTTCTGCCACTTGTATTTTTGATTTGGCGACATTCAACATCCTTAACAGAAGGTTGTTCAACTATTTTAGCGGTAGGCGTAAAAGGTTCTAACACAGCATGATCTTGATTATTATAAGCGATAGATTCTAACCAGTTTTGGACTGAAGTTCTGGAGCTTATTCGGCTCCTACCACTTTTAGACTCCAAAGATGCGAGCTGCGCTTCCAGTTCCAAGTCGGCGGCCTTTCGTTCTGAGGCTGCTGCTGCTGCTGCTGCTGCTGCTGCTACTGCTGCTGCTGCTGCTGCTGCTTCAGACTGAGCAATTTTTCGTGCATGTTCAGCCTGCAGTGTGAGTTTTTGAGCGCGCATTGTACCAGTTGAGCGAGACCTGGAACTTGAAGCATTAGAGCTTACGCTCGAAATTGGAGCGACCGCGGCGGATATAGACGCCACAGGATCGCTCATGTTGTCACTTTTACTTGGCTTTCCCTCGGTCTCCCGAAGTTTTGCTTGAGCCCTAGTGTTCATCATCAAATTTTGAAATGAATTTAAATGGACAAAATTTTTAAACGCGAATGTTCAAAATAACGGTAGAAGGACCAAATGTTACGGAAAGGCTAGTGAATTGAGGGAAAACTAGGACTTCGGGATAATTAGGGAGAAAAACACCATTTGGCACAAGTAGATAAAAGACAACAGCTTTAATAATCAAAAACGTCAAAAAGACATATAAAATACAAGAAAACCATAAAGTAAATACAAAAAGATCTTAAGTCTAATAGCCAGTTGGCAACACTTATGTATGTGATGTAGTAGACTACATCACATACATTGTTTTGATCCCAAGGTAAGTAGCAGTAGCAGTAATATATTCATAATTATTTTTTTAATAAAATGTTTTTGTTTTGTCTATATAATTATAAAGCACCTGACCCGGTATGTCAGAAGGGTGCAGGTTCAACTCCTGCTCTTGGAAATTATTCAACATTTGTGTTTTTATAATTTGTTTCGCATCAAAATTTGCGTTAAAAATTATATAAACAAAAAAAAAACATTTTATAAATGCTTGCCTACTTCTTAACTGATCTTAAGTATTTGTAAAAATATTATGATCAGATGTAATGACGGTAGTTGTTGACATTGAATGGGCCCTTTTGGCTTTCAAAGTAAAAAAGTTAATAGTGTTGAATAATTTCGGCGGGCTGGTTAGTACCACGATAGCTCAATTGGGAGAGCACATAACCCGGTATGTCAGAAGGGTGCAGGTTCAAATCCTACTCGTGGAAATTTTTTCAACATTTGTGTGTAGGTATGTATATTTTTTATATTATTGATCATCATCAGCCTATAAAATAGCCTACTGCTGGAAATAGACCTCTTCAAGTGCACGCCACTGAGCCGATCCGCGGCTCTCTCATCCAGCTTTTGACAGCCATCTTGCGAAAATCGTCGTCGCTCCACCTAGTCTGACAATATATTATTACCTATCAGAAAAGTGTATAAAAAGTTACGAGCGGAGTCGGAACCTGCGCGAACTGATAACCCAGGTCAGGCACCTTTACCTTTTATCATTTAGCATTAGCACGGTTTGGAAGCAGCCGCGATAGCCTAACTGGTAATTGTTATGTTCTGAATTTGATTTTGTCGCAAAAAAAATGCAATTATGATATTTAAGATAGACTTGTGGCAGAAAATTAACTTCAAAATAAAGGACAGACACTCTTTGTCAAATTTTGTTCCAGGATGCATGAAGCCACTTTTAGCTTAGACATCTATATACAGAATGGAGTTAAGACATTCAAGAAAATTATTTGTTTCCATAATAATATAAGTAACTTAAACAAAAACACAAATGTTGAAAAAATTTCCACGAGCAGGATTTGAACCTGCACCCTTCTCACATACCGTGTCAGGTGTTCTTCCAATTGAGCTATCGTGGTACTTTTTATTTTCAACTGTGCCGCTATTAGCACTCAAAAATTAAAAAGCAGTGACAAAATTAAGCGCTTACGTCAGCCTTCCCGGTAGCATAGCGGTCAGTGCAGCCGCCCGGATTGCGGAAGACCCAGGTTCGATTCCTGGCTGGGTCGGGTGGGCGTTTAATTTTTTCACTGTATTTTATAAATTTTATAAATATTTAGACTACAGACATTTTAATAACACTAGTAACAACTTTGTTTAACCATAACAACATTTTCGGTTTTAAGGGAATTACCAAGCGGACACTTTACAGCTCTAAACCACAGCGAATTATATAGGTAATGCGTCAAATTTAACACAAAAACACATTCAACTTTAACTAATACTGCACCATTTGCATACAAACTCAAAACTGAGTACCTATTACAAATTCATCATTCTAACAGCTGAACTAGTGCATACCTACCTAAGTATTGACATACAAAACATTTTCACGAGACGCTGCCAAGGGTGGGTGGCAATGGAGTGAACTGTAGCCATTCGGTTCGCGTCGAGCGGCAAGGCGCAACGTTTTCACACTCGCCGCTGAAACTTTCGTTCGCGGTACTCGTATCAACCTTACCATGTCTTAAAGTTATCGCACATAAAATTAAGGCTTAGCGTGTAGTTATTGCCACTTAGTAGCATGATAAACGTGTCGTACCTAAAATTATCGTCTTTATTAGTGCAATTAAGTCGGAAAACCAATTCCAAACTATGCAAATAGGCAGTTAACACTACAAATTGGGCAACTTTAAATACTACAGTGTCGTCGTAGCAAATATAATTTTCCGTTTCTCATGCAGAAGCAAATAAAGTTATTGTGTGTCATTTGTTTAATGGATGTACAAACGCGTTACATTGTACAATTTTTCATCTTAACATGCCCCTCTGTGTGAAGTGGTACACGAAAATATTAGCTGAAGTTTACCAAAGCAATTTTCTTTGTGAAGGTTAAAAAATCTGTAAGTGCGCAATGTCAACTTTGGGTGCTGGGACAACGGCGCTAATCGCTCCGCAAACATGCTGTAAGGCGCGCGGCGAGTTCAACCTGTGTGCGTTGCCTGTTAGCACAGTGAACTAAGCAGGCCGCTGCTCAAGAACAAAGGAAACTGTCTCAAGACTCCCCGAAAGCACCATAAAACACGATGGATACGAGGTAAGCCTAATTTCCTTGCCTAATCTCCACACGCAAAGTCGCGGATCAACCTTTGATAACTTTTCGGATTAGTGGTACATCACGTTCAGAAAGCGTGACGTCTCAACTGGCGCTTAAATTATTTTTGACGTAAACATTTGCATGTTATAAATTAATATTTATTTAAGTAGCTCCCTCAATTTTAGGGAAGTCTTGTGTAATGATAAGGGAATTAAAAGTTATTTTGCACGAAAATGATATGTAAAGACCACGTAAAGACGCAGGTTCATTACAAGTGTTGCCTAGTTTCCTCAGACGTAGAAACGAGACGTAGTTGCTCATATAATTTTTAAAGTTTTGACATCGAAATTGTTATTAATAGTTATTATTATCTTTCTATTTATTTCTTTTAACATCAAAATTGTATTGTGTTTTATTTTAATTTGTTTGTTATACTAAACGACTTGCGATAAATTTGTAATTATTTCTTGTGTGGGTCTATGTTGCCTAAATAAAAGAATTTATTATTATTTTATTATTATTAAATATATTTGTTAAGAAAATTTTTATACAATAGCTAGGTTGCCACCGGCAGCGGGGATAGATTCAAACTATCGGTGGTTAGGGCTGCAGAGTGAGAAATATATATTATTATTATTATATAAGCAATGTTTGCAT
Organism: Eudonia truncicolella; assembly: GCA_949315975.1. Taxonomy (NCBI): domain Eukaryota; kingdom Metazoa; phylum Arthropoda; class Insecta; order Lepidoptera; family Crambidae; genus Eudonia; species Eudonia truncicolella. Next base: position 9,413,121 of record OX438830.1, read on the forward strand.
ACGCAGACTGAAAATGTAGGAACATTTGAAACGTAGCACTGTACATGCGCTAATGTAATTTACTTGACGAAGTGTTTTTACTGCGTAGATTTCCTGCTACCAGCGTTTTAATAAAAATGCCCCCAGGAGGTTACTAACTGTCTTGCATTCCGGCGATTGAACATTCGTAAACAAATATACGGCATACTAAATAACATACAAAAAGTTACAAAAAAGTTTCTACGCCGTGACATCACATCATAACTAGAGACATTATCAATAAAAAATTCAAAGGTACTCAGTAATCATTAAACGTATTCGTTACAATAAATAATAAGGACCACCAATTTAAAGTGGTAAACTGTCAATGTATAACTGCTTACGGAAAAAGCTCTACAAAATGTCTGAAAACTCAGACAAGCAAAAACTTTACTTCAAATGGAGCAAAAATTCAAATGCCTCGCGGCTGAACACTGTCTGTTATATTGCCCGTTGTTCGGCACGAAGCTAAATCACCATGAATATTGTTTTCATGTAGGTTTTTTAAACGAATGTGCAAATTATTTTGCTAGACAATGAAGCAACCATTCGACTTTGTTCACATAGGACATTTATTTCAAGAAGCTTACACTTTTATTAGATATTCTCATATTTCATCATTATAATAGATACAAATTATCTAATGACCATACTTGGGTTTCATCATCATCATCATCATCATCAACCTATTGAGGTCCAATTCTGAACATAGGCCTTTCCAATGGCTCGCCCCAGACCCGGTCACATCCAACCTCTTTCCACCGCTTTCTTAAAGCTCTTCTTATTGGCTTTGGTTTAGTAACAAATAATATTATTTCATTTTGGATTTGATTTTGTAGATTTTTCGCTGTTGGTCTTCAAAAAAAACAGTGAAACAATAAAGTGTGGTCAAAATGGACTTTGGATTTGTAACACATTACAATACCCTAAGGCTGTAACTCCAGTCTTAATGTTAGCAAGTATACTACGAGAGCAAAACTGCTTTGTCAAAAATCGTAGCTTCAAAGACCCTAGTGCGCGTTTCATATACCATTGGATCATGTTAACGACAACGGTCATTTGTATGGGAAATGTTCAAATGACCTGGTTTTTCACCAGGGGCGCTGTTCCAATGCCATAAAAGTTTTCGTTAAATGCGTGTAAGGTATGCCCTTGGTATTCTGTTGGAGAGCCATTGCTCTCACAACTCCATGTAAACTTTATTCATCATCGGTTTCTAGATGATAAGATATGCTTATCGGCACATTAATAATAGCCCTCATGCAAGGACTCGCATGACGATTGTCTGGCATCGCTAAGGATCGTGTATCTGACTTTAACTTAACTCATTTTTCATCTTTTCTCGTGTAGTTACCGGACAAAAATTGCCAATAACGTACTTACTACTTACCTAGGTACGTTACTATGCGTAAGTTTGTGCTACAAAAACCACGAATTAAGTAGATAAAGCTTCCTTACAAATACTTTCTAAGAATATCATTGACACAAATAAAATGATGACAATACAAATGAGTACATCAATTCACATTGTAAAAAGATTTCGATGCATACAGTCACTCTTGATAGTGACATATTTTTTATCAAACATTTTTTTCTACTATCTCGTTAATATTTCATCACAATGTCACATTTACAACTATCAAATCCTATAAAGTCATTTACAAACATTATTTTGCACGATACCATGGACTAAACGATACTAAGTTCAAATAAACAGACATCCCAGAGAGATAACTTTTTAGTGGACATTTTGATCTAGTTCTTGTGGAAAAGAACGTTATAATTTAATTTAATATTTCAAGCTCATGTTAACAACAGTCAGAATTTTAAATGCTTTTAAGAGCATTTTTTCAATTCAGTATTATTTTGAAACCAATAAGCCAATTCTTAAATATATTATGTATCCTTAAGGAAAATTCAGAGATCTCGTCAAAAGATATCATAAAATTAAAAAAAAACGTAAAAGCCCGTTCCTTTCATATTTTTTTAAACATAAAAGGAACGGGCAGGCTTGTCTTACGTTGCTTAACATAAACAAAACCGGCCAAGTGCGTGTCGGGCCACGCGCAGTGTAGGGTTCCGTAGCCCATCTCAATAATGAGGACTCTGAGAAGAGGGCTTTAATGAACATTTATTTATCATTATAATAAATGTAGATACTACCGGTTTCACACATCTGACGTTATTTAAGTAGTTCCCAATGAGGAATTTGTACTGCGCCAAGTACATTTTATAAGTTGGTCGACTGTTACTCATAAACTTATAAAGCTTACTTAGCTGTGATAGTTTTCATTTTAACTACGTCATATATATACAACTACCGTGATTTTTTTCACGTATCTAAAAACAACCATTTGGCTGGCAGGGAGGGAACACTTGACTCTAACAACATTTTGCACTTTAAAGCTTAATAGATCATAAACAGATGCCTCAATCAAAAAACTGTTTTCCCAAACCCGCAATTTTTTGAAATTGCTATCCAACGACACCCCACATTATGGACAAGAAAAAAAAATTACATCCCCACTTCAAGTGTAGGGGAGGTAACCTAAAAAAAATAAAAATAAAAATTTTACTTGGTCGGCGTCATTAATTAATAATATATAATATATATATATATACTACTCAAAACAAAATAAGGGCCACGAGGTATTTTTTCATTTTGGTGTAAATTATTAAACATTTACATATTGAAAGTAGTAAAATATTGAGTATACAAACTCTTTGATACCTAAACTTTTTAATATTGTAGTATTCATCTAATGCTGGCAACAATTTTAAATAAAATTTGATTTAAAATTATTATAGAAAATTTTGATTCCATTTTCTTTGACGTTTTGCTTTCCTTAGCTTCTTGGTTTATTAGAAATTATCAGAGTTCATTGATATCTCGAGTCAGAAACATCTTTTGCAATATGCCACAAGCACGCAGGCGTCATATGGACTCGCTGACAGCAACCAGAGCCGTTACAATGATTGAAGAAGGTCATTCGCAGCGATCTGTGGGTTTGCAATTGGGATTTTCTCGAAGAGCTATTCAAGATCTATGGAATCGTTTCCAAGAGACCGGCAGTGTTAGAAGAAGACCTGGTTCGGGCAGAGTTCGCATTACAACAGCTCAAGAGGATCGTTACATTCGATTAAGTGCGCGCCGAGATCGCACAACGACGGCCCGCAAGCTGCAAAATCGTTTACGGCTCACAACGGGTACTCGTGTCAGTGACCAAACTATTCGTAATCGATTGCATGAAGACCAGCAGGCATCAAGAAGGCGAGTTGTCCGTATTCCATTAACCAGAAATCATCGTGCAAATCGTTTAAGATTTTCCCGTCAACATTTGGACTGGGACATAAACCAATGGGGCATGGTGCTCTTCACAGACGAATGCAAAGTTAAATTTTTTAACGACGATCGGCGTATTAGAGTATGGAGAAGACGCGGCGAGAGATTTTCAGAAGCCTGCATCCATGAAGTCGATCGTTTTGGTGGTCCAAATGTAATGATTTGGGGCGGGATAAGCTTACACGGCAAAACTGAGCTCGCTATTTTAAATGAGGGTACTGTTACTGCTCAGCGGTATATTGAGGAAGTCGTCAGACCACATGTGATCCCATTTGCCCAGCGAGCGGGTCCTGGATTCATCTTGATGCAAGACAATGCTCGTGCACACACGGCTCAAGCGACTCGGTTTGTACTGGAAGCGTCTCAAATTCAAGTCTTGCCGTGGCCGGCGAACAGTCCGGACTTAAATCCAATAGAGCACATGTGGGATCAGTTGAAACGAAGAGTTAGAGACGGTGATCAGGAAATCCACAACCAACAGCAACTCATCAACGCTGTTAAAAGGGCCTGGGAAGAGATTCCAATGGAAAATGTCAGGCATTTGATTGAGAGCATGCACTCCAGGCTTCAGGAGTGCGTAACGAACCGAGGGGGGCATACCCGTTACTAAAAGATGAGCATGGAGTATTTTCTTTTGTTTTCAGTAACTTTACATTGTTTTTATTTTTAACCTTAAATGTGTTTTTTCTTTCAAAAGCAAATAAACTTTTTAATCATTATTATTGGAATAAATTTATTGGTCTACACGGTAAAAACAACATTAGTTTTCGTTATGGAGACAAAAAAATTAATATTGGTTTTATTATTTTCATGGTACAGACAAAATACCTCGTGGCCCTTATTTTGTTTTGAGTAGTATATATAATATTTATATAAAATTTTAAACACTGAAAAAAGACGACAACCTCAGGCGGGAATCGAACCACGCACCTTCCGCATTCCGGGCGGCTGCCGGAATGCGGAAGGTGCGTGGTTCGATTCCCGCCTGAGGTTATCGTCTTTTTCCAGTGTTTAAAATTTTACTTAAGTATATTTAAGCGTTAATAAAACGCTAAAATATTTAAAAAACACTTAATATTTATATAATATTAATATGTATATCCATGCCAAATTACAGCTTTCTAGTACTAAGAGTCTATGAGCTAGGCTGGGGGCAGACAGACAGACAGACGGACATGGCGAAACTATAAGGGTTCCTTGTTGACTACGGAACCCTAAAAACGATATGGGCCCTTGGATTGCATTTTAAGTTTGCGATGAAAAATGTAATAATCTTCACAACAATGGTAAGCACTCATCCTTTTGGCTGGACCCTGACTCAGCACCTAGCCAATAAGTGAAACTCCGGTAGTAGTCGAAAGGTAAGACGAATCCAGTTGACCTTAACAAAATTGCATTTATATGTAAAAAGATATTACACTGACAAGACGCATTCTTTTGATGCATCTGTTTTGGGTATGCATCACGGGCTAATACTTCGAAAAATTTAAACAGAAAATAAGCAAAAAAGGATTCAACTTTATTGTACCAAATGGTAAATTGGCAATTTCATGTGTAAAGAACTTAATACTTTTTTTAAATTATGAAAATATTTTTTAACAAAAAAAATCTGACGTCAAAAAACAGGAAACTAAAAAAAGTAAAAACAGCTCTGAAAAGCAAGAAATAATTGAAATCATATTATTAGTTACCTAAATAGCATATCAGTTTTAAAGAAGGTCTAATTGAAGTCGGGTTGGTGGTCGGCTGGGGTATAATTTTTATTTTATTTAAACTTTATAGTTGTTATTATCTCAACTTTTTTATTGTAAAAGTTCCAAGAACTTACAAGGATGCTTCTCTGATGAAGAAACGACGGCCTAGTAGGTAAAGGTATTCCTATGTAAAACTTCTATCTTAATGAGGTATTATTTTTGTACGAACTGAACATTTTGACATATTGAACCGTATGAAGTAAGCCCAACAAAAGGTAACTGCTGTAAAACGTTGAGGAATTCCCTCGACTATCTATGGTCTCCATCATCAGACCTGTAATGGCACTTATAACCCATATGAGTGCAAAGTTTTCATCAATAGAAATGAATTAAGTCCAAACACAAGGTAGCTACTGTAAAACGTTGAAGAGTTCCCTTGACTGTCATTCGTCTTCATCATCAGACCCCTAATGACAGTCACAACCCATCTAGGTGTAAAGTTCTCATCAATACAAATTAATCAAGCCCAAACACCAGGTAATTGCTGTAAATCATTGAGGAGTTCCCTCGACTGTATTTCGGCTCCATCATCAGATCGAATTCAGACCTTCATTAAATAGTAGTGCGCTAAAGAACTTAATGAAAAAATTAACAAACGCACTAGTCGCCACTACGATTTTCAAAAGTTCCCCTCGATTTATCTAGGATGCCATCATTATCATGGTATGTATGGTTTCCTTATCATGGTATTATCCTTGGGGTTATCTCCTTTCCAACAAAAAAAGAATCATCAAAATCGGTTCATAAACGACGAAGCTATCCGCGAACAAAATTAAAAAAAAATATATACGGTCGAATTGAGAAACCTCCTCTTTTTTTGAAGTCTGTTAAAAATAGGAAAAAACAACGAGCTTTAATGCGCAAATTTTATAATATAGGGAAATGCGTCTGTTTGTTCGGTTTGTTTTTCACTTATGATTGGGGTACGTTTATACACAAGTTAGATCCATTAATCAAACTATCTGAGAGCTAAATTTGTGTATTACTACATGGGTAAGTAAATTTTATTTACTCATGTGGTATTACTCTCGCTTGCGTTATAAAAAAACATCCTTTGGGACCATAATGTCCACTTCTTAAAATTACCACTTCCCCAAAGGACCACATCCCACAATGACCATTCCCAGATCGTCCACTTCCAGTAATGATATTTGACAAGAGATTTTTGTTGAATTGATAGATTTCCGTTTGTTTCGTTTCATTTCTCGTTTGGACTAATTCCGAAAACATACATACATCAAAAAATGTCAGAAATAAAGTTAGACACTACGAGACGCGGGTTTTCTGCGAATGCATATATCTTATCCTGATAGGTAGCTCTAAGTAAATAAGCAGTATTTTTTAAAATAAATAAAGAATTAATTATTTACGTAGTTTAGTGATGCTATGTCGTCTTTTATTTATCTGATATGTTTATTATTTTTTTATTTTCTTACTTTACGTGAACACTTCACATTGAATATAAGCTTTATCGCGCGAATTTTAATTTCGATCAATCGTTTGACAACGTATTATGTGTTCGTGTATATTTTTCTTATGAAAAGGTAGTTATTATGATTATCATTGTATATTTCCAATTGATTTAAAACCTAGCCATTGCACTGTACCTAAGTATAAACGACGTTTACTGACTTTAAAATTTAAGGCAACTATGTATGTACAGACCTACCCAGACTATGCACATCAACCTATCCAAAACTGTCAAATTTCTTCAATACATTTTCAACCATATCATTAGGGAATAAAGTTCAAAGTCTATTGAAGAAATTTGACAGTTTGTGGTAGGTTGATGTGCAGGCGTGTGTACTTATGCTTCAAAACGAAATATGTTTATGCAAACAATAGAGATTTACAAGTATTCAGATTCTAATTTAATTTGGCCAAATGAAGTCATTAAAATAACGAATCTGCTGGTATGTTTTCTTCGTTAATTAATGCCATAACGATAACTCACGTTCAAGATTGTAGGTAAAGAAATATTCGCAAAATCCCCAAAAAGGGGGGAACCGCTTAAATATATGGTTTTCCTCAAGTTTGTTTTCTTCTCATAATCCTTTCATTTAAAGGCAGTCAAGTTACGGTGTTGTCTAGTTTTATACTTTCCTGAAATTTGTCTGCAGCATCAACTTGCCAAGCAACTCACTCACCTATATGAATACAAAAATCATCACATGTAACGTCATAGCTTCACTTGTGGTCGGCTTGACCAATTTGGCTGATTTTTTATTTGTTGTGTTTTTAATTGTCAGTACAATGTTTATATATAAAAAAAATACAAAGTTTTCGATGGGGGATACGGGTGTTTATTGAAGCGGACGAAGTCGCGAACGGGTCACTAGTTGTTATCCAAAAGTGAATAAATGTATCATAAGCATCATCAGCTCATTTTATGTCCCCATTGCTGGAACACGAGCCTAATAAAAACACCTGTTATGCAGCACAAAATGAACACGATTAAATTTTCTTTTAAATCACGCAAAACAAAAAGATTTAAAAACGCATATCTGTTGGTTAACACGGGGTCAAAAAAATGCACGGATATGGCATACGGCAAGGATGGATGAAACGGATGGGAATGTATGAATTGATGAGTTGTGGAATGATAGCCGTTAGTGAATATACGTGCAAAATCTTGCTCAGCCCGACAAAGGGGTTTTTTAGAATTTGGAGAAAATTGCAGGTATTTTAATGAATAACAAAAAAAAGGCACACAAACACAAAGTAATCGCAAGGTAAACGATTACAGCAAATTCTAAAACATTAAAACAAAACATATAGGGAAAAGAGGAGGAGCTCGATGGCGCAGTGGTTAACGCGCCCGGTCTGCGATTGCTGTGGTTAAGCAACTTTCACAAAGGCCGGTCATCGGATGGGTGACCAAAAATTTTCCACCTCGAGCTCCTCCTCCGTGCTTTGGAAGGCACGTAAAGCCGTTGGTCCCGGTTGCATTAGCAGTCGTTAACAACCACCAATCCGCACTAGGCCCGCGTGGTGGTTTAAGGCCTATTCTCCCTGTCCATCCATAGGGAAGGCTCCCCAGCAGTGGGGACATAAAATGAGCTGATGATGATGATGTTATAGGAAAAAGCCGACAAGATTGAGATTGGTTGGTGGTATAAGCGTTTTAAGTCTGCCTGCAACTATTTTATGAATATCTGTCACACTACAGGATTCCGTGTGAATTGTGCTGCTATCTTCGGCCTTATCGTTGTTCGTGTTAGGCGTCCAGTAGTCATAATTACCCGCCCGCGTGAAGTCGGCTTAACTACGCAGGTTATATTTCGAATTTAATCATGCTATCTTTTGAGGAATAATTTGTGTTTGAAATAGCCGCATTTCTACGCGGTTTTTCTTCTTATTATCAGTATGAAGTCAGAACCGTGATTAAAGATAAAACTTGTGAAAGGTGAAGGGGGTACCTACTCTCATCTTTTTCATACATTTTAATAACTTCAAAGAATGAGTCTTGCCATAAGTATTACTTTAGAAAACGCTGCCAGTTGGCTATATTTTTCTCTTTATCAAGGTAAATGAAACTTTAAATATAGTTAATTGTAATCCTTAAAATAACACATTCGAATACATAAAATATACAGACTTAAGGATTTAGAGACAGTGTAAAACTTATTTAATTAACTTAGGGACATAGTATTGCTATAACTTTGAACAGCTTTGTAAAGCCAATCTTGATAAAGTCAGATTTAATTTCCATTTCAATTTGCTTTTCACATTGATAAGTTTTTAATAAATGTTAACGTTTGCTTATAATTCCCAATGTGACTATAAAAGAAAATATTTCCTTCTTGTTTGAAATTATTGTTAATTATTTCGCTTTCTGTAATTAGGTATGTATTTATATTTTTCTTCAAAAACAACACTGAACGACGAAGTGTGTTTTCTTTAAATTGTTCTTGCTTAAGTATTGAATATGTCAATTATTATTACGCTTATGTCTGTTATTTTAGTCGCTATATTTCAATAACTTGGCAGTGATATTGCGAATTGGAAAAAGAAATCACGAAACGAGTGTGAAGATGTATATTTAGAAACAACTTTTACGGATCAACTCGCGTTTATTTTACACATTAGTTTTAATTAATGTTTATCCTGACGTTTCGAACCCTTTGCAGGATCCGTGGTCACAGGGAGACTGAGGTATTGGTCGTCTCATAATTAATTAGTAGCTTAAGTGTTTTTTATATATTTTAGCGTTTTATTAACGCTTAAATATACTTAAGTAAAATTTAAACACTGAAAAAAGACGACAACCTCAGGCGGGAATCGAACTACGCACCTTCCGCATTCCGGGCGGCTGCCTTAACCACTTGGCTACCGAGGTCTGGCTTTCACCCGTCGAAATTTTTCAGTGCTTGATGCTTATGTTTTTTAGTCAACATTGCTTCATCAATCTTAGAAGTTTTCACCTCTGAGATCCGAAAGAAATATTTTTACAAATATTTGAACATTCGGTTAAGATGAAGCTGCGTTATAGATAAGTGTTTTTTATATATTTTAGCGTTTTATTAACGCTTAAATATACTTAAGTAAAATTTAAACACTGAAAAAAGACGACAACCTCAGGCGGGAATCGAACCACGCACCTTCCGCATTCCGGGCGGCTGCCTTAACCACTTGGCTACCGAGGTCTGGCTTTCACCCGTCGAAATTTTTCAGTGCTTGATGCTTATGTTTTTTAGTCAACATTGCTTCATCAATTAATTAGTAGCTTGTATACCCTCATTTAAATTTAATCAGGTGCATTCCGTTTTACGCAGAAAGAGCTTACAGTATCTTTTGGTCTGGCAGTATGGTATGTATATCCGCGAGTAGATCCGTAAAAGTTGTTTCATTTCAATGTGTAGTGTTCGCGTAAACTTTAGAAAACAATATGTATATTTAGTTTAAATTCAAAACCTATATTGGATTTCATAATAAATTTTCTTACTTTATTATTATTTGGATTTTCTTATAGAATTCATTTGACGTCATTACGTGCCTGAAAAAAAACATTTTAACAAACCGAATTAATAACCTCCACCTTTTTGAAGTCGAAATTTAATAAATAAATTGACTTTGACAACAAGATTTGTAAATAATAAACCGTGCATCCTGAAAAAACCTTTAATTATTCTGTTGGTACCATAAATACAGAAGCTCTCTAGATAGCGGCAATTCAGTGAAATTGAAAGGACATTATCTATAGATTATTAACTGTTATAACAGCCAGTGCATTATTTTGTTGTGTCATTAAAACTTATCTTTGTGACGTTACCACATTTAATCTTATCATCGGTTATGTGAACATAGCTTTATAGTTATATACCTAGTGCTAAGGTAAAATATCTTTTGGCTTAATACAATTCGGTTGTATGGAGCAATATTTTTTGGAGGTTGGGTAGGTATATGTGATAAAGTCAACATGTTTAATCTATTTTGTTCAAAATTATTATTGTCGAGTAGTTTTAAGTTAATGCTAGGTCCATGGAAGACCAGCGTCGGGGTGCTTTATACATGCCATGACATTATGCTGAGTGGGAGCCTTTTTGTGCCACATAGAAAATTTTCATATTTTATTCTTGTGAATACTGTTCCTGTATTTGCGATACAAATAAATAATGATCATCTTTCATTTCATAAAAAAAGTCGATTCTTCTTTACTGATAAAACAAAAAACAAAACATGAGAAACTACTTGTCTATGGTTTTTGAGGGACCATAAAGTAGAAAAGTTATTACTTTAGTTTTAACCACAGGCCATACATGTTTATAGTAGAGCTGTAGTATTAAAATGTTTAATTTTTAAATATTGTGTTTAGTTTGAATGGTACACAACATTGTTCTTATCTCGCCTGGCTAGCTTCAACCATCTTGTCTATGTCTATCGCCATTAACCTAATTGTTACGTTCTGTTAGATCAATGTTAGATTCATTGAACCCTTTGAGAGGCAATGGGATGTATATTCCCATTACATTTAGAACTTTATTTTATTGTGATAAGATTGATAACCAATGATAATTCTTTAGTTAACATAAAAAAAACATGCTAAAAACATGCTCTGTCTTGTAAAGGGCAACTCCGGGTTAAGTACGCTTTAATTACTTATCTTCCCCTACCAGATGCAATGAATAGTTAGTGCTTTCGAGTTGTAAAATTTAAAAATACGCACCGTAAATGGGGATTTGTTGGCGCTAAAGTGTAGTCACGTTTTTTTTTCTTTTATTGTCTAAAATATTGTGTTTTGACAAAATGGGAATGGTGGAAAATTAACTGTTATGTGTTCAAGAACGTGCATGAGTGTTGGCAAATTAAACAAAACAGTGCAAAGTCACTTTCAATTTCTCTCAAGAAGTTCGCGTGGGATGTCTGTAAAACATCACAAAGAAAGAGAGTGCACCTGGAGAGGCCTATGTCCAGCAGTGGACCATATCTATATGTGGATACAATATAAAATGTTTTTGTTTTGTTTATATAATTTTAACGCAAATTTTGTTGCGAAACAAGATACAAAAACACAAATTTTCAAAAATGTTCACAAAATCCTGCCCGTGGAAATTTTTTCAACATTCGTGTTTTTGTAATTTGGATACAATATCTTCATAACTTTGTAGATTGATAAACAAACCGCACCACGTCAATAATTAAGGTAAAAAAACTGGAAAACGTTAATGTACACACGCCTGCACATCAAACTGTCAAATTTCCTCAACAGACTTTGAACTTTAGTACTAAGCATATATATGCATATGGTTTTAAATGTTTTGAAGAAATTTGACAGTTTGGATAGGTTTATGTGCAGGCGTCTGTACATAAACATTTATTGACTAAGTTTAGTTAAGTCTAATACAATAAATCAATATATGATTTATTTTACATAACACAACAGCTAAGCTTGCATTTGATGTCTACTGATAGTCGTTAGCGAGTTCTCACTACATAAAGCTTACAAATAAGAAATAATGCTAGTTTAGGGTTACGACAGGTCCGGATATCCGACACATTGAACCCTCTCATGTCATACGGAACCTTTGATCATAATGACGAGATTACAAGTTGTTAATCTTAAGTTAAACAGAGATCAGGCATCTGCTTTGAACGTGACAATCAAGATGCTGTAAAGTTATGCGAACACTACACATTGAAATGAAACTACTTTTACGGATCTACTCGCGTTTATTCGCGTTTAGCGTTCCTGTGACCACGGATCCTGCAAAGGGTTCTAAACGTCAGGATAAATATTAAATCTAATTGATGTGTAAAATCAACGCGTAGAAAAAAAAACGTGTAGTAGATCTGTAAAAGTAGTTTCATTTCAATTAATATTGTTTCAATATCATATCTATCATAAACTGCTTTTTTTTTAAATCAGTGAAAAAAATATATAATAAAAGATAGTTTGTACAGTAAACATTTGGGTACGTTGATGTGCAGGCGTGGTACATAAAGTAAAATTAATCTAGTAATTACACATAACTGTACATAAAAAAAACCTGTAAACTTAAGTTGTAGAAATGATGTTGACTTACTTAATGTGAAAGGTATACATTATTCGAGTTTCACCCGAGTTCTTCCCGTAATAACACGTGTTGTGAGACTTCATTTTAATTTCTATTGTACTACCGTACAATCGTACGCTACTACTAATAATAAAAACTACTCGAAATTGGCTAAATGCTAAACGCGAAGCCATTAATTAAGATAATTAATTAATTACACAATATTCTTAATTACATTTATCTACTTTACAATGTTGTCCTATATTACTGTTGTTTCCTAATCTTAACTTGTGCTTTGAATTCTGATATAATCCATCATAAATTGTTGAAGGCAGAATCCGACAACAAACCGATCAAGCACTTATTCAGCGACTGAGTGATTGATGTCTGGAACGAGCTTCCAAATGATGTGACATCACCAGATACCCTAAATCAGTCCGAAAGCGTGCTAGATTCTCTGAAAAATTGTCTTATATCAAAGCAGGCAAATTTTTCCTAAGTTTTATGTTGAACTTTTCTGCGTATAGTTTTCTAGGGTATCCTGACCTGACAGAAAATAAAACGAATGAAATACAACAATGCCTTAATTGACAGTATATGTACATAAACGTGTTGACATTATCAAACAATAAACACAAAGTTACGGAAGAGTTTGCTGTAGATAACTCTACGCTATAAATACGTGGTAATTAACGCTTGATAACGAAGGCCTGACATGCATCGTACTGCTTCCATCGTTATTAAAACAAAAGGTTAACCTTTCAATTCGCCTTAGATGACCTTATAGTATAGTCCCGCTAAATCACAAGACTTTCATGTGCAACTGCGATATACAAACCTTTAGAATGCCTTTGATACTGGTTAGACTGGTTGTTAAGGAGCTCGATGAGTAAAGTAACTTTCACATGGACCGATCATCGGATGGGTGACCAAAAATGTATCATTTTGAGCACCTCCATGCTTCCTCCGTGCTTCGGAAGGCACGTTAACCCGTTGGTCCCGGCTGCATTGTTTTAAAATAAATAAAAATCTGTCAATGTTATGATAATTATATTTACTCTCGTATAAGCCAGGTAGTCTTAAAACAAACCAATAATATGTAACTGCCATCCAATTCAATAATATTATTATGTAAACCGGCTTGGAATCATACCCGGGGCGTCTAAGTATGAGACCAGTGCTATAAGAGAGACAGAGGCGTTTAAATTACAGCCTTCAATCAATATTTTTTTTACTGTCTCCTGAGGACAGAAGATAAAATGCTACTTGTTTTTAAACGGTTTGTTTACACCTCATTAAATAGTGTACTAACTGTTTTCAAGCTTATCTTTTTCACACACTGTTCAATGTGTACTCTGTCTACATATACATTGATTATAACTTGGTTTCTAATACGAGTCTCACGTGAATTTAAACCGTATCGCCAACAATGATACTATGTTATGTATATTGCACTGCAAATAGAGTTAAAACCAGTTAAAACCATAGAAAACAAGGATTGTGAGATCTTGTATTTGTTGCGGTGGTATTTCATAAGAGATTTGAAGTCAAGAAATAAAAGTCTGAAACTGTCTGCAAACTGGTTCAAGTCAGAAATGCGGCAAGACGTCTTTAGCCATGATTCAAAAGATACTAATACGATAAAATTATACGAGTACATGACATAGTCAGAAGTGTAAAATGCATAAGTAAATTTATAGTTTTTTTTATAATTATTAACATGAATGAGCTTGTTAATATTGTAACAACTTGTAGTCAAGAACAAAGACAAATCAGTAATTACTTTTTTAATGTGTAGTTTCTTCCGCTCATCCTTTCCACAGCTAAAAAAGACGGCCTGAATGGAGTTTACTTAGGTAAAAAAAATTGGGACGATTCAAAAGCACTTTGAGCTTCTTAAAATAACTACTTACCTATCGATACTTCCAAACATAACATGAACACATTTTATTTAATTCGGAATTTAGTATCAACCCAGCTGGCTTTATTAACGACAACTGTTAAGCTCGTTCCGCCAGCGAATATACCGTGTGTGAACATTACTATTTATCACTAAAACGTTTCACGTGGATTTATCCAGGAAATAAGTTTTTATTTTTACACCTTTTTAAAAAAAAAAGGCACTATAACTTCTTTGTAATTGAGACAAAAAGCTGTGAGTTATCATTGTTTTTTTATTATGGTCATTAGGAATATTGACCGGTAGGGGGGGCTATTTCGAAAGTAGAATTTCGATGGTTGATTTCATGTTGCACAGCGCAGCATACTTATCTACTCACTCATTATCACAAAACTAGCGGATTTTGCTTTTGTACGGCATGTGGTTTTACCTTGTGACTTCGAGACTCCCAATGTAATAATAATAAGTCTGAGATATTTAACTCTGTCTGTGCTCTGTTTATGCTCAGTGCTGCGGTGTCATAGTACCTAAAGGTAGGGGTAAGTTTACTTCTGTTTTAGTTTATATGCTTATTGTAGCATTTCATTCATTATTTCGTAGAAAAAATCGATGTCTAGTCAGCGTCTAAGCAGCCAGTGTCTATAGATTGATAATATTTTCAAGAAAGTAGATTTTTCTCTGTTTTTTTTTATAATTAAGTTTTTATTTAATTTTGTTTATGCTATACTAGAATATTTACAAAAAGAAAAATATTTTAAATAAATTTTTTTTTTTTTTCTTATACAGCAAGACTAAGGATCGTTAAAATGGACATTAACAATTCCCATTAAACTGAAAAAAAAAAAGTTTTATTATCATACATACCTACTTACTAAATACGAAAGAGCTCTTACGGAATAGTCATCCAGGACTAAAATCATTAAGCTGGCGTCATTCACGCCTACCCGAAACGTGACGCACGTTTACAGCTTATGGCAAAATTAAGGCGAAATGAAGATGACAGGATGACGCTTGGGTTACTTCCTCCGAGGCGTCGAAACTGATTTGTACGTTCAGTTCCTGTGAGAAAGCGATTACGAACCATGGTGTTCACCAAGTATCGATCTTCTCGTGTTGTGGTACACCTGGTTCTGCCTGTTCCTGGTCTGCGTAGGTTAGAGCCGTTTCCTCGTAACGTCGGAGAACTCTTTGTACTGTTGACAGTGACACACCGAGTCCTGGCTGTATCTCACTGATGCCGGCTGGTTTCCAGCATTGTGAGAATTCTGGTGCATTGTTCAGGTGTAAGCGACATGATTATTAAATATTAAACTTTGTTTTTTGAGAGAGATTGCTGATTGCCTCAGACGGCATTTTCAGCTTCACCGGGCTTGTTTGGGGGCGGCAAGGAACGTAAAGGGTCCCTCAAGCCGTGTGAAACGAATCACTTTCGGATTTTCTAGAGGGAACGGCATCGTGCACTAGTGCGCGTCCCCGTGCCCTACTAGATTCTCCGAAGGGTTCGGATCGGATCGGGGAGCGGAGCAACACGAGGGCGCCACTAAAAGCTCGGACCTCGGCTCGGGTTGACCGGGCCGTGGGGAGGAGATAAGCGCCCAGGTACGTGTCTGTACCTGGTGTAGAGCGCGTGTGAACCGGTTCTTCGTACCCTTGTTCTACAAGTACGGTGTCTTGGGCCTAAACTAGTGTGCATGTTTAGTGTATTCTGTAAATGTGTAGTGGCATTTAGAGGATCGGGCGGGAACTATTGAACACTATCAACATGGTTTATATACCCACTTAAATGACAGATTAGAAAGAAAAGCAAAAACAAATGTCGTAGTTCCATCTTTGAAAGTCTCCCTTTTTCATTTAAGGAGTATTTAGTAGTCCATTAAATAGAATTTATTTCATTACGGTAGCATTCTTAGTTTCCGAGATTTATATTTTTCTTTGAGTGACCCGGATTCATTGCTCTCGAGTGTATGTAATTATATTTATTTGGACATGCACGAAACCTTTTTTATTTGTTTAATTTATCAGTCCTGTGACAAATAGGCCTCGTCCAGATTGCCCCACTGCTTTCTATCTATATACTATATAGTTTTTACATTATTTTACATTTATTTAAAGTATTTTAAATTATATAATACCACTATCACTATGTTGTTATTATTTTAGTTTATTGTGAATTTTAAAACTATTTTACGTAAACATAAACTAACAACAGTTTAATATAGAATAATCACAGATCACGTTTTGTGATGATTGGTTATCATCAAAACAAATAAATTAATTTCAGTATTGAAAACTGTGAAAATCACAAGACTATCTAAAAGCAAACAAAACATTTAAAAAGTTTCCATATTTACGAGTGTATAAAGTTGTATCTAATAGAAATCAACAATCACTATGTGTTGAGCGTTCGACAAGATGTTTATTCAGAAAAGGTATCTGACAAACACTCTCGTAAGCTGGCTTTTAAAGAAATCAAGTTAACTATGATAATAAGTCCATTTAATTTAACCACACAATATTTTTTTAATATTTTGCCCTTTATGTTTAAGTTAAAGAAGTCAATGTACATAAATCGTACCTTCTATGCTTATTATTGTTCTTTTTTTTTGAGAGAGATTGCTGATTGCCGCTGCGGCATTTTCAGCTTCACCGGGCTTTTTTGGGGGCGGCGAGGAACGTAAAGGGTCCCTCAAGCCGTGTGAAACGAATCACCTTCAGAGGTTATCTAGAGGGAACGGCATCGCGCATAAGTGCGCGTCCCCATGCCCTGCTAGATTCTCCGAAGGGTTCGGATCGGATCGGAGAGCGGAGCAACCCGATCTAAATGCCTCTAAAGGCACGGACCTCGGCTCGGGTTGACCGGGCCGTGGAGGAGGAGAGAACCGCCCAGGTACATGTCTGTACCTGGTGTAGAGCGAGTGTGAACCGGTTCTTCGTACCCTTGTTCTACGAGTACGGTGTCTTGGGCCTAAACTGGTGTGCATGTTTAGTGTATTCTGTAAATGTGTGCTGTCATTTAGAGGATCGGGCGGGTATTATTGTTCTAAGTTGAGAACTCATTATATCTATTCGAACCAAGTAAATAAATCAATAAATGAGTTAGATAGGTACAATGAGCTATATAATATAACCCAGTTTAAGATCGAAACTTTGTAGTTATATTTTATTTAATATTCAAGTTAATTCGATGTTTCTGAAAAAAGTAGGTATTTTCAAATAGTGCCAACTCAGCCATTCGACCTAGTTTCTTTCGGCCGAGTTGAGGTACAAGTCACTATTATGATACCTATGAGATTATGTTATTGCCTATACCTAGCAGTGGGTAGATACGGGCTGAAAATGATGATTTTGTGATTACAGGTAATCTTAAAATGAAAAATTACGAAAGAAGGCAATTTTTTTTATTATTTTTGATTTTATTGCATTCACAATGCTTTATACATCGTGTAACAGAAAGGTGTGGTCAAAATGACAAGATCCACAGTGTATCCGATCTAGATCTTGTATGCAGAGTTACTAAAACATGATTATTAACTTTCATTCGTTATGCAATTTTTTATTAAATATTTCTATTGTGACGTCACATCAAAATAATCAAGTCTCAGCCCTAGTGGTTTAATGACTTCTGTGTACTTACATTTAAGATCACTGCTGCTTGCTTTTGCGTGCCTGACGCGGATCACTTCACAAATATAAATATTTAATTAACCATTGCATGATAAATTGAAGTTAATAATTATGTATCGTTTTCTTATGTTACGCGAATACGTAAAAGTAAACCGTCCGTGGTCCCTGTGACCGAGTGTCGAGTAGATCCGTAAAAGTTGTTTAATTTTAATATTTATGTCTTGATAACAACACATACAAGTTCTAGATGGGATACACTTTGAATCTACTCATTTTGACCACACCTTTTTCTTACACGTTGTATAGTTACAAGTAAAAAAAATATCTTTAAACAATTTTTGATGTGTAACTTCTTTCCTCTCACTTTCTTGCAATTTGTGGGATTGATTTCGTAAAATGGGACGGAAGTGTGTAACAGGAAGTCGGGAACGCGACATTTGATTTGCCGAATAAGCGCGCGGTATTGCATTACTCTTAGTGTCAATTAAATAAAATACAATTTTCATTAAAAATAATTATTTCCAAATAATACCTGACCTATTTTTTTCATAATATAATGTTAAAATTGCTTATACTACTAAGGTGAGATGTCAAATGTTACTTATCATATGCGACTAAGTAAGGCTCGCTTGTTTTTTTTTATTATTTAGTACACGCCTGCACATCAACCTACCACAAACTGTCAAATTTCCTCAATAGACTTTGAACTTTAAATAACGACGACGCCTTCTAATACGAGTCGGTGAGTAAATTAAAAGCACTCGCTAATAATATCATAGTGTGTGAATTGTTATCGACGACTCTAAAATCGCACCCGTGAACTACACGTCTCGTTTCATCTACACATCGTAAAAAGAATGGAATAATGAGAAATAAGTATCCAATTTACCTGCAGATAAAAGCAGGAAGCAGATTATAGTATATATAGACAGATATAGACAGATATAGTCAATAATCAGCCAGATCAATTATGCCACGAGTATTAAATGGTCAACCAGCGGGCATTCTTTGGATTATTACGAAAATTGCTAACTACCCATCAAAGACCCACTTAATTCGTAACAGCTTTATGTCAATCCCGAAATCTCTCGTAAGCTTTCATTAATCAGACCGAAAGTCCATTAAGGCATCAAGCTTGGTCATGTGATTTTACTATAACATATACATATAGTATGATTCTCAACTTCGTTTCGGAAATGTTAAAGTCACTGACAAAGCCTGATGGCCTAATGACACAGCTGTAATGGCAGTTAGGAACTAAACGTACTTATTAACAAAATGTTTTTTGTTTTGTTTATATAATTTTAACGCAAATTTTTGTTGCGAAACAAATTACAAAAACAAATTTTTTCACCATTGTGTTTTTGTAATTTGTTTCGCAACAAAAATTTGCGTTAAAATTATATAAACAAAACAAAAAACATTTTATAAACAGCTTGCCTACTTCTTAACTGATCTTTAGTTTTTGTAAAAATATTATGATCGGGTGTTAATGACGGTAGTTGTTGACATTGAATGGGTGCCTTTGGCTTTCAAAGTAAAAAGTAAATAGTGTTTAATAATTTCGGCGGGCTGGTTAGAACCACGATAGCTCAATTGGAAGAGCACCTGACCCGGTATGTCAGAAGGGTGCAGGTTCAAATCCTGCTCGTGGAAATTTTTTCAACATTGTGTTTTTGTAGTACGTACGTACGTAGATTTTAAAATTACCTACTTCTACATAACAGTTGTAGAATTATATAATTTGTAGAGAGACAAAAATAGTATATAAATATACAAATATATAAATATACTATTTCTGTACATAAATAATAAACATAAATAACTTTATTTGCCTCTGACAAAATACACTAAAAACAAGGGGTAACATCCAAGCAGAGTACAGATTAGAGACAAAACGCTCTATGTCAGTGATTGAAGAGACCCACAAACACTGTTATTTAGCCTTAGCCATACATTTATGTATGGTTCGTCTACATCGTAATCTTAAAAGTAATAATAGGCAATACAGAACGCAGAACTTATAGACTATGCTATATATAAATATCAAAAACTATGTTATTGATATTTTAATACAAAGAATAGTGCAAAAACTGATACTCATAACTATCATTAGCTATTGCCAGTGATTGCTTCATGGAGCTGCCTTTTTGTGAGAGAGACTAATCATTAATTTCCACCAATTATTTCATTACATTTATCTGTAGATGAAATCGGCCCTTAGAACTAATTTCTTAGCTACAAGTGGAATACAACAGAAAGTTATAACGAGAGAGCAAATAAACTCATAAAGCTTTTTTACACATGAAACACCTTAGAAATAAATTATGCAGAATTAATATCAGACAGAGCCCATCACTGAGCTGCCTGCCATTGCAAACTTGAATACGCGACGTTATTAACAAGGTCATAGGGCTGTTAATCCATTGCATAATTGTGTTCGGAACGTTTTTAGGTATGCACATACCTGAAATGCTTCGACAGTCTTGTATAATGCGCTTTAGTTAGTAGACACTTCTAATCACAACCAACAATGTAGGTAATGTCTCAATCATCTGACTTTAGATTGCGAAGACATAAAAAGCTTTACATTACCTACAACAATAACAATACATTGACACACCTTTTTTATACTTTAAAAACAATTTCGTGAACCGGAAGATTTTATTTTAAAAAGTTTTTTGGTCGACCACCTATTATTTTTCATATTATTTTTTGTGAGACTTTCACAACCTACCTTAACTCATAAACGCCACAAAGGGTTTCATTCACGTAAATTCACCCAATCGAGAATTTATAGAAAACATTGGTAGGTGGATAGATAGGTTATGACCTCCGTGATTGTTGATTGTGAGTGTGACTCGACGGCTGACGTCTAGTTGCCAAACAATGAAATCAAATCAACCGTATATAAAATCACTGTTGGCTTTTAGCCTGAAAGCTAACATTTTCGTAGTTCTACAAATAGTTTTAATAAAAATGCCAATCATGATGCAAACTCCCAATGAATTTAATTGATTGTTTATGAATCGTCTCAAAAAAATGGGTTAACTAACTAACTAGTATAAAGAAGCTAAGATGTTTTTTCATGTTTTTTTAGCATTTCTTTGTAGCGTTTCGTGACCATTCAACCGCGGTTTTATTAAGGGGATCAAACATATATGTATTATATAAACATGTATTTCTAATTTAAATAATTTATTAACGCTGTTTTAGTTACGGCTGCCACGATATCATCATGCTTAAAATAAACATTATTAAATATAAAAATAACTAAATTCAACTAAAGATCTGACCGCTACCCAAGCTTTCTTTTTTTTAACTTTTTTTACTATTATGCTTGGCGTGCGTTAACTGATCTGATTACGAATCATATTTTTTAAAATAAGGTTTAACTTAATTTCATTTTTACAGGCCACTAAGGGACCTTCGTTATAAAACGGAAAATGCTAGTCAACGTTTTTGAGTACAGATAGCGAATTCCCAGAGAACATTCATAAACTACACATCATACACAACAAAAAGAAACATAATTAACTTAAAAAACAAAGAAAAATAAATAACAAAAATATCTATAAATATAAGATGTCCTCCAACTGTGGGCTCATGGAAACGGTGAATACTGGCAACATTACCCCTCTGGATTGATTATTATCTACACATAGATTTCACTACGAAACATTAACATTTTAGTATCAATATTTTTGTTGTTTCAACCGAAAAAGTTGTTACAATTAGAGAAACATTAACATTTCTCATTTTTTAGTGCTGTCTTTTATGACTTAGAAATAAAACTCGAAATAGTATTTATGCGGTCGTTAACACTTCGGTGTTGCCACTAGCAGTCAACCGTCTAGAATCAATTACCTAATACTGAATATGTATTAATTCATACACTTATTATTTAGAATAACTAATATTTTACAAAGTTTACTCTGATGTTGATTCGACCTAAAACTGCAAGATGGCGGATTTTACGTGTGTATTTCTATAATTATGATTTTAAGAAGTCGTGCGCTATGTTGCCTCAACCTTCTTATTTATTCATGTGTATTGCTCGCACATCTGGGACGGTTCCGCAAAGTATCTTCTCGATGTCTTAGACAGATTGCAGCGTCGCGCTGTACGCATTATCGGTAAAGCAGAGGTCACTAATACTCTCGAACTCCTGCAATTGCGTAGAGATATAGCGTCACTCAGCGTCTACTATCGCTTATACCACGGCGAGTGCTCTGAAGAACTCTTTGACCTTATCCCACCTTCTCCCTTCCTCCATAGGAGTACACGTGCTGCTCTCCGGAGTCATCGCTTCACCGTCACACATATCCCATCGCGCACAAAGAAATTTGGTGACTCGTTTCTTTGTCGCACCTCCAAAAGATGGAATAGTCTACCAGCACACGTTTTCACTCTTTCCTATGATATGGGGTCCTTCAAACGAGGCGTGAAGAAGCACCTTGTGGGCCGGCAGAGTGAATCTGACTGATGCTGCGTTGTTTTCACGCTGCACCAGTTGTCTTTGCATCTGGACTCCATTTCCGCTTAACATTAGGTGGTGTGGATGTTATGTTCCTACGATGAACAATCTCTCCATGTTTGTAAGAACGCCTGAGCCCAGCTGCAGCGGGACCTATAAGGGCTGATTATGATGGCGATGGTTTTTATTAATTCATAGCCTTTACGTATATGCTGCTTTCGGGTTATAAATGTGAATGCTACAAAACAAAATTTAATTACCTCCGTCGCCTCTTAGTTTCGGAAGGCACATTAAGCCATTAGTTTCGGTTGTTCTGGCATAACCCAGCACTTGGTAATACCCACCAAGTCTAGTACACATTAAGCCAGCCTAGTAACTTAAAGCTTAATTACTCGATGTGATATTGCTACCTTGAGAGGTTATATAGAGTTAGGTAAACTAATCATTATAATAAAATTGATTATAATAACAAATTAATTAATTATAGGTTTATTCGTTTTATATACAAACTTACTAAGAACATGTACTGGACAGTAGAAACAATGACTTAACTTAAGTGTAGGACGCCCTATGGTTAAGTGGAGTGACGATAAACTCAAGATGGCTGATACTGAATACTAATTATTATATTCAATACTCAACACTAAAGACAGGCTTAGTGGTATGTATTGAAAGCCCTCTACCGGTTCCTCTACGGATGCGGATATTGTGATATATGTGTAGAAATAAATCGACTACACTTGTGCTCATTGATCTGAATATGATCAATATGAACAAATTAGTACCTAATTGTAAATAAAATACATTGTAAATTTAATTATAAGACTGAGGCAAAAAATCTTTCGTTTTAAAGCTCTCCCAATAACAAAACTGCTGGTAGATTAAGTTGATAAAAACCAAATTTTCCCTTTGTATTATTTGGAAGTTTGAAAAAACCAGTGACGGTTTATATTGAATTAATAGGTAATCCTTTATTTACCAAAAAGTATGCAATAACTCCTTGAACCTTTGGTATACACGAGCACAGTCATTGCCGCCAAACAATAAGATTTTATTGTGTCTGTATTTGCAGCAGACGACGAACGTTAAGGAGACGCAAAGTCCATATGCGAAAACAGCTAGTAAAACAGGATTGTACCGCACTAGCTATCGTTTTAGTATTATTTTGCTTATTAGTCGTCCACCGCAGTCTGAAGGGGAAGGAAATGGAGGTAGTTAAGTGGCACCGCACGAATTGGACACCGAGTGCGTCGTTCGGATATTGTGGCCTACGTCTTACGTTTATTAGGAACTTGCAAGCACATTGGTGTTTGTTGGGAAATAACATAACTGTTCACGAACTTACGATGTTTCGCTTAAACCACAGTATAAAAAATTGTATAACATTAAACTGACTTTTGCAATGGTTGACGCGCCCGGTCTGCGAGTGCTGATGTTAAGCAACTTTTGCATCGGTCATCGGACGGGAGACCAAACTTTTATCATCTCGAGCTCCTTCGTGCTTCGGAAGGCACATAAAGCCGTTGGTCCCGGCTGCATTAGCAGTCGTTAACAACCACCAATCCGCACGGGGCCCGCGTGGTGGTCTATGGCCCGTTCTCTCTATCCATGCATAGGGAAGGCTCGTGCCCCAGCACTGGGGACATAAAATGAGCTGATGATGATGATAATGATGAAACTGACTTTAATAAACCACTCAAAATTTTGGGGAATCCAAAGTCATGTAAGGTAAAAGTTCTACTCTAGTAAGTTCTCTAAAGTTAGACAAGCGGTCTCCGTTGACTGGTGTGCCTTCAAAATCGTTTGTAGAGGGCAGAATACAATATTAAGTATGAATATTACATACATATTAAGAATGTAAGTACAAATAATAAGATGGATGGATGGATGGATGGATCTATGGATCTCAAATGTTTGCTTTAGATAATAATTTGCATAATGGTTTATGTAATTTAATGTTTTTAAGTAAAAAGTAATGAAATGTTAGTGTTATTTACTAAATGATTTCAAATTTAATATCTTGTTTATTTTTCCTAAGACGCGCTTTACGTTTTAAGAGTGGGTCACGATAAAAACAGTAAATTAGTACTGTAGCTATTTTGAGTAATCACTGTTTAAGATAATAATCCAATTATCTATTTCCATGTTAACATTATTGAACTACTAATCGTAATTTTTAAAATATAATATTAATAATAAAATTAAAAAGACGTGGTAAAAATACGTATTTTGTCCACATCAAAATGTCAGACTCAACTAGTTTAGACTTAGCTAAACTGTGAAAGAAATATAGTTTGGGTATATATATTCATTCTAATATTTGTCATAAAATAAAACTTGTACCTTAAGTAACAAAATTTTTACGTGTCTCAAAGTAACTACTCCGTGAAACAACTTAATATACCTATTTATTCCCCCATTGCACGGCCTTAAGTTAGGTGCGGTTTTATAGCCTATTTTATAACCATTATCGTGGTTTTATACCTACTTACTTTCTGACTATACAGTTATCAAGGACGGTGTCGTAAATATTTTGTAAAAGTGTTCCACATTCGGACAATCTAGTAAGAATGAATTGTTCATTGTTATTTTGCATGATCAATACTAACGAAAGACGATAACATGGAAGGCCTAGAGTCTAGGATCCCGCCATCCCGCCATCCCGCCATCTCCGTCTAGGATCTATGTTAGCGCCCCGAAGGCGTTCGGAACAAAAGAAGACAGCCATAATTGTTAATAATGGTTCACATTCCTGTTTCTACCCTGTATAACTTTCTAAGACCAAGGATCAATAAGAGAATTTCCAAATCCACGCAAAAGAGGTAAGTCCCTGCAAAGCCATTCATTAGGTTCAACCAAAACTTTAGCAACCGATTCACGTATCAAACTACACTGACTTCCGAAATCAATGTATCCCTCATAAACTTTGCCTTGAAATTAAATATTTTTCTTAAATATTCATCACAATTAATTTCGTTTGTTTGATTTAGTCATAATGTCTTAACATCAGACCTAATTTTTCTAACCTCTCTTGTACATGTAGGACTATCGTGTCCTAATTTACTGCATTTTTTACATTTTACAATAGGTTTCGGACAGTTGGTAACTATATGTCCAACTTCATGACAGTTAAAACATCTAATAACCTTGCTTACATCACCCTTTGGTGGTCTATGTGATAGTTCAAGTCCCTGTATTACTATTTATTATACTCCGATCTACACGTTCATGTTTGATATTTCTTAAAAATCCTAACAGTTTATGAACACTTTCAAATCCTACAACCACTGCCCCATAACGGACAGATCTATCCTCTATTTCATAATAATATGTTTACATTTTTAAATATTGACATTTCTATACTTATACTTTCTGGGGCATAGACATTTTTACATCTTGACATTTATAAGTATCGACATTATCTAATATATAAAATTCTCGTGTCAGTTTTCGTTGCCATACTCCTCCGAAACGGCTTGACTGATTTTGATGAAATTTTTTGTGCTTATCCGGTATCTATGAGAATCGGCCAACATCTATTTTTCATCCCCCTAAATGTTAAGGGTGGTCCACCCCTTATTTTTTTTTGATTTTTGAAATTTTTTTTAATACAAAATGATTTGTTTGTAGTGTTGTCATGGAAACTGTCAAAGCGGTACGAAGTCCGCCGGGGGCAGCTAGTTATATCTATAAATAGACTTCGACGATTTAATTTTATGAAGTCGACATTTTTATACCTAGTAATTTTTCTTTATGGTCCTTAGTCCCCAAAAGGAATTTATTTACGCATTTTAGTTGCCAGTAAACCGATATTAGGTAGAAGTGCTGAACAAATAATCGCATCGACTGCCAATCCGGGTCAGGTACTCTATCAATTAGATTGTCGTCACTGTCCGACTCGTAAAAATGTATAACCACTCTCCACAATTTTTTTAAACCAAAAGCAGCCTTATAGCCCTTCAATTACTACGTCAATGACATCCAATCTTTACATATTTACCAAAATCAAGAATCAGTTTTATATTACGCTTTTCTATTTCAAACATAATTATTATTAAGAGAAGGGACCAAGGGTTATTTTTATCACTTTTTCTGGAATTGAATAGAATTTTGTACTGAAAACGCTCCGCTATGTTAGAAATTATTTTTCCGTAGGACATAAAGAGAAAAAGGGTCAGTGACATTGCGGTCATTGGCTCTTTGCAAAGATTGTCTAAAATATTCTATTACCGAAAAACTGGCTTATATTATATCATATCTAACTGAAGGAGCTCAATAATGCTATAGCGACAAACTTAGACAAAATGGTGAGATAGACTTTAAACGAGTCCTATTTGTAGGCAACTGCAGGCCACGTCATCTTCTTTATTTATATAAATCTTCTGTGCGTGTGTTTGTAATTGAACTCCTTCTAAACGGCTGGACCGATTTGAATGATTTTTTGTGTGTTCAAGTGGATTCGAGAATGGTTTAGATTTACAATTGGACCCGATAAGTGGCGCTGCAATAGGGGTCCATGCATGCATGGGGTACGGGTTTTTTTCAAGCGGATGAAGTCGCGAGCGGGCCACTAGTGTAATTATGAAAACCTTTTTATAAGACGTAACTATTTTAAATGATTGTCATTTGTTTTCTTTTCTTTTTCTGCTGCGTTGACGTATCAATTTTCACGAGTATTTGCCGGATCAGGTAAATTAAAATCAAAGGAGGGGGGAAGGGGGACACAGAAAAAGAAAAAGATGTAGTGTCGTAAATTCCAAATTGCTATATTTCGCGTGCCGATATTCATTTGTCTATCCAATGCGAATGACGAAGGAAAACGCGTGCCATCAAAAGTCAAGGTCCTGGCCCAATAGCGTGTCTATATGATTTTACGTGAAACATCTCGTTTCTGATGTCATTTAAAATTGAGAAAAATATACAATATTTTTTATTCTTTTTTAAATGAAATTCTCTTTCCTCAATGGCCGGCAACGCATCTACGATTTCTCTGGTGTTACGGGTGTTCAGGGGTGGCGGTGATTATTTTCTATCAGGTGACCTGCTGGCTCGTTTGCCACCTTTTACATAAAAGGAAGAACAAATAAATACAGATTCATTAACTAATAAACAGAGGAACGGCGGGAAACCACCAGAGATCGAGGAAAAGTGGAAGGTTTAGCGGAAGACCTTTTTTCAGCATTAGGACGAAAGGGGTTAACCATCATCGTCATCATCAGCCTACACT
Organism: Eudonia truncicolella; assembly: GCA_949315975.1. NCBI lineage: Eukaryota > Metazoa > Arthropoda > Insecta > Lepidoptera > Crambidae > Eudonia > Eudonia truncicolella. The sequence goes on from OX438830.1 coordinate 9,440,957, forward strand.
AGTCCACTGGTAAACATAAGCCTCTCCAAGTACACGCCACTGATCACGATCCACGGTTGCTCACATCAGCTCTCTCCAATTAAAAAATATACGACATAAATAATATTTTAAATACGATTAATAAATTGCATGCTAGAAGGATTCTACCTAGAATCAAATTTAAAAGTGTTTGCTTATAAAAATGCATAAGTAACCCTGTAAACGAAGTACAGATACAAATTTTGTTAAATAACCTACATGAAGAACCATTCCAAGAAATGGGCCTTCTGTTAGAGTAGGACTTGGCAGTGGATAATATTCTGAAATTTGATAAAATATTTTCCTAGCACTGCCACTTTCCGAGAGGTAGCGTTACGTAAAATTTCATATCAGAACGCTTCGTCTCTCATTTCTGGCACTCCTCAGTATAAAGCAAACTTTCAGAACTGTAGGTCCATTTCAAATTGTTATTGTCTATGGCAAAAATACTATAATGGAGCAATGTACAAGGTACTTACTTTTATATCTAAATACTAAAAAAAACATCAACAGAGGTCATGATTCTACGTTAATATAATATTTTCGATGGGTAACCTTTTCAGCGTTATTTCTCCAAAACAATATAATATAATATTACAAGCTGACCCGGCGGACTTCGTACCGCTTTGACAGTTTCCATGACAACAATACAAACAAATCATTTTGTATTGGGAAAATTTCAAAATTCTAAAAAAATTTTTGGGGTGGGCCACCCTTATCACTTACGGGTATGAAAAATAGATGTTTTCCGATTCTCCACCCTAGCCGATATGCACGCTAAGATTCACGAAAATCGGTCGAGCCGTTTCAGAGCAGTTCAATAACGTACACCGTGACACGAGAATTTTATATATTAGATTTTAGTAGTTTTTTAGATATTATTATTAAATATCACGGTAAAACAACTGTATCTAAGGGATAAAATTAAATGCGACTAGGTCTATAATAGAAAATAATATAGTAACTAAAGATGCCTACCTAGATTATAGCTTGTTATGGCTAATTGGATTAAAGGATTGTAAGGATAGATATTTGATCCCGGAAAAGGAAAGGTCACTAATAAATAGAACAAGGGATTAAATTGTTATGAAAGTTTGGCAATTTTATCAAAATGTAGGTATGAGGAAATGAGTTTTCAAATACTTAAAGGTAATTATTTTAGATTACTTTTAACTCAAAAGTTAATGCCACTAGGCATCATTGTTTACATAAATGTCTGTATTTTTTAAGCTAAAAAAGTTTAATTTTGAAAAGTGTTTCGAAAAAAAAAAACATTAGCGGGTTTCGAACCCGCATATTCTGACAATCCGGGTCAGGTACGCTTTGGAAGTTGAAGAAGCATAATTGGAGTAATTGTAATTTGTTCGCAACTAAACTTGTATATTTATCCATACTTATAAAAAGTTGGTTTACGGCTTTGAAGTTTGTATAGGCTACCGAAAACGTATAAAAGCTATTATGAGAAATTTGTGTTTTATGTATCTTATTTTATTTTCAAATGTATTAACTTAGTTCCTAAGATTAATATGGACTGACATACTTACTTCGGTTTTAATAAAAGTCCTAAAGTTTTAAAAATAAAACACTGAGGGGCTTGTTAGTTATTAAACTTGAGCGTGTACCAATTTTAAGCAATTTAAGCATTCGCTTTTTTTTTAACTAAAGCTTCAATAGGGAGGGATCCGCTTACGCAGGAATATTAGGATTTTACAATACTCCTTTACAATATTCTCTATAATCCTTCCGGCACGTCCTATTTGCGATAGTATTTTTCCTTGTTGTTTTTTCCTGTTGCTGTTTGCAGGTCACGTCTCTTAAACCAACTTGGAACTTCGTCCTATGACCCTGATTTCTCCTATTTATTTTCCATACATGGTGTCCAAGTCAAGGAACGTGCTGCTGTCCACCTAATATTTACGTTCTACTTAAGGATTCAGACAAGCATGAACGTCTTGCGACGGGACAAACGAATTTTTAGTTCAACGCGCGTTATACTACGGCAAAGAAAACACAATGAACCGAGAAGTCGCACGCCGTGTCGCAATCCGTGATACGTCGAAACATTTACCTTTTATAATAACGTCTGAATAAACACTGTTTCTCCAATTGATTCTGTCGTTCGATCGATTCTATAGTATTTGTTTGTTAATATAACTAGTATATTAACTGTATGTATAATTTTAAGATAGATAATTATTACATCGTAGTAAACACAGGCATCAACGAGAATGAATTACGTTGGTATAATATAATTATGACGTAAAATGTTTTTGTTTTGTATATATAATTTTGACGCAAATTTTGTTGCGAAACAAATTACAAAAACACAAAATAATGTTGAAAAAATTCCCACGAGCAGGATTTGAACCTGTACCCTTCTGACATACCGGGTCAGGTGCTCTTCCAATTGAGCTATCGTGGTGGTGGTGGTGGTAACCAGCCAGCTGAAATTATTCAACACTATTTACTTTTTTACTTTGAAAGCCAAAGGCGCCAATTCAATGTCAACAACTACCGTCATTAACATTTCATTCATTTTTCAACATTTGTGTTTTTGTAATAATTATGACGTGTTTATTTTTTTACTTCAGATGAATAAACAGCTGTTTGTGTTATTTTTTTGTTTTTTTTTTGATTAGAATAGAGCGACCTTTCACGGACACACTTTGAATTCAATGTTATCATTAATCAGTTTGAATCTATTTTGACCTAGTTGTTGTATGCGGGTTTGGGTTACGTTTTAACAATTTTTTTTATTTCCTTTTTGTTCATTCTATAGTTGTACAGTGGTTTAACTTTTGAATATTCGTAATATTTAATGTGGTGGGTGTATGTACGCATGTATGTACAGACGCCTGCACATCAACCTATCCAAAACTTTGATAGGTTAACTAATAACTACTAACTATATATACTAACTAATTTGACAGTTTGTGGTAGGTTGATGTGCTGGCGTGTGTACAAGTACAAGGTAAGCGATTGGATTGGTAGTAGCTTGCACGAGTTGCGATAATATAAGTAAAGCAAATTTCGTTATGCTAATTCATAAGTTTCGAAGTGGCAAAGCGCTCAAATTCAAATTCAAATTTAAATTCAAATTCAAAATCATTTATTCTGTTGAGGCTACAAGTAGCTCTTGTGAATGTCACTATGCCATCGGTTTGTAAGTCTACTCTGAGCTTGTACTGAGAAGAACCGGCAAGAAACTCAGCAAGTGTCCAGCTCTTTCTCCCTTACAGCGTCAAAAATATTGGAAAATGCCCTATCATAGCAGGACACTTTCCATCACAAACGAACACAAATAAATATAGAGGACAACCACATGTAAAAAAACAAAATAAAAAATCTAAGTTAACAAATTTACCTCAGGTAAAAGTTTCAATTTCCACAATGTCATACAGTACCACTACAGTACTCTAATAAAAGTCAAAAATTGTTTAAGAAAACAAAGTCAAACTATAGTGAATATTACTAAAAATAAGATTAGAATAAAAATAAAATTACGCAAGAGCAGACCAGCCTCCGCAGGCGGCACGTGTTTACGAGTATGACATATGAATCAGCCATCGCTTCACTCAACCATATTTTAGGGAACGTACCCTCAGCTCGATACCCGAAGGTCCTAGGTTCAATTCCCAGGTCAGGCAAAGTGTGTTTCGGATTTTTCGATGCAATAGCCCGGGTTTGTAATTTCCAACCTGCATTTGGCAAGCGTGGTGATTTGGCCAATGCCGATCAATTGTAGCGATGACTTGATTTCAATGATTGCCTAGCAGTGAGACAGTACCCATATAGGCTTTTTCCTTTACTTTGCTATAATTTGTAACTCAGGATCAGTATTCAAATTAAATTAAGAAAATATATTTTGAGCGCCTCCGTACTGCACTTTAGGTCCTCTTTGTTATACAAAGATGAAGGTCGTAGAATCCTACCAACCCACATTTAACCAGAATGTAGATTGTGACCCCATTTCCCACTGAATATTTTTATGCGGAAAAAACTGATAGACACATTTATAGACTACCTAATGATAAATATGATCGATGCGCAGGACTGAACGTTGTGGCGATCCTTTCAAATCCTCCTTTGAGGGGAGGCCTATGCCCAACAGTGGGCGTCATATGGCCGACGATGAAATGAAAATATGGTTGTTTAGCAGTGTCTATGTCCAGCAGTGTTCGTCTTTTGGTCGAAGTGATGATGATAACGATTCTGATTATTAATTTTATTTTACTATTATTTCCCAGTAAGTATTTTCCCTGAACATGTTCTCCGATAGCTCCCTAATAGGGCCGCATGTGCGGTGAAAGGACATTTAATCAAGTGATGACACTATACTTGCAGAAAAAGCATATCTTCGGAAATCGTGACATATTGGATATAGGGTTTCCCTAATAGTAAAAATATTCTTGTATTTTATTTATAGCAGGCCTCGTGATACGGGAATTGAATATAAAGTGTGTTAGTACAAATATTATACTCGTATTAGTGATCCACATTTGTTATATTTTTTTTTTCTTTTGTTTCAGTTCAACAAATTCCAGTCAAGACGACGATGCAGACTGGGCGAGAAATACATCTAGGCTAGAATACTTACGACAAAATGGCAGTAACGACACATATGGTAAGTAGGTCATATTATTTGTTTTATGTGTATCCTACCCTACATCTCTAATAATGTTTTCTTATATAGTAGCATTGCCTCATTGTCACAATAGAAATGAGTAACAAAAACTTAACCATAAAATGACTTTTTTAATCTTACGGGTAAGCACTTGGCCTTCATCACACCTGTCGTTAAGTGATGATAAGGCCGAAGGTGGAAGCGCTCTTTACCCGGAATATTCAACTACTGAGGCATTGGCTATCTTATCTCTAGCTGCCGGAACACAAAAATGCTACCAACATTGATGTTTTCGCGACATATTTAGAACGTAACCATGTTTCTCTCTTCTTAAATTTTAATGTTGTATTGGTATCAATGTATTTATATAAACAATTATATAAACAAAACAAAAACATTTTATAAATAGCTTGCCTATTTCTCAACTGATCTTTAGTATTTGTAAAAATATTATGATCGGGTGTTAATGACGGTGGTTGTTGACATTGAATGGGTGCCTTTGGCTTTCAAAGTAAAAAGTAAATAGTGTTGAATAATTTCGGCGGGCTGGTTAGAACCACGATAGCTCAATTGGAAGAGCACCTGACCCGGTATGTCAGAAGGGTGCAGGTTCAAATCCTGCTCGTGGAAATTTTTTCAACATTGTGTTTTTGTAATTTGTTTCGCCACAAAATTTGCGTTAAAATTATATAAACAAAACAAAAACATTTTATAAATAGCTTGCCTATTTCTTAACTGATCTTTAGTATTTGTAAAAATATTATGATGGGGTGTTAATGACGGTAGTTGTTAACATTGAATGGGTGCCTTTGGCTTTCAAAGTAAAAAGTAAATAGTGTTGAATAATTTCGGCGGGCTGGTTAGAACCACGATAGCTCAATTGGAAGAGCACCTGATCCGGTATGTCAGAAGGGAGCAGGTTTAAATCCTGCTCGTGGAAATTTTTTCAACATTGTGTTTTTGTAATTTGTTTCGCAACAAAATTTGCGTTAAAATTATATAAACAAAACAAAAACCATTTTATAAATAGCTTGCCTATTTCTTAACTGATCTTTAGTATTTGTAAAAATATTATGATGGGGTGTTAATGACGGTAGTTGTTAACATTGAATGTGTGCCTTTGGCTTTCAAAGTAAAAAGTAAATAGTGTTGAATAATTTCGGCGGGCTGGTTAGCACCACGATAGCTCAATTGGAAGAGCACCTGACCCGGTATGTCAGAAGGGTGCAGGTTCAAATCCTGCTCGTGGAAATTTTTTCAACATTGTGTTTTTGTAATCAATGTATTTGTTAAAAAGTTACTATCTTCAGCTTCATCATCAGACCTTACTACCACTTCTGTTCACCGCCGCTGCTACTCATCGATATCAATCTAATGATTCCTAAGTCAAGCGATCGGAAAGATGTTACACATCAAAAATTGAAACATACTTTACCTTCGTACATACGACACAAGTTAAATAAAAGCTTGTAAATAATTTTTTGATGTGTAACATCTTTCTGCTCGTTTTCTATATATACAATTTGTGGAAGTGATTTCGTGAAATGTGACGGAAGTAGGTGTAACAGTGTGACAGGAAGTTGGGGAAGCACGCAAGCGCGCGCCATTTTGTAAATTTAAAATCGATATTACGAACATGACATATTATTATTATATGTGAAATATTGTGTCATTTGACTATCAAAGGTCATTTTGAGATGTCAAATGTTACACATCATAATATGCGACTACTATAAGACTCGTCTTTTTTTTACATCTTACGTGAAACCACTTGGCCTTCATCTCACCTGATGTTAAGTAATGATAAGGCTGAAGGTGGAAGGGCACTTCACCCGAATTCCTCAACTATAGAGGCACTGGCTATCTTCTCTCTAGCTGCCGGAACACATGATGTTATGGCGACATTTATTTAGATGAGATGTTGGTACAATGAGTGGCGGGCAAACAAGCCCTACCACCAACTAAACCGAGTACACAAATATGTACCCCCCGCTGGGAATTGAACCCGGGACCTCAGGTTCTAAATCGGTGGATTTAACCACTAGGCTACAGAGGTGATTAACCCACTTAACCGAATTAGGTATTCTTTTTAACCGTCATCGTTATAGTTACAAAACTTGAGACAGCAATGTATGTGTATTCGTGATCATGGTAATTATACTTTATTGCTTCGTTCTCGAGATTAGTTAAGGACAACTTGTAGTAGCGCGTACTAGCTCGCCATTCATTCACTATAGTTTAAATGATAAATATCAATTGAAAATTAAATAAAATTATTTATAATTTAAACCTAACAAATTAAGAATTAAAAAGTTACGATTGAAATGGCGGGTAGATAATACTACACGTCAACCGCTACGGAGCGCTACCAGTCATTCGCGTTTCTAGTGCCGCGCCGTTCACCGCGTTATTTCCCGCTTGATAAATTATGGATTTTTTTTTCCATAATTTATCACTGTCAAAACAAATGGAAAAAATATTGAAAAAACGTAAGATGCGTCTGCGTCGTAAAAGTTCAAGTTCTAGTGATTCGTCTACGCCGAGTAATAAACCTATTTCGTCAATAAATGAAGGTTAGTTATGTAGCAATGTGCAGAGCTCGAAACATTATTATGTTAAGTGGCTTTGCTTTGCATACTTACATGGTATGTGCACATCTGGAATGGATTTTGCCTTACAAATGTTACTGCAGTGTATAGTTTTTTGTGACTATTACCGAGTAGTATGTACCCGCTTGTCTATTGACAATTAGTATGTAAATCATATACTCGGCAAATGACTGTGTGTATCTGAAGTATGTGCACATCTGGAATGGATTTTGACTTAAAAATGTTACTGCAGTGTATAGTTTTTTATGACTATTACCGAGTAGTATGTACCCGCTTGTCTATTGACAATTAGTATGTAAAAATTATACTCGGCATATGACTGTGTGTATTCCAATTGGATATGCCTTTTCTATCCCGTTTTTCTGTGTTATTAACCTTCGTGTCATTTGTGATAGTGCTTAATTTCCGCTTTTGATTTTTAGACGTCGATGACCTTTGTTACCTATGTACAAAATGCACGATGACACTAATGACCTTGACACTGCCGTTGCTATGCACCTTCCGGGACCAGCAAGCGAATCGAGCGTGCCAGGACCAGCGACCGACCCTGCGCCGTTGGCATTGGCGCCTACACCTAATACCCCATGTGTAGCCACAACGGGAACGATAAGCAGTGTCGACAAGCCTCCGGATGACGATATAGGCCTTGATGATGATATTCTGATATTTTTGGTGGAAACGCCCACCAAAGACAAAAAATTTGGCCCAAAGCTCCAGAATGACATAGCAAACAGGTGGGAACATGTCGCTACGTCAGGTGTTCAAATAAAATATTTGACGCCTGAGAATTGCAAACTTATTGACCCGCCGGCATTAAATTTGAAAGTGAAAGCTGCGCTTTCCGAATCCTTACAGAAAAAAGATACTGCTTTACAGGTGCAGGTTATTAGGTTATTGATGCAGGTCGCATAGTTTGCGATGTTCAACACACCGAATCAATGATGAGAAGGAGCTTCATCAGTTCGTGCATTAAAAAGGAAGTTAAAGACCACCTCAATGACACCCAAATTGACACATTTTTATTCGGCAAAAAACTCGCCGATACGCTGAATCAGTGATAGCGCACCATTGATTAAAAAAGAGGTGCAAGCTACCTGATCGGCTTGGTCAATGGTGCGCTATCACTTATGACCCTGTCGTTCTTTCTTGGGTCAAAGTATACAAGTTGCCATTTTCTCGATATAAACACGTGTTCCGTCTGAGCCAACATACTCACGAAGTGAGTTGAAGTTATATGTAAATGCTATTAATGATTTATGCGCTGCTAGCGCTGTATCAGAGTGCGAACCTTGTGATGGGCAGTATTTATCTTCTTACTTTCTGAGAAAGAAAGGAAGGGTAAAAATAGATTTATTTTAAACCCGAAATCATCAAATAAATTCATAGATACCAAACATTTTAAATTAGAAGATCTGAGAACCACTATAAAATTAATTTCTAAAGACTGCTACATGACATCCATACATTTGAAAGATGCATATTTTTTGTGAGAATTAGTGAAGATTCAAGAAAGATTTTGCGCTTTAGATTTCAATCTAAAACATACTAATTTAATGTTTTACCTTTTGGTTATATACTGCACCATTCGTATTCACAAAATTAATGAAACCGGTCATGACACATCTCAGATCATTAGGTTTTCAATCTACCATATATTTAGATGATATGTGTTTTATAGGGGACTCCTATAGCGAGTGTTTAAATAATCCTCTCCACACACGATTCGTCTTACAAACTCTAGGATTTGTAATAAATGAGGAGAAGAACTCCCTTATTCCGAGTCATACTTACCATTACCTGGGTTTTATAATTGACAGTAAAAACTTCCATGTGTGTCTTCCAGAAGAAGAAAGACTGGTAATAAAAAAGAAATACTTAATTTCATGGTAATCAAACGCTCATCTCGTAGGACTTCTGACAGCTGCATGTCCTACGGTACAGTATGGGTGGAGTTACACCAAAAATTTAGAAAGGTATAAATACCTAGCATTATTAAAAAATGCTGACTACGATAGTGACTTTATTGTACCATCAAGTACAAGAAATCCGTAGTGACCTAGTGTGGTGGTTAGAGGCTTGTTCTTCTAATTCTGTTAATCCAATAAGAAAAGATGATTTTGCCATGTAAACTTTTACAGATGCTAGCAAAACCGGGTGGGGGGTGGCATGTGGTGAGCATACCGCCGCTTATGGAGTGATATTGAACGCTCTAGACATATTAATTATTTAAAGCTTATGGCAGTATTATTTGGCATAAAAATCTTTGCTAACAGTTTACACAACTGCCAAATATTATTAAGAGTGGACAATAAGACTGCCATTTCATATGTCAATCGAATGGGTGGAATAAGGTTCCTTCATCTTAATGAAATAGGAAAAAGTATCTGGCAATTCTGTGAAAAACGTAATTTATACGTTTTTGCCTCTTATATCGCATCCAACGATAATTACATTGCTGATGCGGCATCTCGCAAAGGTCACCATGATAGCGAAAATGTCTTCACTCAAATAAAACAAAAATTAGGAACTCCTCACATAGATTTGTTTGCATCCAGTTGCATATGCGATCAACGCTTTTACAATATCTTGGAGAAACATTTTTTTTTATGCATATCCTCCATTCTCTATAATTCTAAAGGTGTTAAGAAAAATAGTAATGGACAATGCTGAAGGCATCGTCGTCTCAGACATCATTTCATTCTACCCAGAAAATAAAGCCTTGGTGTTTCCCTTCCACAGCAACCAGCAGCACCCAAAAGTCGTCCTAATGGCAGGTCGGTTGAAGTCACCTGTGCGTTCCTGTCTAATAACACTTTACGCCAGTATGAATGTGCCTTCAATCGATGGTTTAATTTTTATTCCATCCATAATGTAGATCCCTATAACTCCAGCATTAAGTTTGTTATAGAATTTCTAACTGAAATTTACAATAAAGGTGCTCAATACGGTACTTTAAACAGCTACCGCTCAGCGTTGGCTTCGATTCTAGGGCCATGGGTCAGTTCAGATGACATTCCAGACTACGAACTCCAATGCCCAAGTATAACGTCACTTGGGACACATCGATTGTTCTTGATTATCTAGCAATCTTTTTACCCCAATTCTGATATTGATTTAGAAACACATTCGAAAAAATTAATTACTTACTTCGCTCTGGTACATTGAGTGCAAACGTTAGCTTTTATTTTTGTCAAAAATTCAATAAAAATTACAGATATTCTAAATCATCAACATTAGGATCTTATCAACCAAATCTGATTATTCCTTTCTATACAATTAAGCCTGAGATTTGTCCGGCTAACACTTTACTTAGTTACCTAGATAAAACAAAATCTCTAAGAGGTACAGACGATAAATTAATTATTAGTTTCAAAAAATCCTATAACAGATATTTAAGCCAAACGTTATCGAAAGCGGTATTGACACCTCAGTCTTTTCTGCTCATTCGACAAGACACGCGTCCACCTTAAATGCTAGAAATGTAGGTGTTAATATAGATTTAATTAAGAACACTGCTGGTTGGAGTGGAAATTGGAATGCTTTTGCTAAATATTACTATAGAAAGAATATAAAAAGTAATTATCCTTAAGAGTTCCCTGTAACCGTACTAAATAATAATAATTTAATGTAATTATATTTATGACACCTAGTCGTTTGATTATATGTGTAGGTAATATAAATATTATATTGTTTACAACAGTGTTCCTCATTTTTAACATTAAGCTACCTCTCAGAGAAGTATTCTTAGTGCTGTTCTACTCTCAGTAACCAATAGTTCGTCATAGCTTTCAAAGTCTACAAGTTGTCCTAAACTAATCTCGAGAACGAAGCAATAAAGTATAATTAGTGATTAAACGAACCTCAATTGAAGTTCTATCATAATTATACGGGTTGCTTTGTTCGAAGAGATTAGTTCCCACCCGCCCCAAATATCCCAGGACGAACTCTGGTTGACTTCTGAGTACTTCTTTCAACTAAATGACTGGTAGCGCTCCATAGCGGTTGACGTGTAGTATTATCTACCCGCCATTTCAATCGTAACTTTTTAATTCTTAATTTGTTAGGTTTGAATTAAAAATAATTTTATTTATTTTTCAATTGATATTTATCATTTAAACTATAGTGGATGAATGGCGAGCTACTACAAGTTGTCCTTAACTAATCTCTTCGAACGAAGCAACCCGTATAATTATGATAGAACTTCACTTAAGGTAAGTTCGTTTAATCACTAATTATAATAGAATCAAACTAACTAACGAATAAACTCAAAAGAAAGCCATTTACGTGTTTGCGTAGTAACTATCCTTTTATAAATACGTCTTTTTAAATAAGCTAACAAACTAAATCTTTACAGTACACAATATTAAAAACTAGTTTATTTGCTTCGGCAATGCAGTACGCGTCGAGCTGTGCATACATTTAACCGAATTTTAGCTTCAAATAGGTACAGCTGCAAGTATTTCGAGTGTTTTGATAAAAGTTTATTTGCGTGTTGCAATTTCATACGAACTGCCTTCACAAATGCGAACTCTCTTTTGTTTTTATTCACAAAAAGAGCATAAAATGTATGAGCATAGCTCAATTTGGTTTTTAAATGAGACATGCCTAGCAAGTCTTTGTAATCACAAACACTTTCTGAAAGATAATGTAATTTTCATACAATTTTTACTAAGAATATAACTACGATCGTGATAATCTTTTTTACCTAGGTATATATCGTCATCAAATAACCTTTAGATCTGTATTTATGGTAAATAAAGGAAAAATAAAAGATATATTCCGGTTGAAAATTAAGATATTTAACAACACGATTTTAAATAAACCTATAACATTGAATATATTTTATGCAAAAAAAAATACAGTTCGTTAAAAATGTTGCATGCAATGTAGCTCAAAATCCGAATGTACCGCATGGCTTCTAGCCAGAACAGACAAACAAAATGAAGTCGTAATCATAAAAATATGGTAACTGTCCAGATATATTTTTCGTTTATTGAAATTATCTGGCAGTGTCTTTCCTTGAGTTTTATAATAATATCGTATCTGATTACACTAACGTGTTCTATGTGATCGCTTCGGTCCTGGGTTCGATTCCCAGGACGGGCAAAGTGTGGTTTAGATTGTTCGATGCATAGCCCAGGTTTGTGATCACCAACCCGCAATTTGGCAAGCGTGGTGCGCCCATGTAACGGTAGCGAAACGACCAAGCCACATATTTTGACTAGGGCGTAGAGTTTGTGAAGTTAGGGCTTCTAGAGTAAGGGCGTGTACAGTTAGATGCTTGGCTCTGAGATTCATGAGACATGAGATTCGATAACTTTTGACAGTGCGAGCCATGTAGTCTCGTCTTGGCAACGTTTTACATGAAAATGTTTTTGGTGAGATATAATACTTCTTGATACTTCTTTATGTTGGGCATGATTCCCACAAAATCTTATCTACATAATTAGATTTAATTGACTTAAGACGCGTATTATAAAATTCTCAAATTTGACCTCATTCTCAGTGAAATTAAGATCCTATTATGAATGCTTATTAGTATGATACCTACCTTTTATATAACATTATATACGAGTATGTATTTAGATCTTTTCAAATCTTTTAACGTTGTATCTGCCCCAACTTTGTCTAATAAACGGCTCATGTTGGAATTTGAGGCTGAAACTGCTCTTGATATGTTCAAGGGCCATCAGTAATCGCTCACAGTGTGTGTTGACACACACTGTGAGCGCTGTGAACGCTGCCCAAGCGTTTGCTCGGGTAGCGTTCGAGCGAAAAAATCCGACGAACACCATCAATTTAGATCAATATCAGTGTCAGAAATTACCTACCGGGCCTACACTACAAACTTGACGTGTGCGTACTTCTTGTATCTACTTATTGAGCCTTCTGTTTCCATTAAAAATTACTATATGTATGTATTTACTAAATAAACTAAATTATCCAATAATTATTTAGTTTCATAGTCGCACCTGAGAGTACTGAGGGCTAAGAACAAAAAAGCACGAATTCGTGTGTTATCGTTATCGTTAAAGAGGAATATTATATGGAAGATGAAACAGCGCCACATCGCCCGTGATTAAAACTAACAATTGACAGACGTCATTTTATATAGTTTATGACAGAAGTTTGCGCCGTGACAGTGACAGAAATTTAACACTATATGCCCATCTATAGTGTCCGCTAAACAATCCGCAGTAGTGCATTAATTAAACAGACATTACAGTAGTGGTCGTATAAATATATTGTTCATTTCATTTAACTGCTTATTTGCAGTAGACGAAAAGTCGTAAATTCAAATTAGAAGAGAAAGCAAAAAAGTAATTTTTTAGTTAGCAAAAAAGGTCTCATGAAAGTGTCGACAGCAATAAGATAATGCTCTTTTTCAGGAATTAGAACCATTGACAAGGGTCAACCCGCCTTGATGGACACAAAGCACGGTATAATAAAAGGTGATGAATGATATCATACTATCTACTTTTATATCTCAGATATACAAAGATAAAACATACAGCATTAAAATGATAGAAGCAACATCTATAGTAAAAAATATAGGTGGGACATAGGGAAAAAAATCACCAAAATATTAACTACATGACCTGAGCTATAATTAATGACTTTCATAATTAATTTTATGCCATGCTATGGCGTCATCTATAAGAAGCAAGATGACCGACTGCGACAAAAAATTACGACGTTCGTAAGTCAATTTAGGGCACTAGGTCAATGATTCGGGTTAATACGTTATTTGTCGAAAACGTACATTAGCGTAATCTTTCCTACAGTCCTTTGTTTTGTCACTAAAACCACACCTCGATTCAACGTCCACAAAATCTTATGTCGGATATTTTGACAAAACTTGAATAGTACTTATCTCAAATTCAGAATATTTAGACATTGGAGTTGAGGTCGTCGTTGACCTCAACTCCAATGTTACGTCTAATGTTAATGGGACGGCTCCGCTAAATACCTCCTCGATGCACTTGATAGACTGCAAAGGCGAGCGGTACGCATTATTGGAGATGCTGAGGTGACAGCCTCTCTTGAGGACCTCCAGCTGCGTAGAGACATTGCTTCTCTAAGTGTCTTTTACCGGAATTCCTACGGAGAGTGTTCTGAAGAACTTTTTGATCTAACCCCTCCCTCTCCGTTCCTCTCCCGGATTACACGTGCTGGCCTTAGGAACCACCATCATACTGTACAGGCAATCAGTACTCGTACCAAAAAATTTGGCAAGTCGTTCCTTTGTAAGACCATTCGGCTCTGGAATTCTTTGCCGGCGCATGTGTATCCCAGTTCCTATAGTCCCGGGTTTTTAAAAATGGGGCGTGAAACGGCATTTATGGGTGCGCTTGTTACCATACTTGTTCCACGGTGAGGAGCGCTCTCATTATTTTGGACTGCATCGGCTGCTTACTATCGGCAGGATGTGGTCACTATGACGTGTCAATATATTAAAAAAAAAACTTGCTAACAATAGTGAGTAAACCGGACTTAATTGTTATAGTAGACTGTTTCTTTGAGTTAGAAGTAGGGCTTGATACATATTACGTCACTTGCACATTAATCAATAAAAAGCCTCCTGAGTTTCATGCCAACTCTTCTCGGTCGAAGGCTCTCCCAAAATCAACTAGTGGTAGATTCAGTAAACTAAATTATAATTCATTATTATTTGTATTTAATACTTAGCTTTGACGTCAATAAGTGCCTGGAAAGGACTATATTGAATAAACGATTTGACTTTGACTTATCAAAATATAAATACATAAATTAATATTACAACATTTTAATAAAGCCCGTAACTACACACACTATGTCGGACCCAAGTTCAAATCCCATTTGCATCCCAAAATAGCAGGAACTTTATGGACTTTATGAACCACTACGAGCTTGAAGTTGGTTTGGTTCCTTATAAGAAATAGGCATTATAAGCGAAGATTTTTAAAAGACGTTCACGCGAACAAAGGTCGTCCCTCGGTCGCCAGTAGTGTAAATATTAATTTCGTTTGATAAGTATTTATACTTCATGGTTATTTTAAAAAGTTGTGCACGTTCATGAAACACACTAGCTTATTGCATAAAAAACAAACAGTTGATATCGACGCTAAAAAGCGGAACTGCTGTAACCCACAAAATACAAAATGTTCACTAGAGCCGAAAAACTTTTGAGATTGCAAAAAAAAAAAACATATATTCACCAGGAAAACGAGTTTTCAGATTCTCGGTAGTTTAATTAGAAAAGCAGTCAACCAGACTGTGAAAAGTTGAAATGAGTACAATAGTTTTAGTAAAAAATACCTAGTCGGGTCGTTATTCGCGATTAGTTTTTAATTTTTAAAAGTAAAATTCTCATCCGCACTTTGTTTTTCTATTGTATGGTATTGAATCAAGAGCGGGGATGTTTAAAGTCCAGCTCATTAATTTACGCCTGACTAAAAAGTCCTGCCAAAGAGTAAGCATAATTTATACGTACCTATTTGTATAGAAATTGAGGTGTTTCACTGACTTTTAGAACGAACGAATACTGAAACACAGAAAATATTATACTGAACTTTGTAGCTTTTGTATATATTTTGAAAAAGTGTTGATAACATTTCCACGAGCCGGATTTGAACCCGCACCCCACGACATACCGTTCAATGCTTGTATATATTTCCTAAGTTTAATTTTTGCAATAAGTACGCCCGTGTATGTATAAGTTTTAAGAGTCATCTAGCACTGCGGTGTCGAGACTAAAATGCAGATATTTTTATATTTTTACATCATTTAATAACTTTAAAGCAAGATCTAAAAACATAATTCAATTACACCCTATAAACTTTAAAATACATACAATTAATGTTTCGATCGCCAAATTATATAAATAGTATTATAAATCTATTTAAAAACCCCTCACGTTCTGACCGATTGACTGACAGACTAATTACCAAACAAAACAGTAATTAAGTAATTACTAAATCTCAGGAGCAACATAAAGTCAATCTAACAAACTAGTTGGGCTCTACCCATTAGCCACAGGGTAGGCATTGACTGTCTGTTTTCTAACCTCCAACAATTTAATCGAAGTTTCTTCCGCCTATATCTACACACATCAAAACTGCCTAGGGATCAAGTACATTTTAAAGTATCGTTGCGTTATAGAATTCATATTTGAATTTTTTGGAATCATTAATGATTCTTTTTAGTGAATTTCACGATATGAAGGAAAATATATTTTTTTACATTGTTTAAATATGGAAAATTAACTGTCAATCTGAATTCCTATAAAAGAACGTAATGGCAATTTTACAAAAGCAGTATAACTTCTGCACTGGGAGTGACAAAAATTGCTACGATATGGAGCGACGACGGCGTCATTTGACAAGGGAAGATAATGTTGAGAGCCGTTGAAATGTTGGAAACTGGTTCTAGGCCACGTACTGTGGCTGCCACCATTGGCATTACACAGAGTGTCATAGGCCGCCTCTGGACACGCTATCGTATCACGGGCAGCGTGGCCGAGCGATATGGAGGAAGATCTCGTATCACCATTCGAAGACAAGACCGGTACATCCAAAATACTGCTCGTCCGTCGAGCAGTATTTATTAGACCTTAACGTAAGCTAATTTTCCTCAATTTGTTAAAATTTGCATTTTTTTTTCAATATAGAATTGTTTACTAAAACATAAATCCGTTCAAGTTAATATATTAGTAATAATACAGTTTATTGTTAGATATAGTTTCAAATGTTTGTATTTGTATAATAAGTAGCTAGTGAAGTAAGTGAACATAATTAATTAACAATAAAAGAAAAGTATCGGGTTTTTGATATATATATTGTTAACTTATTTATTTTTTGTTAAACACTGTTTGATTGGTGTGCGTAAAAAAAAAAGTAAAAATTTTCATTTCATTTCATTTCATAGTGCAAAGTCAACTACAGTCTTCTATTTACAAATATACATGGAACCGGTCAAGCAGTTGCGTAGCTCACTATACAGTATGTGTTCAAGTTACAGTGTATTGCTACAGCCTACAGTGTATTGCCGCCTTTAAAGCAGCATTACTGCAATGTGAAAACGAGACGCATGTACACTGTCAGGTCATAAATTCTGTCACATGTTTAATATAAAATAATTGAGACAAGTTTATTCATTATGTAACCATTTATATACCAAAATGAACTTAACAAAACATAGATTCTTATGACAATAAAGTTTATTCAAAATTACCTCCGTGATTTTGAATACAGGCCTTCAATCTGCGCGGTCAGTCGTCTATCGCAGCACGAACGATGTCCATGTCAATATCGGCGGCTGCCTTAATCAAGGATGTCTTGAGTGACTCCAAATAGGGATGAGGCTTTGAGCACGCCTTTTCCTCCAAGTGTTGCCATATCTTGTAATCTAACGGACTCAAATCTGGACTGGAGGAGGGCCAGTCTTCGTGCCGGATGAAGTCGATTCGCGCCGCCAGCCAGTCTTGTGTGCTCTTCGGTCTATGAGCTGGCGCTGAATCTTGTTGGAATACCCAGTGCCTGTTATTGAACATGGTATGAGAAACAGGTTCCACAAGGTTCGTCAGGACTGTATTTTGAAACACAACTGCATTCGTTTTTACACCTTTCTTACAAAAATGTACCTCTGTTAAGCCCCAATAAGAAACTCCCAACCATACCATGAGCGAGGATGGAAAATGACCTCGTTGGACACGCGGAATACGGTTGCTCGCTTCTTCACTACTGTGTGCATACACCTTATCATTTTGTTTGTTGTAGTTCTCTTCTACGGTAAAAATTTTTTCATCCGTAAAAAGAATTTCCCGATATTTTTTTCCCGCGTTCAACAAAGCGTTCTCTTCAGTCTCAGGTCCATTAGACGAGCATTCAAACGATGTCCTGTTTTTCTTCGATATGCCCGAAGCCCTAAGTCTTCATTTAACACCCTTTTCACCGTGGTTCTGCTTAACCCCATCTGAAGGGCCAACAGTTTCTGCTTACGTTTGGGATTTCTTTGAATTCGCGCCTTCACAGCTTTTATCACTGCTGGAGTCCTAACAGACCGAGGGCGACCACTTCTTGACCTGCCATCTACACTAGAGTCTTCATTGTATCGTTTGATGGTACGATAAACGAATCTTTTGGTTAAATTCAAATTTTTCAGTATGTCAAAAATTTGAATTGGCGCGTAACCGCAACAATGCAACGCAATAACTGCAACACGGTCTTCTTTAAGCGTCCACTCCATATTTAAAAATGAGTAAAATTCTAAAAAGTATACATTTTTTTTCATGAACAATTCGAAATTCAAATTCAATAAACTTTTTTGTGGCCAGCATTCTAAAAGAAAAGTTTTTACTCTGTGACAATACTTATGACCTGACTATGTATATATGCCGCTACTCGCGTCTCGTTTTCACAACCGTAACAACACTGCTACAATACTGATTTAAGAGCTCAAGGTAAGGCCCCAGATGTTGTATGGGGGACGAAGTCAACACCCTTTCAGGTTTCTTTCGTCTGCTCGATATAAAAGGACCACCAATCGCTAACTAGAGGGCTACCAGCTGAGACTTTTTTTATAAGTTTTTAAAAAAAATTCTCCAGCTGTATTCGAACCCTCACCCCATGACATACCGGGTCACGTATACTACATTTATGCTATCGTGGTTCTGTATAACCAGCTGCAATTAATCAACGCTATATTGTAAGCAAAAATCGCTTTGTCTATTCAACACCTTTTTCTAATTGTAATGTGTTCTCAACATAGTAAATATATATAACTCAGTTTGTGATGTGATGAATGATGTTTGATTTATTATTAAACTCACCTGTCTAGCTTCCACCACTTTATCTAAGTCTACCCTAGCCTTATCAACAATAGCAAGCAAGTGTGGTATGTTGTACCAATGTAACCTAATCTTTTGTTTCAGATACATTGTACGATGTGCCAACGAGCATGATAGTGCTCCTTTCATTCTTATATGGCTCAATATCGGTGTTGGCGGTCGTCGGCAACTTTCTCGTGATGTGGATAGTGGCGACCTCTAGAAGGATGCAAAGCGTCACCAACTGCTACATCGCAAACTTAGCATTAGCTGACATAGTCATAGGATTATTTGCTGTACCATTCCAGGTAATTAAAACTTTGTTTTAGTATAAGTTTAATGGTTGTTTTCGTAAATAGCGATGAGACCTAAGATGGAAGCCCTAAGCATAATGTCGAATATTCTATTGATAACGAAGCATCTTAGCGCATACTGCCACCGTAAATGTAGCCAAACGGATAGACGCTCGAGTTGAATGCGAGAAATCATGGTTCATTCCATAAACGAATAGCTTCGTTAGACTACTGACGTGAACCCATACCTAATACAAGAATATTAGCTTTCTAAATGATTTGATAGTGCATTAATAAATGTCTATAAAAAAATATTATTAAAATCGGCGTCAGTATAAAAAGTATACTATAAAACAGAACAGGAATGATGTTTCTATGTAAAGTATCTATCAAGACTTAATTAATGCTGTAAAATACTTTATCTATTATCAGATGATTCACATTCGCTTTTAATACAGGTTACCGTTCAATCTCTCTGATGAAATCTGGCAGGCGATTATAAATCATAGGAGTCATGCCAAATACACTTCTAATGTTAAAGCTCACTACTAGCTATACTTGGTAGATGCAACAATTTTTTGTTACGCCGTTTACAAACACTATTGACTATTTGTAAATGTTTAAAAAGACGCGAAGATACAAAGCAGCTTTGTTTACGAAGGTTCCTTCGATACAAGACTTACTAGAAATAATGTACACAAAAAATTTTCTGTAACATCAATCTAATGGTGCTATAAAGATACCATTTTTATGCAACAGATTGCTTATAAAACTATACTACTCAGCAACAACATTTTCCATTGTATTTGATAGAAACCTAACAGTGAGAAAGCAAACCTGTTTTTTCGTTGTCTGCAAAAAATTATGTTGATGTAGTTATTTTATTTTTCATAAACTCAAATTAGTAGATATTTAATAATCTGTGCTAAAACTGTATCTGTGTAAGAAGGTCGTCAAATAAATAATTATAAATATTTAGATAACAATGAGCCAATGGCGTTTATCTACGAGTATATGTTATTTTCGTTACATACAAATATAAATATTATTTGAGAAAAAAAATCGAAAAATTCGTTTAACCACCAGGCCTTATTTTCTGCCATATATTACCAAAATTTAATTCCTTGCAGCTCAGCTCTGTGTTTCCTATAATACTCATTTAACCCGTTCCCTGTCCCATGAATCACATAATATGATACATAACAATTGAAAACCAATTGTTATAATTTTATTCTTGGAAAGCGAACCTGTTTACATTATTGGTAACTAATATTCAATTCCAACCGTGTAATTATTTAAATTACTTACATATTGATATTGCCACGCGACAATTTTTTAGATCGTAAATAAAATAAAATAAATAAAAACTGAATAGGAGAACAATTTCAATTGCGCATTAGTACTTTTTTGAATCTGTTGGACTGCTTTAACCCATTTGATAAACACACTGCCTTATTCCTGTCTCTTGCTGACTCTTTAATTACCATTTCTAACGTTAAAAATTAAAAAAACTAAATGGAAATACGAGTACACCACTTACAAACATAATGGTTGTGAGCTAGCGTTTAAACTTGAATACACGCCGCTTGTCACATGCACGCCTTATGATATTTACGAATTGGTGCTTGTAGGTAATTGCATTTTGAACAAAATATTCTGTGCTATCTGAAAGTCTGCATTAATACTGCTCGGATAATGATTTCGTGAGAGGTGTTGTAAAAAATACTTTATTATCATCACCAGCCATTGACTGAGCCATAGACCCTTTTGACTCTGATATGTCTGTACTCTGCTTGGATTTTGTATACTGACTTTTGAAGTTTTTTGTTAGAAGCAAATTAAGTTATTTATTATTAATATATATTGCTGGGACACTAAGCCTTTCCTTTGGATGTATAGAGAGAACGAGCAATAAACCACAAGATTGGCGGTTGTTAACGACTGCTAATGCAGCTGGGAGCAACGGCATTGCAGACCGGGCGCGTTAAAATAATTATACCTACCAACATACCTATTTACTGTGTTTCAGTTTGTAGGGCATTAGATCTAGAAAAATTACAGGGCGTAGAAATAGCGTAGAAGCATGAGAACTGAAGCTTCAGGGACAGCAACGCATCCATGAGCTGTGTTCCACTTTCCATCAGGCGTGCCGTATGCTCGTTTGCCAACTTAGTAACATGAAAGCCCCATGACTCGATAAAAATGAGCCAGGGTCCTAGCTTTTAGAGGCGTCCTCGGGTTGTTACGCTCTCGATGCAATTCGAACTCCTCAAAGAATCTAGTGCATGCTATTCTATTCCCTCAAGAAACCCTCTGATAAAGTTTCGATCACATGGCTTGTGGAAACCTTTAAGTTTCTCGCCGCCCCCAAAAACGTCCGGTAACGCTGTTACCGGTAACGGTAACGTTAACGGTAAACGGCCCTCAAAACTTTTTTTTTTTCATTTTTAATTTGAAGTAAAGCGAACCATATACACTCGGCGTCAAAAAAATCGCACCTCTTAGAAAATCACTTTCAAATGTCATTTACTCTTGATATGCACATGCAGTCGCATTAATTATGATTTTATTTACAAGGTTACTTAATTAACTTAATAAAAAACATTACTTTTCATTATCAAATAAAACCTAATGCAACAAATAAAGTGTCACAAAAATTCGATGCAAATTTTGCTACCCGTGAGAGTTGCTAGTTGCGCTTCCTTTGTGGGTATAAAACGGTCAACACGGGTTCAATGTGGGTCATTCGCTATTCAACCGTTGAAGAGGACACACGCACAGATTTTGATGGATACCACAGCTGATAAAGCCGCTCAAGTGGTTGCACTACTGCAATCAGGGGTGCGGCAGTGTGATGTCGCCCGGCAACTGAACCTGAGCCGTTATTCCGTTCTAAGAGTGTACCAGCGCTTCATAGAGACCGGTGGCTATATCCGCAGACACGGTTCGGGTAGACGTCGCTGCACTTCGGAAAGAGACGACCGGTTTGTTGTGTCGAACTCTTTGAGAAATCGTTTCTCCAACGCTGTTGAGTTGCAACAGCAGCTCCAGGCAGTTCGCAGACGCACCGTAAGCGTATCTACGGTTAGAAGAAGATTGAAGGAGAAGAAGATAGCGGCCCACAGAGCTGCTACGGGTCCAAAATTGACTGCAGCGCATCGGCGAGCCCGCTTGTAGTTTGCTCGTGACCACGTCGATTGGACCCTTGAGCAGTGGAGAGCTGTTCTCTTCTCAGACGAGACGCGAGTGTGTCTTTTCTGCAACGACCGACGGAGAAGAGTATACCGGAGGCAGGGTGAACGTTTCGCCCAAGCCTGCATCCAGGAGACGGTGGAATATGGTGGCGGATCCTGCATGTTCTGGGGCGGTATGTCTGCTGCCGGCAAAACCGACCTTGTCTGCGTCTCCCGGACTGGAGGTGCTCGCGGACAAGGGTCGCTGACTGCTCGCCGCTATGTCACTGAGGTCCTGGAAGTGCATGTGGTCCCCTTTGCCGAATCTTTTGGCGAGGGGTTCACATTAATGCACGACAACGCTCGCGCTCACACTGCAGGCATCGTGAGCGACTTCTTGCAGAGGTCCCAAATCTCTGTGATGCAGTGGCCAGCGCGAAGTCCGGATCTGAATCCTATAGAGCACCTCTGGGACCATCTTAAACGTAAGGTTCGATCTCGGGATCCAGCTCCTTCGACTCTACAGGAGCTCCAAGACGCGGTGATTGAAGAATGGGGGCTTATCCCTCAAGAAGAGCTCCTGAAGTTGGTGAGGTCCATGAGGGACCGTATGGAAGCCGTGATCAGGGCAAGGGGGGGTAACACTAGATTTTAAGTTAATTTTAAGACACTTTTTGTACATTTTTCTTTGTAAATTATCTGTTGTTAATTAGGACTTAATTAAGGATTTTTATTATTTTATTAATTTTAATGTTGTTTGTATAATTATAATTAAACAGAAAGTTAAATTTAATTGTTTTTTGATACTCCTTTTTGTTACCTTTCTAATGATACCCAACACTATCCTCTACATAAGGTTTAAGAATTTTTAAAGATGATTTTTAAAAGGTGCGATTTTTTTGACGCCGAGTGTACATCGTAAAGTTTTGTTACGCCCTATGCATAATTATCATTCTATGATGCATCTTAGTGTTCAATTTCGTAACACTTAATAATGCAACATGGCCGCAATACCAATTTTCCGCATAATTCGGTCTTGATCGCACCGCTTGAACATTCTAGCTTGCACATGGAAATTCAACAAGCTTTGTAGAATCTCTTCGTTATTGGGTTTATTCATCCACTTGCCATTTCCTTTAGTTGGAGCAGTGCAGTGCGATGTGCACTCGTCAGCGGATATGCTCAATTGTACCGTACAGCAGTGTACCCACTTAGAGGTGTAGCACGTTATATTTTTCTTTTTGATGTGTAACATCTTTCCGCTCGTTTCTATATATACAATTTGTGGGAGTGATTTCGTAGAAATGTGACAGAAGTACCGTAATATCTTTCCGTTCGCCTTCAATGGGAGTTATTTCGTAGAAATGTGACGGAAGTAGGTCCGTATCAGTGTGACAGGAATTTGGGAAAGCGCGCAAGCGCGCGCTATTTTGCGATTTTAAAATCGATATTTAGAACAAGAGTTCATAATATTATATATGTGACATATTGTGTCATCATTTTGATATGTCAAATGTCTTCTAATGAGTATTTACTGCATTCTCTTTATGATTTGTAAAAAGCAAGAGCGCGCCATTTTGTAAATTTAAAATAGATACTAAGAACAAAACATATTATTATTATTATATGTGACATATTGTGTCATAATTTTGATATGTCAAATGTCTTCTAATGAGTATTTACTGCATTCTCTGTATGATTTGTAAAAAAATATACGTAATTGTTAATTCTATTTAATCTATTTTCTATTGGAATATTGATTTCAAAAGGTGAGATGTCAAATGTTACCATAAAGAATTTTTTTTATACGGAACAATGTTACACATCATATGCGACTACTATAAGGCTTGTTCGTTTTTTTTAAGAGAATATGCTAATTGTCTCATATGGCATTTTCAGCATCCCCGGACTTTTTTGGGGACTGGTTCCTCATGCCGTGTGGTCGAAAAACAGTCAGAGGTATTTTAGACGGAATGGCATCACGTACTATTGCGTATCCCCGTTCCCTACTAGATTCTCCGAAGGGTTCGGATCGGATCGGTGCGCGTAATGTACGTATATATCTGTTCAAAAATCCATTGTTAAAACCAAAATAAACGTTTCTACATACGTTTACTCCGGTGGAGCGTAGACATCGCACTCGATACACGCTCGTAATATTGGATATGGATTATTGCTTTACTAAATCCTTTCTTGGCATTCATATAATACAGATTCCAAGATCAACATTCGTGCCTTTCAAGTTTGTAAGACTTACATTTATAGACATTTCAAATAGACATTCAGAGAATTCAGTACCAGTAGTAGTTGGGTCGTATATCTTGGAAACATCGTGATAGTAATAAGTTGATGGGGAGTAGGCTAGCGTTTATATGTATATAATTATCACAATGGCCGATACCATAGCGGGAACAAAAATACAATCCCCTTACAATTAAAATATAGTGTCTGCAAATATGTGTATAGACCTACGCCGACACAGACATGTTGATAAGGTACGTTGATCACTGGCCACTGTTATCGATAGGATTGTAATTAAGGGTGCGCCGACCAAAAAAAAAACAAAAGTATAGTCACGGTTAAGGTGATATATGATGAAAAAACTATCGTATTACATAAACAAAATATATATTTAGTATTAACGGGTACGTATTTACAATTAGACCGACCCATAAATTCATAACACACTATAGTTTTTTCTACAATATCATTTAAAGTTGGGCAAAATCATAAAAACGAGTAGCGGCGTTAAGGGCTTATTAATAAACGAAGTGTAAGCTTGGAGTAGTTACTCCGTGTTTTGCCTCTTTTACTCTAATAAGAAATGAAGTTTACATGACGGGAACAAAACACGGAGTAACTACTCCAAGATTACATTTTGTTTATTAATACGGGGGTTATAGTTTATCTAAATTAACCTCTAATTATGTCTAAACATTCACCAATGTCTTAACTACAAATCGTCTGTCTCATATTTTAGATTTATCGAGCTGTTTTTAAAATTATATATTTTTTTAAATTAACACGTTAAATTCCGTAAAAAATTAGTATGGCCGCGCGGCATCAAATAAATATGGACGAAGACATTTCAAATAAAATATATGACACATGTCACTTGGGACGGCGCACCCCTAAGAAACACAGAAATTGTCTCTGTCGTCTAGTGATTAACACCACCGGTCTCAGACCCATATGTCCCGGTTTCGATTCCCAGCGTTTGTGTTCTTGGTTTGGTTGGTGGTAGGGCTTGTTTGTCTGCTTGGCTAACTACCACCATCTTATCTAAATATGTCGCCATAACATTACCTAATGTTAGTAGCGTTGTTGTGTTCCGGCAGCTAGAGATACACGAGTATAATAGATTGCCTCAGTAACTGTTGAGGATTCCGGGTGGAGTGCGCTTCTACCTTCGGCTTTTATCATAACAACATCAGCTCGTGAGACAAAAACCAAGTACTTACCTCGTTCAAACTCGTTAAGCTCGTTCTTTGATATTTTTATATTATTTTGTTCTCAGTCGTTCACGTAGTCATAGATGCGCTACAGGGAGACAAGCGTGACCTCAAGGCCCCTGTAGCGTATCTCTACCGCTCGCAATCTGTCTCTTGCCGTAGCTTGCCTTGTGCATTAGTTAGTGGTTTCTTGGTTAAATCCTATTCTAACTGTATACACAGTCAGGTCATAAATTCTGTCACATGTTTAATATAAAATAATTAAAACAAGTTTATTCATTATGTAACCATTTATATACCAAAATGAACTTAACAAAACATAGATTCTTATGACAATAAAGTTTATTCAAAATGACCTCCGTGATTTTGAATACAGGCCTTCAATCTGCGCGGCCAGTCGTCTATCGCAGCACGTACGAGGTCCATGTCAATATCGGCGGCTGCCTTAATCAAGGATGTCTTGAGTGACTCCAAATTGGGATGAGGCTTTGAACACGCCTTTTCCTCCAAGTGTTGCCATATCTTGTAATCTAACGGACTCAAATCTGGACTGGAGGAGGGCCAGTCTTCGTGCCGGATGAAGTCGATTTCACGCGCCGCCAGCCAGTCTTGTGTGCTCTTCGCTCTATGAGCTGGCGCTGAATCTTGTTGGAATACCCAGTGCCTGTTTTTGAACATGGTATGAGAAACAGGTTCCACAAGGTTCGTCAGGACTGTATTTTGATACACAACTGCATTCGTTTTTACACCTTTCTCACAAAAATGTACTTCTGTTAAGCCCCAATAAGAAACTCCCAACCATACCATGAGCGAGGATGGAAAATGACCTCGTTGGACACGCGGAATACGGTTGCTCGCTTCTTCACTACTGTGTGCATACACCTTATCATTTTGTTTGTTGTAGCTCTCTTCCACGGTAAAAATTTTTTCATCCGATAAAAGAATTTCCCGATATTTTTTTCCCGCGTACCGCTTCAACAAAGCGCGGCATCTCTTCAGTCTCAGGTCCATTAGACGAGCATTAAAACGATGTCCTGTTTTTCTTCGATATGCCCGAAGCCCTAAGTCTTCATTTAACACCCTTTTCACCGTGGTTCTGCTTAACCCCATCTGAAGGGCCAACAGTTTCTGCTTATGTTTGGGATTTCTTTGAATTCGCGCCTTCACAGCTTTTATCACTGCTGGAGTCCTAACAGATCGAGGGCGACCACTTCTTGACCTGTCATCTACACTAGAGTCTTCATTGTATCGTTTGATGGTACGATAAACGAATCTTTCGGTTAAATTCAAATTTTTCAGTATGTCAAAAATTTTAATTGGCGCGTAACTGCAACACGGTCTTCTTTAAGCGTCCACTCCATATTTAAAAATGAGTAAAATTCTAAAAAGTATACATTTTTATTTTCATGAACAATTGGAAATTCGAATTCAATAAACTTTTTTGTGGCCAGCATTCTAAAAGAAAAGTTTTTACTGTGTGACAATACTTATGACCTGACTGTGTACATTACTACCTATGTAAATTGATTACAGTTAAATGGTAGTAGGTATAGTGTTGTAGGTAATATTGTAATTGTTATATTTAAAAAATACCACCACTATCCACTAATTCTTTCCGAAAAACTAATTGAACGGACATTCACGCTAATATTCACTGGGTAACGCTAGCAGAACGATGTCTTTCAACAAGGATACTCATCGTGTGAAATGTGTGTGTATGCTATCATCTTCAGGATCCCATTGGAGCTCCCCCGCAACCTTTGCACTATCGAGGCACTCTTTTTGCGCATGATGGCGTAGAAGTCATCAACACCAGCATCCGCAAACATACCCGATGCGCTGCAGTAGCGCGGGAGCCTCAATAGGGCCCTGAAGGTATTATTGTATTGGACACGCAAGACATTGTAAGATCCAGTCGTGAAGTTGGTCCATAATGCGCATGTATAAAAACTTTGGCAGTATGCTCTGAACAACGTAAGTTTGACGCTTACGGTACAACGTGCGAATCTATGAGCCAACATATTGCCTCGAACTGACAATGACCTGCGCTCCCTTTCAATATCCTGCTCATCTTTTAAATCTTCCGTCACAATGTGACCAAGATACTTAAAATATAATACTTAAACTATAGGCGGTTGGATTGGTAGTAAGGCACGTTTTGAACTCGCCTGGCCCCTTATTTCACTCTTCCTATATCAGTTTGTGGGCTTTGATGTAGTAAGCGCGTATATATCTCTGGCTTAACTATCAGGTGACATAAAGGCAAAGCCCTTTAACGTCTTCTAATACTCACGACCACGAGCCCTTAAACAATGTTTTCAAACCAATAATTTACTTGAGTTTATGCGTTTTAAAGTTCGCATAAATTCAGTCAAAGAAAAGATATTTTTTTCAAATGTTTTCTAGTAACTGTTTAGCTCTATATTTTTTCTAATATACAAAAAGTTTCACTTACATTGTCTTAGCGGTTTGATAAAATTAGAACTTAGAAGTTTGTGTGATTCCGAAACATAAAAAGCACCTTGCCGGTTTGTGTCCGGCAATTAAGTAAATGTCTAATGTCAACGTGTGAAGGTGCTACTTACGTATTATTAGCACCTAGGCACAGGGTCATACTAGAAGGCTGAAACACTCACCCAAATTATTATCTACGGTCGGACACTCATCAAAGAGCGGTGAATAATAAATGTGGCATAATTTCCCCTGGGAACAACATTTTCTCGCAACTATAACCAAAGCCTCTAAACAAAAACCGATTTAAAGTATTTTTTAAACAACATATTTTTTATAATACAGGCCCATGACCATGAGCTTATAAAGCAGTATTATTGTAGTTGTGGACACGAGACGCGAGTTATATTCCGCTACACGCATCTTGTTTCACAACTGCATAAATAAGGTATGGTTTATCATTAATTTTGTTCGTCTTTTGTTTAGCATATAAAAAGCAAGGATGCTTGGCCTTTTGAATTAAGTTTTCTAAAGTTTTCACGGACACTACACATTAGAATGAAATATATTTTAATTTATAGAATCTACTCGTAATCGTTTTATATATAGGTGTTGTAAAGATGAAACTGTTATGTTCGATATTTACAATTTTTCAACTAAGTTTTTGAATGAAGTCTTAACCATTAATTCCTTAGAGTTGGTTAGATACCCTAGGACCCTACTAGTATACGCTATGGCAACCAATCGTCATTTTGCAGTACCTAACCGGATCGCTTCACAGACATTAAATGCGAATACAGAAGTTCAGATTTTATTTTAACTTCTGTATTCGCATGTAATTTTTTTTTAAGAGTGTTTTCTGTTTGCGGCTTTCTTAGCGTCACTGCTCTTTTTCGGGGGCTGCAATAAACTTAAAAGGGTTCCTCAAGCCGTGTGATCGAAATACCGTCAGAGGTGTACATTGGGGAATGGCATCACGCACTAAAGTGCGTGTCCCCGTTCCCTACTAGATTCTCCGAGAGTTCGGATCGGATCGGGCTCGCATGTCATGTTTACAGTACTAGGATTAATGGCTGTTTTCACTCCATCAGTATTGGGTAACAAAAATAACAATTAATCTTATAAGTGCGGGCTTGAACCGATCGTAGTTCCGAATAGCATACTCTAGTATGTCAACATTGTTACTTAACTCTAATTAAGACGCACGAATACAACATAATATTGTTGTTGTATTGTCACAAAGGTGATTAATCCAAATAGGTTTTAAGCGACATTAAAGGGCTGTTACAAAACATACTGTTCAATCAATTTGCTTTTAACTCATTTGTGTTTCAAAGGTTTAGGTAATATGTTATGTTATACTGTCTAATTGATTACACACACACCCCCACTCTCACACACACCCTCACACTCACATCACGGGCTGTTCTGAAAATCAGCGTTGCAGTTTCATGAAGCTGCAAGTTATGCTGAGAGGAGTCCAGTTCATCGAAGCATTTTAATTATAACTTTATTTTATCTCTGATAAAAGTGACCTTTGACCTTTTACCTCATCGCAACTTATTAGGTGACACGAAGTCCCAGTGAGCTTACTCGCTATGATATTTAAAAGTGTATTAAAATTTAGTTACGCTCTGGATACCTGGGTACGGACGGCGGCGTCTCGCCCGATCCCCTAACCCCCACCCAATCCTCTAAACGCCACTATACATTTACAGAATACACACGCTTAGGCCCAATACGCCGTACTGAACCGATTCACATGCGCTCTATACCAGGTACAGTCATGTACCTGGGCGCTTCTCCCTACTCCTACGACCCGGTCAATCCGAGCCGAGGTCCGAGCCTTTAGAGGGGCCCTTGGGTTGTTTCACTCCCGGTCCAATCCGAACCCCTCCGAGAATCTAGTATGGAACGGAGACACCATCTATGCCTTCTGATGGTGCTTCGTTTCACACGCCGAAAATGCCGCTTGAGGTACAAGCGGCATTTTCAGCGTCACCAGACTTCATTTAGTTCCTCAAGCCATGTAAACGAAGTAAACTCTCTCTAAAAAGGACGGCGGCCGATGTAGGGATCGGTGAAACAATCTCTACTTCTTTAAATGAGATTGGTGGGAGACCTACCTGGGAGACTAAAGTACGGGACGCATGGAAGGATTTGGGGGAGACCTTTGCCGAAAGTAGATTAATTTAAAAAGTTTTTTTTTAATAAATAAATAAAATTAATATTAAACAACTTCACATACATTGATCTCACTCCAAAGGCAGTAGCTTAAGCAGTTGTGTTATGGAAATCAGAATCAACGATGGCACCACGACCACCCAGACCAAAGAAAACAGAAAAAGTTCGTTTTTATACATTGACCCGACCGGGAATCGAACTCGGGACCTCGGAGATGGCAACACTAGAGACTGGTGTACGAGCCACTCGACTACGAAGGCCGTATATTTAAAGTTGATGTTTGTTGTCCAGTTCCAAGCGGCCCTGCTACAGCGGTGGCTGCTGCCCCACTTCATGTGCCCGTTCTGCCCGTTCGTGCAAGCGCTCAGTGTCAACGTCAGCGTGTTCACACTTACCGCGATAGCCGTCGACAGGCACCGCGCCATCATCACTCCTCTCAGGTGAGTTTCATCCAACATCATCAGCCATTGACATTTTGACCGCCACAGTCGGCCTTAACGACAAGCGATAGCGTGCTCTGTACGCTGACGACAATGATCGACAACTATGGTTTACAAAAACACAAAGTAAAGTTAACCGTCCGAATCCCTGTTGCTTTTCAAGTTTTTACTCTGAATTGAATGCTTGGCGTACAGGGGCGTACAACAGAACACGGGGGATCAGGTTATAACCCATCACGCTGGACCAATAGTTGGTGGTTTTTTATTTATTTTATTTTATTTTGTTTAGGGAGCTAACAGCATTTTTCACAATTTTACCCGACATTTAACAAATTATGAGCTAATAACAAGCTACCACATTTAAAAGCAGAAAAAAATAACTAGGAAAACAAAAGTCATCCGCAACTATTTAGGAGTTAACATAGTTTTAACCTGTCCTGACGTTTATAGCCTGATGATGATGATAGTGAATCGGATCATTTGACCTACTTTCGCGTTTTTATAGTAACATTATTAAAATAAATAAGACAGAAGGTATAACATTAATAATAGCGCACCCGCGGCACTCAGCCCATCTTTGAGTGTTGTGTGCTACTACTACTATGATGAGATAGGGTCCTTGTTGTCCCACACACCTTTTTGAATTTTCTTTGTGTTTTCTTTTTCTTTTTTTCTTTTTTCTTTGTTATAAGTAATGTCTATAACTGTAATGTTAATCGTGTGTGTCAATAAAAGTTTTTCTTTTTCTTCATTCATTTATCATAAGTACAATGTTACAATGTAAGAACTCATTAGAAATGTTGAAAAGTTGATATTCATATTTATTCTACTGGCCCCTTTTTTATTTGTGCATTTTAGAAATGAAATGTCTCTCTCTTTTTGGCAAAGGCTTAAAAAAAACGTCTATCATTCATAAAAAACTTTTCCGCATAAAGCACGATCATATTTTAATACAGACTTCATTCGAAGCAGTGTCTCTTGATGGGCCAAATCGAGCCATTAAAACGACAGGAAAATGAATGCTGAAACGTTGCCACGGTTTCATTTCATAAACATTGCTTGTTGATGTTCACCTCCAAACTAGGTATATGTTTTAGATCAATTCTAGTATTACTCCAAAAAAATATTAGTTATTTATTTATTTATTTACTTAATCTTTATTGCACAATACAATAAATAAAGTACAAAAGGCGGACTTAATGCCAAATGGCATTCTCTATCAGTCAACCTAAGGGCTAGGCAGAAAAATTGGTAAGCGGTGCAAATGAAACATATTTACTATATAAATTTATAAGAACTGAAATATACATATTAAGTTTATTCAATTAAGTGATAATAATATAATATACATACCATAAAAAAAATAAAAAATAGACTACAAGAACATACTTAAACATAACAGAAGTAAAGATGATGGGAATCTCTTACGTGGGTGTTGATTCCTGTAGAAACAGTTAGTTGTGTTTTGTTTTCTCTTTCGTCCTTTCAAGATGCGTATAACGAGAAACTAACCCAGAACGCCACTATTACAGCTTAATTAATAGTGACTGAGAACATAGACCCTTCTCTACAACAACCAACCATTATTAAACTTAGGACGTTTATAAGGACGCCTGTAATTAAGTAAAATATTAACTGTGAAGATCCTTCTGCAAAGTTACCTTTAAATAAATATGAGTTTCGTAGACAGCATGTAAAATTTGAAACACACTTGTTTACTACTAGCGTTTATTTATTATTAAATAGTATTTGCTCCGGCGTACAAACGGCGGTGAAACTTCACCGGTTAGTTAAGTATTAGTATGTAAATTTGTTTTATTTAGGTAAGTTTCTGGGTAGTTTCATCAAAATATTATATGTACCCATAAATTTTCCATTTAGCGAATATAAACTTAGGTTGTTCACTTCAAATCTGTAACATACAAGTAAGTTCATAACATTAGTACGTACAAGAAATATACCAAAACAATATTTTAATCAAACAGATCACAGATTAAATGTTTCTCGTAATTATACATGTCCAATTCAATTAAATGTTTGCAATTTGTTTCATCGCTGCAAATACGTAATGCCATTCAATGTGTTCCGATGTCTGCCCACATTTTGGTTGAAATTACAGAGAACATTGTTTTTGACATACTCAATAGTATTCAAACATGCAAATAGTTTCCGTAGCCTCCATAGTTGTAACAGGTAATGCTAAAACTGTTTGTGTTGTACCTACCAATATAGGTACCCATTCATTACGAATATTCAGTGGACCATTAATGTAGACTTAGGTAAATCATAGAATTTCGGACAGAATTGACGACAAATTTCTGCCGTATTTGTCTTAATTACAATGCTCTGTCTATCAGTTTAGATGGCTAAGACGGCTAAGCAAGTGCTCCCCTAGCAAGTTGTAGACTTTGCCGGCTAACCTCTCTCCTAAATATTTCTGCCGCCAAGCAAATTGCCCTTGAAATAATCACTGGTTCTCGATATTTCTTTAAAATTTTAATCTACCAATTGAATACATCCTAAATATTGTAATAACCGTCGGCCATACATCTTATTTCAATTAAGATCGAGATAAACAATTTATTATTTCCTTTGTATTTAGTTAATTTTATAACATAAAGCGTTAACAAGCCGGTACAATAAGTAACAACCTTCAACTTTATTATAACATCAATCTAAAAGGTGCTTTTCATTTTAATTGCTTTTTCACGTGACTTTGTTGTCCTTGTAAAGTTTCAAAATTACCAAATTTCTTAACCTATATTTTTATTATAAATCCATTTATTCGGATGCCAATAACACAAATATTACAATTAAGTTACAGCTGACTCGTGGCAATATTGTGTGAGTACCACAAAAACTTTGATATAATTGATTTTAACCGGAAAAATGATATTATTGATTGTATCTGGAAAATATGACAGACAAAAACTGGTGTGACAAATTCACAATTTATAAAAATAATTAACACAGGGATTTGTGCTTTGTAGGAATGTAGTATGAAGTGTTGGTACTTTGTAGGTATAAACCTACGACAAATAAAAGGATTGGATTTGTGTTACGGCAAATTTTTGTGTACACATTTGTAGAAATTGTTTAAACTAGTTAACATGAGCCGTAGGTGTGTATCAGGAGGGTACGTAGAAGGTGAACCTAGATATTTACCACTTACAAAGTAGGAATTAGCTTGATTTTAATGAATTTTGTTTCAGACACGTTTGATCTACTCGTACTCGTACCGACCGACAAACATATTTATGGCCCATTGGTTTGAAATTAAAAGTTTCATATTATCAGATTTTAAACAAATGTTGATTGTATCATATTCATAATGTTTAATGTTTGTTCTGCGAGTGTACCTATTTCAATAAATAATAAAATGTAAATAAATAAATAACAATAAATAAATGTAAACAAAATCACAAGTGAAAGTAGACGTCTAAAAGTATAAATAGTCGATATTCGAAATTAGGGCACACACAGTCCGGCGTTGATATAAACTTAAATTGGCGGAGTTAGAAGCCAAGTGAGCACATTAGGGCTCACCGATATTTGCTATGGGCGCACCCAGTTGTAAACTACCCACTACACATACCTACAGCGTTTCTGTTACGAAACCGAAATAAGCCCTCGGAAGCATACGCGTAAACAACTGGAGACAGCTTTACTGGTATTTTGTGGTGATGTCCGCTCGCCCAAGTAAAGCGATTTCATTGCACGCTAACTAACGTAATAACATGAAGAACGAGCTTCTTTCTTAATGGTAGTTAGTATATTGTGCAGCAATATATAATACTTTCCAAATAACTTTAAGCACATTTAAATGTAAAAATATGACAATACGCGTAAACAACTGAAGGCAGCTTTTTTGGTGTTTTGTGGTGATGTGCTTGCTCCAAGTTAACCGATTTCATTGCACACTAACTCATTTAAAGCTTTCTTTCGTAACGGTAGTTAGTATATTGTGCAAGAATTGAAATACTAGGTTCCAAATGACTTTAAGCGCATTTAAATGAGAAAATATGAATATACGCGTAAACTAGAGGCAGCTTCACTAGTTTTTTGTGGTGATGTGCTCGCCCCAAGTGAAGCGATTTCATTGCTAGCTAACAAACTTAGTAACATAAAGAACGAGCTTTCCTTTGTAACGGTAGTTAGTTTATTGTGCATGAATTGAAATACTACTTTCCAAGTAACTTTAAGCACATTTAAATGCGAAAATATGTCAATACGCGTAAACAACTGAAGGCAGCTTTTTTGGTATTTTGTGGTTATGTAGTCTCCTAATTTAGCGAATTCATCGCAATCTAACCAACATAAAGAACAAGCTTTCTTTCTATATAGTTGTTATTGTGTTTATGTATTGTGTTGTTTTATAATGAAAAATGTCCTTTTATAACAGGGAGGGCATTTTCCAATATGTGACGCTGTAAAAGAAAGGGAGAAAAGAACATCCTACCTGAGTTCCTTACCATCTCTTCTCAGTACAAGGTCTCCTTAACATGCACGAACCGATGGCATGCATAAGTAATTTAATTATTGTAATTGGTTTTAATTAAACAATAAAAAATAAATAAATAACAGCAAATCTTTGTAGCCTAAATTGAATAAAACATTTTAAAATTTTGAATTTGAATTATAGGGTAGTTAGTTTAAGTACTTATATTGTGAAAGCATTGAAATACTCTCTCCAAAATAACCTTGAGCACATTTGAATGTGAAAATATGAAATAGTACGAACATTATCTGCTTCAACCATTTATTTTTATTATGCAAGGTGAAAGCAAAATTCACATTTGGCTACGTAGCATGAAATTGGTGAAATATGAATGAAAATGCAGTGGCATGCAGAAAATTGTGTAAGCTCATTTATATTCCAGTACCCTACTGAATAGTGATTTTTTCAAAAAATATTTTTCTTAGAGTTATTAAATGTAAAATGTGAAAATAATAGAGGTTTATTAAATTAGGACAATGCAGAAAGAAACGCGTGTTGAAAATGTGTTGCCTTGTTGAATCGATACAGAAATGAAGGAACATTGGATCGAATTGTGACATGTGATGAAAAGTGGATTCTTTACGATAACCGTAAGCGAAAAATGCAATGGCTGGTCAAACGCCGCAACAGTGACCTAAAGCAAAGCTTACCAATAAAAAGGTAATGGTAACTGTTTGGTGGTCTCAGCATGGTGTTATTCACTATAGCTTTCTCCGATCTGGTCAAGCAATAACGGCAGATGTCTACTGTGCCGAACTTCGAACAATGATAGCAAAACTAGCAGTAAAACAGCCCCGACTCATGAATCGATCTTCACCATTATTGCTCCATGATAACGCAAGACCTCATCCAGCACGAGAAACCATTTTAACTCTACAGGAACTGTAATTAGAAACCATTCGTCACCCTCCGTATTCGCCAGACCTAGCTCCAACAAACAATTTTTTCAACATTGTGTTTTTGTAATTTGTATCGCAACAAAATTTGCGTTAAAATTATATAAAACAAAAACAAAAACATTTTGTAAATAGCTTGCCTACTTCTTAACTGATCTTTAGTATTTGTAAAAAATTATGATCAGATGTTAATGACGGTAGTTGTTGACATTGAATTGGCGCCTTTGGCTTTCAAAGTAAAAAAGTAAATAATTTAATAATTTCGGCGGGCTGGTTAGAACCACGATAGCTCAATTGGAAGAGCACCTGACCCGGTATTTCAGAAGGGTGCAGGTTCAAATCCTGCTCGTAGAAATTTTTTCAACATTGTGTTTTTGTAATGTATTTCATTTTACATATAATTCGAGATCACCAATGAGATTAAAAATCGCCCCCCAGTACCTAAATATAACAATTACAGACATTTCGGTATAAACAACGTGTTTAACCAAAATATATACGGCATAAGAAAATAATCATAAAACCGGCATTAGGCCAACGACCGACAAATTATAATGTCGATAACAAAATAACTTCCCGATTTTAACTGTATAATTCTTGCGGAAGTAAAACAGTTTTGATACATAATGAGGTTTAAAATAGCCCTCAGTGATTTTGGACGTCTTAGACGTTTTATAGAGTAAACGGCACTAATTAGAAAATTTGACAGAAAAATGACAAAAGCGACTGTGCCTCGAAACTGACGTGAAGTACATATGAAACGATAGTTTGATGTTCATTGCCCATTAACACAATACACTAAACACATGTATAGAGCTAAGTAAAGCCGCAATGTATGACGAACATGCGAGATACTCTAGATTTTCTCGAAACGGTCATAAAATCAAAATAAATAATTTTAAAATTAATTACGAATATTTGTATCATAAAATTACTTTCCGGCGGAAGCCATCGTGTTCTACTTATTCGCTACTTACAGATGAAGTGTTTTTACAATTTATAACGGCGCATCGAGACATTTTTCTTATTTTTGACAAGGATAATGTCAAACGATCGCCAATACGGGCTTCGGCCGAAACTGTCAACGGGTGATCTTCTAGCGTTCGTTACACATCTCTGGGGTGAGGCTATTGATAAGCGTGGCGAGTTGGTGGCTGTTAACCTTGACATAGCCAAGCCAAGCGACATAGCTTGATATAGGTGGCTTTTGATCGGGTCTGGCACAAAGCCCTTCTCTCCAAGCTCCCGGCATACGGTCTGCCTGATTCTGCAACTGGGTCGCTGCCTTCCTACATGAGCGTAGGATTCGAGTACTCACAGACGGATGTGCTTCGCGGTTCATGTCAGTGAACGCTGTTGTCCCTCAAGGGTCCGTTCTATCCCCCACGCTGTTCCTTCTGCATATCAAAGATATGCTTTCACTTGGAAACATTCATTGCTATGCAGATGATAGCACGGTGCATGGAGGATATATTGGTCACACAGCGGCGTATTACCCAGGGTCGAAACCGAAGTGAGTCGAGTGAATCTTGTCATTAAGCTCAATCGGGTATTAGATTTCATATCTAAATGGGGCTCCAATAATCTGGTTGAGTTCAATGCCAAGAAAACACAGATATGCGCGTTCACGGCAAAAAAGTCGCCATTCCTATCCCTTCCCTTTCTTCAAGGCACATCACTCGGCCTGCAGAGCAGCATTAACATGCTCGGTATGGAGATTCGCTGTGATCTGAACCAGAGGGACTATATCGAAGCCGTGATAAAAAACAGCGTCACGTAAACTCGGTGTCCTGAACAGGGTGCGGCGATTCTTCACGCCGGATCAGTTGTGCCTTTTGTACAAGACACAGGTGCGATGTTGCGTGGAGTATTGCTCACACCTTTGGGACGGTTCCGCAAAGTACCTTCTCGATGCCTTGGACAGATTGTAACGACGCGCTATACGCATTATCGGCAATGCAGAGGTCACTAATCACTGAGCTTTCGAGCCTCTGCAATTGCGGAGAGCACTCAGCGTCTTCTACCGCTTATACCACGGCGAGTGATCTGAAGAACTCTTTGACGTTATCCCACTTTCTCCCTTCCTCCATAGGAGTACGCGTGCTCCTCTCCGGAGTCACCCCTGTGCTGTCTTGAACATTCCATTGCGCACAAAGAAATTTGGTGACTCGTTTCTTTGTCGCACTTCCAAAAGATGGAATCGTCTACCAGCACACGTTTTCCCTCCTTCCTATGACATGGGGTCCTTCAAACGAGGCAAAAAGAGGCACCTTGTGGGCCGGCTGGGTGAGGGTGATTGATGCTGCGTTGTTTTCACGCTGCACCAGTTGTCCTTGCGTCTGGACTCCACTTCCACTTAACATCAGGTGGAGTGGAGTCATTTGTGTAGGAAACTGGCAGTGAGCACATATGGGCTTACTCGAAGCGTCTGAAGTAGGTGTACTTGCGTGATCTATGTGAATATGGGTCTATATAAGGAACTGAAAAAAATCTGTACAGAATAAGTCAGAATACCTGAAAACAATAATATGTACTAATAATGTAATAATATGTATGTGTAATTATGACCTTTAGAGTGATCATCGAGGCTTTTAAAACCTCTGGTTAAAATTATTGCCTTATATTTCTATGTAATTGAGCTCAAATTTGAACAGCTTTCAATTATTTTATTCATCACCATTAGCGAAAACATTAATACAAATAAGCATACCTTTAAAAAAATACAAAACGGGTCGTAAGGTTTCTAAACTTATTGTAACGCTTTACTTATGAACTATTTGTGGATATATTATTATATTATGATAAGACCTAATTGTATGAGTGTATAAAATTATAATAAGTTATATTTATTAATTGTAAAGTTATTGCAACTTAAGCTTAAATCTTAGTGGTTTTTAAAGTTATCGCATGGTATGTGTTTTGTAATAACTATTGAAATGATAAATAAATAAAAAAAAAAAGACCTTTTGAATAAAAATAGTTTAAGTCGATCGACAATGTTGCTAAGTATAGATTCCAAAACAAAGGAAACCTTTTTTTTTTAAATGAGTCTGAACAAATAATTGCTTAACTACAGTGAAGCAATTATTTGTTCCTTAAATTAATTTGTAGTTCCTTTTCTAAGAAGTCTACAGGCGGATTGAGTATCTCCACTTTTTTATTTATTTCAAAGAGATACTATGGAACATTAGACGACCTTTTCCCTGATCGCGAGACGAGGTCTGCTACAAGCAATTGAACTATTTTAATGGGTTATGTAGCGTCGAAACTTTTTTTAGCTAGATTTCTTGGATATACGCTTCCCTTTCCTCGCTAATCTCCGCTGAAATTACCAATGTATAAGATAGAATATATATTTTTTTATGTTATTATAAAAACACAAACTAACAAACATACACACCATGGGTTCATCTAAACATTAGCGTTGC
Organism: Eudonia truncicolella; assembly: GCA_949315975.1. NCBI lineage: Eukaryota > Metazoa > Arthropoda > Insecta > Lepidoptera > Crambidae > Eudonia > Eudonia truncicolella. Next base: position 9,480,829 of record OX438830.1, read on the forward strand.
AGTTTCTTAAAACCCAGCTGTGCTACTTCGAATTATATGTTTTGGTTTTGACTTTGAAAACACACAGAACAACAACTAATTGCCCCCTAAAGGTACACAACAGGTACGATGCTGTTGTGGACTGCAATTGCAAACTGTTACTAAATATATATTGTACATTGTTGCGATAGCAACTAGTTAACTTGCTAAATCACATGGTCTATGTAAATGCGAAACAACGGCCGACCGGCGCGCGGCGCAGCGGTTGGTAGTAGCACGATAGATGTTAGGACACTTTCGATTCTAATAGGAGTAATATTTAATGTTCTAGAAAGAAAGCTAGTAAAAATAAGCAATCTTTTTAAAAGTAAATATAGTTTATCGGTATACACACTTGTGTTCATATTCCATTATCCGAACTGTAATTAGGTTCAATAAAGCGCGTAATTAAATTTTGAAAGTTAAATAATAGCCACTAGTTTCACGGGGTGGTATTTATTTACGCACTTTGCAATATTGCGCAAACTATTTATAGTAAATGAGACATGTGGTTACGCGATTCGAACTACAACCATTTTCCATTACACTTTAAGCGTATTTGCTATTGAAATCAATTTGTTGCTTGGGTCTTCAATAGTTATAAAAAGTAACTTGTGGCTATTACTTTTTCATTCATTCAATATTCGTTCTAAAGGCAATATCAATACAAACTCTTTCTGGTTGCTCAGGGTACAATGCAAGATTAATATATCATCATCCTTTTACTTTGATTCCAATTACTTGGCGTTTGCACAGTAATTTATACTTTTACATTATCTTTAGGTTTTTTTGCCTACAGATTACTTGTCTATTGTATAAAATATGTAACAAAAACCCTGTCCGACCCGTAAAGGCGTTATCGAGATTCAGTTCTATTCACGTAATTATTTTAAAGTACTATGTGAAAAAAATTACTGCAAAAAAATGATTGTTAAATGGTAAAACTTTGAAAACTTACATGGCAATACTTTTGTTGGCACTTCGGTAGATATGACCTTTGGCGCCGCCGCCATTGATGGAAAGTGTGGTCACATTTATAAAATTAGCATAATTTTGGGGTAATTTGAGCAATTTCGGTACAAAAATCTTTACGGATCTGACAGGGCTTTTGTTACACGCTGTATATGATTATTTGTCAAGCTCTTTTAAGCCTCCCATCCTAAGCCTATAAACGTCCCATTGTTGGGCCATCCCTCATGGGACACCTACCGAACTATGAGACACCACCCTGATCAAATATAAGCTGGTGGATGTAAAGCTACTGCCAATTTACGGCCAGAACCAAATCCTTGACAAGCTTTCAAAAGTACTTTTGAATTCAAACACTACATTTGCCGGCACCGCGAAAGTGGATTAACTTGGCAAGTCTCCCAAATAGATTATTAATTACTAGAACTTCCAGAGTATAATTTCGGATCTTTCAAATACGAGTATCTGCTTTCAAAAGCGTTTCATGAAAACCATTAATGAATAGAGATTAAAAGTTGGCTGAAATTTTAACAAGAAATTTTTCTTTTAGGTTTCGAGACATACTTGTAGCGTAAGTTTGGTTTCTTAGCAGTCGGTGTCCTATAAGAGTTTTTGTCACGTTTGTTAATAGTCTTATAAAAGTTGTACTAAGCGGCGTTTACAAAACTTTCAGGTCACCATTAAAACTAATAGGTAGAATCCTGCAAACACAAAATAACTGGTACTGGTAGGTACTGTTACTTTTAGTAACCAGAACAAAAGTGGCGAAAATATATTCCATATGCGGGATTCCAACCCGTACATTCAAGCATTCCAGGCCAAGACACAACCATGGTAGCCTAATGCGGTCGGAATCCCAAAGGGTGTGGGTTCGAATTCCTCTCAAACTAATTCAATATTGTGTTCAAAATCGTGGGTTCGATTTCCACTCTAGCTTCCTGAGACTAGTTGTTTTTTTTTGTAAATTATCTTTTATCTATATACAGCATTAAGAATGCAAAATTCAAAATACATATTTTTTATTTTTTTATAGATAGCTCGGCAAATGACTCCATCCCACCCGAGTGGAAATGGGGTCCAGACGCAAAGATAACTGGTGCAGTATGAAAACAAACGTAGCATCAGTTAACCTCACTCTGCCGGCACACAAGGTGCTTCTTAACTTTTGAAGGACCCTGTTGGCGACCAAAAGACCTTTTTTACCTTTTTGATAATTCTGTATTCTGTTTATACCATGCGTACGGTTGTCACTAACCAGACGGGCAAGCCCTACCACGCAGTGGAGCATATGGAAGCTCGAAAATTCGTTAGTCGCCTCTTACGACACCCACCGGAGGAGAGGGGCGGAAAATAGTATTCTTTCTCCGTCTCCGTACGAATAATAATTATATCAAAATTGTGTGTTTTATCTCCAATATATATATCAGTTTACACAAGTTTGTTTGAAGTACGATACAGCGAAAGCGATGGTAGAGAGTCATTGAGAAGTTCAGAAACCGTCATTATCCATATAAAATACTTTAAGCAGTCTCAATTGAACCGTAAAGTTGTTAAACAATTCTCAAGTTTCTGCGCTCAGAAATATAAACTGTGTTAATATCAAAGGTGCTAATTAATAGGGAAGTTGACAACAACAATAATAAATTCCAGAACATTATAAATGACATCACGTAACAGTTCTTTAAAACCAACATTGAACTAAGCATGAATTTCTGTAACCTAAAAAGTTTTTGATGAACACTCAATTGACGGAACACAATAGTGAAGTCAAAGTTTGCCATTCCCATACTTAATGCTCTATAAGAAAAGAAATCACAGAAAAGCGGGAACTTTTCTGTGATTCATCAAGTTAAGATGTTTATTATAGTTATAACCGCCAACTTACGCTATTTTACAAAATTGTAATATAAGCAAATACAACATAGTACATAACTGATAAACTTAAATAAAAAAATAAAAAACAACAAGTACGTATATTATTTATTTTGCGTTGTTAAGATAACAGTTTGTACGTTCGTTCAAAAGAACTTAATGATGGGGATTAAAATTCTAAATTAATTACAAAAACACAAATGTTGAAAAATGTTGTTGTTTCGCAACAAAAAAAATTGCGTTAAAATTATATAAACAAAACAAAAACATTTCTAAATTAGTTATAGTGTATTTAGTGTAATTTAGTTTGTAGTGTAGGTACAAATATCTCCAAGGAGTGTCACTATGCCATTGTTTCGAAAATCTACTCTGGGCGGGAGACATTTTACTGAGCAGAACCTGCAAGAAACTCAGCAAGTGCATTGACACACTTGACATTTTTTTTTGTTAGACTAATTATAATGTTTTCATTGCATTCATTTTGTTGCAGTGCTCACACTTCAAAGCGCGTAGCTAAAGTCATCATAGTGCTGATATGGTTCCTGGCGCTGTCACTAGCAGCCCCAATGGCTATGTCGTGGGAAATCGTTATGGAGGATGAACAAGATTCGGGTAAGAAAAACTGATATTTATTTGTTTATTTACAAGCACAAACGCATAAGTACAATCTCAAAATATAACAGTAAGTAATAAAAATACTTCCATGCTTCGGAAGGAACGTAAACCCGTTGTTTCCGGTTGCATTAGCAGTCGTTAACAACCACCAATCCGAGCTGTAGTAATCCCGCGTGATGGTACGAGTATGTTGCCCATTATTCTGCTGGGTGGTTGTTGTAAAAATGAGCTAGTGGTTTTGGTGGTGAAACGTGTTAGGTACAATCTCAAAAAAACCAGTAAGGGCAGCTTGTAGCAGCCAGGATGTGACTGCTTCAAGCTGTGACTGCATAGTCTTCTATTCACAAACACATGAAACCGCTCAAGCAGTTGCGTAGTTCACTATGCAGTCGCAACTTGAAGCAGTCTAAGCAGTCTATCCTGTCTTTCTATAGCTGCCCGTTAGGATTGCCACCCATACTTTATTATAAAGTATTGTTACGTTATTTCGGGTAATTGTACTCTATACTTTATAAGGACAATAAAGTACGGGAAAATACTTTATTTCACATATTTTCTTTTTCTAGGATTCTTTTTACATATAACACACAAAAAAGTTGCTGTGCAGCTATTTACCTATGATAATTATTTGTTAATAACTGCTAAAGGCAATGAGAAGTATGTTTTTAAGCGAAATAAATAGTCGTACTTTCGTTTGACACTTTTTCTCTACCTTTTAAAAACCAATGTACTTTATTTGCACAAAAAAAAGGTGGCAACCCTACTGCTCGTATATGGCCGCCATAAGTAGTAAAAAATATAAAGTTGATCCAATTTTGGTGCTGATAATTGCTGACCGAGCTAAGCTGTCGCCGGTAGCTGAAAGGCTTTAAAAGCTCGGATTGAATGCGAGAAATTGTAGTTAAATCCCCACAGCCCCGTTAGATTACTGGCGTGAACCTATTTTTAACACAAGCGTGTTGGCTCTCTGGATGGGTTAACAAGACTAAGCGCCGAGCGTTTTTCCCTCGTAATCTTTTCGTTTAACTAAATGGAATGAAAAAAGACAAATTAATGTATTTTGGTTAAACAATAAATGCTTATGAACGGACGACTTATTTTTTTAGCCCATGCAACTCCTCCTTATAATTTTTTCTTTAAATTATTATTAGCATTATTAGATTTCCAATTTCAAAATTAAAAAATTATAAATTAATTTAAAGGAAAATATCAAAATTCAAGGACTTTGTCTAATACGCGGGACTCGAATGGCTTTGTATGTAGAATAGATGTTGCTGTTGATGCTTGCTCTAGGTAAGATCTTAAGACAAACTGCCAATTGTTGAACTTGTATAGTCTAAGTCAAATATTATACACACATGACATACAACCCTACGTATTCAGTACAACAATGAGCTCAGATTACTAAGGAGGCTGCCACGTCTTAGTGCATAAGACATGTTGGCAGAAATGCTTTGTTAATGCATACCACGGTACTACGGTACCAACTCATTTTTATGTCGCAGCTACATAAATACCATGTGAATAAATGAGATTTTATAGATTACCAGCACAGAATAAAATAACTACCTTTCATTTCGAGCGCTCAAAACGAACTATCCTTGCTACCGGTACTTTATGCAAAAATGATGTACTATGAAGACTTGTGACGAATTTACAATAACCCTTACCTATCTGTGGCGAATTTACTTTCAATGTATGGAGTTACAAAAACGTGGCAAACTAACTTTGTGGCGAATGTACAACATCCCTTACCTGGGACTTCCTTCGCGTGGGTTTCAGATATCAAAAATATTTTTTTTATCAATATAAAATGTAACCTATGTTATCCACAAAGTATATAGCATTGTATCAGTGAAAGTCTTTTTGAGATTGGACCAGTACGTCCAGAGTAATCTCTGGACGTACTGGACGTACTGGTTGTTTGTATGTCGGGGTTAATACCCCGACATACAAACAAAGTCACAAACGTTACCTCTTTATTAATATAGTTTACATATCTACTAGAAGTCAGTAACTTTGTTACAACTTAACATAATATAAGTTTAAATTAAATTAACAGTTGTCTAATAAGATTGAATAATATTCCATACCGATAGGTATAGTTCTTCTTCTTTTTTCTTGGTTCATGGATCCTTATGTACTTTGAACTATTCTGCCAATGATATGTAGAAGAACCCGGTATCAATATATTTTTTGTTTACTTTAGCTAATGTAAAGATAAAAGACCCGTTCAAAGTTTAGGTACTGTCTTCGTTTTGTCATGAAAGCTGCTTTGGACATAGATAGATAGATAAAACTCTTTATTGCACACACACTTAAAAGTAAAAACAAACAATGACATATTCCATAATTATCATTTTACTTCTTGTTATTTGTGGTTACCCTTCACAGGGCTGTACCATCTGAAAATATTCATCATCATCATCAGCTCATTTATGTCCCCGCTGCTGGAGCACGAGCCTTCCCTATGGATGGATAGGGAGAACGGGCCATACACCACCACGCGGGCCAAGTGCGGATTGGTGGTTGTTAGCGACTGCTAATGCAGCCGAGACCAACGGCTTTACGTGCCTTCCGAAGAACGGAAGAGCTCGAGATGATACATTTTTGGTCACCCATCCGAATGACCGGCCTTTGCGAAAGTTGCTTAATCTCAGCACTCGCAGACCGGGCGCGACCACTGCGCCATCGAGCTCCTGAAAATACTGACAATATCTTATTTCTCATTAGGCTTGATACAAAGAGAGCTATTGTCTTTATTACACATACAAATAATAATAATTCTACCAATCGAATGTCCATGAAATAGACGGCTGTCTAGTTAAAGGTTGTTGTTATATAACAATAGAATCAGGCTTGAATCCATTGTTATATTGCACTAATTAGCAGAAACCTACACAATGCCGCGGCTAAAGATTCGGTGAGGTTCGATCAATAGCCATACAGGAGCTATACAGTTTTGGATATCATACAAGAAAACATTGATGCCTAATTATTCATAAAATACAAAACACACAACAAACGCAAATAAACATTTGGTAATAAAAAAAGAAAACGAGTTTATAGGACACCACATTAGTAACAACATAATACTGAAACAAAAAAACTTGCACACACGCCTGCAAATCAATCTACCACAAACTTGGTTTAGGTTTGTCCTAGTTAACATACACCTAAGCTTAGGGAGCAGCCCAACAAAAAAATTGCTTTGCACTAAAAGTTCTGTCTCAGCAGTAACGAAACTAAGGAATTGCCTAGCAAGGTGAATGATGAAAGAATGACGAACGATTGGAATGATAGATTGTTTATGGTCTATTATTTTAAAAAACAAAATCTGTTTGAATTTGTCAACGTCATGTCTTGACAATCTAATTTGTGGACTTTGTTGTCGAGCCTTTCGTGGTATTTTCGTGTGATTTTTATTAAAATGGAATGCACAAAACGAAAACGCACTCCTAATTTCACGGCGGAAGAAAATAACCCATCAAAAAGTGCCTGATTGATTGATTTGATTGTGACGGACAGAAAATGACATAATATTACTACTTAAGTATCGCCTTACTCGTTAGGCGCTTCCTAATCGGGCTCATAACGTTATGAATCTCCTAAGTGGAGTTAGGAATTGCCTAAGGTTAGTGCAAGCAAATTTTTCGCTAGGAGTAGCCTAAAAAAATTAGGCAAAAACTTAGGCGGTTCATAAGTTTAGTGCAAACGGGTGTTAATCTTTTAATACAAAATGAAATTGAAACAAATGAACGCATCTTTATCGCCGCACTTGATTGCGCCAACATTATGAGTTTACTAAGCTATGTACGGCTAAGTATAAAGAAATCAAAGAAATCTTGACTATCACTAGTCTGAACGTCAACCCGTGACCTTAACGTGGCAAATGAATTAAAAGCTCCGTGTTGACTTTGACTTCGACCAGTCGTGTTATGTGAGTTCTGTACACACACTCTTTGGTGGAATGGCGCTTTTTTTCTTGGCCATGCCGACCCGTTTTCCTTGTTCGGGGATGACGTAACAGGGTGGGTACTATAAAAAGTACAGTTGGTTAGAGAGAAAGGTTTCTTTGAAGATTCTAAAATCAAGGCATATGCTGCTTTATTGAAAAAAGTTTTTTGTACTAAGGAACATCGTGTTTGTTATCCATTCTTAATGTTTTAAGTATTTGTTTTCCTTTTATTTTCTCGTCCGTTTTCAAAGAGAAGAGATTTATATTACCAATTAGTTATTTAATACTTATTAGTATAACTACTTCTCAAGCCGTAGCTTGCGGCTAACATCAATTTGAAATCTTATTAATATGTTTTTGTTTTTGTTTATATAATTTTAACGCAAATTTTGTTGCGAAACAAATTACAAAAACACATGTTGAAAAAATTTCCACGAGCAGGATGTGAACCTGCACCCTTCTGACATACCGGGTCAGGTGCTCTTCCAATTGAGCTATCGTGGTTCTAACCAGCCCGCCGTTCTAATGATGTAGTTGTTGACATTGAATGGGTGCCTTTGGCTTTCAAAGTAAAAAGTAAATAGTGTTGAATAATTTCGGCGGGCTGGTTAGCTCAATTGGAAGAGCACCTGAACCGGTATGTCAGAAGGGCGCAGGTTCAAATCCTGCTCGTGGAAATTTTTTCAACATTTGTGTTTTTGTTATTTTATTAAGATGTTTAACAATGATTTTCAAATCGTACAATTTAGTGGAAATAGTCCCACAACGCTAAATGCCTTTAAATCTCAATTTCCTGACCTTAAATTTCCGATTTAATAACCACAAATACACGTGGCATTAGGCAGGCAGCCAGCTTAAATAACTGGCGGCATCCGTGCATGCAAATGCTAGCCAGTAGTGAGGACCTCCCATCATTATAATGAAAGGCGGAACAGTAACCCTTACTATAAGTTTACGATGAAGACGTTTGTTACCACCCCACATACACCCTCAGCCCCCAACAACCCACCTAGTTAGATAAAGGCTTTTCTAAATCGCATATAAATTTATCACAAGCTCATTGTAAGTCCCCACTGCTGGGGCACGAGCTTTCAGGATAGAAACACCACAGGGAGAACGGGCCATAAACTACCAAGCGGGCGTATTGCGGATTGGTGGTGGTGTTAATGACTGCTAATGCAGCCTGGACCAACGGCTTTACGTGCCTTCCGAATCACGAAGGAGCTCGAGATGTTAACATTTTGGTGACCCATCCGTTGACTGGCCTTTGCGATACGACAGCAGTCGCAGACCGAACACGTTTTAATACTGCTGCGCCATCGAACTCCTTATAAATTTATGTTACATGGCAAAATTAACAGCGCTGAATAATAGTCGCGTTTTGGTTGATCACATTTTCGATGTGAAAACGATATTATGAAATACACACTTTACGCTCCACTTTGAACAATCCAAACAATTTTCCGACTGGGATTCAAATAATTTTCACGTGCTAATATCAGTACGAAATTTCAATCATTATGGAATTTATTCGAAACGCTTCAAATATAATGTATGCCCGTACCTGTTACGAACATTTGAGGAATGCTAAGGATTGGCAGGAAATATATTAGGTGAAGTCTTTTTGTACGAAACGAAACAAGTAATGTTGAAAACATAATTGTCAAAATTTTAATTAAAAACTAGATAGACCAAATATAAATCAAGCTTTCGAAATGAATGGGTAGTATGTTAATTCATATGTAAGTATAATAATAATCTCCAATACACAGAGCCCTTTCTTTGTAACCGTTTGAGGACTTAGTTTCAAATGGCATTATCTTACATTTTACGATGATTTCATTAATTTCCAACTAACGGCAAATGGAAATCTCACAAAAATATTTTTATAGACAAAGAAATGTAACTACAAGATTGACAGCACGAAATCCTATTGAAATGAGATAGTCGTTGGGCATAAGTTTACCCTGGTGCCTTAAAAAGGTCTGTGTTTTATTACCACTTGACTGACCAATGTTTTTCTTTTGCAGTGACAAAATTATTCTACAAGAAGCCATTCTGTGCACCCAGCGAGTTTGGATCGCATTCCCTGGCCATCTACAGACTGATTTTATATATATTTCAGGTAAGCTCCGAAATTTTATACGACGAAGCGGAAATTCTGTGTACTGGTAGAAGAAAATGGAACGAGAAATAACTAGGTGGATTTTATTTTTATAACTTTAATATGAATACAAGTACAAATCTTTTATTTGCTAATAAATATGGTGGTTAAAATGTGGATGTTACCTAGAAATTATGGATAGTGGCTTAAAACCTATTTAATCATATATCATGACATGCAAATCAATAAAACATTTTCATTTATAATTGTAACTTATTTCGGTTAGCTAACAATGCGCATAACCTTTTTACTAGCATAACTAATAACATTAATCGTGTAAAATGTAGCTGATTAACAAATATATCGAGTAATATTTTAAAAACATTTGTATGGCAATAACATAATTATAAAAGGCATAAATTAAATTCACATAGCTGACAGTACCTACTCTTAACTTTTATGTTCATATTCTTCCGAATCATATATTTTGGACACTCAAAAAAAACATGATAAAAATGTTATTTGTTGTACTAGATTCTCTTTTACGCTCGTTTTTCGAACGAATAACTCGAATAACTCGTTAATCGAACAAATTTCCAAGGAATAAAAGTAGATGTATTTCCAGCTATAAAAAATCTCTGCGGATTCTATAGACTTGAAGCCAATCTCAAATTACATTGAAACTTTGAAAGTTAATACCCCGGTGAGCAGCAGATGTTTTTGTTAGTACTCTGTTTAGGTTATTTTTGTGTGGGTAATTAAATTAACTTTTATGAATGTTTATTAAAAAGAAAATCAATTATTTTAAGTTTTAAACATACAGGTGAACATAAAACTGAACCACAGTTTCTTAACGAAGTTTATATTTAAAAAAGCAAATCGGAAGCGATCTACCTATTTGAAAGGAGCTAAGTTTTTGATTCCACATTATTAATATTATACAATATTTAATAATAGGTTGGGGAAAAAGTTTCTTCCCATTTTTAAGAAAATTCTAAACAATTTTTAATATAGTTTATTTACATTTAACTAAATATTTAGGTGCCATTTTGTTCGATAACTTTTTGCCATCGTGTAGATAGGGACATGGTCCCATTGCTATAGAAATGTTGGGGCTTCTGGTCAAAATGCCGCGACAAGTGGTTTTGGCAGTCCTCTCGTGATGTTAACCTGACACTGCCTGATGATACTTGACCTCCGACGATATAGGTATTGAGATAAGTTGCGTCTATATGATTTTCCATACATACGTAATATACTTTGCGAGCCAATCTATTGTCCAGTTAGATTTCAGCGTCACTGCCATTAGTGTTGGAGAAGATATTTCTCTTTCTCCAAGTTAGAACAGCAATCGCCTGTGCGGTCTACTGGTTAGATAACCAGACCTTAGAGGTCTCAGTTTCCATTTTAGGTAGGGTTTGTTTTAAGTATGTAAGGCTAGTTAACTGCATATTTAAATATATTATCGTCAAATAACAATGTTTTAGCAAACAAACAAAAAACTTTTTATATAAGTATGTAGATTAAGTTAAACATTAAAGTCAGGTTACGATGAGGCTGACATGTTTATGAATAGACAAAAACCTCAAAAGAAATAAGATAATAAAAAAAATAAAAAAACTTACCTTATCTTTAAGTAGATGGAATTAATAAAATCGTATTACTTACACGTATTTCTCTGTGACTTATTTTTTTATTTCGCAATATTACCAGAACTAAGCGGCCAAATTAGATGCTGTGAAAAGCACTCGGGTGATGAAACCATTTATTGTAGTATAGACTAATATAATGTGCCTAATACTCGTAAGCACATTTAAAATCACCAATAAAATAAACTTTTAACATGAAAACCGTTATTGTGGCTTAAACATAAAAGCTAGATATATCGTGTCGCTAACTTTTTTTAAATCTTCTAATGACTAATAATTTTGTAGTACATTATTATCATGAGTACTCAACCGTTTAGTCAGCGCACGACGATAAAGCAGCCAAGTTGCGCCTAATTTTTCCGACTTTAATTACAAATTTTAAGATTTGGAAGTGTAAACTATTGTTTATCAACATAAATTATAGCCGATGTCTACTCTGAACTTACAATCTAAATATTACTAAAATAATTTTTAAACTTGGATTAGTAGTTTTGGAGATTATCTTCTAAATCCAAATTAACATACTTTACCTCTCCATAACATGAGAGTAGATAAATAACGTTATTGTGGCTGTACTATAAAAGCTGGGTATACCTACTGTGTCGCTGACTTTTTTTTCATCATCAACAATTAACATTTTTGTAGTACATTATTTTCATGTATACCCGGTTTCGGTCAGATACGCCGATGAAGCAGCTTAGCAGTACTTTTTTTACCGACTTGATTTACAAAAGAGCTTTCAAGCTAAAGACTAATCTCTATCAAAATAAAATATAGCCTATGTTTCCCGCAAAGTATATAGCATTCTATCAATGAAGGATTTTTTGGAATTGGATCAGCAATTCCAGAGATTAGCAACACAAACAAACATTATCACAAACGTTATCTCTTTATTAATTACTGTAATAATGAAACAAATGTGTACACTCCTTTTGGATTACTAAAACGGAGAAAATAGACAACGGAGAAGATGAATCCTAAAATAATGAAAAATGCACTTATAAAGCGGAATGTGGGTTTAATATCAATATTTACAACATAAATTCTACCACCTCAAAAGACAAGCAAAAACAATAAAATATCAAAAACATTAAAGTCAATTGTGACACATTAAAAATAATAATATTTAAAACTATACAAAATATAATAAAAAGGGCGGCTCAAAATAAGTCTGCAACAATTACCGTCTAGCTAGTAAGGTTAACCAAATATGTTACTGTACTCATACATTAATTGTAATCTTGTTTTCTAAAGTTTACGCGAACACTACACATTGAAATGAAACAACTTTTACGGATCTACTCGCGTTTATTTTACACATTAGTTTTAATTAATGTTTATCCTGACGTTTCGAACCCTTTGCAGGGTCCGTGGTCACAGGGAGACTGAGGTGTTGGTCGTCTCATAATTAGTTAGTAGCTTGTATACCCTCATTTAAATTTAATCAGGTGCATTCCGTTTTACGCAGAAATATTATTATTATATGATTGTAATATGTTTGTGTACCTATAGAAATATATAAATAAATAAATAAAACAAAGTCGACGACTTCTGTCACTGTTACGTGTAAGTTTTTCTTAATTAAACAAAATGTGATCACCTTCAGGCAGTTCAAGAATCACAGTGGCACTTGTACCACTTGTATTCTCTCTATCAGCTCGGACTATAAGGAACAATCTTTGTAGCGACAGCATTTCATCTGGTATTGGAGTGATAACACGAAGTGTCACGTCATTAGCGTTTGGAATGATATCGAAGTAATGAGAGTATGCATCTGAAATTCAATTAAACTTTGTAAAGAATAAGTATTATAGTAAATAACAACAATTTTATCTATTAGTCTATTTTACATTCAAAATTAATAACTAATAAAGTTATAATTCAATTAGGTGTTATGTAAATAAACAGTTAAAGCTTATTCAAAATGAAACATTATATCACTTTTGTACAGCCTATTTTCATTTTGTTATTAGAAAATTATACTTGAAAGTTTTGCGACAAAAATATCTTTATACCTGTGACCATAGCAAATTGCACCTGTTCGTGGTAGCCTTGCCGCAACGAAATTGGATCTTGCAAAACAATTTCGTTGTTTTCAGTGTAAGTGGCCATATAGAACGTCTTCGTGAAAATTAACTCATCGGGCAATTCGAACTCGCCGTCGCTTACAATGCGCACTGTGGCATACGTAGTAAGGGGTGGATCACATCATCAAATGTACTTACGAGTATTAGGCACACTATATTAATCTATACTATAATAAATGGTTTTACCACCCGAGTGCTTTTCACAACGTCTAATTTAATCGCTTAGTTCTGGTAATATTGCGAAATCAAAAATAAGTCACAGAGAAATGTGTAAATTTTATTATTTCCATCTACTTAAAGGTAAGATATGTTTTTTTTGCTATAACATTGATGTTTTGACGACATTTAGATATGATAGTTGTAACTACCCTTACAGACTTAAAACAAGCCCTACAAATTGAAACCGAGACCTCTAGGTCTGGTTGACTAGCCAGTAGACCGCACAGGCGATTGCTGTTCTGACTTGGATCAAGAAAAATCCCTTCTCCAGTGTTTCTCTACTAATGGCAGTGTTGCTGAAATCTAACTGGACAATAGATATCAATAGATAGACAATAGATAGACAATAGATAGATCGCAAAGTACATAGTAGGTAAGGAACATCTTATCGACGCAATATATACCAATACCTATATCGTCGGAGGCCGTGTATCATCCAGATTGTTTCTGATTTTCGGAAGCATAGTTTGTGATTACCAAGCTTTGTGATTGAAGCCAATACCTATCAGTGTTACCGATGCCTTGATTTCAATAATGGATTTACCAAGCAGTGGGACAGCATATAGTGCTTATTATTCATATGTGTAGGTAATGGCACAAAACTATTAAAATAAGGTTAGCGAGACAATGAAATCGTACCGATCATTCTATCATATATAAAAGTTTTTTTTTTTCTATTTTTAAATGTATGAGTCTCAAAGGCAATCACTCGCACTGGTGAGTAACGAATTGAGAAAAGGGTGCATTTTCAATGAATAACTATTTTTGCTTAACCTGAGTGCTATCAAAGTTTTTCTACCAAAACAAGAAAACAACAAACATTGTTCTATAGAGAGGCGCTGTAACATAGATTATTGAAGTTAAACGAAAACTAAAATAACAATGTAGAAAATGTAAGTAGGTACTAATACAGCATTGGACGCGGTGCGCCCAGTCCTAACTTATGGACTAAACGCAAACATGGAGCGCTAACATTTCATCTGGTGCAGGTACTGTCAGGACAGGGATATAACTATTTAAACTATCATGGTCACTTGCAATAGAGTAATTATTAACGGGATTATTACCATGTTTATATTTGTGAGTATCCGATATTTCGGCACAGTTGCATGCGCCATGATCACGGAATTACTGAAGTTAATGCTGGTTTGTTTTTTATGAGCAGACAAAACGATCTACCCTCTTCCTTACTCGTTATTATTTGCGGTTATTTGCGGAATTTATCTTATTTGCGGAAGTTTTGCACTCGATGCCCGTACCACCGGTTTCTAAGTCACTATTCACTCGAAATTGCTCACGACACACTACACTCACAGTATCGGAACGCGGAACGGCTTTATTGTTGTTTTTGCAGTTTTTAACAAGACTAATCACTGGATTCCAGACACGCGACAGTTGGATGAAGCGTGAGGATGGATGGATGGTATACCTGCATTAGATCGCGTAGAGAGACGTAAGCCCATTGTGCCACCATTATAGCGGAAGATACTCCCACTGATAATGCTCAGCATTGCCTGCAAGAGTGCACGACTTGGGAGCAGCAACGCCGCACTCTAACGGCGGTGATTGGCTCCGATCTCTCGGTGGCCAGCGTAGTAAAGGCCATAACTGGGCACCGCTATGTGATGGGTACTTTTGGGAAGAGTTATAACTTTTAGGATGTGATCCATTCGTGGGGGAGTGGGAGTCTCACATAACCACCGTGTTTCCGAATTTTTTGATTTGGGGAACGTAGCATTGATTTTTGTACGAAAAAATACGAAAATGGACGAAGTCGCGGGCAAACTGCTAGTTTCTTTATAAATATAAAATATTTCTTTTATTTTGTTTGTTTTAGTATGTGATACCACTGTTCGTGATAACGTTTGCGTATGCGCATATGGCGATGAAGCTATGGGGAGCGCGAGCTCCAGGCACTGCGCTGGAGTCAAGAGACGCCAACCACATGAAGAATAAGAAGAAGGTGAGAATATAAACATCTTGTTACAGTCATTTACTTGTCAACCATATAATAATATGGAAGCTTAAGATGACACGACATAATGAGCTCTAATACGCTTTAATGAGACCATCAATTTAGAGCGACAATATACTTATGATCTGTTTGACTGGTGACGGTGTAATAGTCATTGTACAAATGACACAAATATTATAAATTTCATTTTTTTAATGGTGAAAAAAGTAGCAAATTATAATAAGATTATTTTCTCACTAATTATAATATTAACAATGAGACTAAAGACTACTACTATTGCCTAAAGATTAAGAAAAATGTGCTGCTTGTTGTATTCGATCCGGTGGGAAGGTTCGGGGACGGGCCTTAAGTGGCCCATTGCCCGGGCATCTTCTAGAAGACGATGTTGATCGGCCCAGAATATGGCAGGGCTCAATCATATTTTTCCTAAGAAAAATGTTAATATAATGTTAAAAAAGAGAATGTGTTAAAAAAAATCCACGAGCAGGATTCGGACCCGCACCCCATGACGTCATAAATATAGCTTGCCTAATTCACTGATCTTCTAGATTTTCCAACATCCGATCTTAAAAGATTTCAAGATCTTTTACGATCGGATGTTGATGACGTAGTTGCCGACATTGAATAGGGCTCCTTTGGCTTACAGTGTAAGAATAGATAGTGTTGATTAATTTTGGCGAGTTGGATTGAGCCACGATAGCTAAGTTGGTAGTGCACCTGACCCGGCATGTCATGGGGTGCGGATTCAAATCCCGCTCGTGGAATTTATTCAACACTTTGTCTTTTTTCAAATTGTAATTTGTTCGCAATAAAATTTGCGTAAAATTATATGTAAATAATCATATATATGTTATACGTTGGTTAAAAGTAAATAGACTTACGTCGCTGGCTGTGTACAGTACATTCGTATTACTTTTCTCAAAACCAATGTTTATACGAGGTAGTAACAGTGAAATCTACAATGTTTGCACTACAAAGTCATTCGCTCTGTCTAGTCTGTAAATAGTGTTAAGGTAAATTTTTATGTTGTTTTGTGCTGTAGATTGCATAACACGACTCTCATGTTTTTAATTAAAAAGGTCTAAGACTAAAATATGTGAAGGCCTTATTTGCGGAAGTTTACAGGTGAGCCCTGTACTGAAGTGTAAGAACCTTAAAACGTCGAAACAATTATTCTTTAAGGTTAGGTAGGTACAATCGGTTGTAAAAGTTCCGTAAACGAAAAAAAAACTAGAGTTGCAGGAAAAAACACATATAATTATTACTAATACATATATACACATACCAGGGCCCACATGTTTTACATTGCAAGTACAACGAAGCTTCAAATACTTATAGTTTGCGTAACTATAGTTCTGGCATACTTTATGAGCTACGTACAATATTAATACAAAATTCCTACTATATACTACGGAATATAGTAGGAATCTTGTATTAATTTTATATTTTTGTATTATTATTTTGTATTTACAGTAGGAGTTTTGTATTTGTACAGTAAGCAGTTATGTTATTATTAAAGTCCTACTTACTACATTTCATTCACAAAACATTAATCTACATATAAACTAACAGGGGAAGCTGATGATTAGGTAAAAATATTTCAATTGAATCACTTTTAATAAATAATCTTAATTCAAATAAATCGAATTGTTTTAGCGAGCAGAGCTTACGCACACGATTATTGGTTGATTTATGGGGATATGCACCTAAATCTCATGCCAGATCCTGATGTTCAAATCCGTCTCTGGATGTTTATTTTTCAAAGCTGAAAACATAATGTTTACCGGTGTTCGGGCGTGTTTTTATAATGAGGTTAAAAACGTTATGAAACCTATTTGTGTTTATGTTTGTAATGTTTCTAGTATGATAAATTAATGTATTAGTTTAGGATAATAAATATAAATAATTTTGGATGACGATGAAAGTGTGTTTCGGATATTTTAATGCATAGCCCGGGTTTGTGATCACCAACCAAAATTTGGAAAGCATGGTGATTAAGCCAATACCCATCAATTGTAGCGATGACTTGATTTTAATGATGGATGCCTTGTCCAGCAGTGGGACAGTACTTATACGTTATTTACGTTTCTTAACTTTTTTTTGGATGATGTTGGAACTTGAACTATTAGTTTTTGTTGTTAGGATCATCGATGAAACATTTCAAAAGTAACTCTAAACTCTAGTAAAGACGAGACTTGTTTTTATTCTTTAACTACTTTTTTCTAATTACCAGGCTGTCGGTGGAAGCCGCTACCACTGCGGATTATGCTATCCTACCTTTTATTGTCGTTACATAACAATGCTACTACTTAGTTTGTTATAGCGACTGGTTTAGATAGAATTCTGGATAGCTAGCAAAACAGACTTAAAATAAGCCAACTAAATAGCAACAAATGGAAGAATAAAATATTTTTAGGCCTGCGGAACCTCTGCTTGGTCTATCTACTAAATCACAGAGGAGATTAACAATGACAGGCTATAATAAAAAGGATAAAATAGCGAGTTTTGTCCAGTGGGTTTTGAGAATCGTCATTCGATGATTTATTGTGATTGCATTTTGAAACGGAAAATCGAAATCATTAAGTATATGGATGGTATTAGTAGTTAGATAAAACCAGATAAAAAAACACTAAATAATTAAATGATGCGATGGTATTTCGGAGGATTTGTATTACAGAAAAACATTCATATCTCGATTATAACGTAATAGTTCAATGCTGTAATTGGTCCAAACGTTAGAATTCGACCATTCCTTTGACAGTTATTCTCAATACTATTGGAAACCGATCCGATCCGAACCCTTCGGAGAATCTGGTAGGGCACGGGGACGCGCACTAGTGCGCGATGCCGTTCCCTCTAGATAACCTCCGAAGGTGATTCGTTTCACACGGCTTGAGGGACCCTTTACGTTCCTCGCCGCCCCCAAAAAAGCCCGGTGAAGCTGAAAATGCCGTAGAGGCAATCAGCAAGCTCTCTCAAAAAAAAAAAACTATTGGAAATGTAATCTCTTTCTGTTATTTAAGCCTTAGCGTTATAATCATCAATAGCTCTCATCAACCACATATCAGTTATGCTTGCTACTACCTTCTACTACCTACCTATACTTTGATGTTTCTAATTCGAATTGTTTGTTGCACAGGTGATCAAAATGCTGGTTTTAGTGGTTGCACTGTTCGCACTCTGCTGGCTCCCTCTCCAAAGTTATATGCTGTTGCAGTCATTCTTCCCGTCCATCAACGAGTGAGTTTTGTTGTATTTTAATGATATTTTGATTGGTAGAGCGTAATATATTTTTCAATGTATTTTCATCTTATGGCCATTCAGTAAGGTTCCAATTATGGTGACATCGATGTTGGTGCAGCCAAAGGGTTAAAGACATTTATACATTTCGATATCCCATATCTGTATGGGATAGCCTTCATTTGCTTATAAATTAAATAAACATTAAATCCAAGTTTTATTGCTTATGGTTTTAACAATATTGAACGTTAAAGTATTGGATACCCAAATGTAGAATGGATCTCAAACGCATCCGGTGACATCTTGTCATAGAACACGACCCATTTATGTATTTATTTATACTAATTAAATCAATTACAATACACGTATAAAATACTTCGCCTCTAACTCGCATGTTTGATGTGGCATCGCCCTTTGAATTGCCTATTCATTTATTATATTAGGCCGTCATGCATACAAAATAAGGTCTTACGTAGGTTAACAAAAGCAACTTATTATCTAGGTACCTACAAATATCTAACCAATGGCAAAACTATTTCTGTTATTAATTTATCATTAGTAACGTCAAGGTTGAAGAGGTGATTGTCATGTTTGTCTACCAACACCTCAGGGGTAATTTAATAAGCTCAAGTTTAGAATTTGGACAGTAACCCACAAATATAACTAGTGAGTGATTATAAGAAAACAAGATGATTTAAAACAGAATTATTAGGAGACTTATATAGCCTTTTTATCCTTCCGAATTTTTGGACATTAATAAGTCTATAATAAGTACAACATGTCATCGTAAATAATAATGTAGTAAATGTAATACAAAATTTACTTTTTTTTTGTAAATTAATAAAATATTATCAAAAACAAATTACATCAATTTTAATTATGCCGTTAATGTAAAAGGCTAACTGCCGTACTCAGAGACGTCAATTAGGTTTAATGACAATTAAATATCTTTCCTTCTTTATTTAGCAATATATGTAAATTTGACCGCAAGAGACTTAATTGTCATTAAAACTCAATTGACGTCTCTGAGTACGGCAGTTTAATAATGCTTGATCGCACAATTTAAAATTTAATAATTGAAGTTAATAATATCGTACGTCGTCATTGATGTTATGAAACATTCTGTTATTAGTGAAATTGCCTTGAATATGAGATGGCTTTCATCGAGATAACAATACGCTTTTCGTACATATTTTCGAGTAGTCTCTAGTCGCTATTGTCAGTTCCCTCATTCTTACAGCTGGTACAAAATGAATACCTGTTACAGCCGGAGTAAGGTATATGTGTATTTACACATTTTAAATGATGAAGTGAGAGTCACACTCATCAGGCTTACAAATAAACAAAGTATAAGCTTGGAATAGATATTCCGTTTTTTATTTTGAGAGAGAGTTTGCTGATTGCGTCATACGGCATTTTCAGCTTCACCAGGCTTGTTTGGGGGCGGCGAGAAACTTAAAGGGTTCCTCAAGCCGTCTCGGACCGGAACAAGATCTGTATTGCAATTTTTATCTTTAGGCTGAACAAAAAAATTTTTACAGAATGGTTGATATCCTTATAGCGTTTCCTTTAGTGTCGGTCCTAGACCTTTTACTTTATAGTCAGGAGGAAATTCCCTCATTACCATGATTGCATCTTCCCGAAGATAGCGGCATGCGTAAGGAGTTTTCTCCAGTTAAAAAAAGACTCTTTACTTTAAAAACACCTTTAGTTCTGCCATAACATTTCTGTAACTTGTTTAAAGATAAACTTCAATAATTTTTTTTTGGGTGTTATTTAAACGGTTAGCAAAGTATTCGTATTTTTGTTAGCAAAAAAATGCTAGTTGGGCAACAAAAAAGCTAGTTGGGCATCAACTTATGGTCAGCAAATATTTCTAAATCAGTCTTCAACTTATATAATTCAGAACAGCAGTATTAGCCGCTCCCCTCTTCCGTGACTGGCCTGGAAAAAAATATTAACTTAACCTAACCAACAGTAAGGATTTCTTATGGTGACCGATTGTATAATTCTGCTGACCAAATAATAATTTTGCTGACCAAACATTTATTTTGTAATACAAATAAATTATTTCCCTTTTCTTTTGAGCTGTATTGGGCTATTAAAACCTAAGAAATTGTAATTCTTACAGCATAAATTCATTATTAATTTAAAAAATACTTTGTTCAACATTTTTATAATATTTAAAAATACAATATAATGTACGATATATTTGTCTTTCAGGTACAGATACATAAACGTGTTGTTTTTCTGTTTCGACTGGCTCGCGATGAGCAACTCCTGCTACAACCCGTTCATTTACGCCATTTACAATGTAAGTATAATATATATGTCGGCAGCGGGGAGGTTGGTTTGTGTAGGTAGGACGGTCGAGCAAACTCGGATTCGCCGATAACACCGTTCATCTTGGATCTTCAAAATAAAGACGCAGTCGTATTCCTTACAGTCACTTTAATGTTATTTTAATATCACAATTAAATTATTTAGAAACAGTTGCCCGATGCAAATGGATTTTAGAAACGAAGTGAGTTCTGCGCGTGCGTACTCTCCGACCGCTCTCGTTCAAATGTGTCCAGTCCGTTGTCGCGCCAAGTCAACTTGACGTTGACATTTCGCGCACCATAGAGCATAGGCTGCGCAGACCACACTAAGTATGGACTATACTTGTCGTTGCTAAGCGATGCTAGCGCCACATCTCCGACATATATGTATATCTAGCGCTTACGCTTGTACAATTTTCACTATTTTAAGTTTTTAAATATGTTTATTATCTCACCATAAAATAACGTTAGCAAAGGTTTTAAATACAATTACACGGTTTATTTTGTGGAAGGCCGGTGTCTCAAATAGGTAATATATTGCCTGTCATTTAAGCACCAGGTCCCTTGACCTCAGACATTTTTACTAAAAAGCCTGTTTACAGAATCGCTATTACAATATATTTAAAGTATATTAAACTCTTGACATTAGGTTTTTACCGTTACCTTGCCAAGGGATACATTTAGTATTAAGTGTATACCTAGAAGTCCAGCACGAACATACGATCATGTTTATTACACAAAATACCTATAATTAAGCCTCTTTGGTAGTAGACAGGATCACTAGCATTACACCAGACAGTAATTTAGTGTTTAGGCAGTGTTTTTTTGAAATAATAAAACTAACTAAATTTAGAGTACCAAAATATTTAATAATTGACAATACAACACACATGAAGAGCACATACCATATTTAAACAAATGGTCGAACTAGCGGGCTACCTCAGTAGATACTAATCAGGATTTCCAACTAGGAACTGAATCTACAAATTCGTTGTGTCTAGGGATTCTTGTTATTCAAACTTCAAATTACATTGTTGATTCTCTACGTGTGTTAGTTTGTCGCGTATGATTCTACAGGGGTATTTTCTCCTGTATAAAATATACAGTTTATAAACGGGTTGCCTGGCTTTTTAACCAAGTAGAGTAAAAAGTAATGGGTGTTATTTAAACGGTTAGCAAAGTATTCGTGTTTTTGTTAGCAAAAAAATGCTAGTTGGGCAGCAAAAAAGCTAGGATGATACAAGTCTGCAACTTATATCATTCTGAACAACAGTTTTATGCCGCTCCCCCCTTCCGTGACTGGCCCTCGCTATGCTGCGCTTCGCTCGGGATTTTTTATTTAACTTAACCTAACCAACAGTACACACACCAACAACAACAATTGTATAATTCTGCTGACCAAATATTTATTTTGTAATACAATAAATTATTTCCCATAAGTAAATAGCCTATAGGTATACTGTTACGGTATAGGTGTATAGGTGTACTGCTAGGCAAAGGTCTCCATTATTAAAATCAAGCCATCGCTACAATTGATGGGTAGGTAATGAATGGGCTTTATCACCACGCTACCCAATTACCGGTTGGTGATCACAAACCCGGGCTATGCATCGAAAAATCCGAAACACACTTGGCCCGATCAGGGAATTGTATCGGATCGAGCGCTTTGCCACTCGGCCACCGAACCGAACTGAATAGATCAATAAAGATTTTTAACATATGACTAATAACTTGTATATCTTGACGATTTGAAGTGGGTGCCAGCACGAAATACCTATCCTATATACTTGCAAACTAATGACAACTCGCCTCTTCTACATTTAAGATGTATAGAACAAAGTAAAATAGAACACAATAAATATAGTTACTTACTAGGAGCGGTCCCGAATATTTTAAATTATAATATTTAAAATGCGAAACGAGATAACCGAAAGTATTTTATAACTATCACACGTGACTGATACAATATGTCACCAGCGTTGCCACACTGCTGCCAGGATTGCGTAAATTTCACCATACAAACAAGCAGTATCTTCCATGTTGTTCAATGATAAATCACACGCAATAAATTCGCTGACGTTAAGTATCTATGTGGGAATCGAAATAACACGCTCATACCCTATTGGTGTTTTAATAGAACGGAATAAATAAATAATAAATAAATAAACTTTCCTACACTCACACCAATTATCAAGCCTAAGAGAAGCTTCATTATGAAACTCGTTAAATGGTTGACAACGGATAAACATACTTAAAATACTTAAACACATACTTATTATACATAGAAAACACCCAGACCCGAGACAATCTAGAAAAACAATAATTTCTAAATTGACCCGACCGGGGATCGAACCCGGGACCTCAGAGATGGCGACACCATGAAAACCGGTGTACAAACCACTCGACCAAGGAGGTCGTCAAAATGTGTAAAAGGAACGTTTATAATCAATACCGATTAATTATAGATTCGATCGGTTGTTACACCTGTTTTAATTCTATTTATCGTATCTTTTGTAGATATGAATTTAGTTATTTAGGCTAGTAGAGAATCTAAAAAATTTGACAGTTTGTGGTAGGTTGATGTGCAGGCGTGTGTACGTTCGTCCAACTTGAAATAACTAAGAATCTATACGTGTTTTAAGACTAAAATTTCATAATAAATGTAGTTTTTTTCACTTTTTCCAAAATGTATTTTTTTATTTACTTTTTATGGTACAATGGTAAAACTACATGACATGACGTATGGGTATTATTATTTATTATTACTTTAGAGCATTATAATGCTCTAATTACCAATTTATTTACCATACGAAAGATCATTAATTAAATAAAGTCAGAGTCAACACTGACTTGTTATAAATAATTGGCATTATTAACATTTTGAGTTTCTGGCATTTTGCGTTTTCTGGCATTTTGCATTTCTGGCATTTTACGTTTCTGGCATTTTGCGTTTCTGGCTTTCTGCGTGTGGCTTTCTGCGTTTCTGGCTTTTTGTCTAACTGGCATTTTGCGTTCCTGACCACATGCGTACATACGACTTGGCCCTACAAAGTTATCAGCACTTTTATACAGTCGGAAATTCGCTACACATATTCTCGTTTTCGTTAAAGTCATGGAATTAATAAAAATTGCACACAGCGCTGACTTTTTTACAAACACACGGTTCGAAAGTTTTAATGGAAAGATGGCATTTTTGCTAGTTAAGGCTATCGCTTATTGAATTAAAGTCCAGAGGGCCTAAAAGTGGCATAACGCTAGTAGTATAGAATGATCAACGTTCCTATGGGATTGACATACTATTACGCCGTTATTTATACGTATCGTTGGTTTATGACAATCCCACCCATCTATCACTGTATTCCATTTCTATTCAACTAGCGTTATGTCACTTGTGTAAACTCAGATTATCTTAATCAAATACAATTTCTTTTAATGCATGTCTGTTTATTTTACTGTCTGGAAACTAATTTGTGGCTATAATAACACATTTTCAAACTAATATAGTTGAGTACAGCCAAGACGTGCTGGATCAGTGTTAACTATGGACGTGCTAGATTAATGCGCTAGATAATGCAAAGCGCAAAAATGATAACTCAGAAATTTTATATTTTTTTAGCAACTTTATCGATTTTCAGCAATATTTTATGTATAAGCGAATTTCAGCAAATGATGTCTGTAGTTATATAACAAATGTAAAGTGTTCTCTTAATATAAACAATTATGAATTTATAAAAGTTGATTTTATGGTTCGACTAATAATTATTCAAGCGTACTCAAAATGCAAACTTTTCGATAACAAGGATATAGACCACAATATAAAAACGAACTTATTTGTTTGTGAGGTAGTCATCGATTTTGGTAAAGAAATGGCCTTTACAAAAAAGTCGAGTTAATTTAATATTGAACAATCTATATAGTTAGTTTATATGTTTAAGTAAGTATCTAATTGTGACGCAAATTAAAAAATAAAGAGTATGTTAAAATAGCTGATAGAACTTTGTAATACAAAATTTATTGAACTTAAAAAACCAAAAGAGAGCAAAGAAAATAAGCTTATAAATCTTACAGAGCACCAGCAGCAATAATAATGTAAAATCACAAATAGTTTTTTTTATATATCTTTATTTTTAAGGGACTTTTGCCTTTTGGCATGTCAGTCCCATTATACCCAAACTATTGGCTTAACTCTATTAATATTAGGGACAGGGAATCACTGTCTGCAAAACTTTATTAAATTACACAAAGATATAGTAACCTCGGAATTTGGGTTATGTAAAATGCTTTGAATAATGCCAACATCTAGACGGTTAATGTTAAATTTGTTTATGACCGATTCCCTCTCTCTTTGATTCCTGTCACATTCATTGTCACAAATATTTTAGATATTATTAAATAAAGATAAAAAGGCCCCGTCATTACCTATCAAGGGAACGAGAAAAGCAGATATCGTATAGATATCAGCTCTATTCACTAATCTTATTTTCCTATGTAATAAAACTAGACATGCCAATGCCTAGTCCTTATCTATACACACTCACACGCACACCCCCTCACAAACACACACACACCCTCACAAACACACACACACCCTCACATATTTTTTTATGTCGCCACTGCTGGGGCACGAGCCTTCCCTATGTATGGATAGAGAAAACGGGCCATAAACCACCACGCGGGCCCAGTGCATTGCATTGGTGGTTGTTAACGACTGCTAATGCAGCCGGGACCAACGGCTTTACGATGTGATTTTGTTCAGCACTCGTAGAAAGGACGCGTTAACCACTGCACCATCAAGCTACTCTAATTCAATTTAACACGTTCCTTTCTTTCCTTTTTTATATAATTGGCATGTTTGTTCGATTCTGTTTTGTATAATTACTTTGTAATATTATTATTATTATTTCGGTTTATACTACCTTGGGAACCAGAGTTCTATTAATTGTGTAAAATTATTGTATTTTTACAAATAAAATTATAATTATTATACTTCCTAAAAGCGCAATATTAGCATTCTATTTATCCTGGAAAAGGAAGGGTTCTGAAACTTCTGTTATTTATGTAAATGAGTTTTTAGGTGCTTGTTTTGGAAATAAGGGTACGTGTAATTTGTTTTAAAAAAAGGATTCTCCTCAACAAAGGAAAACTTTCCTTCGAAATCGATATTCATACCGGAAGGCATTTACCACCGTGCATTGGTTTTTTTTTTAACATTAAATATTAATTGTAATTTCTTTCAGTAACAAGGTTATTGTTAACTTTTTTGGTTCTAGAAAGCATTTACTAAAATATCGATAATCAGTTTATTAACAAATCTTTCGGATTACCAAGACGCATGTCAGGTTGAGTTGACGAAAATAAATTTTGAAAGTTTAAGTGTACAGTCAGCAAAAGTCGCTGAAGACTAGTACGTACTTTGCCAAAGCAAGTAATGTTTATTTTTTATTTTTACTCTTTGTTCTTTATTAGAAACAAATTGTGTTTTGCTACTAAGTGTACTTTCGTCCAATTTGGAATTCGTCCAAAATGGATTCCATCTAAAGTGCAATCCGTCCAATGTGGAATCTGTCCTATAGATGGACAGAAAGAATAAAATAGGCACTATCTCTAATGATGTTATTCAGGGACTTTCGTTGCTGACCGTACCTTGTTTCAGAGGGAGAAATATTACAATGAAAGTGGCCTAGCGTCCTGACGCTCACATCTCTCGAGTCGAAGCTACCCCCACTCGTCTCTTGCAATAAATCGAACACAATGACCACCGCGAAGAATACTTCCCAAAAAAGTGTTTTATTTCCACATTCTCTCCTTAATGCCAATGTCAGAAAAGGTACTCCGTTACTAACAAAATGCCTGAGCTCGACAAAGAACATAGTACCTACTATTAGTAATTCTTTGACAAAGGTTCAACTTTTATGACATTCTTGAAAACTAAAAGGAAATACCTACTTCCAATACTGGCTTTTGACTAGGCAACTTAAATTATATTCCATAAAGCTTGAAAAAAAAACTGTTTTCCTATATCTATAGTCCCACTACATCCTTCGAAATAAATAAGAAATAAATAATAATAATATACTACTCAAAACAAAATAAGGGCCACGAGGTATTTTTTCATTTGGTGTAAATTATTAAACATTTACATATTGAAAGTAGTAAAATATTGAGTATACAAACTCTTTGATACCTAAACTTTTTAATATTGTAGTATTCATCTAGTGCTGGCAACAATTTTAAATAAAATATGATTTAAAATTATTTTTGAAAATTTTGATTCCATTTTCTTTGACGTTTTGCTTTCCTTAGCTTCTTGGTTTATTAGAAATTATCAGAGTTCATTGATATCTCGAGTCAGAAACATCTTTTGCAATATGCCACAAGCACGCAGGCGTCATATGGACTCGCTGACAGCAACCAGAGCCGTTACAATGATTGAAGAAGGTCATTCGCAGCGATCTGTGGGTTTGCAATTGGGATTTTCTTGAAGAGCTATTCAAAATCTATGGAATCGTTTCCAAGAGACCGGCAGTGTTAGAAGAAGATCTGATTCGGGCAGAGTTCGCATTACAACAGCTCAAGAGGATCGTTACATTCGATTAAGTGCGCGCCGAGATCGCACAACGACGGCCCGCAAGCTGCAAAATCGTTTACGGCTCACAACGGGTACTCGTGTCAGTGACCAAACTATTCGTAATCGATTGCATGAAGACCAGCAGGCATCAAGAAGGCGAGTTGTCCGTATTCCATTAACCAGAAATCATCGTGCAAATCGTTTAAGATTTTCCCGTCAACATTTGGACTGGGACATAAACCAATGGGGCATGGTGCTCTTCACAGACGAATGCAAAGTTAAATTTTTTAGCGACGATCGGAGTATTAGAGTATGGAGAAGACGCGGCGAGAGATTTTCAGAAGCCTGCATCCATGAAGTCGATCGTTTTGGTGGTCCAAATGTAATGATTTGGGGCGGGATAAGCTTACACGGCAAAACTGAGCTCGCTATTTTAAATGAGGGTACTGTTACTGCTCAGCGGTATATTGAGGAAGTCGTCAGACCACATGTGATCCCATTTGCCCAGCGAGCGGGTCCTGGATTCACCTTGATGCAAGACAATGCTCGTGCACACACGGCTCAAGCGACTCGGTTTGTACTGGAAGCGTCTCAAATTCAAGTCTTGCCGTGGCCGGCGAACAGTCCGGACTTAAATCCAATAGAGCACATGTGGGATCAGTTGAAACGAAGAGTTAGAGACAGTGATCAGGAAATCCACAACCAACAGCAACTCATCAACGCTGTTAAAAGGGCCTGGGAAGAGATTCCAATGGAAAATGTCAGGCATTTGATTGAGAGCATGCACTCCAGGCTTCAGGAGTGCGTAACGAAACGAGGGGGGCATACCCGTTACTAAAAGATGAGCATGGAGTATTTTCTTTTGTTTTCAGTAACTTTACATTGTTTTTATTTTTAACCTTAAATGTGTTTTTTCTTTCAAAAGCAAATAAACTTTTAAATCATTATTATTGGTCATTATTTTGGTCTACACGGTAAAAACAACATTAGTTTTCGTTATGGAGACAAAAAAATTAATATTGGTTTTATTATTTTCATGGTACAGACAAAATACCTCGTGGCCCTTATTTTGTTTTGAGTAGTATATATAATAATAATGTATAATCTTATTATAATATAGAGATATTACAAAATACAATATACAACAAAAGCTTAAACATTGCTATATAGTACTACCTACCTACTGAGTTTAAGACGGACATGTCCTCGACAGGTAATCGCATATCATGATACCGTAAGAGTTCATGTAATATTGAGTCGTTAGTGTTGTATCGTGCTAATGGATGCGGGTACTCCCACAAAAAACAACTTTAAGCTTAAACACAAATCAATTTCACACAAAATTATTCGTTTGCTAAGTTAATTCGTGATATGCTTGCAGTAACCATGCACGGATTTATACAAGAGTATACTACACGATGCTGCCTTGCAGAACATGGGCGTGTAAGCCGATGCCGGGCGGTTATTTACGAGCAAGCCTTCCATGTCGGAAACTTTAATAGGAATAGCTGCTCTATGTGCATATAACTAGCGATAACTTTTATACGGCTCTTCATTAGGGCGTGGAAAATTTTTAAATTCTTCGATCAATTTATGTAGGTACTAAATTCCCGATGAGCGCATGAAAAACGGTAGGTGACTTTGGTGCACGGAGCCACAATGACGTTTGTGGCGATGACACTAAATATTAAGTACAAATATTTTACAAAAACACAAATGTTGAAATAATTTCCAACCGAAATTATTCAACACTTTTTACTTTTTCTACTTTGAAAGCCAAAGGCGCCAATTCTTCTACTTCTTAACTGATCTTTAGTATTTGTAAAAATATTATGATCGGATGTTAATGACGGTAGTTGTTGACATTGAATGGGAGCCTTTGGCTTGGCTTTTTACTTAGAGTTAAAAAAGTAAATAGTATTGAATAATTTCGGCGTGCTGGTTAGAACCACGATAGCTCAATTGGCAGAGCACCTGACCCGCTATGTCAGAAGGGTGCACGTTCATATCCTGCTCGTGGAAATTTTTTCAACATATGTGTTTTTGTAATTTGTTCCGCAACAAAATTTGCGTTAAAAATTATATAAACTTTATATAAAATGTTAAAAATTAAAATACATTTTACAAATATTTTGCAACCTTAATTTAATCTTTATATTTAAGACTAGCGGCCCGCCCCGGCTTCGCACGGGTGTACTTTTTTTAATATAGTCTATGTTACTCAGCGCTAATGTAGCATTCTAATGGTGAAAGATTTTTTAATTACGGAATGAACTCGGGTGAAACTCCTTCCGGATCCTGTATCTAGTACATAATTGATCGACGGTTTGCTTTGAACTATTGTTTGTATTAAGTTGATAAGCTAAGTTGTTATTATAATTGATTGATTGTTCTTCACAACTGCCTTGGCTTATTAGGTAGGCCGTTATCCTTTATGATCCAGCGATTAGTTTTAGTGAGTATATACACACGGTTATTTGTGTGGTAAATACACATTCTTATACTTACCGAACTCATCAATATTTATATCGAAATCACTTGTCTTATAGCATTATAACAAGCTCTTATTAGTTACAGACTCATTTTTAATGTGTATATTTCGGTAAACCAACACTTTTTTTTATTTCTATTTTACTTAAAAACATTTTACTCTGAAATCTTATTAGCATGAAAATCGTTGTTCAACTCTGTCAATATTGATTACAAATCATTTTTTCATTTAGTTGGATAGATATGAATATATTTTTTTTATATTTTACGGGTAAGCACAGTGCCTTGATCTCATCTGATGTTAAGTGATGATAAGGCCAATGATGGAAGCGCACTTCACCCGGGATCTTGGTGCTAGCGAGCCAGGCGGACAAACACGCCCTACCACCAACCAAACCGAGTACACAAACATGTAACCCCCGCTGGGAATCGAACCCGGGACCTCTGGGTCTAATCCGGTGGTCTTAACCACTAGTCCATAGAGGCGGTTAAAATAAATAAAATATATGGGATTGACATAAGCCGCGCTAAATCACGTGGTCAAAATCTACCTTTAATGGACGATCTTATTAAAATTTGTAGTGTATTAAAATGAAATGTTCTTTAATACTACAAAATAAGCACGAGCACCCGCATCTGTTATGAATGCATTATTTATAACCGAATCTAACACAAATGGAAATAGCCTGCAAATGGACTGAACGACATCTCGTTAGCGAATGAACTAATGCAACAATACGTAGATGGCTTTAATGTGAATTTGTCCTGATAGCAACAGAAAATACACATTGATATTCCTATAAAGAAACGTCGAATAAATTACTGGTACAGCATTAATTCCACAGAGACCTATCTTTTTTTTCTGAATTTGTCGTTTCATTGAACACAAATCGATCTCGCCATGCCAATCTAGTCTAGACAGTAATCTTATTAGCTAGAACTAAAAATAAGATATTGGAACTAAACATGTGTGTGGTACAAACGGGTGCACATCGACCTATCCAAAACTTCAAATTTCTTCAATAAATGTTTAACCATATGCCATATCTATACACATAATAAAACTAAAGAGGGTCGAAAGTTTGTACATGGAAGATATTCAAAAAGGTTAGCTGGGGATACTTAGAATCGATAACAGAACACGTTCCAAGAGTCATTAGAATTTTTGTCTGTTTGTCTGTTTATTTGACCGCGCATCACGTGAAAATGGCTGAACGGATTTTTATGCAAACTTTGCGCATGGAAGACCATGACCCGGATAAGGACATATGATACTTTTGGTCCCGGTAACAGGTTCCTGTGGGATAGTGTAGTCTTCGCGAACGAAGTCGCGGGCAACAACTAGTAGGTAAATAAAGTTCAAAGTCTATTGAGGAGATTTAACAGTTTGTGGTATCTTATGTGCAGGCGTGTGTACAAGTATTTATAAAATGGGAATCTGTGAAGGTACCTAGATATTTCTGTATCAAACTTAATAAACGAGCTTTTTTAAATGTATAATGTCAATGACCATCTGGTGTAATAGTTGTTATCTTAAAGATCCTGATTTTGTTTTCCGGTAGGGTCACGTGAACTTGTCAAATAATGTACATTTTATCTGATATCTTAGCCTGCCGAAGTTTCCATATCGTCGGGGTTTTTCGTGCAATAATATAAAACATAGCTTTAACACAAAACTAAAGTTAAGATCTAAAGGCATTTGAAGGGTGTACCTACCTGTGTTCGATTTAAATCATTGCCTTGCATTTCAGGAAAAATTCAAGAAAGAATTTAAGCAGCGATTCACATTTGGACAGAAGCCCAACAGATTCGCTAACGATAGTTATGAGGTAAGTTCGAATTATTCCCCAGAGATACACTTTCCCCGTAGAGACCCTTTTAATAAAACTGCGCTTTTATTCCTGTAAGATACACTTTTTTTAACTACCAATTTGTCCTTTTAGATACAAAATGTTTATTTTTTGATAAGTATATAACTTTAACGCAAATTTTGTTGCGAAACAAATTACAAAATCACAAATGTTGAAAAATTTTCCACGAACAGGATTTGAACCTGCACCCTTCTGACATACCGGGTCAGGTGCTCTTCTAATTGAGCTATTATGGTTCTAACCAGCCCGCCGAAATTATACAACACTATTTACTATTTTTACTTTGCTCGTGTAATTTTTTTCAACATTTGTGTTTTTGTCTCTTAGATACACTTTTCGGTACTGTTGTGTATAAAATAATTGCTGAAGATAAATAATTTGAATGTATAAACCAGTATCTATATGCATTACGTCTAGATAATTATAGCAAATAATAAATGTTTTTAAACATTTGCCAACAGCGACAACTGCGTCGACCGACGGCTGATTGATCGATAACCTAATTAAGCTTCAACTTAATTTGATGGTGTGATGTTATTTTTTTAAATTTTTTATATAAACTGAAAGTAGCGATTTGCCTCACATGGGATTCGAATAGTCTTTTTCGAAATGCTATTTTCAATTATGATGGAAATAAAGTATTAAGTAATATTAAGTTTACCTTCTAATTATACAAATAATATTATTGATCTACCAGAAAACATAAATTCATTATTAAGTATTTAGCTATTATTGCTCACTTTTTTATCTCTGTTGCCTGGAGGTAAATGTCAATTTAAAGGTGGAGACCTCCTTTGCGTTAAAAGTTTTTTAAGATAATATATGAGAGCAAGAATCTGTATAGTATATCTAAGCTTATTTGCATAGCAATTATAACGTCATTCTAAGCTATGGAAAAGTAACAAATCCATTATAGTAATTTTGTTGCAGGATGGCCAGTCGTACAGGACTCGGATTCTCTCATTTCGTTCAATGAACGAGAGGAGCGTGTATTCAGCCAGGAAATCAATCAACCTCACACAAATGGACAACCTCAAGAACACAACAAGAAACTCTTGTCATTGTTTACGGAATCAAAACAATTTTAAAGAAAACGGTTTTCAATTTCTGAAACCAGAAGAGTACCATAGAAATGATAGTAAAAGATATTTGAGTGATGAAGGAACGAGTAGAAGGAAGTCGGGAAAAAGGCTGTCCAATGGCAATGATATAGCCATTGGAGACGAAAGAGTTGGTGAACTATATATTTTTCCAAATAGCAACATCGTTGAGTTTACAGATATAGCGTATGAAGACAAAGTATGAATACATTAATAGTTAACATTTTATTGTGATATAATAGTTACGATTACATGTAGAATTAAAATAAATTGCTTAATGGTAAGAGTAATAAGGACTTTTCTTTTAACATAACCATTGTGATATAAAAATTCCAAACCATTTATTTAAAAACTTCGTAGAATTGCTACGTCGACATGATAAAATATTATAAATTCATAAAAATGACAATACCAAAGTGGTAGAACTCTTGTAGAAGTAAGAGTAGAGTAGAAGAAGAAGAAGTAAGAAGTAGAGTGGTAGAACACAAAACAGTCTATAACTACTACGGATGTTCAGTAACTAACATCCATTACTGAACCCTGAAACCAGTTTCAATTAGATAAAGACGGGTAATCACTTACAAAACAAACAGAAAGCATCCAATGCAACTTACACAGGACAAAGCAAAGCCACGACAAAGATTAGAACGGTGTACCGGCAACTTCAATTAAGACGACAAAAGCCTGAACTAGTTAGTTTCCTGTCCCTCACAATGAGTCAAAGTATCAAACATTTTAATTTTCTTCACTCACCGCCAGTATTATAGTTTCACAAAACGATGTTGTCAGCTATTAATTGAAACTTCTATCACTTGTCTAGCTTTCATTGCATTTGAATGTTTCACATTTTTATTGCTGCCCGATTTACAGAAACAATTATTGAAGACGACAGTTTTAACGATATTGGTATCACAAATAAGAGGATCCCAAAAACGCTAAAATTTTCAATTTCTGACCAAACCTAACATTATCAGCTCATTTGATGTCACCACTGGGGCACGAGCCTTCCCTATGGATGGATAGGAAGAAACTAGTTTTATCATGTCCAAAGCATAGTCACGACTTTATTCGCCATGAAGCAAGGAAAGCTTACCTGGACCGAAGCACGGAAGGCGCTTTCGTCATCGCGAGCCATCGGTCGTCTCAGGTACGTGGTAATGTCTTGGAGTCAAACCTGCGAGCTCTTCAAGCCGTTGACAACTGGCAAGATACTCTATGTAACAACATAGGCATAGTTGTTCAAAACCGAACCAATCTGAAGTATGAAAATAAAATAAACTTATGATTTGTTTATTTATAATGTACATATTTTCATATAATCAAAATAAAATATCGCAGTTTTTTTTACGATATATTTTTTTTAATACCTGTCGTTACAGGTACTAAATTAGAAGTTTTTGGACCTCTTGCCGGTCTGCATGCATCACTTTTACTGTGCTTAATATGTGTCTGTAGATCCAGTTTCATAAAAAGCGAAGTCAATCAGTACTATTTATTTGTATCCGCAAAGTTAACACCAATTTACTATGAACATTAATAGTAATATTCATTACTAGGGGCCCGCTCCCGACTTCGTCCGCTTGAGTGATCACCCGTATCCTATAGAACCCTATAGTAGCGCCACCTTCCGGGTCCAATTATATGCATATTTTATTTATACATATAAACCTTCCTCTTGAATCACTCTATCTATTGCTGAAAACTGCATTAAAATCCGTTTCGTAGTTAAAAAGATAAGCGTAAGATAAGATAAGATAAGATTAAGCGTACAGACAGTGGGAGCGACTTTATTTGTAAAGATCTTAAATGGTCTCATTGATTTCTAAATAACAACCCTTGATTATGTACCTACTTACATGTATATAAACAAATCTAGCAACATAAAATAAGAATCTGTCTCAAGGCTACATACACCGTTGGTGGGTTAGGTACTAGCTATTAATGTGTTGAAAATGTATGCGTTCGCATCTCCTAAGAGGAAGTATCAATCTGTTTTGTAGCTTCAGATCCTCGTTCACAACAAAGCGAACATAAGCACTATAATTTACCGGCAACGTTCCTAACAGGTACCTACAGTTTATTTCCCTAAAAACACATCTGTTTCATGTCAATGTTATCTGGTTGTCTATTTGTGTGCGGTTAATTAGACTGTTTACATTTCTACATTTTTCGTCAGATCATCATACAGCTTAGATTAGAAAACATTGCGTGATAAAAAATTAAAGATGAATTAAGAGTTTTAAAATTTTTAGCTTTTAAATGTCTAAGGATTTGTAGAATAACCGTTCATTAACAATTAATTGCAGCTTTTATCGAACTAGGAAAGTAATAAGTAAAAACGCCTCCATCATTGAAATCAAGTCATCACTAAATGCACGTTAGTGATCACAGACCTGACCTGGGAATTGAACCTAGGATCTTTGGGTAATGGTCGGGTAACGAGCCGGTCACTTTGCCATTTGGTCACAGAGGAGTTCATGAATGAAAAATAAGGAATAAAAAAGTTTTGCTTATTTGTTTAAGGACACTAATGAAGGGCAATAATGAAATAAAATATGTTCAAAAAAAGTTTATTTGTAGAAATGTCATTAATAATAATACGTTTAATTAAACAAATCATTCATACATTCAAATATTACAAACCATCGCAAAAATAATTAACAAAAACATTAATTTAACAATTACACTGATAAAGTCTGATAAAGTAAGATAACTCGAAGTTTGGAAGCCTTATTAGACAATAAGATTTTACTATCTTGTAATCAAATGGTTTAAGTTGTGCACAATAACATCACCAAAAATCAAAACATCTTTAAACAACACAAAGATTGAGACACTATTATTTACCAACTACGAAAATCTTAGTGTAATACTCCATTAATGTAGCCAAAAAAAATGTTCTAGGCTAATTTCATATTTAAAGCTTAACATCGTTAGTCAGACAATCAAAAAATGTTAGAGCCAATTTAATCTTAGTAATTAGTAAGTAGTAACACAAGACTGTTGCCTTACTCATCAAATATACAAGTTCGTAGCATAATACATATGACTCGGTAAGGGTCCGCGTTGGCTGCGGGTCTCCGGTCTTCGAGATAGCCTCTCTTGTCTTCGGACACCTGGCGCGGGATCCTGACACTGCAGCATCGGTTGGCCACCCCTGGTAATTGTGAAATTTGTGTAAGCATATTATTATAACAGAGAAGCGCTTTAAGCGCTAAGTTTTTTTAAATATCTTACGGGTAAGCACTTGGCCTTTATCTCACCTGATGTTAAGTGATGATAAGAATTCCTTAACTAATGAGGCACTAGCTATCTTATTTCTAGCTGCCGGAACACAACAATGCCACAAACATTAATGTTATGGCGACATATTTAGATAAGCTGGTGATAGCTAGCCAGGCGGGCAAACAAGCCCTACCACCAACCAAATCGAGTACACAAACATGTATCCCCTGCTGGGAATCGAACCTGGGACCTCTGGGTCTAAACCGGTGGACTTAGCGACTAGACCACAGATGCAGTTAAAATCTTAATGCCAGATCTATCCGATTTATTCCTTGTAATGTGTTTTTGTTGCTATTACTTGTTATCTAGCTTATAAGCATGTTGGCAATGCTTTGTTTGAATCTAATTTAATAAGTGACGTAAAATTACAAAAGAAAAATATAAATGCTTAACACCGTAACATTTTATCACTTTTCTGGTATTCTCATTACCGTAAGATAAATCGGTATCAAAATTTGATTTTTATACGTAATGGTCAATTTGATCGCCACTAATGCCAATGATCAGCAAGTAAGCTTTACGTGAGCGTTCGTCATCAAATAGGAAATTGAATTAGACTCAACGTTCCAATTCTGGCATCTCTTGCAGCGAGAAGCCTATTTCGGAAAATGTAGGCTATTCGTATCAATACATCAACTCGTCTGACCGCCTTGGGCGAGTAGCTGTATTAGCTTAAGTGGACCAAATGGAGAACGTGTTTCCGACCCTTTGTTTTCTTTATTTATATTCTACAGCGAGTATGCCTTTACTTTCACAACTATCGAAACACCTCAATGCTTCTGAGATAGATGATAGATAGATGTTTGGTAGCCAGACGGACTTCAAAGAAGCCTTAACAAAAACCAAACTGAGAACAATGTGTGCGGGCACATATTGTTTGGAACCGGGACCTTTGTGTCTGAAACTGGCAGTCTAACCACGCAGGGACGGTCGGTATAATGTTGATCTGGTATTAAGATCCGGTGGAAATGGTAAGTTAGTTTTCTGGGTATGGCAACCTTTTCGTATTACCACTTGATGGGACTTCTTGGCGGGAAAGTGAAGAGTCATGTCTGCGGTTTTGTTTTATTTTCTAAAATTGTGTTATGTCGAATATTAATGTGAAATAATGGTGGATTATTAACCGTTAAGTGTTCGTGAGTGTGCATGAGTGTTGGCAAATGAAACAAAACAGTGCAATGTTACTTTTCAAATTCTCACAAGAAGTCTGCGTGAGGACTTAGTAAAGCCCCACATCTTTACTGAGATACTCGAGGGGTTGGGGGGGTAATATCATTTCTCATTTCTATTATCATTCATCATCATCAATATTGTTTATTTATGTATTACAATGAAATTAAGAAACTATGTAAGATTTCGGCATATGGACACGAATTCCTGCCATGTACAACTTCAAATAAAAAAAAATAAAAGAAACCACTTGATGGAGTTCTTGGCGGGAAAGTGAAGAGTCATGTCCGCAGTTTTGTTTTGTTTTCTAAAATTTGTGTTATGTTGAATATTAATGTGAGATAATGGTGGATTATTAACCGTTAAGTGTTCGTGAGTGTGCATGAGTGTTGGCAAGTGAAACAATACAGTGCAACGTCACTTTTCAAATTCTCTCAAGAAGTCTACCCGCGGAGTTAGTAAAGCCCCATATCTTTACTGATATACTCGAGGGGTTGGGGGGTCTATCATTTCTCACGTCTCATTCTATTATCATTAATCATCATCATATAGAAGACAGGAAAAAACGTATAATTTAAGTTTTCGACTGAAGGACTAGTCATGGTCACTAATAAATTTAAAAAAATAGTGGATGGTTATTAGTTCAGCATTACACTCAATCAATGTTAGTGTTTTTAAGACCACAATAGAAAACAGACGAAACTAAAAGCTCCACATAATATGACGTTATATAAAAATCTAATCTAATTTGATCGGGTGGATTGTTTCACTTTTTTGTGTGTAAGTAATATTGTAATAGAGTACTGTCACGCAAGCCAGAGCTTCAAATTGCTATGGTACGAGTTAAAAAAGTTAACCGTAAGCTTCTGCGTTGAATACATATACAAATTAAGTTAGGTAAGGGCGGAGGTGATGTTATCTGTCGTCCTGCCTCCAAGAGAAGCTAGGTTAGCCAACTTATCGCGGTCGAAAGGTCTTCGTAAATGGTCACGTTTTGAATTGAGGCCTTGATGAAAGTTGTATTGCCAAATCATTTTTTTAAAGGAAAAATTATCGTAATGTCTGGTCACTTGAAGGATAATTAGATAGATAGGGAGGTAACACACTTTATTGCTCACATAGAAAACAAATAATGAAAAATAAGTTACACAAATTTAAACTAACTTTAGTTTTAAACTTTATAGTTTATTAGTTCCCTTCATCTGAATGGTTTTCTCAGAAATCGCTTGAAAAAAATAATTGGCGGGTATTGGCTTAACCACCACGCTTGCCAAAATGCGGGTTGAAAATTCCAAAGCCGGGCTATGCATATTTACCTTATGAAAAAAAATTAAAATGTAAAAAAAATGATAATAATATGATAAATGAATGACATAATTATTATAAACCAGAGAGTGTGAGGTAAATAGGAGTAGAGTTAAAACAAACTCAAAATGGCTTATTTATCTAATCTAGCACTTCATAACAAAACACAATATCTGAAAACTTTAGAAATAGTGATAAAAGAAAAAAGTTGAAGTTGTTTTCTTAAATGCGACCCGTTATAGCGAAACTCTTTCCCTCAATGTACTGAGACATAAATAAGCGAAGGGCTTCGTAATCTAGCGTAACTTGAAAGTAGGTATTTTTATAGCTTGCATTCAACTATAAGGGAGAAACAGTGAGAAAAGATTTAGTAGACTCCCAAGATAAAGTAATTACTCCTGTCTGAAATGTTTATCGCGATGGCTTCACGCTATGTAAATATTTAAAGAAATAAAGACATCGACAGTAAAAAGAGAAAGTCTGATAACATTAAAAAGTTTAATAGTTGCCACTTTAATTTTATATATAACTAGTTGTTGCCCGCGACTTCGTTCGCGAAGACTACAGCATAAAAAAAAAAACTAAAAAAAAAAAAGTATCCTATATGCTGGTCTAGGTCATGGTCTGTATATGAGGAAAGTTTCGTTAAAATCCATTCAGTAGTTTTTACGTGAAAGAGTAACAAACATCCATCCATACTTACAAACTCAAAAAATGTGTTTTTTTTACGACCTCACATTAGAAACCTCAAAAATTGTAGCCTATGTGTTATTCTGATGTATAAGCTATATTGTGGTAAAGTTTCATTCAAATCCATTCAGTAGTTTTTACGTGAAAGAGTAACAAACATCCATACATCCATACTTACAAACTTTCGCCTTTATAATAGTAGTAGGATAAATCAGTTTCGCTAAACTGTTCTCCGATACAGGTCAATAAATATGTTACTGTTTGGGCTTGTTTAAGTTCGCTAGGCTAAAGGCATTGTTGTGAGTTCGACAATCAGCCATACGATAGCCAGTTCTTCAGTAGTTAAAGATTCCAGGTGAAGTGCGCTTCCACCTTTTTGCTTTATCGTTCATAATCATCAGGGGGATGAAAGGCAGGAATGTCCTCTTACGTACAGCTGGTTTCTCACTGCTGTCGTAAGATGGCCATCGATAAACAAATGAAGGTAGGTAGCAAATTCTCCTAAAGATACTCTACACTGTATTCTGATTTCGCTCGTGCGGATTCAACTAAACATGTAACATGATAAACGCACACTCAGAAAGTAAGTTTCATAAGCATCCGCTACTGAGCGATTTCAGCAATTTTTATATAGGTGACGGAAGACGCAGTGTAGCCAGGCCTCCAGCAAAGTGGACCTACTGGTTAAAGTCGTGGGTAGCCGCAGGATGCAAGCAGCATAAACCGGTCGTTGTGGGGGAGGCCTTTGTCCAGCAGTGGACGTCTCTCGGCTGAGATAACGATGATGACGCCGATTCTTAAACTACTTTAAACAACGTGACCTTACGCTCTGGACAAATATTGAAAACCCGTGCCGTGTAACGCTACTTCTAAGAAATGCTGTTTAGTATTAATTTTTTAATCATAAGCGTTAAAAGTTACAGCTCCTAAGCGACAACAAATAGTAACACACTGTATCAATCATTGACAATGATAACATAAGTGGAGTGACTCATTAACGGTGCCCGCCCACGACCGACTTTTTGTAGTGCCGACAATCGGACCAATTTTTTCGCCAAAGTTGTATCACCTATTTTGTGACCGACTTTTTGTAGGACGTGTGCGTTGCAACAAAGAATTTCATACGTTTCATTTTCACCGACTAAAAAATCTGTCACCGATTATCGGCTTTAGTTGCATGACACACACATCTCAGTGCCAAACAAGATGTACGCGTGTTTTCAGAAACAAAATTGCAGCTTCAAAAGTAGAATCGAATATGTAACAAAATGCTATGTGCATTTAATGTCACTAAAAGCGGTTCCAAAGTTGAGTTATTTGAAATTTGAAAAAAGTTGATTCTTCGGTTAATACTTGACTGATTGTTATAATACTTCTTATGTTGATCATAAATATCTAAATGAAAGTGTATGTAGTGCTAATATTTGTGCAGAGGCTCGGAACATTCCGTATATATCCAACCTGCGGTGAAGTCCTTAATGTGAGGCATGTTGTTCTTGCCAGTGAGACGCCGCGCGTTGTCAGCGCCATTGTTCGCGTCGTACTCATTGATGTGCGCGCCGTGACGACGCGCCAGCTTGTCGATAGCTCGTTCTATAACCCTGTTGGCATATAAATATTATCATCACCAGCTCATATTATGTTCCCACTGGT
Source organism: Eudonia truncicolella (assembly GCA_949315975.1). Classification (NCBI taxonomy): domain Eukaryota; kingdom Metazoa; phylum Arthropoda; class Insecta; order Lepidoptera; family Crambidae; genus Eudonia; species Eudonia truncicolella. The sequence continues at coordinate 9,521,988 of OX438830.1, forward strand.
GGGGTGTGAGCCTTCCCTGTGAACACCACAACGGGAAGTCAGAAAACCACGCAGAGCCATAGAGTATTGGTGGTATATTGGTGGTTGTTAAGACTGCTGATGCAGCCGAGTTTTATTTAAGTCGACTATGAATGACTCTACCACCTTAGAAGTGAATATTGTTTGTATATAATAAAACAACAAGGTCTACTTTTGCTTACAAGACCAAGTAACACATACGTTGTCATCATTGGAAATGAGTCTTAGCGAAATTTTATTGTAATGGAAGTTTTTGCCAGAAGTGGTAAAGCAATTTCATGATCAAATATACTTTGATGTTTCAGACGTAAAGACGAAAAGCTTTTACTGACAATAAAAAAGCGAGATATCATTCACATACTGACAGACAAATGACGAAAAATCCCAAGAACAATGAAGGCTATAAACTTGAAATGTAGTATAGGTATAGAACATATTCGTTGGTTGATACGAATGTTCACGCAGATATTAAGATGGAAATGTTTTATTGAAAAATAAAACAAATAGCATTATAAGGACGGTCTTCCAACATATATGACGTAACAACCTATACTCGAGAAGCTCGAGGAGCTCGATGGCGCTGTGATAAACGCGGTCGGTCTGAGATTGCTGAAGCTAAGCAACATCGCTAAGGCCGGTCAACAAAATTACTGACAAAAAATTTATCATCTCAAGGGGGATGAACTTACTTGCGTCCGTAGGACTTACCATTTATTCCTAGTCGCACCCTACACGTGTCCCCTGGGTGATGCCAAACAAGTAACAACGCAGAGTCTCAGGCGGCGCGGCGGTTGATTAACCTGACTAGCGTTAGCTTAAATTAGGTAATAGGAAATGATCTCCCAACCCGTAAGCTCGTGGACTTGTTTCGCGAGAGTGGGGGCTTTGGCTTTGCTGCCCGGGCCAAGAGGAAGTTACCCTCCGTAAACATATAACCCCAACCCTACGGTGAGTAACGTTCCAAAAGGATGAATGGCTGATGGGATATCAGTACTGAGCGCCAACCTCAATGGACCTGGCTAACATTGTTGTAGAGTGCCTTCACATAAGAATGGGCGTCACCTCATGTGTGACCGGATTTTATCGACCCCACTCGTGGGAACAAAAACGGAGTCTAATAATATAAAAAATCCTTCACCAAATAAAAAACCAGCAAACAAAATACTAGCTCAACAAGTATTTCATCCTTCATTATTTAATAAGACAAGATCCCAAGCTGCATTAGCAGTCATTAACAACCACCGCGCCCCACACTGGGCTCGCGCCGCATCTTGGTTAATGGCCCGTTGTCCCTACCAGTGTTTCCATCCATAGGAAAAGCTCGTAACACAGCTCGTGTTCATATTTCAAAAAATAAATTAATTTAAAGCATTTCATAGCATTGGACCTGTAACCCAATAGTCGTGAGTTCGATTCCCACTTAGCTTAATGAGATTGGTTGATTTTATCTAGTAAAATTTAACAACATACATATAGCATTGTGAATGCGTAATGAATATCATATTCACTCACAAAATGCCGTCCTCGAGCCGCATGTCCTTGGTAGAGAAGTAGGAGAAAGTGCCGTTGCCCGGCCAATCAGGTACCGGCTGAGGTTCGAAGGTCGCCACTGTTCCATACTCCTCCGCCAGGCGTGCCAAAATATACCGGGCCATCCACAGGTCGTCCGCCGCCCTCATTCCAGGACTTGGACCCACCTGTAATTAAAGACATTGTTATCGTAATAATATACAGTTAAACATGCGCGTTTCATCTGGAACGATTTTTTAATGGGGTTTAATGTAAACTACTTTATTTTTTATTATTTACTTTAGTACTAGTAGTAGTAGTCCTTTAACCTTGGATATGCGCGAACACTGATCAGCGCCACCAAACAATAAAAATTCTATTGTGTTTGTATTCAAGGCAGACAAAAACAAATAAAAACAGAAATCTACGATGCGTGTAGAAACGAAGAAGCAACTTGCGGATCGGCACGGCGGCGGGCGCGGCGCGCGGCGGCGCGGCGCCGCCGGCGGGTTGAGGACGGGTAGTGAGCCACAATCCTGCTCCATTAATTAGCTGTCTTCGCATCTGAACTCCGCTTCTGCTTAATATTAGCTAGAGTGGAGTCATTTGGCTCCTCATCGATAAAAAAAAACTTTGTAACATAAGTAGGTTTTAGCTTTCTTACTTCTAAAGAATACGAAAACAACTTTTGTTCTTTTACTTTGTTGTTTGTGTCTAATGCTTTGTTCTGCATTCTGCGTTCTCCTCGTCTATACCTACTTATTTTTTATCCATAAACCTGCTGTCATTTGTTACCTAATGGCTGAGATACCGCGAAATCACCATAGGAGGTAGGTAACTCAACATTATTATACGTACATGCTTTCAAAAGTTTAACTTTATTGTAGAACTTTAAACATATTGCGAAACGTTCCCGCGACAAGTTGTTTTCAGATGCTTTAGAAGCATTCGTTCTTCGTCTCGTTTGCCAAGCACGGTAAGTTACCTAACAAAATAGAATTTTAAAATACTAACAACCATTCTTACAATTTTGAGTAACTTTTCCGAATACGCATCATACTTCTGTATTACTCTCTCTGAAGTTAAGGCAGAAGATTTACACCATTGTGAAAAATCAATAGTAAAAACTGTTTCGCTTACATTAAATTTGTTACTCATAACTTTGTTACTTTATTTGTATTATTATCACACTTGCAACTTTCCTAAATGATGGCTTTCATCTTTATGAAAGAAGATCCTCTTCTTACCAAAATAATTTATAAAACTTTTCTTTTCAAAACAAAACAAAGGATCTTACAAGAAAATAAATATATAGGTAAATCCTAAGTGCATTAAGCTGCTTTAAAGGGGGGAAAGAAAATATTTCGGCCGCCACTTAAACGGTAACCTCGTTCCAACCCAACATCATACGGACCTTAATATATTCCTCAACGTAATACGTTAAGACTAAAGTCGACCCTTAAATTAAAAGGGAAGGGTTTTCCTTGCTCTATATTGATAGCATTGTTGTACTTACTTTTAAATATAATTCGGAGTTCAGCTAACAATAATCCTGAACAATTTGAACTCGAGCGCCGTAAGAGCATAAGTATTTTTCGTTTATATGAACCAAAAACGCATTATGACCACAACGCATACGCGTAACGACCAATACGTACAAAGACCTATTCGCAAACGGATCAAAAATGTGTGACTGGTCGTCACACGCATAACGACGAATACGTACAAACACCTTTTCGCATTATGAAACTACCTAATAATGCACATTAACATTTTTTTTTTGTATTATTAAAAGGAGGCAAGCGAGCAGGCGGGTCACCTGATGGAAAGTAATCACCGCCGCCCATGGACACCCGCAAAACCAAAGTAATCGCAGATGCATTGCCAGCCTTGAGGAAGGAGTTGGATCTTGAGGAGGAAGTAGGAATTGGAAGGGGGGGAGAGGTGAGAGATGGGCCTCCGGTACTTTCATTCACCGGGCGAAACACAATAGCAACGAGAGCCATTGTTTCACGCCGATATTCTGAGAGAGAGTGGTATTACGCCGGGCGAGCCGGCCCATTTCGTGCTGCAACGCAGCGTGGCTCTACCATTCAGACAGTGTCGCTCATTTAGCACCACCCAAGGGTCACGTGTAGGATCTCAAAGGTAAACCTACGGACGCGAGTAACTTTAACCACCGTTCAAGACACCGTGCTTGCTCCTGAAAATTACGAAAACCCGTTTCACACACTCACTTTACTAGATGCTGACAAACCTGGGCGCTTTTCTCCTCCCACGAAAACCCTGGTAACCCAAAGTAATTTCTTAATGTAAACATAATATAGGTATTGGTTTTGGTGATTTTTCTAGCGAATCCTTAATATTTATGTGGTATTTATGTTATAATATAATGTAACGTCTTAGTGATGTTTAGTTAGTTTAATTGACGTTTAAAATTAATGATTAACATTTTTGTTTAGACACGTTGACACGTAGCTTCGGTTGTCGTTTCTTCTCTAAATGCCAGATACATATTAAGAAATCGCTAGAAAAATCATTATGCAAAGAAAATAACGAGGACAGCTCTTTAGCTTTTCCTGTGACTAAATAAGTCGGAACGGTCCTGAACACTTTATTCCCGCATTTTCCCGATACCTGACTGGCAAATGGCACGCTTGGTGAGGTTGGGAGCTAATTTATTGGCACTCTTTAGGTACCATATACCGGCACATTATATAATTTATATGCTACCGAAACATTGAATCACATTATAGGTGTTTGAAGTATGAGGTGCGTAGTCATACCGACAGGGCAATGCTAGGAGTGAATACTAGAAATTGTGGTAAAATTCCCAGTTTTACGTTAAACTACTATGACTTAAACCCCTTCTTATAACAAGACAGGAAATTTATTTAAATAAAAAAATTAGTTTGACTTTGATAACATTAAAATAACTAAGTGTTTTTTATATATTTTAGCGTTTTATTAACGCTTAAATATACTTAAGTAAAATTTAAACACTGAAAAAAGACGACAACCTCAGGCGGGAATCGAACCACGCACCTTCCGCATTCCGGGCGGCTGCTTATGTTTTTTTAGTCAATGTTGACTAAAAAAACATAAGCATCAAGCACTGAAAAATTTCGACGGGTGAAAGCCAGACCTCGGTAGCCAAGTGGTTAAGGCAGCCGCCCGGAATGCGGAAGGTGCGTGGTTCGATTCCCGCCTGAGGTTGTCGTCTTTTTTCAGTGTTTAAATTTTATTAAAATAACTATTTTAAATTTCACCTGGAAGTTCCATTGGGAAGGCGTTGTGCCAGGATTGATCCCGTTGAGTTGCACGCCAGCAAAAAGGCAGCATCTGTAACATTATACATTTCCAATAGGGATTACGGCTTTAGATTGCGACAGCCGTATGAATCTATTAGATTTTGGAGCGATTACTTGTGTAGGTGTATTTACGTGTAATTTTGTAGTTTGTATAGTTTTTCGTCGAGACTGCGAGGAAGCGCTTGACTTTTATTTCACCTGATTGTAAGTGACATGAAAAAAAATGTTTAAATATTTTAAGTAGGGTTCTACGAGTATGGTCATTATAAACAACAAACACTTTATCTACCCTAACACCGATCTGAATCATTATATTTCGCGCAATGCATACGAATATAGATAAATAGCAAAACTATTATTTTTTTTTTAATTTAACATTTTGACTGTTTATACATGTTCTTTAAACCACATAAAATTTTATATATGTGCCGAAGGCACAACATAGTATCACGTAGGAAACGTACCACTCGTAGGGAACATTGGGAATCGTCAGAACGTGATGTAATTGCTGTATAAACAATTTCTGATCGATTTCTTAATCCGTGACATTTCCAAAAATATAGCATTTACTCCCGCCACTATTTTTGTACTATATAATCTTTGTTATTTAATTTATTAACTTAGTTTGAAAGTAAGAGTTAAATATATATCTACACTATCACCGCTGTTTAGTTCGTAATAATATATATAACTAGTCTTAGTAAAAGCCACTTGCATTAGAATCACACACACATAATTATATATTTAGCTTTCTGCCTAGCTTAAAACGTAATACTGTCTCTATCAACTGCAATCAATTTATTAGCTGTTCACTTTATTGAGCACAATGGCTTCTTAGCGCAAAACGCAAGACCATTATATTTTATAGCCGCTCATTAAATAAATAAACGCTTTAACTCGCCTGTAAAACGCCTCCATCAAATCCCTAGCGACGATCTTGTTCGCTCCAGTAGCGCAGTAGTAGGGCCCCGGGGGCGCTGGGAACCCCCCCGCAGGCCAACCCAAAGGCCGCCCGTCAGTTGTGGTCAGGAAGAACTCCTGGTTGAAACCGAACCACGGCTCCTCCACTTCACCCTTCTCGCAGAGCATCACGCAGTTCTTACGGTAGTTCGATGCTGAAAAATTTTAATTGACGTCACAGATTATTTATTATCAAATACTTAAGTAATAAATCAAAAGACTTACCTGACGTATGAGACGGCGCGTGATCGCGAACGAACCCAAGAGAAGCAGCTCTATCGCGGTTTACGCACTGAGCGACCGTAGAGGTTTTATTTCAAAACCACTGCCGAATTAGAATCTATATATATACTTTCAATAAAGAGGAGAACATTTGTGACTTTCTTTGTTTGTTTATACGTCGGAGCTAATCTCTGGAACTACTGATCCAATTCCAAAAAATATTTCATAGATAGATTGCTGCATCCCTTGACGGTAACATTTTATTAGTAGGGTAGGGTTTATTTTATTTTAGAAAAGATTTTTTATATCTTACATCCACGCCAGCGAAGTCGCGAGTAAAGTGCTAGTATGTAATACAATTCCATATACTGCGGTAGTACGTAGATAAGTAATCAGCTATGCCATTGCGCTCATTTACTGAGGTCTCTATAATTCAAATGGCCGGCACGTTTAATATTAAGAGAATGTAGTGGTAATGCCACAGAGAAGCTTCTTTAGAAACAAACTAAAAAGAGATTTAATTAAATGTTTACTGGCTTAACAGGATAAAGGGAACTAAAGTCCTTACAGCAGACCTTAATTGGATTTTTTCTAGCAGGTATTTATATTATTATATTATATGTCGAAGCCATATCGTAGATTTGCTCACTTCACGAAATGCTCGAGAGTTTCATGAAATGGTCGCATTTCATGATGCGGTTTGGGCAGATCAATGATAAGAAATCGTTTCTCGATATGGGCAACTAAACGCGCGGTTACTCAATAAAATGGTCAAACTATAGTGATTATATCGAAAAATATTTACATTACCCACGGTTAGAGGCGCTGATATCGTTTACTTTTTGTGTCGATACAATCGATTTATACAATCTTATGCCGCTCCCCCCTTACGTGACTACGCTCCCCATTTCCGTAACTGACCCTCGAAACGCAGCGCTTCGCTCAGGAAAAAAATTACCTAACCTAAACAACAGTAAGGATTTCCCACATTAACAGGTTGACCGCCGTCACAATAGAAATTCAATTGTTTGTCGGTCAAATGGCGTTTAAGTTGTTAATGATATGATTGATATGGCCAAACGTGGAAGGGCATATTATCAAACGTTGACGCTTTAAAGATATGATCAGTTTAAGATGGGCTTATCACAAAATACAACCATTTCATGAAATGGTCGATTACATCATAAAGTGATCAATTTTAAGATCCGGCCACGACATATACACTAACAAGAACTAAGCTTTTTAAATTGAACACTGATTGTGTTATAGAAAGTTCCTCATATTTTTAATACTTTAACCTTAACTAACAAAAAAGTTCGAATTGCCTACTTTATAGAAACGTAGAACAATCTATTTTTAAACAAAACTAGTTGTCGCCCGCGACTTCGTTCGCGTAGACTACACTTTTCCACAGGAACCTGTTACCGGTATAAAAAGTATTCTATTTCCTAGTCCGGGTCATGGTCTGTCAAAGTGCAAAGTTTCATCTATATCCGTTCAGCTATTTTCACGTGATGCGCGGTCAAATAAACAGGCAAATAGATAAACGGATAAACAGACAAACAGACAAAAATTCTAAAAACTGTTGAAACGTGTTCTGTTATAGATTCTAAGTATCCCCAGCCATCTTTTTTCGAATATCTTCCATGTAATGTACTTTCGACCCTCTTTAGCTTTATTATATGTATAGATAGATAATAAATTATTAACTACAATATCATATTAATAAGAAAACTAAAACACCTTTTAGAGTAGGTAGAGCTAATTTAACGTAGCCCACGTTCAAAAAGGTCAAAAGTAAAATAAAATTTATTCTCGCATTCAGCCCCCGGTAATTGAAAGATGCTTGATATCGTGTTATATATAGTTAAGACCGCCAACCAAAAAGCGCTTTTGCATTAACTTGCAGGGCACTAGTGTTCGGCACTATAAGCCCATTTTAAGCCGACAGAGTTTCCGTTATCAAAAAATAACAAAAACTTTAATTGAAACATCACGAGTTGACAGCAGGGAAGCAGGTGGGTGGTATTCATTTGTTGCTAAAGACTAAAATTAGTTGCTGGCCCTTAATATTATTAGCTATAGCTACTAAAATGCTTTGTACAATTCAAATTATCTGTAATAGGCCTCCATTAGTTGTCTTCGTGCGATGTGTGCCAACCAACATTCATCGTCATCATCAAATCAGCCAAAAGACGTCTACTGCAGGACAAAGGTTCTCCACACAGACCGGTTTTGTACTGCTCGCAGCTTCGCCATTAAAAACAACCAACAATAATGTTTATCAAATATTTTGTCACGCTTTGTACCTGTACTTTCTGTATTTTATGTTTTATAATGTACATAAAGATGATGGTAACAAAAAACCTTATTGGGTACAGAATTTTTGAGATATTCGTACTGGCAACTATGTCGAAATCGTTTTTTCTGTCATCGACGTCTCAAAGAAATATATAAGGCCATACCCGAAAGTCCCAGTGGTTGTATTTATCATGAAAGAACGGAACCAGCACTACCCAACCACTTATTGAACCAATATAGACGCTGCCACTTTCGTCCGTCAATATACCCTAATTGTTGCAATATCCATACAGGGTTATGTAAAAGGACTATTTATAGTATTGTAAGATTTATGTATCATATCAAAATGATGCAATCAATATATGTGACTGTGACAGAGTGGTAAGCTTTATTAAACTTACGTGTTGGTTGGTAATTGTGTTGATACGTATCACCCAGCACCATAATATGATTGCCACGTCGAAACGGATCGTGGTAAACCACTTCGGGAAATATATAAGTGTCCGAGTTGTCTGCGTTTGCTTGGCCGGTGTTGCTGCCATCGAAGTACCAAATGGGAAGATCTGCAATAAGAGTGTTGTAAAAACTATATTGTGACTACTTAGGTTTTAATGTAAAGTTTAAGAATAACGTGTAACAAGCATATTTAATTAAAGTGTTTACTGATACAAAATTAAATATATTGCATTAAAATACACTTATAAAAGTGTAAAATATCCCCAAATTTGTATTTAGAGTAAATCATGACAGTATCATTATACATTTGCAATACTATAAGTTTACCAACGTCAATACAGTCTTTCATAAAATACAAAGCTTTATACCACGGTGTATACCTAAAACACTTGAGCATTCAAAAACATAAATGGGCCTAATGTAAGGCGTTTAGACACAGGACAAGAAAACGATAGCTCTTACACAACTGGCAAATTACAAACTAAACCCCTTAAAAGGCGATTATCAAAGCGAAAACTGAAAGGAATATGAATGAGAAATAATCGTACTATACTGATTAGTCAGGATCATCGTATTTCATATTTCTTGAAGGAACTGGAGAGCTATAAAAACTGTGTTTTCCTATTACGAGAGACCGGAGAGCCATATAACCTATTCGCTTCTCACATAGTTTTCTTTGAATAAAGTATTTCTATAATATAATATAATACCTACAGAATAACTTAAACTATAACCTGTATCATCATTACAGCTCATTTTGCATGTCCCCACTGCTGGGGCACGAGTCTTCCCTATGGATGGGTAGGGAGAACGGGCCATAAACCACCACGCGGGCCCAGTGCGGATTGGTGGTTGTTATCGTTGTTGTTGTTGTTATGCTAATGCAGCCGAGACCAACGGTTTTATACGTGCCTGCCGAAGCACGGAGGAGCTCGAGATGACACACTATAGTCATCCATTCGACGCGGTCATCGATTGGGTGATTAAAAAGCCTTGCGAAAGTTGCTTAACCTTCAGCACTCGCAGTCGCAGCAGTCGCAGCAGACAGGGCGCGTTAGCCACTGCGCTATCGAGCTTCTCCTGTAACCTGTATAGTTTACGCAAATACAACACATTGCAATTGAATACTGTCACTTGTCATTCACGTTCATATACATAATAATTATTTTAGCCTGACGATGTCGTGTTGAATATTCCGCGGCTGTCATTTGCCAGTCAAATTGCCAATGGAAATCCTGTAGTGGGAGGGGATGAATGACATTATTAAAAGTGGCATAATCCCTCCTGAGACAGCCCTCTGGATGCGTAGGATCATACTTGAATTAATCGAACGTAAATCTGTCTTCATTATGTAAAATATATTACAGCCAGCAAAAAGTGCAACCGTAATTCATCATTATCGGAATATCTGACTTTTCTGTAGTCCTAGCGACATTATCCAATTTTCTAAAAAGAGATTTATGGTACAAAATTGTGCGTGTAAAATATTATGGTCACTCCCACGCAGCAGCAATATAACGCTATACAGGATGTAATCGTTAAGTGTGACCAGGCGATTATTCCGTAACTATTAAAGATATCAAAAAACTTTAAGCTGATATCGAAAGTGAGTAAAATGACATCAATAACTTTTTTAAAATCAAACGAGAAGTATTCAAAATTTTAACAAAAGATAAAACGCCACATTCGTTTCGAGTAACATAGGCAATTTTAATTTAATTAAAAAAAGTTTATTTTTCAAGTCTCAAATCCACGCGGACGAATACGCAGGTAAAGTGCTAGTGTAGTGAAGTGTAGTAATGTATGTAAGTTATGTGATAAAATTTAATATACCAAATGTTTTATACTAATGTGTGTGAGACCATTAACGACATAGTGTGATGAATACTAAAAACTTTAATACCATACCCTTTTTTAATGAAACCGTAACGTACGTAAGGAGATTCATTATTGCTGAACTTAGAACTAAGGAATTTCGACTCCGGATTACTGACAGAAAATTATGTTTTTTTTTTACATTCAGTCATAAACTGCTATGTGAGCGAACTGGTTATAGTTAAGATATGAAGTTGCTTTTACAGCTTTTAGGTATAATTGAATAACTTTTTATATGAAGAGCCGTATCATGAAAAACAATAAAGCACGTTTAGTGTTTTGTTGTTCACGTAGAGTATCGTAGTCACTCTGTCGTACGGTTTGCTGAGTGAAAGTTTTTTACTATTCAAACGAGTAAAGAGAAAACATTGTTGGTATAGAATCGACGTTGAATCTGGCTAAATTCGATATGGTTGGCATGTTTGTAAACAAAGTAATTATTGTTTTCTAAAGTTTACGCGAACACTACACATTGAAATGAAACAACTTTTACGGATCTACTCACGTTTATTTTACACATTAGTTTTAATTAATGTTTATCCTGACGTTTCGAACCCTTTGCAGGGTCCGTGGTCACAGGGAGACTGAGGTGTTGGTCGTCTCATGACGACCAACGACGACGATAAAAGTTGTTTCATTTCAACAAAGTAATTACAATTATCTTTGTAAATTATTTATGGTTTAAATTACTCTCTCCCTCTCTATCTTTCTCTCTATTAAAACTATTAGATTAGAACAGTTATTATTTTTTCTACAATTATTCCACATCGAATTTGACCTTGTATGGATAATGATTAATGATGTACTTGTATAACTACTGTATAAATGCTTCGATGCTTTACAATTTCTAATTTTCGCTATCTCGGTCGAATGGTGCATGCACTTGAATCTAGTGCCACTTTTAAAAGTTGTTAAGTTATATTTGCCATTCGATCACCTTAACGAAAACGAGAATTTGTATCACATTGAAGCAGCGGTCAAATCGAAGTAAGTTAAAATTTCGCCATTGTAATGTTGTTTTTACGAGATATCAGTAATTAATAATAAATGGTGAGTTCTATGCTATTCTCTTTGATGAAGCTCTCCGTGGTAACAAGAGGTTAGAACCCTGTCGTCCGCCATCGTGGTGGCAGCGGCCCGGGAATCGAAGATGTTTGTGATTAATTTTCTCAATCAAAGCCTCATATTAATTGTTAATGAACATTTATTTACCATTAGCTGACCCGGTGGACTTCGTACCGCTTTGACAGTTTTCATGACAACAAAACAAACTGGGTCCAACAAACTTTTTGGTGGAAACTTGCTAGGGCACTCAACATTGTGATAATAATGCGTTTGCCATGGCAAAGCTATGCCCTCTTCTCCATGGTCATAGTTTATTTTGACAATTGACAAATAGTAATTTGTATTTTTGTTTAGTGTGAAACCCTGTAGGTATGGAAACTTTACTTGTAACATTTTTAGTGTTTCCTATTGAAGGTTAGTGGAAGTGAGTTTTATTCTCCGTAATAGTACATTGTCCTGACTGTGGTTGTAAATACCGTAAAACTACTTAAAAGTATAAGCTCTGCGACAAATATGAAGTAAAATAATTTAATAAATCATAAAACTTTCCATAGGGCCTTGAGTTGATCTTATGTTTCCAGTATTCCGGAAACGACATACGGCGAGTTTTAATAACCTATTTTCAGCAAGAGATAAGCTCTAGTAGAGCTTTTTTGCTTAGTTATTTCTGTTAATTATCGGAAAATAACAGCGGTTGCTTGGTAACTAAACTAAGATAGGCCTATCTCTTACCAAAGATAGGTTATTGAAATCGGGCGATAAAGAACATCAGAAATGCATGAACGGAGTTGATGTTTGGACCACGGAAAGGATGTTTTTAGATTGTTATTATAATAATAATCGTTTTTTATTACTATGTTTGCGTGTCTGCACGGTGGCGTTTTGATCAATATTTATTGTTGTCCATCGGATATCAATAACAAAATGCGTAATAAAATATTTTTACTGCGTATTTTATAGTTTTACTCCCTTTATCAGCTCTCGAGAGGCCAACAAATATTTTCATGAGCTTTAGAATTTTCAAGAGAATTTCTTGCCACCGCTATGCCATTTAAAAATAAATTCAGTATCTTTTTATTTTATAATATATAATAAGTGATATTATATTCCTTAGGCGTTCAATTTAACGACATCGTTACTTTAAAACGCTCATAAACTACGTATGAAAATTAGAATAACGAAAATTCAAAAAATGTGCTTTACCTTTATGACTTTTAGGTATAAAATCGAATGTCCTGTCCTTAGATCTGAGATTTATTCCGCTGCCATCAATCCAGACGTAGCTGGCGAGGATCGCGTCACAAGGTACCTCAAGGTCCTCATATTTGCGCATAGCAGCCTTATTCAGCGCCACCGGTGTGGAATTCATTGTTAATCCTGTTAAAAGCACAGTATTTTTTTAATACCGTTTGCCTTCTTCCACCTGATGTTAAGTGACAATAAGGCTGAAGACGTAGTTTGCCAGGAATCCGCAACTACTGGCTATTCATCTTCAATTTTATTGTCTAAACCCATCACTGATGTTCATGGCGACATATTTAAAGAGGTGGTATCGAGCAAGGCATGTCTTATCACCAACCAAACAGAGTATCGTAGCGACACCAATGCTCGACAATTTAAGCTCAGTGTTCGAAAAATGAATATCGATTACTGGTTCCTGTCGAATACTGGTGCCACTACCCTACTCATAATTCTCAGTAACAGATTTGGCCTTGTGTTACAGGGTTCATTTGGAATAATCGGCAAGAGAATAATTGGAAATAATGAGGTCTTTGGTAATTTTAAATAGGAATGGATTGTTCCAACAAAAGGTTTGCATACAATGAATTCTGGTTACGGTTTAGTTATAACATTGTTGGGCTTGTGTTTCAACAATACTTACCTTCTGGCTTATATGATGCAAGTTCACACATATTCCGTCCCGTAGGCAAATTTACAACCTTAACAAAACAACAACGTATAAAATATACAAATTCTGGTAAAACTGTACAGCCGCGAACCAACATAGGGGGGTGGGGGGGGGGTTTGGGGACCCCACTTAACCCCCCTTTACTACTCTCCCCCCCCCCCCCCCCCCCGAGAAAACGCATAGTTTCAGAGATATGCAAAAAAGCAATTGTGAATTTTAAGTAATGTTATTAAAAAATTAAAAATAAAAACGTAATATTCGTAACTATAAACTCATTACCTTTGCTTGAACACGACTAACATGTACAATAGAAATCAAACCTGTCAAAATGGAGTCCATCAGGGCGAAAAAATATCGACTTTCATACATTTTTTTTTAAATAAACTACAAATTTTCTCGATGTGAAACTTTGCACAAATTACTCCTTAATACAGATCTTTTCAATAAAAAAATTACGAACATTCAACTTTGGTTACACGGCTCAAATTCTTTTTATTTTATTCGTGAGATAAAACAATTCCACAACTTTCGTGATGGGTTGTTCCCAGATCAAAACTCCAAAGCCCGTAATTCCCGATTAAAAAAATTTCAGACATTAGTTCCCACGACCTCCACAACCATTGAAAATTATAATATATTTATATAGTTACATAATAATTCTATAAGAGTCTGTGAAGTCTTAATTAACGGCATTTTTTATTTTTATTTTGTGTGTGTTCGGGTGTTCTCAAGCGGACGAAGTCGCGAGCAAGCTACAAGTCAAATATAATTTTCATTCCTAAAACACTATAGCTGTGTAGGTAGTGGAAACAGATCTAGGAATGACCTGTCGAGACCTATTCACACTGTAGTAGCAGTAGACAGTAGACTTTTTCAATAGTCCTAATAGCTACTAGGCTAACTCGAATTAAAGACAACATACATAAGTGTTTTTTATATATTTTAGCGTTTTATTAACGCTTAAATATACTTAAGTAAAATTTTAAACACTGAAAAAAGACGACAACCTCAGGCGGGAATCGAACCACGCACCTTCCGCATTCCGGGCGGCTGCCTTAACCACTTGGCTACCGAGGTCTGGCTTTCACCCGTCGAAATTTTTCAGTGCTTGATGCTTATGTTTTTTAGTCAACATTGCTTCATCAATCTTAGAAGTTTTCACCTCTGAGATCCGAAAGAAATATTTTTACAAATATTTGAACATTCGGTTAAGATGAAGCTGCGTTATAGATAAGTGTTTTTTATATATTTTAGCGTTTTATTAACGCTTAAATATACTTAAGTAAAATTTTAAACACTGAAAAAAGACGACAACCTCAGGCGGGAATCGAACCACGCACCTTCCGCATTCCGGGCGGCTGCCTTAACCACTTGGCTACCGAGGTCTGGCTTTCACCCGTCGAAATTTTTCAGTGCTTGATGCTTATGTTTTTTAGTCAACATTGCTTCATCAATCTTAGAAGTTTTCACCTCTGAGATCCGAAAGAAATATTTTTACAAATATTTGAACATTCGGTTAAGATGAAGCTGCGTTATAGATAAGTGTTTTTTATATATTTTAGCGTTTTATTAACGCTTAAATATACTTAAGTAAAATTTTAAACACTGAAAAAAGACGACAACCTCAGGCGGGGACAACATACATTTTAGGCAATGTACTTTAATATCTTTCATTGTTAATACATTATAATTTTATAATTATTACTTACATTGCTTTAGATAGATTTTTGAAGAAAATACTGTGTAATTTTTCTGTCCTAAAAAGAAAACGTGCTAATTTTTGTACTCAGTAAATTTAAAGTCAAATGACGTTTGAGTAACAGGATAAGTTGAAACAATAAATTCTCCTTAATTTTTAAAAATGGAAAGTTAATACGCCAACGAGGTTTTAATGACGTCTCTATGTTTTATGGTAAATTCACATGAAGGTCTGCTGCAGATATAACCGGAGAGGCCTGTTAGTTGAAACAAGCAATTATTATATAGCTATCTCACTCTTCTGGTGACACCTCTTCTCTTTCTATAGGGTAACCCATACTAATTCATTAAAATCAGGACTTTAAAGTAAAGTAAAGATGAAAGAGAAAGAAAGTAAACGAAAATAAAAAATCAATTTCAAATCATTTATTAAAGAAAAATATGTATAATTAAATAAAATACAATGTGCTGGAGAAAAATAAAAAAGAGTAAATTTTACCCTAAAGCATACACTGTATGTACATATTAATAATAACACACAAGAAAACTAGAATTAAATAACGGCCAGTATTGCCCACATGACTAGGTCCCTAGAAGTCGATATATAGTTCACGGAACAAGGTAATGTTATGAAAATACATTTAATACCAACACAAGGTAAAATCTACATAACTGAGCCCCGTTTTTATGTTCTGTCATGGTAAATATCAAGATTATATGTAGAAAGGGTGCCTCTTTTACGCAACGATTAAAAGAAATCAGTGTTTGGCTCACTGATCAGAGTGCCTAATGCGAGTTTAAATTACAATTCAAAATTTGATCACGTTGATGAAACGAGAATTTGTATGGCAAAATTTTAGTTCCTCTCGTTTGTATTATAAGTATAAGTAGGTATTATAATTTTTTAAATACGAATCGTATCGAAGTAATATAAAAACAATTGGTATTGCAATATTGAGATCTATAATTCTATTTAAAATAATATTTCTAGTTTTCTTGTTTGTTATTATCTATATGACAGTACATGTTTTAGGGTAAAAGTTTACTCTTTTTTTATTTTTCCCAAGCTCATTGTATTGTATTTAATTATACTTATTTTTCTTTATTAAATGATTTGAAATTGATTTTTTATATTCATTTACTTTCTATCTCTTTCATCTTTACTTCAGTTCAAAGTCCTGATTTTTATGAATTAGTAAGGGTTACCCTATAGAAACGCAGGTCCTTCACCAGTAAAGTGAGATAGCTGTAATACTTGCTTGCTTCAACTAATAGGCCTCTCCAGTTAATGATTCTGATACATTTTCTACTAAAAATAATCGTTTTGACAAATGCTAAAAAGTTTATCTATTGACTAACCAGTCAACTACCCAATTGAACGCAAAATATGTTAAGATGTTATTTAGTGGTACGCACATAACCACCAGCAGCGTCATGGGTTTACATCATGACGTTGTGCATTTTATTTTGTATTAATAAGCGAGTTTAACCGCCTCTGTGGTCTAGTGGTTGAGACCCAGAGGTCCCGGGTTCGATTCCCAGCGGGGTGTACATATTTGTGTACTCGGTTTACTTGGTGGTAGGACTTGTTTGTCCGCCTGGCTAGCTACCACCATTTTATATAAATATGTCGCCATAACATCAATGTTTGTAGCATTGTTGTGTTCCGTCAGTTAGAGATAAGATAGCCAGTGCCTCACTAGATGAGGATCCCGGGTGAAGTGCGCTTTATCAACACTTAACATCAGGTGAGATCAAGGCACTGTGCTTACCCGTAAAAAAATAAACAAAAAAAAAAAGAACCCTTTTTTTTGAAGTACCAATAAACTTTTCTATAAAAACTACGTCTTTGCTCCAGTTGTGCTTATGTTTTTAGTAAGTACTCGTATTTGTGCACGGTTACGCGTTTTTTTTATATATTATGCATTAAGATGCAAAGATAATACACCTACCTTACAAAAACTTTCATGGTTTGAGTTATAGAAGTTCTGTCATAAATAGAGGATTTTTGTTCTATCATAGCAATCATATTGACACAATGATCTCATTTTTAGAATAGGATTGTATTTTTATTTATTTGCTTTCCAAACCAAATTTTTTAATCATATCATGTATACAGTATGCACAAGATGAATTATTTTCTTACATTAATAGTGTTTGCTACTTTAGCTGCGGAAGTTTCAGTGTATTGCTCTACTGCCAGCGAAGGGATTAAAGGAGTTTCACGCAAAATTTTCACTAATAACTTACATAATCGCAGTGCTCCGAGTGCTAGTTTAACCCATACTTCCGAACATCCTTACAGCCGGGTATCTGCTAAAAAATGGCAAGTAGGTAGAGTCAGCAGAAAACATTATGAAATCATTAACATGCTGTGGAGAAAGACGAAAATATTTATTAATGCGGAAGCTCCGGACATAACGACAGAAGAGATTCGATATCGTAGAAACAAACCAATTTTAACTAAGGGTACGAAATCGCCGCTTGCTTTTACTCCTGTTTGGTTCAATGCCCAATCTTATACACCTAGCTACATGGAATTTTATTACCTCGATGATAACGATGAACGTATAAAACAAAGAGATTTTTTTAATTCAAATTCAAGATTAAAGATAACTCAACGGAAACCACTGACGAATGACAATAATGCAAATCTAAGGCGTCCAGCACATCGTTATCCTTTTCTATCATTTTATGTAAGTGGTCCTAAATTAATGTTGGTAACACCATCACCAACAAAATCCCGTAGCGATCAACCACAAATTCGTAAAAAGGTAATCCGTGAGAAACAAGCTATTCATGATTTTTTGAACAGATTAAATACTGTAAAAAGACACAGTCATCGCAATATAAATAAAATGTATGTTACTTTGAAAAGTATATCTGAAGAAACTTGTCCATCTACTAATGAATCAATTGAAGATAATGTCACATCATTGGTGACAGACACGCACAATATGCGTCGTGAGGTTACATCTTCCACATCTACTAAAGTATATGACAAAATCAAATTCTTCGAAATGTACGATAAACACACACATTTGCCCAATGAAATGAAAAATGAAAATGATAACCTGAATAATATGTTTATTAGAAATGCAGAAAACCTAGTAAAAGAAAATTATGTAGACAGTAATCAAAGAGCTAGTCTAGAAGATGTTGATAAAAATATAGGTCATCACGACGGACTTAATCAAAAGTATATCAAAAAGCATATTGAAGAGGATGACACAAAGGAAATTATTTCAGATTTGAACAATCATAAAATGGAAAAGAATATGAATTTCAAACCTGTTACATTTCACAAAAACAAAACAGAGGAAAACTCCAATATCTCCAATCAAAAAGTGTTAAACAAAGAGGGCTTTTCTGTAGCTGATAAGGGAAGATTTCCAAACTCTACATTCAAATCAACTAGAAATGCAAGTATGCCAGCTTTATGGGCAGATTATCCATTTGCTGCTGTTTATGTTTACGAGCCATCTCATGTAAGTATTGGTGCTCGTTGTATTGTTCTAACAATAACCTTTTTAATGATTATATAACAAAATATTAATTATAATACTAAATACCATTTTTAAGAAATCATAATTTTTAAATCACCTTCTGTATGTACTAAACGGTCTATAATTAAACAAAGCAAACACATTACTTGATGCTTTTAGGAATAAGAAGCTAAGAGCTTTGTTCCAAACTGAATACTTTTACCTGAGGGCACCCACCGCGGGGCGGCCTATTTAGTACCACTATACTGATAATTATAAATAAATCAAACTCAACAATAGCTGACTCTTAGTAGGTACTGATATAGAATTCATAAACGGTAGTTGGTGTATTGTATAAATTTTGGGAATTGTGAAAAATAATTCTATAATTTTTATTTGTAACAGATACATTGCGATGCAGCTGCGTTGAGCCCGCATTGGCTTATAGCCGCAGGGGCTTGTCTATCTCGCTACCATCGCAAAGACCCAATGACAGAAGGCAGGTCAGCCTTTGTGGCCTACTGCGGTGAAAATTGGTGGCACCCAGAACGTGTCTCCTATGTGAAGTATAGCATTGTACACCCACGGTATAACCCAAAGGACAAATTAAGAAGATACCTTTACAATATAGGTAAGAATTAAGTTTTTGAGACAGCATATTCAACCTTCCTTTTTGGTTAAACCTCAATGACTCGTGCTATGCTGTAGATTAAGTTAAACTTCTTTTACGGATCTGCTCGCGTTTATTTTACACATTAATTTGATGAAATGAAGTGAATGAAGTCAGGGAGACTCACTCTCCCTTTAACCACGAACCTTGCAAAGGGTTCAAAACGTCAGGATAAATATTAAATTAAAATTAACAAATAAATACGTTAATTACGAAGATATTCATTCAATAACTGTAATATTGTTAATGTGAAAGTTTTGATTTATAATTTGGTTGGCTTATAAAATTTATAAAATTGCAATAAATACCACCATATGAATTGCAATAAATACCTTTGGCTTTGACTTTGAATATTTATTATTCGATATTTTACAGGCCTTGTTCAAGTAGTGGGGTCCATGGCATCTGCTTGCTTCGGTTGGAGGCCGATATCTTTAATATCTCATCACTACGCGTCAAGTCTGGATGGTTCACTTGCATCGGCAGTGGGTTGGGGTCTAGACAGGTAGGTATATTTTCCATTGTCAAATTACTTACCCTCATTAGACACAATTCAGGACTTGCTGGGATCTTAACACGGACTTCGAAATTCTAACGTAACAAAATGATAAGTAATACTAATGAAATGACGATTGTCAGTTATTATGTAGTTCCATTTAAGGACTTTGTAGCACTAAATCGATTTCTATGTATAATGTACCTCTTTTAGGCTAAGATTAAGACAAGATAGCTAAAATAAGACAAACGGTTATTAATATACAAAAAGCTTTTTATATTATTAGCATTATTGAGATGATATTAGCAAATCATTTGAATTAATAAAAAGTGTAAAATATTTGAAATACAATTTCAGATATGACGTCAGATTTATGCTAACAGATCTCCCTAAAGTACCACTGTCTGTGTATGAAGAGCTTGTTTTTTCAACATCTTGCCCTGGAAGTACAGGGTACAGGTAATTCAACAAATAATTTTAATTTGATAAGAACTAATAGGTTCAAGATTTCTTCTTTTTTTATACACATAGCACGGCAATGACTCTATTTCACCATTCATGTTAAGTGAATATGGAGTCCAGATGCGAAGACAACTGGTGCAACGTGAAAACAATGCAGCATCAGTTACCCTAACTCTGCCAGCCCACAAGGTGCCTCTTCACGCTTCGTTTGAAGGACCCCATATCGTAGGAAGGATGGAAAAAGTGTGCTGGAGGACGTATATTTTTTTTATATTAAAAGGAGGCAAACGAGCAGGCAGGTCACCTGATGGAAAGTAATTTCCGCCGCCCATAGACACCCGGAAAACCAAAGTAATTGCCGGCCTTGAGGAAGGAGTTTGATCTTGAGGAGGGTGTGGGAATTGGGAAGGGGCAGGGGTGAGAGATGGCCCTCCGGTACTTTCACTCTCTTTTTCACTAATTCACTTCGTGCGAGCCGGCCCATTTCGTGCTGCAACGCAGCGTGGCTCTACCACTCAGTGTCACTCATTTAGCACCACCCGTATAGCTTTCTTTACAAGAAATAGATTCGCAAGGGTTTATGCCTTATGCTTAGACTTTTTTATCACCTTTCCCATTTCTCATTTCATATTAGGGTAACCAATCACCAGGGCACCAATGTTCGTTTATTTAAGTCCTGTGATTAACAAAATATACGTCGCTAAACATACAATAGATTTTCATTTAAATTTTACGGGATGACAGCAAGGAAGCAGGCTGACCCCTATTTTTAATGATTAAAGGATGAAATGTCAACCACTTGTTCCTGTCGAACCTGGTTACCCTTTAACTATACTAGTATTATAAAGAGGAAATCTTTGTACTTTTGTATTTTTGTTTGTAACGAATAAACTCAAAAACTATTGGACCGATTTAAAAAATTCTTTAGCTATTAGAATGCTACATTAGCGCTGAGTAATATAGGCTATATTAAGAAAGAAATGTCCACCCGTGCGAGGCTGGGACGGGCCGCTAGTAAAAAATAAAGAAAGTTTACTTTTATTTATAGTAAAATGAAGATGCAAAATGAGGAGGCTGCTACAAAGAATATTTATTGTTTGCTATTAGCTCCTTACAATGGCGAAGACAATGATCCCATTCACGGAAGTATGCTGTTAGTGGGAGGGAAACTGATTGCTCTGTATATTCAGGTAAATTTTGCATTTTTGAAAAGTTTTAGTTGTTAGTCTATCATATAAAATGTCGCACTGCTGAGCAAAGGTCGACATCATTGCAAACAAGACATCGCTACTCGTACAATAGATAGGTACTGAGTTAATCACGCTTGCCATATGCGGGTTGGTGATCACAGACGCGGGCTGTACGAAATACGAAATAACGAAACACACTACTACCTGGGAATCGAACCCGGGACCTTCGGGTATCCGGCCGAGCGATCTGCTACTCGGTCACCGAACCGTTACATAAGGTTTACCAGTAAGGAATAGAAAAAAAGCCTTATCTTACCTCTCAGCGTACTTTGTACCTGCGCAAGATAAATATGCAGATATAAGTCGTTTGCCCACAAGTATACCGCCCGCGTAATAGAAAAACAGTGCCTGCCGCCTGTGGTACGCAAGAAACCATTAGAGAAATCACTTTGCCGCCGTCCCCATAGAAACCTCTTCACATTAAATTCGTGAACCCATATGTTCACTCTCTGGGGAGACTTTGGCATGGCGCTCACTCTATAACTTGAGCTTTACTTATTATTGTTACACCACTTGAATCGCGTACTCGAGGTTAGGTTTAGGTTTGAGGAGTTCCCTGTATGTATAAATACAATGTCGATAGTCGCTGGTAGATAGATACGGTAGATTTATATTTCTTGTCGAATAATGTATGCTTAGTTTATTTGGCTTTATCTTTATTTTGTTCTTAAAAATTTATCAGTGCTTCGACTCTGCTATCTAAAACCTATACAATCGTGTCACCATGGCCTCATTCAGTTATTGTTCCTCATAGTCCAATTGTCAAAACCAGGTCTTTAGTACATGTGTGTTCATGATTTTGAAGATTGACAGAAACAAACATACTATGATACTCGTATACTATTAAACCCCCAGTATTTGAAACAGAAAGGCATACTGATTGTTTATATATTATTTCCACAATAAAAACTATATAACGTAATAATAAAATAAGGCTAGGACCAATTTTCACCACTTCCTGATTCTTATTATTTATTATACACAAACGATAATAGTAATGGTAACAATATGTCCCGCAAAACCCAAAGATATCAGATAGCTTTAGTTTTATTAACGTTAATAAGTTTATTGTAACTTTAAAGCTACTTTAAGTTACGCTGCTTAAGCTGAGGGAGGTTAACAAAACCTTTAACATTAAAATAACAGTTTACACGTGTTTTCATTATTTGCGAGAGAAAACTTTGATGCTATGAGAATTCTACGTAGCAAGAAAAGTCAATTGCTGAAACAAGTTTATTTAATTAGAAATTAATTAGATTTCTTATTCGCCGCCACATTGCGCTGTGGTTAGTAGCAAGTCGTGTCAGCCATTATTTTAAATTGAATTTTTTACACTTCTCTCTTTTGTTTTGCATGTTATATTTTCGTAGCAACCGCCTTTCGTTACGACAACGTAGACAGATGTTTGTTAATTAGAAAATGAACAATGTTTATGGACAGACTTAATCGATTACTCTCTTGATTGAATTGTGTAATAGATATGAATTATATTTTATTTATTTAGCAGAATTATATGTTTGTAATTCTGTAATACAAAGGCAAGACAAAAAGCGGAGAAGATGTCATAAATAAATGCCCTTGAAACTTAATAAAGCTTTTTTCAGAATTCCTTTACTAAGAGGTATAAAAGAGCGAAGTGTTTCGGTGATCTTTAAATAAAATAAAATCAGACAAGTGCGAGTTGGACTCGCCCACCGAGAGTTCCGTACAAATTTATGGGTATATATTTTATAGTCCAGGAATCGAGTCTCGAACCTTTCCCGACTGTTAGGTACTACATACACCAAAGTAACCTATACATATAAAAGGGGAAAAAGGTATTTAGGGCTTTTTTCATTCCTCGTCACAAATCGAAAACTATTCATCATAAAAATAGTTAAAAATCTGTTTAAGCTTGTGCAAATGCAGCCCTTTCATACGATACCCCACATGACACGGTTAACTTACTTCAAAATTTTGACCCCCGTTCCTTGCATGGTTTTTTTTGTGATTGAATTAAATATGTATAGTTTTCAACCTTTTCCCTGTATTTGTAGTATAAGACGATATTACTTGCCAAACTTCATAGTTCTAGGTCAAAGGCAAGTACCCTATGAATTTGATTCTCTTGAGAGTGTCGAAATATACGTTTTTAGCGACATAAACGGCCGTATCTTTTTTTTCGTTAACTTAGAAGTTTGATTTTTTACAACTTCAAGGGACTGAAGACCTGAGTATATGTTTTTAATTTCAACTCGATACCTTCACGCGTTCCCGAGATAAAGGGTCTTAACAGTCAGACAGTCAGACAGACAGACTGACAACAATAAGGGTTCCGTTTTTTCTTTTGAAGTACGGAACCCTAAAAATGACAAATACGCTATGAAATTATTATTTTTTTGCATTCTTTACTTTTAGCCCTTTAACAGGTAAAATAATTAAAGTAAATAGCCCATAACTGTCCCACAGCTTGGCAAAAGCCTCCATCATTGAATTTAAATCCTCACTACAATTGATGGGTAATAGCTTAATCACCACGCCTGCCAAATGCGGGTTGGTGAGATCACAACCCCGTATTATTAATCGAAAATTCGAAACACACTTTGCCCGACCTGGGTTTCGAACACAGGTCCGTTGGTATCGATCGGGTCGAGCGCTTTGCCACCCGGCCATAGAGGCGTTAACAGGTAGGAAGATAGTAAATTCCCCCTATACTTTGAGATTTTTTGATTGTTATAAGATTTAAGACCTATAAGATATTCAAGCATGTTCTGCCTTATCAAGGGCAGGGCATTAATTGTCAAAAAAACAGATTATACGAGAGTTGTTTTGTACTAGACTCGACCACGGGACTCATAATTTCATAATCATAGTGTGAGAATGATTTTCACAGACTTGGTAAATATTTGTCATTTATAGAGTTTCGATGGAAAGACATATATTTTACAAGTTTAAAAATACAAATAGATGACACGAATAGGTGACAATTATATTTAACCAAATCATTCTAAAGTTTGTCTTATTCCAGTAGCGTTGAGGTTGTTTTTTCTTAAACGCCGACCTATTTAACCAATATTGACGGTTAGTAGACAACTTAATATGAATAACAAAGCGCTAACCAATTATAGTCGAACAAAGCCAGTGCTAATTTTGAGAAAAACATAACTTATTTATCTATTTATCATTTTTTTTTTTGCAACATACATTACATGGCGGAATTAATGCCAATCTATCAAACAGTATTTTTATCTACCTAATTTTAATACTTAGATTATATAAAAACAATTCTCTGACTGATTACATAAATGCGCCGATTTTAAAGGTTGGCAGAATCATGTTTTACTTGCCATTCTATTTGAAGGAAGAGCGGCGTACCTGGGGAGAGCAGTCAGCGCAGTACACTGGCATCTGGAGACTCGTCCCATGGGTACATGAGGTGGCGCGTGAATCGGAAGACGGAGACTCGTTTAATATAGACATCTAAGCGAATATTTTAATTTAAAATTTGCCTCTTCGAAATTTTTTTGTGCAGTTTACATTTTATCGTTTCCTAAAAGACATTGTTTACTTTATTTGCTACGAATTTTGTTACAATTTAATATTTTTTTTTTTTGTTAAAGTTTATGTTTTGATAGCTTACAATAAAACTTATGAAAGCGAGAAATTGTTTTCTTTATATTGGCTATGTTAGGTTTAAAAAAAACATGTTTTCGTAATATGATACAAAACTATTTAGAAATCATCATCATCTTCATCCAATATTCTACTTTAAATAACACTTTTTGTAAACAAAGGTATTAAGTAACTAAAGTACATAACTGGTTTTTAAAAATAAAATAACTTTTTCATTTAGAGAGACTTTATTTCAGACATTGTTATCTAATTGTTAATGATCATACTTAGGTATCTAATTAAGACAATTTACAAACAATAAGTATTATTTTTAATTAAATACATTTAGAAACGTCAGTGATGTCGGACTAAATGAATAGCACCAACCCATCTCTTCCCGTGGGTGCCGTAAAGGGTGACTAAGAGAGTTTAAGACCCCGTGCATATCGAAAAGCACCCTAGGTTACCCGCACGGTGGCGGGTAAACCACCACTACTGGAATTTCCAAGGGTTCGTGTCAGATAGTCGGCTGGCTGTAAATACTTTGCCAAAACCTTATCAAAAATGAAGAAAACAGTTGAAAACGGGCATTTTGCGCCGCCCCCAAGTAACATGAGACCAGCCCCCAATTCCAATAACAAACACTGTAACGATATCGACTAAGTTGTTGAAACCATTTTCATACTAACATCCGATTTAAAAGTTGATCGAACGAAGTTCCAACCAACCGTATACGGTAGATCTGAATACGGTTCATTGAAATTTCATTCAAACAACTTTAAAATCGATTCGATTGACGGATGTAAATACAAAAATGGTTTCAATGACTAAGGTCGCTACGATATCGTTACGGTTTTCGTTATACGGGAATCATGGCACAGGGCAGGAAGAAGGTTTACAAACGTCATTTCTTTTCCGCTTTTTATTAAATTAAATATTCTGTTTTACATATTTTTATCATTGAATGGATAAACGTTGCGTTACGTCCAAAGTTTCGATTCTGCAACTTTTGGCAGCAATTGTTTTAATATTTTACTGCCGCTGAGGTCTAGTGGTTTAGTGACTAGTCTCAGAAACAGAGGTCCCGAGTTCTATTCCCAGCATAGTATACATACTATTGTTATCTGTTTGATTGGTGAAAGGGCTTATTCTATGCCATAACAACAGTGTTAGTAGCGATGTTGTGTTTCGACAGGCAGAGATAAGATAGCCTCAATGGTTGAGGATTCTGGGTGAAGTGCGCCTCCCTTCGGCCTTCGCCCTTATCGTCACTTGCCATCAGATGACTTGAAGGCCAAGGTCGTTGTTTTGTAAAAACGTGAAAGGTAAGTGCGTGATATAACTGTTAGAATCAAAGTCTAATCTGAGATCAAGTAAACTGTACACAAGGTTTTGAAAATACAAAATCCACCGCGTAAATTGACCTCCATCCACTTGAAATGAGATTGCAATCGCGTTGTCAATTTGCTGGCTGAATTTACACTTCAATCGAAGTACTTTGTGTCCATGACCTCCCTGATCCAGGTGACGTAGCCCGCGGTGCGTGTGTAGATGCCGTATTTGCCACGTTTGCCGCAGCCGTCGCCGAAACTTGTGATGCCCTTGCAAAAAAAAAATTAGATTTAAACAAGATAATACTGATACTTTAGGGCGTCGCGGCAGCAGGCAACAGGCACGCCGCGCGGGCACCCGCGCGGCTGTGCGGTTGCTTGACGCAGCGGACGCCTTTAGTCCGTTCGTTACAGCGCTACTTAAAACAAAGCAGTTACAAATAGTAATTACCAATGGTATCAATGGTATATGGTACCAGTATCTAGAATTTCACAGTACTTTTATTTTAATGGCCAGTTTTTGACTGCGTAGCGTTATGTAACTCGTGTATACTCGTGTACCCTTATATCTACTGCTTCATGTGTGTACCTAGTTATTGTTCTGAGCGTGTACCATGTTCGTACATGGTACGAACTGCCAACGAAAATTTAGTGCTGTGACAAGGCTGTGACATTCTAGATACTCATTGGAACTAATTGATTCGACGAACGGGCGGGTTGATCATGAATGAAGCTGTAGATAGCAAGAAATAGTGTTGCAACTGCAAACCGTTAGATTAGTGATGTCATAATGTGAACCCGTACCTAACCCAGCGTATTGGCTTTCAGGATACCTATCAGGACTATTTGACAACTACTAATGTTAATGCACACAGTTAATGTTATTTATATTACACTTGAAAATGATACTATACTTTTAAATTACTTTTAAATACTAATCTCTACTATTAAAGTAAAGAATCTGTAATCTCTACTCTTAAAGTAGAGATTATAAAATCAATAAAAATATTTAATATTTTTATTGATTTTACATTAATATACAATACCACATTCAAATCGAAACTGCAAATAGCATTAGGAAACAGTAACAGAAGAGCTTAGATCGGAAGAGCTATTAGCTCTATTGCGAAAGGTCGTGGGTCTTACCCAAGCCTAAGAAAATACTAAAAATAAGAAAATAAGAAAAAACCTAAAATAGCGAGTATTTTCATTTTCCTGACACTGTCACTTCTTTCAAATAATTTTTAATAGCAAGATTACGTTAGACTATAATAAAATAACGTACTTTTCGGCAATATTCTTGCTAAGTATTTAAGAGATTATCTTTGTTTTTGATATGGATGAAAACAGTGCTAAATGGCAAATGTAACTAACTTATAACCGTGGAATATAATTCAGAAAAATATAATGTACCACCTACTACTTTTATTATTATTCATTTAGTTTTTTTTTAATATTAAAATAATAAACACAAAATTACATACACACTCTTATCACATAATCTAATTACATAATCTTATCTAAAAGGGTCACCGCTAATAGCCCTTGACGTGCTGCTCAATATACAACCTGACAACAACTAAGTATTACTCAGCAAGTTTCCGCAGCTAACATGACTCATCAATATCATCAATATGACTGCTCTATAACTTAAGTAAGATTTCCGCCTTTGATGAAACGCTTGCTCTTCGTATAATTAATTGGTTATGATCCAATACAAATAAAGTTTATTATGGTAAAATTATTATAAGATAGGGTCAATAATTATTATGAAAATGTTATTGCCTTGCAACCACGACCTTCTATCGCTAAATGTAGATTTTATCCATATTACGACAGGAATAAGTATGATACATTTCAATAATAAATGAAAATGAGGATAATATGTAAGTAGGACGAAGACAAACTACAATTAACTATAAGTTGTAGAGACTGTGTGTTTGTTCATTTTAGCTTGATACCTATGACAGAAGCCATCTTTCCCCGATCCGATCCGAACCCCTCGGAGAATGTCGTAGGGCACGGGGACACGCACTAGTGCGTGATGCCGTTCTCTCTAGAAAATCTCCGGAACGGATTCGTTTCACACGTCTTGAGGAATCCTTTAAGTTTCTTGCCACCCCCAAAAAAAGCCCGGTGAAGCTGAAAATTGGTGTACAAGGACCAATCAAGGACAAAACGAATCCGTTTCACACGGCGTCCTTAATTTATGGTTACGCACCGAAAAATCCAAAACACACTGCCTTGCCTAGGAATTAAAACCGGGATCTCCAGGTATCCGTGGCCGCGAGTTTGCCACTCGGCCACCGAGGCATAGTCGACAGTAAGTATGTTTACCTGTAAATAGTACCGCTTATCTTGGGCCTTGCAGAGCAGTGGCCCGCCCGAGTCGCCTGCGCAGGAGTCCCGGCGTCCCCGCCCCGCGCACACCATGTTTTCCGTGATGGCGTACTGCCAGTAGGAGCGGCGGCATACCCCTTGCTGTATCGTTGACACCTAAGAGTCAACACGTTCTTCTTTATATATTTTCTTACTGTTTTACGAAATTGTCTTATTGTAACAAGATATCGTCGGTGAGAGTGTGAGACCGCTTAAGAGCAGAATGTAAAAGCCGCGTCTGCTTTCACAATTTTACAAGAAGACGAAATATATTTTTAATAAATTTTTCCGTCTGAAATTGTTTGCGATTTCTTTGGGGAATTTTGATACTCACCTGTATTGCATTCATTGGAAGGTAATCAAAACGAGTAAATACCTAATTTGAAATACAAATACACATTTCAACTCTAGAAGCCTGCCACGGTCCGTACCCGGCCCAAATGTCCACATCACGCTTGCAGTAATACACCAGCGGTTATGTTATGGAATTTCATTGAGCCAGGTACGCTTCGGAACGGGAGCTGTAGCCCTTGTCCTTCCATATTTTCCAACTTATAATCTTTTTTATACCATATTTTTCCACCCGCGTTCTTCTCGAACTCTGAATTTGTTCACTCTGAACAATCTTACTACGACGACGTACTGCCATAGGAACGACGACATACCTCTTACTGTATCGTTGTTGTAATCACCTTACGAATCAACACATTAAAAAAACAATTTTCGGTCGCTATACGGCTTATTAGGGAACCATAAGATTCTAGCTGCATATAAGCCTCTTACGCCGTAAAGGTTGCTAACAGCACATTCTACCCAAAAATGTAAAACTATCTACCTACCTACAACTATCTCTACAACAAACATAATATTCCTATTCGTTTAGATGATTTTAAAAAGTTTTAATGGTATTAAATATTTCCTTTGACCAACGTTAAATATCTACTATCCCGGTTCAAAGTTATAACATTGCAATACCTTATTATCTGTCAGTATATTAGGTACCTAATGTCATCATGAACAAAGTTGAGTTAGACCTATCAAGGCCTTTACTAGGATTAATATTCTGAACTTAGCAAATATGCGGTTAAACTTAAATATGAAAACTAATATAACTTTAGCTTAACGGTTTTACCTATGCAACAAATTTAGTTATATCTCGTGTAGAAAGTCATCGGAATATTTAATTAATGTAATAAATTGTACATTAAGGTTTCCTTAATATTCTTATGATTAAGTAACATCTGTTCCTTTATAGCCTGTAAAAATAATGCTGTTGGAACATTAATGAAATAAAATACAATATTAAGTTACGTTGATAAATATCAGCTTCAGTTAACTAAATCATCTTGGCAATTTGTTATAATAGTTAGATAATCAAATTGATCGGGTAGATGGCCACAAACTATCTTCAGCGTGGAATCCAGTGTTTGCAAAAAGACAACCTCGTTTTTCTTCGCAATCGGTAAACATCCAGAATACAAATAAGGCTTACAAATAAGGCTAAATAAGGCTTGTATGCGTAACAGGGACACCGTTAGTGTTGTGTGTGGCGGTAACACAAAATTTGTTGCTGTAGTTAGGAAAATAATATGACGGTGGATGAAGACTCTGCCGTGCCAACTGAGGCGAAACATCGCGACAGCAGTCAGCCCGTGACCACGGCCGTTGTAACCCGGTCGAAACTTCGGTTATAAAGAAGGTATAAAACCTTTTACTAATTAATTTGCGTTAATCTCCGTTTATATACTTTGTTAGATAATCAAACTTTTGAAAAATCTAGCGTCTATCTAATCTATTCACAGAGTCGACAATTACCGTCATTCATCATGTGAGATGTGTTGACTTGAACGATACGTAGTACGATACGCTAACTGCCTAAAAGTTGTGTAAAAATATATATCATTATAGTTCTAGCATTCCCACACAACTGTTTTTTTACTTCTTTTCTGTTATGATTTAGTTAGATTATATGATGCTAACAGACCTAGATCACTTTTAGACGCCCTTTGAACAACAAAGCTTGTACAATTTAAACCCCGCTAGGAATGAAAGCCGGAATTTCTAAAACCAGTGCTTTGCATCACCATTCACCAACTCATTTTATGTCCCCACTGCTGATGCACGAACCTTCTTAATGGATGGATATGGAGAACGGGACATAAACCACCACGCGACTCCAGCAGTGCGGATTGGTGGTTGTTAACGACTGTGAATGCAGCCGGTGCTAACGGCTTTTCGTGCCTTCCGAAGCACGGAGGACCTCGAGTTAATTATTTTTGGTCACCCATCCTATGACCGGCCATTGCGAAAGTTACCAGCAATCGCAAACCGGGCCCATCACCACAGTGTTGTCGAGCACCTCATCGCCGAGGCATATCTCAGATCCTTAACCGTTAGCAAGGCTCGTTTGTACTTTGTTAAGCATTGTTTGTCGACAAATTTCGTAATGTACTAATTCTCTGTCAGTACCTAAACGAGAAAACTTATTGTGACCTAAAAGTTTGCTGTGTCGTTGGAATCACAAGCAAAACAAATAAGATATAGGCCGTTACAAGAACGGCCCCCTATTACATCCTGTCCTTTTACTGAATATACCTTAAGGCAAGATGTTTGGAGCGGTATACCTAGATGTATTTCCACATCTTGGCTGTCATTTAGCTGCCATCGTGAATTGAAACTTAGTCTGTTGTAATAAGATTGAAAACATATACAGAGTATATCTCGAAGGGTTACATAATAAGTAGAAAATTTTCGTCATTACATACTCCGTGCTAGGGCAGTGAAGGGTCTTATTGTTTTTGTTTTGTAAATAATTACTACTGCGAGAACCTACAATAAGGTTTTGGATTTTTTGATCAGTTAAGAGAGACTGAAGATTACTCTTCAGTGTCTTACTATTTTCATTTACATTGCACAAAATATTACAAAGAATATTGTATTACAACAGTTACTATGTTAATGTAATATCCCATTTGTTAAACACTTTAACTTACAGAGGCTCGAACAGGATCTCGATTCTGCTTATTTAAAATGACCACAATCGTATGTCGGTGGGCTGATTTTGACAATTTACTTATTATAAATCAAAATAAGACTATCGACACATTATTGAGACGTTGTTGAATTAGCAGACTTAAGCCCCAAATTAGAGAGGCACTAGTGACTGAAGCTCTAGGGATTAACATGGATGCTAAAAAATCATAGAAAACATTGGCATGACGCTTTTACATTTGTCCCTTAATTTTCTTACGTAGGTAATTACTAACTCGATCTTGGAGTTCGATGCTGAGCATAGGTCGGAGCATGTACGTTTCAAATCTTTAAATGAATCGCACTAGTATACTCGCATACTCGCTTAGGTTTAAGACATTTATTTCTCTAAAAGAATTTATATTTCATGTCAAGAGAATACAAAAGAAAGCATAAAATAGCATGCAACACGTTATCAAGTATGTAACAAGAGTACAAATAAACAAAATTTATAATTATTCTCAGTTATTTTTTTTTTCAATTTTGTGGGTATACTCTCGCTTCATATGTATAGGTCTAAATTTCAAGTTTAGTTTCTTACCTGGGCTTCATGAAGGATCCTCGTGCCGTGAACATCGGTGGGTCGTTTTTTACCCCAGCCCAGGATGACGCAGGACGAGTGAGGTGGCAGAACCTTCTGCGGTTGTGGCAGACACGCCATGCCATGTCCAAGCTCTGGCCGTGCGGATGAGGGCAACCTGTAGAAAAGTTTATCAGCTTCTGAAGAGGTTGGTAGCACCGTGGTCAAGCGCTGTTTCTGTTAATACTGTTTTGTTTTTGTTTTTTAAGTGTTGATTTTTTTTTCACAAACGGCATTTAGAGGACTTCTTGACGGAAAAGTGAAGACTAACGTCTGCGGTTTTCTTTTCATTTCTAAAATTTGTGATAAGTCTAATACTAATGTTTCGTCATAAGCGTTGGCAAATTAAACAAAACAGTGTAAAGTCACTTTCCCTCAGAAATTCCCTCAAGAGGTCCGCGTGAGATCTCGATAAAGCACCACATTTCAAGGGGTTGGGGGGGAAATCATAAATCGCTACTCATTTCTAACCAGAAGAACAGAAGTTAGTGTTTGAGATCACACCCACGGCTTGTAGGTGTTATTGCAGTTATGAAAACGAGACGCGTGTAGCGGCGTATATACATACACGCGTCTCGTCTAATATAATACGGCATTTTAGACAGTTGCACATCTAACAGTGAATTTTGTAAGTAACTAGCTGACCTGGCGGACTCCGTAACACTTTGACATTTTCTATGACAACAAAACAAACAAATCGTGGAACGTTTTGTATTGGAAGATTAAATTGTCGTTTTTAGTATTTACCGCTACTTATTATTTATGTTTCTCACCGTTGAAAACATCGCTGAACTTCCACAAATATTTCAAAATCAAAATTAGCCAAATCGGTCCAGCCATTCTCGAGTTTTATTGAGATAAACGAACAGCAATTTTAAAAAGTTTTTGCATGTGTTTTAAGTGAGTTCAACACTTCAACTTTTTTTGAGCTCATAGTTTATAGGGGTCACTGACCACTGAGTTAGTAAAATCTTTATGTAATACGGGTGTATCCATAACATAATGATTTTACTAACTATAACAAAAATCATTTTACTAACTCATCGGTCAGAGTATTCAGATGGATGAAGTCGCGGGCGGGTCGCTAGTTGTTTAATAAACAAATGATGATCAAAGTTTTTATGAGTTAGTAAATTAAGGTAGGTACACAGCTAGCTAAATTATGAAGACACAATTTAATCCGCTGCGTGGTTTCACCTTAATTGCTAGCTATTTCATTTAAATAATAACTGTTCTATCTGCGGATAAAATAATTTCATTAAGTCTTTGTTAACATCAAGAAGGCACTGGCAAATACATTTTAAAAGTTAAATAAAAATATGAATATAATAATATGGGATATAGAAATATAATGTCTTTTGTTTCTATTTCAATATCTGTATCATCATGCAACATCTGTATTTTCTTTATTTAAAGTTTGAAAGGGATGGCTACTGAAATGTGAAAATTACTCTTAAGAAAATTAAATAAAAAATATGTTTACTCACCGCAACATAGCAACGTCGTTCACAACAGTGTCCGGGTCATAGCGGGGGTGTATGACCGCCTCAGTCACCCTCATTTCCACTTCTCCATGACCGTGTATGAGTAGGTCATGCTCGCCGAGTCGAATGTACAGCTTCTTCCTTACACAGTGCGCTGCGGTCACCACCCATCTCAGGGAAACAAGAGTGCCACCGCAAAATGCTTCCTGTTAATATTTTTATAAGATTGATATTGTCATAAGTTGATATAAATATAGTATATAGATAGTCTAAATAATTATCCATATCAGCGTACCTATCAGGCTTATATACAACTCCAATATTCAGAAATAGTTTTTCGATATGTAACCATAAAAAGTGGTTCCCGTTTTCGACGATAACATCTGTTACTTCGAATTTAATAGTATTGTGAACATAAATTGAAACGCCACCACCTTTGCTTGACTTTCTATAGTTATATTTACTTGTAATTTGGCATCCTCATCAGAAACAAGCCATGTTTCCGTAAATATTATAAAATGGGTTATTTTTGGTATAGCTCTCAATATACATTTTATTTCGTCAAATTTTCTATTAATCCAGATACTACGTAGATTTGAGTAAAAGAATCGAAAGGACGATGGCAAGAGTAAAATAAAATTCCTCGGGTGATGAAACTATTTATATAAGTAAAGGTTAATATATTGTGCCTAATAAAAATCATGTTGAAAGATCAAATTAATTCTACCATGAAAAACAACTTATTGTGGCTTAAATATAAGAGCTAGATATATCGCGGACTTTTTTTTAGATTTTCTTATGATTGATTATTGTGTAGTACGTCTCCATCATGTACACTCAACTGTTTAGTCAGCGCACGGCGATAAAGCAGCCAAGTTGCGCTTCTTTTTTCCGACGTTAATAATGAACGTTAAGATTTGAAAGTGTAAACTATTGTTTATCAACATAAATTATTGCCGATATCCACTCTGAAAATTTATTCCATTATTGTTGAAAGAATTTTTTAAATTGGATTAGTTGTTTTGGAGATTACCTCCTAAATCCAAATTTACAAACATCACCTCTCCATAACATTAGTGTAGATAAATATTTTTTTTTCATCAACTGATTAATAACATTTTTATAATACATTAGTTTCATGTAAACCCATCCGTTTGGTCAGCGTCCTCCGATGAAGCAGCTAAGCAGTTATTTTTTTACCGACTTCATTTACAAATTTAAAGATTTCGAGCTGAAGACTAATCTTTATTAAAATAAAATATGCCTATGTTACCCGCAAGGTACCTATGTAGCATTCTATCAGTAAAAGAATTTTTGGGATTGGACCAGTAGTTCCAAAGATTAGCCCCTACAAACAAACAAACAAACAAACAAATAAACAAACATTATCGCAAACGTCACCTCTTTATTAATAGTATAGACAAACAAAAATACAAAGCTTTCCTCTTTATAATATTAAGTATGACAAACTATTAGACGTCATAAATCGTAATGAATCTTCTAATAGCATTTTGCCGGGCACGTTGTAAGTTACACACGCCTGCTCATCGGACTACCACAAACTGTAAAATTTTCTCATTAGACTTTGAACTTTATGTATATGGCATATGGTTGAACATTTATTGAAGATATTTGACAGATTTGGATAGGTTGATGTGCAGGCGTCTTCTGTACTAGGCGGACTTAGTTTACATCTGCGCCTTGATGTCCCTCGCGGTCGGACCCCTATTATTAATGCATGTGTCGGCCATTAAGAAGCGTACTCAGTAATATTTATGATACCTCTAACTATATCTGTACTAACCTCATAAATCTGCATATTAAGAGACAAAGTGGCTTTTATAGAAAAGAAAAATATTAGAGTGGGTTTTACCAAAACTCCGGTTAACGTAACTGTTAAAGATAATTATATTGTTTTGTAAAAGTTTACGCGAACACTATACATTGAAATGAAACAACTTTTACGGATCTACTCGCGTTTATTTTATCTACCTACATTAGTGATTACTTTTCACCAGATGACCCGCCCGCCTGCTCGTTTGCCTCCTTTTAATATAAAAAATATAGTTTCAATTAATGTTTATCCTTTTTTAATTGTTTCATTACAATGTTAAAGATAATTTTAACATTGACGATTCTCATTAACAGAGACATCTAGCATAATGCGTTGCACCATACAATAATTGGCTAACGTTAATGTTAAAGGGATTTATTATAATTATAGCTTAATTATTAGCTTCGCGTTTACCATTAAGCGAATCACTATAATTAACAAAATGTACGGTAGATAGAGTTAAAAATGGAGTCTCACAACACGTGTTATTTCCATGTTATTTTACAAGGAAATCGGGTGAAACTCTTAAAGGCGTTGCTAGTCGAATGTGAATGCTACTTTGAGACCAAATTTTTTTTAAAAGCTGTTATTTCTTACTCAGCCAAAATTGAGCAGTAAGTTAGTTAAGTATTGAGGTTGATGTTATTAATATGACGTCATTTTAATGATTGTTAAATAGTGCAACAAATTTTTCATTGATTTGACGGACTATTTGTCAATAACGTGGAATGGTGCAACTCAACCTAATCGTTGAGTGTTTCCGTTTTCATCCCACTTTTTCATCCCACTCCCAATATTGTTAAAAATAAAGTGAAATCACCAGAAGGTCATCCTATACAACAAATATTCGAAAAAGAAGTTTTGGTGATCAAAGAATATTGTAGAAAAGATTCCAAAGTTTTCCAAAATAAAAACAGCGCTTTTTAATGCAAGAAATAAGAACCAAAACGTGTCAAAACTCAGGTTTAAAACTAAAAGCGATGTGGATTTTTTTTTAAATGTTAAAAGAAGGCAAACGAGAACAACACCCGAAAAACCAAAGTGATCGCAGATGCGTTGCTGGCCTTGAGGAAGGAGTTGGATCTTGAGGAGAGGAGTAGAAATGGAGGGGGGAGGGGTGAGAGATGGGCCTCCGGTACTTTCAATCACCGGACGAAACACAACAGCAACGAGTGCCATTGTTTCACGCCGATATTCTGTGAGAGTGTGCATGATGTGTGTGTGTGTGTGAGAGATTTCGTGCTGCAACGCAGCGTGGCTCTACCACTCAGAAAGTAGTATGAAATACCAAAAGATTTCAAAAACTTTTTACTATTTGATTATGACGATAGTGATAATAGAACTATTGCATTCGCTACAAAAGAAGCCAGAATTCGAATGACTCAAACTTCTGTATTTTTTGGAGATGGCACATTTAAATGTTGCATCAGTCCTTTCAGCCAGTTATATGTAATTCGTGGAGATATGGGCAGCACGGAAATTACAACTAATAAAATTAAGACGTTTTGTGCACAATGCTTTGCTATTGACATATTATTCAAAATTCGTTCTAATTTGGTGTACCATGACATATATTTTGTAATTAATGTTAAGTACATAAAAGTTTTTAAGTATTTATTTTATATTCCCCTCAAAATGATTTTATCCTTGAGAGAGGCCTTTGTCCAGCAGTGGACGTCTTTTTGGCTGAGATGATGATGATGATGATGATGATGATATATAAAACAGATTGATATAATCTTATTTTTCTTTATTAACATTTGTTAAATCATTACTAAAGCTGCTCAAAACTTTTAATTAAGGATTATGTAAGTAATAAGTGATTTTTAGAAGACTGTATGGTTTTTAAAATATTGTTTGTATAATAATGTTACTTATTTTACATCGAAAACAGGCACGGCATCGAATGAAAGGAGCAGCCAGGTATGAAACACTCCAAATCCTTCCTTGGCGAAAACGCCTTAGGACGGAGTAAGTTCATATGCGGAGGTGGTAGACGGCAGGCCCCACTAACCATCGGTGCCTTGACAGGGCACTATGCCACAAAACAAATGCTTCATAAAATGTACCTTTCAACAAATAGTTTGTGTAGGGCGTGTGGAGAGGAAACGGAGTCGATGCAGCACCTACTGTGTGACTGCGTCTCTCTGGCTAGGAAAAGAATGGGACTCCTGGGGTCGGCCTATCCGAAACCGGAGGACTTCAGGCTCTTCGCTCTTAAAGACGTTGCCAAACTTATGGCCTCTATCTTTACAGAGGGGGAAGAGTGAAAGGATGGGGTTGCACAAAAGATCCCGATGGGTCGAGGTGTTACTGCGAGAGGGAAACCTCGGCAGGCCCCACTAAGATAAGATAAGATAAGATACTTATTTTACTAAGAATATTGTTGATTATTTAAATCAAAAATAAATATTTTTTAACAAAAATTATTTGATTTCTATTTATCTGCTGCCATTACATTCTGTTCAACGGTGTCTCCATGGGATGAAAGTGGAATTATTATTGTTATTCTAAGATGGTGGGATGAAAAAGTGGGGATGAATGCGGAATTGATTTAGGCAGTGGGATGAAAGCGGAATTATTATTGTTATTCTAAGATGGTGGGATGAAAAAGTGGGATGAATGCGAAAACACCTAATCGTTTAATCATCGATTTAGCTCAGGGTGCCTAGTGCGAGTTTCATTCGCCATTCGATTACTTTTAAGAATACAAAAATTAGTGTGGCAGCAGCGCGACATACGAGAAGATTTAAAATGTTACCATACAAATTTTCGTTTTCGTAGACGTAGTCGAAAGAATACGGATAGTAAACAAAACTGACACTAGACACTCAGTATCTTCTTGATGCTGTAGCCATCGAGTTTATTTATATTTTATTATGGAAAATAATGAAGAAATCCTTACTGTTGGTTAGGTTAAGTAAATTTTTATTCCCGAGCGAAGCGCAACGTAACGAGTGCCAGTCACGGAAGGGGGAGCGGCATAAGACTGCTGTTCAGAATGATATAAGTTGCAGACTGATTTAGAAATATTTTCTAACCATAAGTTGCTGCCCACTAGCTGTTTTAGCTAACCGATTACATTTTTTTGCTAACAAAAATACGAATACTTTGCTAACCGTTTAAATAACACCCTTTTATTATTATTTCTGGGTTTATTCTGTATCTAAAATAAAATCACGCCACTTTTACACCTCTACCATGGACAACTGAGAACAACGTTTGCAGTTTGCAGCTTCCTAAACAAAAGTACTTAATGAACTTTAGCAAAGTTACTTTGTACAGACCATGCACCGCATGCGGGCCTTCATTGGAGTTGCGG
This sequence comes from Eudonia truncicolella, assembly GCA_949315975.1. Taxonomy (NCBI): domain Eukaryota; kingdom Metazoa; phylum Arthropoda; class Insecta; order Lepidoptera; family Crambidae; genus Eudonia; species Eudonia truncicolella. The sequence continues at coordinate 9,561,226 of OX438830.1, forward strand.
TCGAACCCCTGTCACGACCTGTGTAGGTGTGACCGCTTTCAAAAAATACGGTAAATATCTTTACCGTATTTTTTATTTATTGAAGATTTTTTTAATACTGGTACTAATCTATTTTTTTTAATTTAATTTAATTGGTCTTCCAAAAGTTGTTTACATTAATACTATTAAGGGTTCTTACAAGTTACTTAAGCAAAGTGTAACAACTAATTACAGATAAACACAGCATGCTTAGAAATAAGTAGGTATACAATTAAACTGTATTTTTGAAAAATACTCTTTTTTGCTTCAAAAGTAACATTCATAGGAATAAATGGCTTCTATATTATCATGGTTCTAATAATCTAACGGTCCCACCCTAAAAAAGACAAGGTGTCTAGAAACTATTTAAGACATTTTACGAATGATCACCTACGACCAATGCCTAGACAAGTGCGAGGTCACAAAGAACTCCAAGACACGCTGCCCAGGGTTGCCAACCGTACGAGGTTCCTCGTACAAATACGAGATTTGTGGTCTTACGAAAGAGGTACGAGGGCACTAACCTCGTACAATTATGTACGAGCTTTTGATATATGGCCATACGAACATTTTGCATCACTATTATTTAGTAAAAACCAATGCCATCTATCAGAACTTGTAGGAACTCCTTACACCAAAAATTTCATTACCGCATTTACGCGATGATTATATAAGGTAGCTATCCCGTCAATTCCCGACTACTAAAACATTTCGTTCTTCGCATTAGTCGTCTCTGTCACACAGAGCAAATTTCTACTTTCTCTGTTCCTTACGTGTTCCATTCGTTGCATGCCGGCTGTGGTTAGTTGTACTACGTTAGTAGGTACGTGTAGCTAATTGAAGTTTTTGTAAAAGAGAAGATTTTTATTGTTAAATACCTAAGTATTTAAACAACAACGAAAACAACGAAACAACGAAAATACTAGTCTTTTTCGTTGTTTCGTCCATTGTTTAGTGGTGTAATGGAAGTATCGTTATGGTAATAATTTTGGTTTTAGCACGTTTTCGATGCATAATAAATGTACAAGGTTTGAAAGTCAAAATACGAGATTTTAGTCTAGACTCTACACTAAATAGCAGATTACCAAAGAGGTCAACTACACCACTTTTTCAGTAGGCACATATTCACCAAGCGATTTCTACCTAGTTTATCACATTCTTGGTACAATGCCTGCTTTGCCCAGCAGAGGGACAACACAGGATTTAAAAAAGGGAATTGTTGGAAACATGTATCTCACTCACTGTACGTTACCATCATCATCACAGTGCATAGCGATGAGGCATAAAATCACCGAGTAAATAATTTAATATCCAGTTTTTTTCCCTCCTTCCTTCTAAAAAGTTTTTGTGTTTGACACTTACATAACAGTTGTATATTAATAAAATTTATAAAATACAATGAAAAAATTAAACGCCCACCCGACCCAGCCAGGAATCGAACCTGGGTCTTCCGCAATCCGGGCGGCTGCACAGACCGCTATGCTACCGGGAAGGCTGACGTAAGCACTGAATTTTTTCAGTGCTTTTTAACGGTGTTTATTTTTTCACTATATTTTATAAATATTTAATTTAGCTACAGCGCAGAAATTAGCACTTGAAAATAAAAAGTAAAATTTATAATAATTGTAGATTACCTTATACCGATTCAGCACGACGACTTGCCAAGGCCACTTCCCAGGAGGTGCAGGCTTCCCGCCTATTATGCGCACCATGTCCCGCATTCTGGCCTTCATTCGCGCCGAAGATGATCCCCTATAGCGGCCGATGTGACCACATTCGGTATTCGTGTTTGGTAGCACTCGCGCATCTTCTCTGTGTATTACTGGTACTGGTGGCGACATTGATTCAACTTGTTTGTATCCATATCCTGAAAGAAAATTGAGATTTTTAGAAAATAAGTCAGAAACATACCATTCTGTTATTGTAAGGAGACTGTCAACGAGCATGCAAGACAATTGATGGGAAGTGGTCATCGCCGCTCTTGAAAAGTCGTCCGTAGAGTTACCTGTGCGTTTTTTTTTTTTTGTTATTTTTTTTTATTGTTAATTGCTGCACTAAAGCTGAAATGAAATAATTATAAAATATAGTGAAAAAATTAAATGGCCAAATAATAAAATAAAATTAAATACCCGGGTAGGGTATCGAACCTGGGTCTTCCGCAATCCGGGCGGCTGCAGTGACCATTCCTGGCTGAGTCGGGTAGGCATTTAATTTTTTCACTATATTTTATAATATTTTTTTTAAGATACCAAAAGAGACTGCTCGAACTCGCTTGAGACACTAGTCTTAAGAGTTCCGGATGAAGAATGCGCTTGGACGCCTCGTGATCTAGCGTTATGATCTGACGCAGAGGGTCCCTTGTGCTTGCACAAAGTTCTCTGTCACCTTTATGACCTCTATGACCTTTAAAGTCGAGTGTAGCGGGGTTGACCGAACACGTAAACGAACTTACAGTAGCATTGAGTAGGGAGGAAGGCCTTCAGCACGTAAGATTAAAGCGACTTGACTTTCGAGGACTGATTAACAGATTTCCCATAAGATGACAGAATAAGGGCCCTCTAAGTAGAATATGTTGGAGGGCGTCCGGTGAAAGTCAGATAAATCAGATCAAAGAGTGGCTTATTGTTTCTAAAACAGATTGCCGCGGAGCAGAAAAAGAAAAAAAAATTTTTTCATCAATAATAACATCATCCTAAATGTGTTAGGTACAGACGCCTGCACATGAACCTATCCAAAACTGTTAAATTTCTTAAATACATTGTCAACCATATGCATTACACGTAAAGTTCAAAGTCTATTAAGGAAATTTGACAGTTTGTGGTAGGTTAATGTACAGTCGTGTCTACTTTTTTATGGTTAACGAAGAACTTGCAAAGCGAAAAAAAATCTTTTTTACAGTAGTCGATGGTAACATCGTCAGTTATCTATTCTCTTAACTTGATCTTCTTTGAACTCTTATTTACCTAGTCTTAACATATTATGAGTAATGTAAAAATCAGCAATATTCGTTTCAAATGAAAAATCAGGAGACGATATTTTCTGTTAACGTTACATTCTGCATTCTACTTTAGTAAAAACGAACATTTTACCTTACAAATTGAAAAACAAAACACATTCCATTTCGTACCTATGTTTTATATACTATCAATCAAGTCTATAAATAACTGTAAATAACGACCTCTCACACCTTTCCCTTCTCTTTTTTACACCATCTCAGAGCTTTCTTATGACTAGAATGCGAAATCAGTTCCCTATAGAATAAGATACCTGCTATTTGTATAGCAATCTCGGATGAAAACGTGCGCAAATATAATGAGGGGAATCACATTAACCATTCAACGAAAATAACTTTAGGAAACGAATTACTTCCATTTTCTTATTATGGTGTTCATATGTCAAGAAAATTCTTGTGAGGAAAAGGTATTAATTTTCTTTTTGTCTATATAATATACTCGTATATACGCTCTTCTTTACAGTTCCGGTCGTCCGCCGAGTCAAGTCGTCGCGTCGTCGTGTGGCTGCCTTCCCCCTCCAGGGCCCCCGCGATACGCTGCCGGCCGGTCAGTACTTAGATTCTACGTTCGTAGCCGCGGGTCTGATCAGAAGGCTCAATCTCTCTTAGCCAACGACAGCTCATTACGAGCAACAATAGCCCACGACGTAGTCAGTTTAGTTAGCCGACATAGGCAACTTCACTGCAGTCAGTCCGTCCGTTAGTTAAATCAGCCGACATAGGCAGCTTCACTGCAGGCAGTCCGATCACAGGCGACTCATTCTGAGTAACGCCTTTTTTTATATCTCGCCTCGGGCCCCGTCTTGAGGTGAGCGTCGTCCGATAGCCTTCACAGCCCAGGCTAAAGGCATCCCCAGGGGTCGTTTGCCGGGTCGGCCTTCTTATAAAAGGCCAGCCCCGGATCCTCACAAAAGGTGCAATCCGAGTAGGAGGAATATGTTTGCATATTTTCCCCTGGGTCAACAAAAAAAACGCTCTATTTCTTGGTTACTACATGGGAACAACGTAAATTAAAAAAAAAGCAGTGCAAGAAAACAAATCATAAATGCTCAATTTTATAACGTTTCAATCAATTTAAAAATGGAATGTTCTGGTTCCTGTGATCAACCCTTTACTTCTTTGATCATTAGAAATACGGGTCAGCAACAGATTTATGATTTAGCGACAATCGAATACGGAACCACCTGCTTCCTAGCTGTCAACTAGTAAAATTTTAATGAAATCCTATACTATTTTTTAGCGACCAAAACTGTGTCGAGTACTGGGCTTAATGGTGCGACGTCCGTAAGTGACAGTGTCTTATATTTTATTTGAAATGTCTTCGTCCATAATTATTAAAATTTTGATGCCGCGCGGCCATACGAGTTGTTCGGGATGAACCTAATCTAAATGATTGATAAATGATAAACTTGAAAACATGATAATAAAATATAATTTGTAAATAATTAAAACTTAAAACAATACTATGAAATTATTTGCGTGATAAGATGAGTAAGCGCGGCTGACTTGATAGCTAATTTCATACTAAAGTGAAAACGGTGAAAATATTCAATAATGGCTAAATGAGGGCAAGTTAAAACTTATGACGGCCAAAATGTACGTTGCTTGCTCATACATATTCCCAGGAGAGAAAGATGAGGTTAGTTGCGGTGATGGTGTTCTTGATGAGTCTTAGCTAATTACAAGATGATGAGCTATATTTTTCTCTTAAATATACAATGAGTAGTGTCGTTATTACCCCGATGAGAAACATGATGATTAAACATTTTTTCAAAACTATCTTAATCTAAACGTTAGCGTCCGGGATGGTAAATACCGAACGAATGATGGGCGAAGTGTTTCTATTAAACTTTAACACTCGCGCACTTTGTTTTGGAGCGTGACTTGCACTACAAACAACACTGATTATCGTATCATTACACTGCACTACACTACTACTGGAGAGGGCGGCCGGCAGCGGAACTCCCTGCTCCGCTGTGACTTCGGCCTCGGTCTGCAGCGCCGCCAGGCGAGTGCCACTGCGCCCGCACCGACGATCGCGAATAATACATATGGCCGCATAGTGGTAGACATCGTGGTACGAAACACTATCTGCTATGGATTCGCTATTCTTTAGCATGTCCAATTGCTCTTTAATATTCTTTAGGCTGAGATTATATTCGATAGTGTCAGATTGTTGAGAGGTACTAGTTCTGCCTTTCCTGCCACTAACCAATCGTTGTTAAATTTTTGTTATTAACTTTACAATACACAACGCAAGCGTAAGCTTTTGTACTTGCATCGGAAAAACCATGAAACTCTATAACATTTTTTTTGATGCTGTTCCTAACCATCTTGGTAATCGATAGTCCCGTATCAGCTTGATGTCGTCTTGAATAAGAATTTAATATGTTGGACTCATGATCTCACCAAACAATTTTTTGGAGTCTTTGGTCTTCCACTTTAACCAAATATTTCTAAACATTTTTTTCAATGTCTGCGGTAAAAGCAAAGCGGTATTGTCTCCACTTGATGATAAGACTCTGAATGTGTTGTTGTAAGTTCGGACCCCTGTACATCACGGCATTCAGACTGTAGCCGCTTGTTGTTTTTGATGAGGCATTAAATACCACGCGTATCTTTGTTGTAGTTGAATCATGTTGCGTGACATAATGATGCGGTAAATCACAGTCAAGTTTCAGGTTACCATCGTCGATTGCAGGCGTCATATGACCAAGCGATAAATAATCATTCATAAATAATTTTTATTTCTTTCAACATCTGTTTGTTTACGAAATTTTTGTTCTAATCTATTAAATTGAGCAATTGCTTGTGATTTTGAAGTTCCCAAACTTTCTTGGTAATTTGGTTTCAAAGGGAGACGGTCTTCATATTTTCCGTCTTCTCGTCTCTTCGTGGTGGCTTTTTCTATGCACGTTTGGTCTTCGCATGATAAATTAGATGGTTCCGAAATGTCTTCTAGTTCCCATAATTGTTGCATATCAGTAATGTCATGTAACACAACATTACACTGAAATGTTTTATCGTTGCCGCTCAGAATCCAACCAAGCTGCGTTTGTTGTGCGGTCGGTAAGGTTGAATTTACTCTAAATATTCCATCTCGTAGTATAAGAGAATACACGTCAGCTCCTAATAGAATATCTACCGGACGACTGATGTAAAACTCCGAGTCCGCTAGTTTGACATGATCTAAGTACGACCAATCTGGTTTAGGAAAAGTACTGCTGTGGAGATTTTTAATTAGATTTTTCATAATTAGAACTTCAGTTTTAAAAGTAAAGTCACTTATCACTGAAGCGCATTTTAATGTAAATTATTGATAAATGATAAACTTAAAAACTTGATATTAAAATATAATTTGTAAATATTTATAACTTAAAACAATACTATGAAATGATTTGCTTGATAAGATGAGTAAGCACGGCTGACTTGATAGCTAATTGCATACTAAAGTGAAAACGGTAAAAATATTCAATAATGACTAAATGAGGGCAAGTTAAAACTGATGACAGGCAAAATGTACGTTGCTTGCTCGTACACGAGTACTAATTTTGTATTGGGAATTTAACGTCTTAATTTGAAAAGTAATATCACTTTTGCCCAACTTTAAATGATAATGTAGAAAAAACTTAGTGTGTCATGAATTTATGGGTCGATCTAATTGTAAACACGTCCCTTTGATACTATATATAATATATTTTGTTTATGTAACAAGAAAGTTTTTGCATCATATATCAACTTAGCCGTGGACTTTACTTTTGGCTTTTGTTGGTCGGCGCACCCTTTGTCGAACACTGGTACATTACGATACTCAGATAATTATCATATTAAGATAGCGGACAGTTTATTAGACAGGTATTGAGGGCACATCAGAGGGGAATGCTTTAAGGTATCGTGCTTATCTTATGCTACCATCATAAGCCCACGCTTTGATGTAAACAGTTAATCAAGTTAAGCACTTCTTCAATCACATAAATATAATACAACTTCGGTGGAAAGGTGTCATTATTTTTCATGTTGAATATTCCAACACATCCAAGTTTTTAACATTTTCATGAGTGTTGGTGTTATCTCAATACCTTGTTATAATACCGTGCTATAATACCGTACCGCAAAGCTGTGGAACTCATTGTCTCAGTCTGTGTTTCCCATCAAATATAACATGGGGGTCTTCAAATCTAGGCAAGCATGTTACATCGTAGGCTACATCATCACTTACCATCAGGTGAGATAGTAGCCACATGCTAGTCTATATAAAAATATATAAATATAAATAAAAATCTAATAAAATTAGAGAAAAGATAAAATACGTATGGTGGCATGTACCGTGACATTCGTAGACTATTTAAAATAAAGCTTTATTTCTGTTATTGTAATTGTAAATCTTTACAACACCTATTTTAAATACCAATAAAATATATAATATATAAATAGTCGGGCTTTTGGCGTTTAACCAATAAACGCCAAAAGCCCGATTAGAACAACATTATCAAATATAGTTTAGAAAGTGTCCCACTGAAAACTTGAAATCAAGACCTCAATACAATTTATGAGCATGTTTTGCCAAAAGCGTGTTGGTGATCATAAATCTGGGCTATGAAACACAAAATTCCGAACATACACTTTGCCCTGCCTACGAACTGAACCCAGGTCATCCGGATATTGGGCAGAGCACTCGGCCACCGAGGGGGGTTATATTTTGACGGTACACTTACTGATCTTTTCTTCAAACAGGAGAAAGTGCGTTAGATTTTCCCCGGAGACCACATACGCATAGCGAAAAAGCTCTTTGTGAGAGTGGCACATCCACTAACACCATTTTAATATTTTATCATTGATTGCTATGGCGTTGTTCGAATCCACGGTCAACATAGCTTACTGATCCTGATCAAAGTTAACTATTAATAAGTTAATCTTTGAGATCGTAAAAATCTACAACTGAACCCGGTTTGACCAGAATGTATTAAACAACTTTTTCAAATTGGGAGTTTGTTTAATAGTAAAAATTTTCAGGATCAGCTTTTAGCATGTAGTGCCCACAAACACACAGTGAATTTTTTCCAGTCTTTGAAACAGGACAGTACAGAAACAGGCCATATCTAAGCTTTAGTACTCGTATATATATGTATGGCACCGTGTTAGCAGCAAATATATGTCATTGTTAATTGCACACCATCCCTTCCGCATTTAAAACGACCAGAAACTTTAATCATATGACACGTTCAAAGGGAAGGGAGTAAACTCCCAATGCTATATGAACTTCTCTGATGTAATTAACACCCATTTCACTGTCAAACACTCCATCTAAAAGTTTATTGAACAATCCGAATTACCTACTTTGCATATACGTTCAAATAGATTTGTTGCGATGTTTAAATCCGCCATTTGCTATAAACAACGAATAAACAAGACAGTCTATCGGGTAAGCTTGAAAGAATTTTCGTCATTATTTGCCTGTCACCCAAATTGTATCCAAGTGCTCATATCCTTGTAGCCTTATTTTCTATTTCTGCAATATCTTTTTCTTTCTTTTTTTTTGCTTTATTACGAAAACCAACTGCGTAACAATACAATACTTTCTTATCTAATACTTGAACAATAATAGGTACAGGTTTCCCTTAACATAATTAATAGCATAAGGCGTAAGAATTTATATCGCTTTTCTCTTTGACATGATTAACTATATCGACAAATTTGAATTTATAAAATTCTTCCAACAGTTGACTTTGTGTCTTCTGGTGACCAAGAAACAGGTCCTGGTAGTGGCATTAGTGTTCGACCCAATAGTCGATAGTTTTTTTTTTTGGAGAGAGTTTGCTGATTGCCTTAAACGGCATTTTCAGCTTCACCGGGCTTTTTTGGGGCGGCGAGAAACTTAAAGGGTGCCTCAAGCCGCGTGAAAGGAATGACCTTTGGAGGTTTTCAAGAGAGAACGGTATCACGCACTAAGGCGTGTCCCCGTGCCCTACTAGATTCTCCGAAGGGTTCGGATCGGATCAAGGATGGTCGATAGTGTTAAACCCAATGATCGACAAAGTTTACGTCACCCTGAAATAACACAGATTTTCATTGTAATTTTACGAGATGACGGCTAGGCTGTAGGTGGTTTCTATTCCGTTGTGGCTAAAGGATAAAATCAATTGCTGACCCTATATTTATTGATTAAAGGACAAAGATGTCGACAACTGGTTACTGTCAAACACTGGTGCAATTACCCCAACAGAATGAAGAAAAAAATCCGGCCAAGTGCGGGTCGGACTCGCGCACGAAGGGTTCTATACCAATATCTATAAAAACGGGGGAAAAATCATGTCTGTTGTATAGGAGCCCCCTTAAATATTTATTTTATTCTATTTTTTAGTATTTGATGTTATAGCGGCAACAGAAACACATAATCTGTGAAAATTTCAACTGTCTAACTATCACGGTTCACGAGATACAGCCTGGTGACAGACGGACAGACAGACGGATAGAAGGACGGACATCGGAATCTTAGTAATAGGGTTCCCGTTTTACCCTTTGGGTAGGGAACCCTAAAAAACTTTTATTTCCATGGTTATATTTTTGTAGCAGCATAAATATAAGTTACTGCTTTTATAAGGAGCTAGTATCAAAGAGAATTACGTATCATTCATAGACTTCTTATCCCGCTCAAAGCTGTATGTATATTACATACAACTTTTTTCTTGGAACTCTTTCCGTCCTTGATCTGGCAGACCACTTAAGTAAAATTTAAACACTGAAAAAAGACGACAACCTCAGGCGGGAATCGAACCACGCACCTTCCGCATTCCGGGCGGCTGCCTTAACCACTTGGCTACCGAGGTCTGGCTTTCACCCGTCGAAATTTTTCAGTGCTTGATGCTTATGTTTTTTAGTCAACATTGCTTCATCAATCTTAGAAGTTTTCACCTCTGAGATCCGAAAGAAATATTTTTACTAATATTTGAACATTCGGTTAAGATGAAGCTGCGTTATAGATAAGTGTTTTTTATATATTTTAGCGTTTTATTAACGCTTAAATATACTTAAGTAAAATTTAAACACTGAAAAAAGACGACAACCTCAGGCGGGAATCGAACCACGCACCTTCCGCATTCCGGGCGGCTGCCTTAACCACTTGGCTACCGAGGTCTGGCTTTCACCCGTCGAAATTTTTCAGTGCTTGATGCTTATGTTTTTTAGTCAACATTGCTTCATCAATCTTAGAAGTTTTCACCTCTGAGATCCGAAAGAAATATTTTTACTAATATTTGAACATTCGGTTAAGATGAAGCTGCGTTATAGATAAGTGTTTTTTATATATTTTAGCGTTTTATTAACGCTTAAATATACTTAAGTAAAATTTAAACACTGAAAAAAGACGACAACCTCAGGCGGGAATCGAACCACGCACCTTCCGCATTCCGGGCGGCTGCCTTAACCACTTGGCTACCGAGGTCTGGCTTTCACCCGTCGAAATTTTTCAGTGCTTGATGCTTATGTTTTTTAGTCAACATTGCTTCATCAATCTTAGAAGTTTTCACCTCTGTTCAAATATTAGTAAAAATATTTCTTTCGGATCTCAGAGGTGAAAACTTCTAAGATTGATGAAGCAATGTTGACTAAAAAACATAAGCATCAAGCACTGAAAAAATTTCGACGGGTGAAAGCCAGACCTCGGTAGCCAAGTGGTTAAGGCAGCCGCCCGGAATGCGGAAGGTGCGTGGTTCGATTCCCGCCTGAGGTTGTCGTCTTTTTTCAGTGTTTAAATTTTACTTAAGTATATTTAAGCGTTAATAAAACGCTAAAATATATAAAAAACACTTATCTATAACGCAGCTTCATCTTAACCGAATGTTCAAATATTAGTAAAAATATTTCTTTCGGATCTCAGAGGTGAAAACTTCTAAGATTGATGAAGCAATGTTGACTAAAAAACATAAGCATCAAGCACTGAAAAATTTCGACGGGTGAAAGCCAGACCTCGGTAGCCAAGTGGTTAAGGCAGCCGCCCGGAATGCGGAAGGTGCGTGGTTCGATTCCCGCCTGAGGTTGTCGTCTTTTTTCAGTGTTTAAATTTTACTTAAGTATATTTAAGCGTTAATAAAACGCTAAAATATATAAAAAACACCTGGCAGACCACGTAATAAAACCAAATGAACATTGATAAACATATATTTGGATTATATACAACTATAAGATAAATAACCAATTATTGGTAATATTATAACGTGTTTAAAAGTCTTCTGAAATGCCAAAGGTATAGAGTGCACGAGTAGTACGAGTACATCAGACTACCACAAACTGTAAAGTTTCCTCAAAAGACTTTATTTAAACTTTACGTTATAAAATACAGTGAAAAAATTAAACGCCCACCCGACACAGCCAGAACCTGGAACCCGGACCTTAATGTCTATGGCATATAGTTGAATTTGAAGAAATTTGTCAGTTTTGGATAGCCTGTTGTGCAGGCTTCGATTAATAATTTACAATAATGTACTAAATAAAGGAACCGGAACAAATTTCGTACAATACATTTAAATTTCGAATAACAAAATCTGAAAAAACATTGGGTAGCATCAACAACTCTAGCTTACTGTGACCATTAAATCTTGACCATACTGAATAATTGAGGTTGCAAAATATTTGTACTTAATATTTATTGAAATCGCCACAAACTTCATTGTGGCTCCGTGTCGCCTACCGTTTTTCACGCGCTAATCGGGAATCTAGTACATTATTGATCGAAGTGTGCAGGCGTCTATAAGTACATGGTAGGGGCTCGCAGTAAAGAATATCACCTATAGTGTCATTTTTATTAATTTAAATAATTACATTTAATTATAAAGCATTATAATTGCATTATAAAGCATAGTAATAAAAAATTGTCATTCAAACAATTGACAAACACAAATTATGTATAATAATTATATACTTAAAAAGAAACTTAACGTCCAATTTTAGTATTTTCTAACTTACCCCTAACCCAACACTAATTTGGAATACCTACATTCTAAATACCAATTTCAACCGAACATTTTTATATTTCGAAAGCGATTGGTATTTTGGATTTTCTAAGTATACGAATATCACTATATATCAATGTTGTCCTTAGAAAGAGTGAAGAGTCGTCCTATTACTCGTAAAAACTAGATTCTTCGAAGCATTTTTTTTGATAGAGATTGCTGATTGCTTCTGAGGCATTTTCAGCTTCACCGGGCTTGTTTGGGGGCGGCGAGGAACGTAAAAGGTCCCTCAAGCGTGAAACGAATCACGTTCAGAGGTTTTCTAGAGGGAACGGCATCGCGCACTAGTGCGCGTCCCCGTGCCCTACTAGATTCTCCGAAGGGTTCGGATCGGATCGCCTCTAAAGGCTCGGACCTCGGTTCGGGTTGACCGTGGAGGAGGAGAGAAGCGCCCAGGTACATGTCTGTACCTGGTGTAGAGCGCGTGTGAACCGGTTCTTCCTACCCTTGTGCTACGAGTACGGTGTCGTGGGCCTTAACTAGTGTGCATATTTAGTGTATTCTGTAAATGTGTAGAGGCATTTAGAGGATCGGGCGGGGAGGCGTTCGCAACAGTTATGGGATCGTCGGGGTCGTCTAGGACGTGTTTAGGGCGCTTAGACGTGAACCGTCTTGTTGGTGGAAGTCCTTCAACGTTATAGTTGGCGGCCGCCACAACAAGCGGGTTAGGGCGGTGGGGGGCGTTATTAAAGTAACGTCTGGAAACGTCCTTGATAAAATCTTCTCCGAAGCGTTCAAGCTGGTATGTCTAGACCGTAAAATCGTGGGTGCCTCTAAAGGCATGTCGTCGTAAGCAATTCGTCATACTTCAGAATAGGTCTCATTTCCTCACACCTACGTATAAAGATAAAAATTTTACGAGTCGCATAATTGTGGTTCATACTTAGTTATATATTGCGTCACGGAGTTTATATTAAATGGTTTTTTTTAGAGAGTTTGTTGTTAGCCCTTAATGGCCTTTATAACGTCACCGGTGTTGTCTGGAGGCGGCGAAAAATTTAAAGGGTTCCTCAAGCCGTGTTATGGAAACACACCCCATTTTACCGCCTCTGTGGTCTAGTTGTTAAGACCACCGGTTTAGCCCCAGAGGTCCCGGGTTCAATTCCCAGCGGTGGTACATGTTTGTGTACTCGGTTTGGTTGGTGGTAGGACTTGTTTGTCCGCTTGGATAGCTACCACCATTTTATCTAAATGTCGCCATAACATCAATGTTTGTGGCATTGTTGTGATCCGGCAGCTACAGATAAGATAGACAGTGCCTCACTAGTTGAGGATTCCGAGTGAAGTGCGCTTCACCAATTGGCTTTTATCATCACTTAACATCAGGTGAGATTAAGGCACTGTGCTTACCCAAAAATATAAAAAAAAACACCAAGAGCATTTCTATAGAGAATGGCATCACGTATAAGTATTTTGTTATTTCGTAGATCCGGGGATTGCCTTGTCCTTCTTCTAAAAAAGGATTAAGACAGACCCGGTAAAAAACCCTGGGGTTTGCCTTTAGCCTTTAAAAGAGCTGCGAAGGCTACCGGAACGCACGCCCCCCGAAGGTCGAGAGGCGCGGTTGATATTTTGTTATCTACTATATTCTCTATGGGGCTTTAATCGGAAAACATAATAAATGATAGCACACAATAGATAATGGATGATGATAGTAGGTGCAAATTGTATATGTGCAATTTTGAGTAATCCGTCTATATTAATAAAAAACAATTGCCAAATGTTTGTCATAGCATCACTTAGAATAGCTCGACGAAGAAGCCGGCGTAAAGCCGCTCGAGTGCAATTCGAGGTGAATGTATTACCGAAAATGATGAATGAAACTTGATTACATTTTCATTTTCTTTTAAGACATTGTGTATCTTGACAATATAAACTGTGTTTCTATTGTAGTTACATTATGAATGATTTAGTTTTTAATACAAAACAAATGTTAAGTTTAAAATTTTAACCCAATGTTGTCTAGGCTGCTAGGTTTGCCTTTGTCTAGAAATTAAGAAAGCTGTTTGCGGATACATGACGGGCTTCTTCCGTTCATTGAGTTTTTGTCACGTTACGTTGTGTAATAAAGTAAAGTAAAGGAAAATCTTGTTTTTATTAACATTACCTCAATAACAAATAGGTGGAAAATATGTTTAAGTTCTAAAATGTACGAAATGTAATCGAAGATATTTTTTTAAGTAGGTGAACATTTTGAAAAAATGTTTGAACAAGACCCTAGGTAAATATTATCTTAATCCGAATAACAGCATAATAATTTATATGTTGAAACATTATTGAATTGAAAATTATTTTGGTATTTAGTTCGTATGGGAAATCCATTGTTCGCCGCCTTCTTAAGCGGACGAAGTCGCAAGCGAACCACTAGTTTTTATAAAACAAATGTTGGTAAATAGCACCCATTTTCGACAGAAACCAGTGATCGACACTGTTTTCCTTTAACCGTTCGAAGCTTCAATCATTAAAGATATAGGTTAGTAAATGATTATTGGCTTTAGAAACAATTGAATACAGAACATCTGCTTCCGAACGGTTATCCATTTAAATTTCAATGAAACTCTAGAGGTCTTACAAATAAACAAATAATAAGCTCCGAAGCTCCGAATAGTTATTCCTTGTTTTGTTCCTGTCATCTAAACGTCATTCAAATAAATCTGATATTAAACTTGAAGAAAAGACTTTGTACTCCTTTTAACAAAAATTGCGCGGACGGAAAAGTATGAAATTTCACACACTTATTAGAGAAGGAGTACAGAATGTTATTTTTTTTCATTAAGAATATAAAATACATTAAATCAATAAAAACAACATTACACTACCATGTATTTGACACACACGCATATATAATATACTCTTTTGAGATAGATATTAAAAATAGATAGATATTATAGATATTGCTATATTTAATTTTTCATTGCTTAGGATACAATCCGTGCAGCCTTATATAAAAATAACGGTCAAATTTGGACCACTGGGCGACCACTAGTTAGAGAAAAAGAGATAAAACACGGAATAACTATTCGGACCTTATTCTTTGTTTATTTGTAGGGCACTATATCTTTTGGCGATGAAAACTGGTGTCGAACATTGGGTTACTATGTTGAACACTGGTGATACTACGAAAATATCAACAAAATGGTTAATGTAAGACTTGTTAGCTAAGTACCTATGTGCATTTTCACCTGGGTCCTTTCGCCTCTGCATTCTCGTTCGTATCCAGTTTTGGCAATAACTTCCTTCTAAGTAGCAATACGCCGATTGTCTAACCACTTTTCTTCCGCAAAACGAACGTTTTTGACAATATCTGCAACAATTATTATGAATATAAACACCTTTTTAGGGTTCCGTAGTCAACAAGGAACCCTTATAGTTTCGCAATGTCCGTATGTCTGTCTGTCTGTCTTTCCCCAGCCTCTAGCTCATAGACTCTTAGTACTAGAAAGCTGTAATTTGGCATGGACATACATATTAATGACGTCGACAAAGTGGTTAAGTAAAATTTTTAAAAATTTTTTTTTCGACACGTGAAGTGGAGATGTAATTTTTTTTTGTCTACTCCATAATGTGGGGTGACGTTAGATAGCAATTTCAAAAATATTGCGGGTTTTTGAAAACATATTTTTGATTGAGGCATCCGTTTGTGAACTATTAAGCTTTAAAGTGCAAAATTTTGTTAGAGTCAAATGTCCCCCCCCCCACCCTGCCAGCCAAATGGTTCAAAATTCAAAATTCAAAATCATTTATTCAGTTTAGGCTACAAGTAGCTCCTGTGAATTTCACTATGCCATCGGTTCGTAAGTCTACACAGGGCAGGAGACCTTGTACTGAGAAGAAACGGCAAGAACACAGCCAGCAAGGGCATTTCTTTTCTCCCTTACAGCGCAGCGTCATAATATTGGAAAATGCCCTATCATTGATTGGGTTGTTTTTAAATATATTGAAATAATTCACAGTAATTGTACCTATATATGACGAAGCTAAAAAGAAAACTATCACAGCTAAGTAGGCTTTATAAGTTTACGATTAACCGTCGACCAACTTATAAAATGTACTTGGCGCAGTACAAATTCCTCATTGGGAACTACTTAAATAACGTTGTCAGGTGTATGAATCCGGTAGTATCTACATTTAAGTATATGAGCTATCATTAAATAAATGTTCTTTAAAGCCCTCTTCTCAGAGTCCTCATTATTGAGATGGGCTACGGAACCCTAAACTGCGCGTGGCCCGACACGCACTTGGCCGGTTTTTTTATTTCTGGTTGTGTAAAAACTATTTAAGCATTATTTAGTTAAATATTGTTTTGTCAACGTCACACAAACGCCATTTTGAATTTAAAAAAAGAGACATACAATGATTAACTAAAAAATGCTTTATTCATTTTTTATGAATAAGGGGATAAGAGTTTTAAGTGTTATAATAGTCATTGGTGACCTCATATACGAGTGGCAAAGACGCGAAGGGAGCACTTGTAAATTGATCTCATAGTGCGAGTATCGTTGACACCAGAACAAAAATTGTACTTCTCATTTACGACAGGGTAACACGTTTACATGTACGTAACCCTGCCATAGCTCAAAACAATAACTTATGTCACAACAACAAACTATGGTTTTCGAAAACAATGAATAACGATGACATCTTGCATTGCCATGTAGACACTCAACTGAAGACACGAGTTGTGTCACTATTTGCTTTCTGTACCTTCGCTCTACAATGCCCGGCTTGATGGTTCTGGATCTCCAAAGAGATGGAGGTCACTTATAAAACCACCAGGGTTGTACTGTAATTAATTCGCCAGCACACTATATATCCCCACTACTGGTGCGCGAGCCTTCTCTTGGATGGATAGGGAGAACGAGCCACGCGCGTGCGGATTGGTTATAATTAACGACTGCTAATGCTGGGACCAACGGCTTTAGGTGCCTTCCGAAGCACGGAGGAATTCGAGATGATTTTGGTCACCCATCCGACGACCGGCCGGCCTTTGCGAAATTTGTTAACTTCACCAATTGTAGACCGGCCGGTTTCTGCGCCATCGAGCCCGTAATCGGTCGATTCGGTCATTAAGATATCGGCTAGCCGACTCCTCCGGCTGTAAGCGACCAATATCATGTTTTGCCCCTATAAAAAATGTACCTTCGTCTCACTGTAGTGCATCGTCTTGAACAGGAGCTCCACGAGCTCCACGGCGAGAATCCCCGAAATTTCCTTTGAACATCATTTGAATCCAACTGTCTCCTTTGATAATTCTGAAACAAGCATTGAATCGACTTTGATGTTAACGGCAAAGGAATAGGAATAAAAGGAAAGGAAGAAAGGAAGGAAGGAAGGAAAAGAAATCTTTTATCAATTAGGCACAAAATAATCAACTAACTGCGTGGTAGTGTTACTTTGTCTAAGCAAACAAAAGTATTTAGCGGAAGGTTGTCGACTTATAATAAAGTTATTATGAAATGGTACTAAAGTTTTCAGTACGTACAGAACCCGTGAGGATGACCATACCAACCTCATACTTAGTTTTGATATATTTTTTCCAAACAAATTCGCGTTTTCGTTAACGTGATCGAATAGTGAATCTCAGTTCATCAAGCATGACTCCATGAGTTAATGACACAAATGCACCACACCTTCAGTTCATTAGCTAGAGCTAAAGGCATCAGATTTATCTGGTAGAAAGTGGGCCGAACTAATAGAACTTACATATAGACGGAAGTTTTTTGTACAAAGTAGGACAGACCCATTAGAAAAGCTAATTACAAATTGCGTGCTCACAAAATAGAAGCGATTTAGATACGATTAACTTATGTAATTAAACAATTTTAACTTTAAAGGTAACAAGTAAATATGCATATTGAGCGTAAAGTAACGCGAAACTGTAGGGTAAAATGACTACAATTTGTAGTAGTTTATGCAAAAAACACATTTACGTGTTAAATTAAAATTTTCTAATTAGGCCTTTGTACGAAGATTGAATAAATAAAAGCGAAGTAACTAGTACTAGAACCTAGTACAACCCGCAATGGCCTGGCTGGGTTTGTCAAACCCACGATTTTATATTTTTGTGTAAACATGCTTTAAGCATTTTAAATGTAATTTTGTTGTACTTCTGCAGTCTGAGGCGCCACACGCTACATTCATTCTTATAGTTTTACTTACTTAAAATATTAAATATCAGAGTAAAGTAAAGTAATTTGCCTATGACTGTCCCACTGCAGAGCCCTTTGCTGATCGTTGAAATCAAGCCATCACTACAGTTGAAATGGATTTTGAAATAGCTTAAACAAATCTAAAAATCTTCATTAAATTATAATGTGAATCTTATATATTTTTCTCAGTAATCTAGTGTCGTACAGTTCTAACTAAATTATATTATTGTATTATATACCTTTATCATGCTAAGCAATGCTATGAACTATTATTTTCTTACTGCAGGGCAAAGGCCCTTACTATTATCATGTATGTCTTATTAGTATCTAAATTTTATATATTTCTAAAGTCACAAGAATAATGGAAATGTGCAATACAACACTGTTCGGCATAAAGTTACGCATTTATTTTTGACATAAATAAATATAAATACTCAATCGCGGGTTTATCAGACCCACCAGGTAAAACAAGGGTTAAACGTTCTACACCAGCTGGCCCCAAATAAACGATGGAACATCAACTGTAATGACTAAAACAAGGATTTCCATTAGATTTATAAGTACGTAATAAAAGAGAGAATATTTTGAATATTTTAGTCCGTATAACAATCATTGTTATATGGGAATAAATCTTTTTTATTATGTATTATGTTTAACATTTGCTGAATACATGTTAAATGTCGTTCCTTGTAAAAAATAATTAAATAATTTCGAAAAACAAGTACACCGCGCCCACTTACATTATGCCTAAGTGACTATTTATAACATAATTTAAAACTACTAAAACGGGTATATTAAAATAAGTTCACCTTTAAAACGAAACATGTTTTACTAATTTACTCGCGATTTGTTTATTTCTTTCAAAGCAATCCATCCGTAGGTATATGAATGATTAGATTGAGAAACAACTTTACAAACCATTTCTTTTCTACTTGATCTTAACGAAAATGGTGAAGGCCTGCTTCAATTTATTATTTAGAGGGCAGACGTCCTCTACTTCTTAACTTATAATGGACTCAATCATTTACTTTAAAGCGTCAATAAGTGCTTTTTAGGAATCACATTTGTCTTCAATGCTTCTTTCGATTTAGATCTAAAACGGCTTTGAAATGTTCCATCCATCTATAAAAAGGGCTTCAATCTAATCTTATTTGGATTTTATAGCTTCTTAAAACGGTTTTGTTTTCTCAAGAACACTACACTTGATTATTTACATATAATTTTATGCACATTGTTGCGAACAAATTACAAATTTAAAAAAGACAAAGTGTTGAAGAAATTCCACGAGCGGGATTTGAACACGCACCCCATGACATGCCGGGTCAGGTGCACTACCATCTATGCTATCGTGGCTCAATCCAACTCGCCGAAATTAAACAACACTATCTACTCTTACTCTGTAAGCCAAAGGAGCCCATTCAATGTCGACAACTACGTCATCAACATCCGATCTCAAATATTGAAAGATCAGTTAAGAATGTCATGGGGTGCGGGTTTGGATCCCGCATGTGGATTTTTTTTAACACTTTGTATTTTTTCAATTTGTAATTTGTTCGCAACAATATTTGCGTAAAATTATATGAAAACATAGCTTATATAGCTAATATAGCTTGCCTAATTCTGAACAAAACTTAAAAAAATCCTGTCGTGCAAACGTCTTTTCAAAATAGAGTAAAAGAGACAAAACACGGAATAACTCTTCGGACCATATTATTTGTAAGGCACATGGAGTTTAAACACTTTAAACACTAGCAATCTTTTCAACATTATTTATAAGCGTGAACTTTGAGGACGAGTATTCGATGTCCCCACCCATTGTTTAAGCTTTAACTCGCTAGAAAAAACGATAACTTAGGATTATAGTAGCAAGTTATAATAAATGAAAAGCAGCTTCTCCCGCGTGAATTTTGGTCTGTCATAAATTCCCGAAAGAATGAAAACTGTTTCTAAGGTAAAAATATTAAATATTTATTAATAAAATACAGTGAAAAATTAAACGCCCACCCGACCCAGCCAGGGTCGAACCTGGGTCTTCCGCAATCCGGGTGGCTGCACTGACCGCTATGCTACCGGGAAGGCTGACGTAAGCGCTGAATTTTGTCACTGCTTTTTAATGTTTTTGAGTGCTTTTTAGCGGCAATATGCGCCATCTATCCAACGGTCGTTGCAACCGATGGCCATGCAGATTTTTTTTTTGCAGAGCAAATACCACAAATTTGATAACACAACGCCATAGTAAACTTTTACTTTTTTTTTGTATTTTTTTTATTTTCTAGTGTTTATTGCTGCACTAAAGCTAAATTAAATATTTATATGTTTTTTATAAAATACAGTGAAAAAATTAAACGCTTACCCGACCCAGCCAGGAATCGAACCTGGGTCTTCCGCAATCCTGGATTTTTTCCATTTTTTTTACCAATCCGCCTGCATGGCTACCACCATTTTATAAATTAGTCAAAATTTTTTTTTGTATTTTCACGTAGGTAGTAAGTTCTGTATGTTGCATGAAAATTAATGTTATTAGCATTGTTGTGATACAACAGTTACTGATAAGATTTAGGTACAGACGCCTGCATATCAACCTACCCAAAACTGTCAAATTTCTTCAATATATTTTCAACTATATCATTAGGGCATAAAGCTCAAAGTCTATTGAAGAAATTTGACAGTTTGTGGTAGATTGATGTGCAGGCGTGTGTACCTAAAGAATTCGCATGATGTGCGCTTCCACCGTTTTACGCCCTTTTAGTAATTCCCTAATCCCGTGAGATTATAGAACGCCTTGTCACCTTTCCCAAATAATTGTTTCCATAATGTTAATTCCAGGTTTTTTTTACCTGTATACCACGTTTCATTTAATCGACGTGATTAAAGAAAAAACAAACGACCATATTGTTTTGATAAACAATTAAAATAAAATTTTATATACAGTGCGACACCACGCACATTCGCGCAAAAGTAAGGTCTCCACGAAAGACGAGCGTTGTAGTGATTTATTCACTGGATCTTATAACACATTTTGCGTTACTTTTCTTTTTCTTCAGAAGTATGCAATATAACTGTGTATTTTCCGTTTCGAAGTGAAATGTAACTCCCATACTTTCGCATCCATAATATTAGTAGGATATAGTTTTTATACATTACATTACTATCGAGAAAAACAATGCGATTACCATTTTTATATGCTGATTGTTGTGGTCGTAGAGGCTGTTGTCTATGTCCTCTTGCGTTAATATCTTCATCCGAGGAGCGCGTCTTCTGCAACTGTAAACAAATAAATTGTTAACTATATTCAATATCTGGCACGTCTTATGTTTGTAAACGATATCATGTTCCGCATTGTTTCGGACGTATATTTAGTACGTATATGTGAATCTATGTTTAAACTGTAGCATTGATCGAAAATAAGTAATTGTTTAAAAGAGCTAAAACCACGTTTCTTATCCGATTCAATAGTTAAATAGAGCAAAAACTACTGATTGACTGATTGACTCAGTTTATATACCTTTTAAAAGATGTCAGCCCCATGTCCACGTACGTTACAACTCGTAACGTATTTAAAAATATACGTCTTGGATACCTATACCATCCTATACCTAAGTTACCGAAGCTTAACATCATAACTAATAACATTGAAAACATTAAAAGTTTTATCCAGACAGTCTTTATACCTTCTAAAAGATGTCAGCCCGTGTCCACAAACGATGAAACTCGTAACGTCTTTAAAAAGATACACGTAGGATACCCATACACAAATTTGCGTAGTTTAACATCATAACTAATATATCATTGAATACATTTACCCCCTTACAAATAAGAAGCGAATAAGGTCGGAATAATTAATCCACGTTTTGTTCCCGTCATTTAAAACATAAGAAAATGACAAAAAAATAAAACCGACTACAAAAACAAACACTAAATATTATTCTTTATTTATTTGTAAGACCCTAAAAGTTTTATACAGACTCGGTCTTTTTACCTTCTAAAAGATCTGCCTGTGTCCACATACACACACATTAATTTATGCTAAAACTCAAAACGTAAAAGTTACGCCAAGGATACCAAAGTTTGCGTTAAATCCCGTTAAAGACAGGAACAATACATATTTTCTAATTTACATACGATTCCAGTTTCGGACAGAAAAACAAACATCAAAACTGTGGTACTCAGACCGTGCAACTTCTATCCGGAGCGCGTCTCCGCATATTGGGCGGCGCAGGCAGTGCCTCCTGCGCCGTCTTCGCCCGCCGCGGCATGCCCCCCACCGGCTCCAAGGCGAGTAGGATGGCACTTTGGAATGGGCACCTGCAAATAATACTGCCTTTACGTCCCCCCAGAACAACAAGTGTCGTATATACCGACAATCACGTTACTTTTGATATGTTAGGGTGTGTACACATTGACAGCTAACTGTGTAGGGCAATGAGAATTAATATAGTTTTATGTTTGTATTGCAAGCAGCCTTTAACGACCTTCCTCTGAGCTCAGCCCTTTTGATCGCCATTGCGATCAGACCTTAACCATCACGCATCACGCTATCACCATTTGGTATGGTGGATTTGACGTTTGCTACCTTACGACAATAACCGAAACAAGCACAAAGGAGCTCCACAAATGTTCATTTGGTCACCTATTTGATGACCCAGCATTAAAATTAATTAAGTTGTAAGATCCCAACCCGAGCCGCAGTGCCATTGAGCACCTCTTAGAACAAATTGCCTTGGCCACATTACGAAAAATTCGCCGGAAAACCGAAGTTCACTCATTTTTTTTTTGTTCTTGGTTGGAGCAGTGTATTGACAATTTGACAGTCTCCTTATGATGAGTATGATGAGAAAATATCCTTATATCCTACGTTTAGTTTATCCATATTTTTTTTAAATTCTTCTTAAGCATTTCAAAATATTAAAAATTTCAAAACATCATGAGTAGTTAACTTTTGTAAACCAAAATATTCGTCCAGTGGATGCGCCTGAAGTTGTCCCGAGTTCAAGGAGTCAAATAGCACTTGAAGTAGGCACGAAATCTTTGACGACGCCGAGAATAATTTGATCCTGATACCACAAAACTTGTTTGTTTTTTATTATGAAGAATTGGAGACATGTCTTATGTTAATTTTTTTTTAGATTCTCTTCTGATAATGAACGCGCTTATGGCGTTGCGTTATTGTGTGTTAATAACTTTATTAAAGAGGAGTAAAATTTCTTGTGTGTTACCTTTTTTGTATTTGTCAGCTTTATCTAAATCGCCTCGGTTTCCTAAAAAGTCAACGGTGTCCAGGATATTATCATTCCTCGTTAGTGACATATTTTCGATCTGAGAAAGAAATTACGTATTAAACTATACGGCTATAAACTTCTTCGATAGATTTTTCTCTAAGCCTGATAACTGTTTCTTTTTTCTGTGTTCAAATAGACAGAAACGAATCTCTAACTGACAGCTTTGTAATCGATGTAGTGGTGTTTGAAAAGCATTTATAAAAAAAACTATTCTACAAGTGAAATTTCTTCACTTATGATCTGAAAACAAGCAGATGTAGTTGCAATGTAAATAAATAGATACCTACTCCATTAGTTTTCGAAATAAAAAGAACAAGTTTACATTAACGTCAATAAAAACTTTTACATAGCCAAGGTTTGGCTATGGCCCGAACGTAAACCTTTTCAAATTGTTTGTTTACATTCCAACAATGTGAACGGCACGTTATTCAGTATACCCAAATCCAAAATAAGAAACCTTGACTTTGTCCCTAACAACGAATAATGGAGCAATTCGTCTATTTAGTATGAACAATTCAACATAACAAAGTTCCCCATTCAAACATCTAGGTCAAAAAAAAATCTATATATAGTTTCTATATGGTGGCAGCAGTCAATTGATAAAGCAAGACATATTTCAATTTGGCCGGATGCCAGACTTTTTATACCCGAAATGCATTGTGAATTGCAATCGCAAGAATGACTCACTGCAGTTCTATTTCCCATACAAAGAATAGCCTTGAACGATTTTAGTCTAATTGAAAATGATTAATTTAAAAAATGCCAATTCACTTACTTGATATGAATAAGCCATTTCAATGGCTATTAAGTTTAACAGGACTAAAGGACATAGTCGATTCATATTCTTCTGTCCTGGAAACTAAGGATCCATGAGAACTGGGCATCTGGAAACATAAAATACAGTCATTTGAATTCTCATCAACAATCCAATGTTAATTCTAAAAGACATTTAATATAATGCTATAAAATTGTTATCATCATCATCATCATCATCATCATCATCATCATCATCATCATCATCATCATCATCATCATCATCATTATCATCAGCTCAATTTATGTCCCCGCTTCTGGGACATGAGCCTTTCCTATGGATGGAAAGGGAGAACGGGCCATAAACCACCATGCGGGCCCAGTGCGAATTGGTGGTTGTTAACTGCTAATGCAGCCGGGACCAACGGCTTCACGTGCCTTCCGAAGCAAGTAGGAGCCCGAGATGATAAATTTTTGGTCACTCATCTGATGACCGGCCTTTGCGAAAGTTGCTTAACGTCAGCACTCGCAGGCCGGGCGCGTTAACTACTGTGCCATCAAATCATCGAATTTGTTATATTTTTAATGAACTAGGGCAATATCACCACTTATTTTTTAAGACTTAACTTCACTTATTTATTGGCTCTCTGACATACTCGTAAAAGAGGTAGCGAAACTGGCCTTTATTTTATTTATTTACTAGTTGACCCGGCGGACTTCGTGCCGCTTTGACAGTTTCCATGACAACGAAACAAACAAATAATTTTGTATTGGAAAATTAAATTGTCGTTTTTAGTCTTTTCCGTTACTTATTATTTGTGTTTCTCACCGCTTAAACCATCCCTGAACTTCCACAAATATTTCAAAATCAAAATTTGCCAAATCGGTCCAGCCATTCTCGAGTTTTAACGAGACAAACGGACAGCAATTGATTTTATATATATAGATTTAAGTACAGCTAGCAACAACATACACCAAAACAATGCATTGATACACATCAAGATTTACAAGCTTTTTTTAATATATACATGCCGTAAACGTTAAACCACGTCTACATGTAAAGTCTTCGTATTTTTTTTCTATATTCCAAGCATCTAGCTTCTTACGGTGCCTATTTACATCGTATTAGAGGTTTACATTCGATGTTTTCACAAAGCGTTAAGCTCATTTTCCAAATGTTTGTTTAGTCCTTCGAAAACAAAAGTCTATTTAGATATTCTAAGGGCCTGTTTCATAATGTCTAACTAGGAGATACTTGGCAGATAAAGTGACAGTTTTGTATAGACTATCTGTCAAGTAAACGCTAATGGGAACTTACTTATAGATGGTGAAAGAGGCCCTTAGCCATATTCGATCTTCTGTTCTGTAGATGTTGTCAACAATCGTATATCGACAACGGTTGGAAGTGATGAAATTATTCGGCCAAAACGGCATTTTTTATACGAATATTAATTGGCTTCTCTGTATTAATAAAAATCTTTTGCCACATGTCGACGGAGCATCACTTGAACGGCTCGACCGACTTGGCTGATTTATTTTTTTTTGGGTTCGTAATTGTCAGGAGTATAAAAAAAAGTTTCCAAGCTGGTGAAACTATCACGGCCACTAGTTAAAAATCAAGAAAGCAAAAATTATCAGTATCACTCGGGATACATTGAAGTTTGCCTTAGATAAATATTGCCAAATTATCACTTGGAGCAATGATCTATGCTAATATTATAAAGAGGAAAGCTTTATATTTTTTATTTTGTTTGTAACGAATAAACTCAAAAACTACTAAACCGATTTAAAAAATTCTTTCGCCATTAGAATGCTACATTAGCGCTGAGTAACATAGGCTATATTAAAAAATAAATGTCTACCCGTGCGAAGCCGGGACGGGCCGCTAGTTTATAGTAAAGATACTTTACGCTCACACAAAATGACAGCCAAGATGTTTAGAAACGGCGGCGACGGCTGGTAGCACAGTAGCACACGACTCGTTAAATAGCGCTTTATTTTAAGTACTAAAGTTAATTAACATAGCTTTTTCCTAGAAATTTTGCGGCACTAAAAATTTTAAAACTCCCTCGGGATCACGTGATACGCGTACATTCACGACAGTAGCATGCGGGTCTTAACGGGTCTTAACGGTTATACCTATTCTTATTATTGATGATATTATTATTGAACTTAAACGTATTAACCTTAATAGCCGATTTCAAAATAATTTAGATACTTAAGTCATACAAAGCTAATTAAAAAAATTTAAAGCTGTTGAAGGGGCTCACGACACGCATCTGTAACAATTGTACTTGTAACTCATAATTTCACTGGATATAGCAAGCACCCTACAAATCAGAATGCTGCTTGGCGGCAGAAACAGGTACCAGGAAGATTGCCATCCAGTCAGATTCAGTGCAGAATCCTTTTACCGCACATTACATCTCGCCTTTGCATAGTATGTTAATTACTATCCTACATTAAGAAGGGACCCCAATTATCAAGAGAAAATAAATAAATATGTAACCTGTATTTAATAGTGATACGATCCTGGCTGCAGCATCAGGTCATGTCACTCAAATAAATGCCTTGTCGCCCAATCTGAACGAGTGTAGGTACCAAATTTCAACATGGCACTTCAAGCGGTAGTGGTCAAAAATTAGCTCGCTAGATTCGGACTATAGGTACTCGAAATATATACATTTATGTAAAGTTGAATAAAGGCAGAATAACTTACGAAGCTTATCCTAAGAACAGTCATCCTACACATCATTATTATCGATATTCTAGCATGCATTAACCATAATGTTCTGTTTGCTATAAATAAAATCGATGTGTGAACAAAGGATCAATCAATCAAATCAGCTTATTGTTTAGCATTTAGGTAGACCCTACTCCAATTTCGGAATATTTTTCTCTTTTGTTTCTAAACGTGAACGGGATTCAGTAGGGTTTATTGAATCTTAAGTCGCTTACTTACAGCAAACATCAATTTGAAGCGTCATGATTTCGATGAAAATTTATTTTTAGCAACAATCTTTGTTTTGTGATGGTGTACCAAAGAGCTTATTTTTGTTACATTAAGAAGTAAGCACACTGACAATTTCCCATGTAACCGTATATTTAGGTGCTTGTGTATTTTCTACCTTGAGTTTTTTTTCAAAGAAGACGGCCAAACTTATGTAAACATTATGCCAAAGACATTGATATAACTTTGTAAGCTTTCATGTAGAAAGGTTATCGTTGAAAAAAATCTTAATGTTTTCATAACGAAAATAGCGAAGTATAGAACACTATTCAGACTTAAAAACTAATATCTAAAAATTCGTGGGATGAATACGGAACAACCCAAAGAAAGGCAGTACATGTATTGAAGCGTTTCAATAATAGTAACTGACGACAGTTTTGGTGACTGAATGAACTCATAAAATAAAATTGTTGTTAGAACCTTTATAAGGAGAGTTGCATTGTCAGTCAGAAACCAGATAGGTGCTATTAAATCTACGAAAGTAGCTCTCGAAACAATGATGACAATTACAAAATGACGAGCATTTTAGGAGTTCATACAAACGTTGCATTCCAACTTTGACTCGAAATAATTTGTAGCATGTTCTAAATGGTAATGTAGGTCACGCCAATAAGTACGTACGACCTTTATACGAGTACTATCACCATTTTAGTACTAAGATTAAAGCTAAGAAATATGGCGCTGAGACGTTTAGTTCTAAAGGTGACTCCACATTAGGTAAACATGGTTAATAACTTACTAGTGGCCCGCTCGCGACTTCGTCCGCTTGAAAACACATCCCATGATGGACCCTATTGCAGCGCAACCTACCGGGTCCAATTGTGTTTTCAAACCATCTAGGAACCCATTGAAGTATACACACAAAATTTCATCCAAATCGGTTCAGCCGTTTAGGAGGAGTTAGGTGACAAACACACGTACAGAAGAATTATATATAAAAACTAGCTGCCCCCGGCGGACTTCGTACCGCTTTGACAGTTTCCATGACAACACTACAAACAAATCATTTTGTATTGGAAAAATTTCAAAAATCAAAAAAAATTTAGGGGTGGACCACCCTTAACATTTAGGGGGATGAAAAATAGATGTTGGCCGATTCTCATAGATACCGGATAAGCACAAAAAATTTAATCAAAATCGGTCAAGCCGTTTCGGAGGAGTATGGCAACGAAAACTGTGACACGAGAATTTTATATATTAGATATGTTATACAACTTGTCACATAACTTTAAGTATAAGGTTATTTTATTAACACTTATCGTTCACACTAATAAAACAGGCTACATAACTATAAACATAACTACTAACTATACTTTAACATGTTTTTACAAAATGATTTTGTTTTGTTTATATAATTTTTAACGCAAATTTTGTTGCGAAACAAATTACAAAAACACAAATGTTGAAAAATTTCCACGAGCAGGATTTGAACCTGCACCTTTTTTATAACCAAATTATATAAACAAAACAAGAACATTTTATAAATAGCTTGCCTACTTCTTACTGATCTTTAGTATTTGCAAAAATATTATGATCGGGTGTTAATGACGGTAGTTGTTGGCATTGAATGGGTGCCTTTGGCTTTGAAACTAAAAAGTAAATAGTGTTGAATAATTTCGGCGGGCTGGTTAGAACCACGATAGCTCAATTGGAAGAGCACCTGACCCGGTATGTTTTTACACATAGTCTGGACATACCTTAAGACGAAGAGGTTCAATACGTACCTATACTTATGCAGAGATCTTACAATTTTGTCTGCGAACCTTTGAGAAGTTCTCTTTGAAGTACATAATAATTTGTTGTTTCCATACTAAATATTTTTTCTTTATACAAACTAAAATTACAAAAGGTTAACAAAAGCTTTTCTTTAGCTTGCAATGTAGGTATGTAATTTGATAGGGTGGAATCTTGCAACTCAATTTTGAAGCAGATATCTTCAACCGATTGAGCTGAAATTTTGTATACATGTTCAGTTCGGATGACAATGCTTGGTTAATTATGTGACGTCTTCTAAATCCAAGATGGCGGCACACTCAAGATGGCGGGCTGATTATTTTTAATGCATTCCTACAATATGGGTATTTAATAAAAGGATTTTCTGAGAATAACTCGAAAAATAAAGTGACGTCACTCTAAATCCAATATGGCGGATTAAGTTACAATACAATATGGGTATCAAAAGGAAAGAAATCAGACTGAGAAACGTGTCCAGCGATAACTAAAAAGTAAAAAATAAATTAAAAGTAAAAAACCTTTTTAAAAAACAAGCTTTTATTTAAATGCGCTAAAAAAGAAAAAAAACTCTTACTATTAACTTATAACGTCACCATTACCTACACAATTTATATGATATAAAAGCTTGTCGCGAGATTTACTTGTGTAGATAAACAAGTAAATTAAATAATTTGATGTGATTGATTTTAACTACATATTAAAATTTTCAATCTAAGTAAATACGAGTAGGTACTTAAATCTATCTCACGGCAAGCTTTTATATCTTAAAAATTGTGTAGGTAATGATGACGTTATTAGTTGATAGTAAAAGATTTAAAGTAAAAGTTTATCAGATTCTTTTTAGCGCATTTAAATAAAAACTTTTTTTTTAAATGTTTTTTAACTTTTTATTTATTTTTTACTATTCTATCGTAAAGTCTTAGTTTTCTTTCTTTAGCCTACAATTTCTTTAATTATTTGTATCCCCAAGGTGTTACAGGGAGTTGTTCATCATTACTTATCTATATCTATACTAATATTATAAAGAGGAAACCTTTATATTTTTGTATGTATGTTTGTAACGAATAAACTCAAAAACTACTGGACCGATTTAAAAAATTATTTCACCATTAGAATACTACATTAGCGCTAAGTAACATAATACTTGCATATGGCAATGGTTTTGTAGGCGATGCAACGCAACTGTCCAAATAGAAAGCTAGCACATACGAATATGTACAGACGCCTGCACATCAACCTATCCAAAACTGTCAAATTTCTTCAAAATATTTTCAACCATTGTTGCTTAGTATTAAAGTTCAAAGTCTATTGAGGAAATTTGACAGTTTGTGGTAGGTTGATGTGCAGGCGTTTGTACTCGTAATATTCAAAAATAAGTTCTCATACACGACCCTTATTTACGACCTCCTTACGCATAAAAATACATTGCAATACCAACAAGAGCATATTTGTGAAGGTTACTTAAATCGATCACGTGCACCCATTCAATTTTAGTTATTCTGAGAAAAGTCCTAAAGAAACTCGAAAAGAAACTTTTCTTTTCTCATTTTATTTTACAACGTCAAATTATGTTTCTGTCCCTCCTAATCACAGAGGGAAACTTTCCATCACCGACCCCTTTGTATACACTATACACCTTACTTTGTATACACCTTTGTATACCTATTGTTGTAAATACATGGTGAATTAATGAACATATAATTCAGATATATGTGTAGAGTACAACTCTAGACTGGGTGTGGTGGTATTTTTCCACTGCCACGTTCCTATGTCTAGTCATAAATCAAAAACACTTGACGGGCTTCAAAAGAAGGCTAGTGCCCTAAAAAGTCGGTCAAACGTTACATTCAATGGAGCACATGCCGAACTCTGTATTCACTAGACACGATATAGCAATAGATGCTCAACCGAAAACCTTTAGAATTACTTTTTATTTTTCTCTATTGGATTCAAATGTTTTTATTAAACCTGTAAGATATACCTATACAACGTGTAACAGATTAAATGAATCTATGAAAAGATACAATTTTTTTGCGAATTTCGAAAAGTCTTAGAACAATAGTTGTTCAGTTTTATGGACTGAATCACCACTTAAGAGGGTGTGAGTTTAACCTGTTACACGTTGTATACTTATAGGTGGCTTATACAAAGCAGTGGATGCTCACGGGCTGAAATGATGATGATGGCGATATACCTATTTAGAAAAAAGGGAAAAGAAAATAAATACTCGCGCTATAGAGAGCTCCGGTGAGTAGAAGGCTGACTGCTACTTATCATAATCCTAATTTTCAATTGCATCACGTGGTACATGGTCAGTGGTCTTGAGTTGAAAGTTCAGAACATGAGCCCTGCAAGGGCATTGCAAAAAATCTTGATCTAGGTTAGAAAGAAAAATATAAAATGATATAACCCGGGGCTAAGAAGGACTCTGGATAAGACAGTATTCTTCTCCTTATCCCTCGTTCAGCCACGAAAAGCTCGACGAGGAGAGGGAGGCCTATCTACTAATATATCTAGTAATACTAATAATATTCCGAGTCATCCCCATGCCTTCTCTGGCACGCTAGCAAGCTAGTAATCTTAAGAGGTCATGTTACCAGCATTATTGGTGCCGTTTCCATGATTTTTTTAAAATTAGGAACTCTTTGATTTTAGTGATAAATTTTTATTTTTATTTTTTTAATGTAAGTGTTATTGAATAAATTAAAACAGAGTAGTTATGGTACACAACACATGAAAACTTATAAGATGACTATAATGTTTGGAGACTACAATTGCGTACCAACTTC
The DNA here is from genome assembly GCA_949315975.1 of Eudonia truncicolella. NCBI lineage: Eukaryota > Metazoa > Arthropoda > Insecta > Lepidoptera > Crambidae > Eudonia > Eudonia truncicolella. The sequence goes on from OX438830.1 coordinate 9,592,979, forward strand.
GTTCTTATTTTAACTGCAAATTGAAGACCATAAAACTACAATAAACGCAGACGCACAATGCGTAATACTCATTTGATCATAGTTCTCTTATGGCAAGTCGCTGGCGCTTGCATAAATTACTCATAAATTTATTAGGCCTATGTAGCCTACTGTAATGGGCTGAAATTAATTTATGCCCCATAAAACTGTTGTTTGCTCAACACTTAGTTAGATCATTTCTTTCTGTTTAATTAGAATTTAGTCACCGAGTCAACTCCTTTACCAAATGAATTGACGACCTCCGTAACCGAGTGGCTTGCACGCCAGACTTTGGGCCGCGCTAACTCTGAGGTCCCGGGTTCGATTCCCGGTCGGGTCAATGTCGCAAACGAAGTTTTCGATATTGTGTCGGGTGGTACCGTCGTTATTTCTGACTTCCATAAAACGAGTGCTTTAGCTACTTACCTTGGGATCAGAACAATGTATGTGATGTTGTTGTTTAAATCGCTTATAGTAACAGTAGGAACTAAGTCTAGTCTACACTAACTAGTCAGTTGGTCTATGCTTTTGCAGTGTTGTCAACTTAAAAATATACTGTGATTGATGTTTTTTGCAATTCTCCATCCATTTGATTTTACATCTATACATTGGCATAATGATAATAAATCACCCGAACATAGAACTTTATTACCTATTGTTTTTTTATTGTTAGGTTAGGTTATTTAAAGAAAAATACTTACTGCCCGATATTTTTATCTCTCTCCCTCCCTCTCTCTCTCTCTCTCTCTCTCTCTCTATGTGTTTATTTACTTTAGGACATTTTTTAAAATATAAAATGCATATGCACTACTGAAATTTGAAAGGGGTGTGTGTCTTATTATCACTTTTCTTAAGATTGTTTTTCCACTTGCATGAGTTATGACTTTCTGTTGTCGTACAACTTACGGTGCCTGAGAAAAGCCTCACTGTTCCTCGCTATAAAATATTTTTCATTTATGAGTATTTTGACCCATCCCCTGTCCCATGAATCACATGAAAACCAATTGTTATAATTCTTGGACAGGGAACCTGTTAAAACATCATATTTTCAATAACGGCGAATCTAAAATCGCGCATCATTAGCCTTTCTAAAGAAACTCCGAATTTGAATCGCTTACTGAAACTTTGTATTACGGCACGCAATTTCACCTTTAAAAATTGTTCTTTCAGCCAGCGAACACCTTCAATCCAACTTGGCCCGCAGTTAAAAACTTTTCTGTTAACCTTAATAACGAATTTCGTGAAATTTATTCATGGTAATTACGGAAAAATATTACTGGCAAATATTATTATTATTATTTTTATATTCTCAGCGGTGCCGTGAATTTTCGCTTCCTGTGCTATTTTTTTTAAATGTGTTCGACCTGTATACAGGATGTTTTGTAATATTAGTATATTCCCGAAACATAGCCATGCAACCAAGTATATACAGGATAAGATAAAGACGCAGATAATTGCGTGGAGTTCTCCCCCGACCCCACCGGGAGAGGAAGGTACAGGTACGTTTGCACATCATACAATCCAAAACTGTCAAATATATTAATTTTAAACTATTAATTTTTCAACCTTAACTGATGGATTTAAAGTTCAAGGTCTATTGAGAATATTTGACAGTTTGTGGTAGTCTGATGTGCAGGCGTTTGTACCTGACCAATAAGATGAACTCTCAAAAGTAGAGTGTATAAAATATTATGTGAAAGTTTAGGTTAGTGTAAGGGCTTGTTATAACTCCACCTGACTAGCTACTACCATCTTATCTAATATGTCGCCATAAGATCAATGTTAGAGCTTTTTTATGGCCCGCTAGTTCTAATTATCTCTAGATAGGATAGCTGGTTTCTCAGTTGTTGAAGATAGAAATGTAGAACTTTCCTGCATAAGTATTAAATTGTCATCTTTGAATAACAATGAAAAGTAAGAAACTTTTTAAATGTTACGTTCTTTCTACATTAAGCACATGTTTTGTACACTATTACATTACATAATGCCCTTAAAACAGCGAACGCTTCGTTAGTTACATGAACTTTTAAGTACTCGAAAGACTCATTTTATTTCTGTAACATACCAATACCTGTTAACTTCATCTGGGGACTGCGATGAAGGAAGCAAGCAAGAAATGAAACGATATAAAAGTTTGAAAGTAGACTTATTATTTATCGAGTTACTCGAATCGGTTTGTTACTAGAACTGGAAACTTTATTTTGAAATAGTATTACTAGTTACTAGTAAAATAATATTACGAAATAAAGTATCCAGTTAGTTGGATCGAATATAGACGCCCACGTTGTCTCAACACTATACAAAATATCTCAACGAATCTAACGAATATTTCTTAAGACTTAATTGGTCAGAGTATGTGCTTGCTACAGTTAACTGGTAAATCTATTGTAATCGAGGATATTATACATTGTGTATTTGGAATGATAGAAACATCCATTAAAATATAATTATAGTCTTCACAATAATATATAAAAAAAAAAAATAATAAAAATATATTGTAAAATGTTTTTGTTTTGTTTCTATAATTTTAACGCAAATTTTGTTGCGAAACAAATTACAAAAACACAAATGGTGAAAAAATTTCCACGAGCAGGATTTGAACCTGCACCCTTCTGACATACCGGGTCAGGTGCTCTTCCAATTGAGCTATAGTGGTTCTAACCCCGTGGTTCTAATCCCATGCGTTTAATTTTTTCACTGTATTTTATAAAATTTTATAATTTAGCTTCAGTGCAGCAATTAGCACTTGAAAAATAAAAAAGTAAAAATTTACTATAGCGTTGTGTTATCAAATTTGTGGTATTTCATCTGCAAAGATGAATCTGCATGGCCATCGGTTGCAACAACCGTTTGGATAGATGGCGCTAGTGCCGCTTAAAAGCACTCAAAAAATATTAAAATAGCAGTGACAAAATTCAGCGCTTACGTCAGCCTTCCCGGTAGCATAGCGGTCAGTGCAGCCGCCCGGATTGCGGAAGACCCAGGTTCGATTCCTGGCTGGGTCGGGTGAGCGTTTAATTTTTTCACTGTATTTTATAAAATTTTATGAGTACAATATGTGGGAGTATCCCACTGGTTAAGATGTTTATGTTAGACAACTTACTGACGTAAACCCACATAAATCAAAAGCGTTGCTTTCTGGAAGAGCCGGCAGGAATATTATTAATAATCTTCTTTTGCCACAAGTTTCTCGAATTTCAACGGAAACACATTTCATTTTTGTAGGTAGATTGATACTACATAATTTATCTATTTATAATAAATTCTACCAACATACTTAAAAATGTTTTTGTTTTGTTTATGTAATTTTAACGCAAATTTTGTTGCGAAACAAATTACAAAAACACAAATGTTGAAAATTTTCACGAGCAGTATTTGAACCTGCACCCTTCTGACATACCGGGTCAGGAGCTATCGTGGTTCTAACCAGCCCGCCGAAATTATTCAACACTATTTACTTTTTTACTTTGAAAGCCAAAGGCGCTCATTCAATGTCAACAACTACCGTCATTAAATTTTTTAATATTTTTCAACATTTGTGTTTTTATAATTTGTTTCACAACAAAATTTGCATTAAAACTATATAAACAAAACAAAAACATTTTATAAATAGCTTGCCTACTTCTTAACTGATCTTTATTTTTTTCAGATTCACGTGATCGTGAAAATCACTGAACGGAGGGATTTTTATGCAAAAGTTTGCACATAGATAGACCATGACCCGGACTAGGCCTTAGGATACTTTTTATCCCGGTAACAGGTTCCTATGGGTTAGTGTATTCTTCACGAACGAAGTCGCGGGCGACAACTAATTAAATATAATTTCAAACTAAAAGTTTTGTCAAAATCGGTCCAGCCGTTTAGGAGTTCAGTTTCAGTTTAAGAGTTTATACACACGTACGTAATAATTATATATCTGAATTAATAATGTGGAAACAAACAATCTAATAAGAGAAAAAAAATGCAAAACTATTATCTTTCTCTTTAACCAAAATGACGTCACATTCAAATCATACTCGCTCAGTTGTAGTGCTACTGTTTACATAATATATATTTTAATGGTATAGTGATAATGAAAGTAGGTTAATAGTTTGAGTTTTGTAGACCGTCCATATCAAACTATCATTGTAATACAAAAAATCATATTGTGACACACTTACAAGATAACGTTATAAATTACAGTAAATTCCAGACTTTTTCTATTAGCGAACTGTATTGAGCTATATGACTTAATTATGGTTATTTAAAATTTTACGCAAGTTTTGTTGCCAACAAATTAGAATTTGAAGAAAATATCGAATAATTTACCACGAGCGGGATTTGAACGTAAAGGTACACATATACATAAAGGTAGAGCATACGACCCGGTATGAATTGGGGTGCGGGTTCGAATCACGTTCGTGGAATTCGAATCGTGCTCGTGCTGTAGTGGTACCGTATGACATTGTGGAAATTGGAACATTTATCTGATGTAAATTTGTTAACTTAGTTTTTTTTATTTTGTGTTTTTTTTACATGTTGTGGTTGTCTTCTATAATTTTGTGTTTATTTGTAATGGAAAGTGTCCTGCTATGATTTCCAATATTTTTGACGCTGTAAGGGAGAAAAGAGCTGGACACTTGCTGAGTTTCTTGCCGGTTCTTCTCAGTACAAGATCTCCCGCCCCAGAGTAGACTTACGAACCGATGGCATAGTGACATTCACAAGAGCTACTTGTAGCCTAAACAAAATAAATGATTTTGAATTTTGAATTTTTGAATTTTGAATATTTTTTCAAATCTTTATTCAAACTATATGACTTGCTTGCCAACCAAACTGAGATAAGGCCGAAGGTGGAAGCGCACTTTACCCGGGATCCTCAACTACTGAGGCACTGGCTATCTTATGTCTAGCTGCAGAAACACAACAATGCTTCAAACATTGATATCATGGCGACATATTTATATAAGATGTTGGTAGTTAACCAGGCGGAGAAATAAGCCCTACGAATCAAAGTACAAGTACACAAACATGTACCCACCGCTGGACCTATTGAGCATTTACAATTGATATATCATGTTTACACTTTGATATATCATGGTTACACTTTTGTCTAGTTTTGACACTTATTCCATTGTATTAAGAGTTACATTGTTTACATGTTAACGCTAGTGACTGTATCTGTGCAACAAAATGGTCGCCACCCAAACGTTAGCGTGACGATGACATACAATGGCGCTGGAATTCTGTGGTACCAGTTTTTTACTATACGAGACACAAAGTAATATTAGCACTATGTTTAACTGTCCAAAGTATTTAAGTTAAGTTTATTTACAGGTACAAAGTCCCACTGCTGAGCAAAGGTCTCCCATAAATCCTCCCAAAAGAAATAAGAAAATAATTCCAAGAACAAATTTATTTATTTTATTCAGAGATCAATCTGGTGTCAGACATAAGTCAAGCCTCCCTTTTCTGCGACGGCAATAATCTTTTATCGCAGCCGGGACCAACGGATTATTTTGAAATTGAATGAGGCATTTGACACACAATTCAATTATGAAAAAGCGCATCCATTTTTCATTTTCTACGTAATTTTACATCATTTAGGTAATGGTGTGATGTGCCATCAATGTACCTGACATTGTACGAGATTGAATAATGCTTTCACAGGATTACATAGCTTAGCGGCGAATTCTCTCCGTAATAAGTGTCGAGATCAAAGAACGGAGAAAAGGGAAGGTTTAAAATCGGAAATGGAGCAGTTGATTTCTTGGATTCCTTTATGCTTCCGTTTTATTTAAAACTAAGGTTCTCCCATACAATTTTTAGTTTTTTCTTGTGTATAGTTCACTAACTAGTATTTTTTCTACTTTTTATTCTCAAGTGCTATTTGCTGCACTGAAGCTAAATTAAATATTTATAAATTATTTATAAAATACAGTGAAAAAATTAAACGCCCACCCGACCCAGCCAGGAATCGTATTTAGTAGCCATGATTAGTATTTTGTCATGTTTATTATAATGAGACAGTATGAGACAGTTGGACAGTAGACAGACAGTATGAGGCTATATGAGACAGTACATATTGTATACAGTTATTAGATTCAAGACTTATCGTAATTTAGTTGTTTACTATATATAAATAATTTCAACAACCAACTGTATGTATGGTAATATTATTTCAGGCCTATTCGTAATTTAATTAATACCACTAGTCAAGGTGCGGCTAAATTCATGTATCTACAAATAGTACATGCGAATAAGCGGTAACTGCGATAATAAACTTAGCTGAAGTGCGGTCAGTTTATGTCCATTGCACTGTTTAGACCTATAGCACTAATTTAATTAAATACTAGTCAAGGTGCAGTTAAATTCAGGTATCTACAAATGTGCATGCGAATAAGCGTCTTTGTGCGGTAGCTGAGATAATAAACTTAGCTGAAGTGCGGTCAGTTTATGTCCATTGCAATGTTTAGACCTATAGCCACTAATTTAATTAAATACTAGTCAAGGTGCAGCTAAATTCATTTATCTACAAATGTGCATGCGAATAAGCGTCTTTGTGCGGTAGCTGAGATAATAAACTTAGCTGAAGTGCGGTCAGTTTATGTCCATTGCAATGTTTAGGCCTATAGCAGTAATTTAATTAAATACTAGTCAAGGTGCGGCTACATTCGTGTATGTAGGGTGTAAGGTAGTTGCGCCCGGCCAGTGTTCGACACAATTTACCTCGCATAAAAATTATATAGATTTTCGTAGAAATTTTATTTGATGACTACTAGGAAGCAGGTGGTCTGCATACAATTGTTGCTAAAAACTAAAATCCATTTTAATGATTGTCAGGTGACCTGACATTATGCCTGCCGACATTCATTAGAGTCCATCGGTAGAATTATTCAAACATAAGTTGAAAGATCTGGTAATCAGTTACGTTATATTTAATTATTCATTGAAATTATTATACTTATATTATCTGTGTGTGTTTGTATGTATATGTATCAGTAATTAGTTTCGTAGAATAGTCCCGCAAACCCCCGCCCGATCTTCTAAATGCCACTACACATTTACAGAATACACTAAACATGCACACTAGTTTAGGCCCAAGACACCGTACTCGTAGAACAAGGGTACGAAGAACCGGTTCACACGCGCTCTACACCAGGTTACAGACATGTACCTGGGCCCTTCTCTCCTCCACCACGGCCCGGTCGAGCCGAGGTCCGAGCTTTTAGAGGCGCCCTCGGGTTGTTCCGCTCCCCGATCCGATCCGAACCCTTCGGAGAATCTAGTAGGGCACGGGGACGCGCACTAGTGCGCGATGCCGTTCCCTCTAGAAAACCTCCGTAAGTGATTCGTTTCACACGGCTTGAGGGACCATTAACGTTCCTCGCCGCCCCCAAACAAGCCCGGTGAAGCTGAAAATGCCGTCTCATACAATCGGCAATCTCTCTCAGAAAAAAAAAAGGTCCTGCAAACTTCAGTTCCATAACACAGCTAGGGTTGGCTGGAAGAGATCTTCTAGAGATAAGTTCACCTTTGTATATGTCTTGTACAAGTCTTTTTTTAATGTGTGTTTTATATGTGCAATAAAGAATTAATTAATAAATATGCTGAGTGGATACCTTTTAGTGTCACACTTAAAATTGTATTCCATTATTTTTTTATATTTTATATTGTACTGTATTGTGATATTAATTATGATACCTAATTATAGCACTAATAAACATTTTCTATTCTATTGTAGGTCACTGGATCCTGTCGAATAATGGTACCAATACGCGCGAATAAACGTCTATGTGTGGTAACTGCGAAATTGAGCTTTTCAGCTGAAGTGCGGTCAGTTTATGTCCACTGCCCTAAAGCAACAGTCCTACGGCAGTCGGACTGTGTTACTTTAGTATCTCAATATTGAAACCATTTTGAGAATTCTAGTGTCCGCGTATAACAGGATTAGGTTATAGGCAGACACTAGAATTATTATTAAAATTCTTTGCATAAATAGAAAGCTTTTTATATGCGGTCAGAAGAATACGTTTACGTCTAATTTTAAAGAGTAGGTATAGCAAAATCACATTTTGGTGCAGAATATCACATTCGACATTTATTATTGTTGTCATGACGTATCAAATGTATGAACATAAAATATTAAAACATTACATTCGAAAAAAAGTTAGCCTTACGTTTTCCAGAATGTTCCTGGTCTCTGAAGGTACTCAATATACGTAACTCCTTCGATTTTATAATGTAAATATTACACACAATGACCACATTTTGCGTATTAGAAAAATATTATTTTGTTACGTGACTTTTTACGAAAGTGCTATTATACGCCTAACCCTAAAAAGCCTAGGTTTAACTTACATTCCAGGCTCTCGTAATTCGTCAAAGGAATTCATTGACTAGAAAATGTAGAAACATATTGAATGCGAACATATTGAAGGCTCGACCGGCTGATTAGACCTTGACCAGTCGCCTGGAAAAAGCAACCGCCCGGAAACCGAAAAAACGGTAATGCGATTGTCACTGCGTTAGAAATTATATAGTAAGCTTATATGTTTATATGGTTCGATGGCCGTTCTCTAACAGCTAAGTAAATTGTATGTTTACTCGTGCGTGTATAAAATGGGTTGGACTGGTCGCGTATGTACGTTTTTTTTACATACGTTACCATCATCTCACTGGATGTTAAGTGTAGATAAGGCCGAAGGTGGAAGCGCACTTCACCCGGAGTCCTCAATCACTGAGGAACTGGCTATTTTACCTCTAACTATCAGAACACAATAAAGCTGCTGACATTGATGTTATAGCGAAGATGAAGACCTACCACCAACCGAATCGATTACAAACATGTCTCTGCTGGAAATCGACCGGGACCTCTAGGTCCAAGATCGGTGGTCTCAACTACCTACAACACAGAGGTGATTACGTGGATTTAATTCAAAATTCGAAATTTAAAATTCAAAATTCATAATCATTTATTCAGTTTAGACTACAAATAGCTCAAGCTTTTATGAATGTCATCGTAATCAATGTTATATTCCATTATTAACATATTGTAATGACGTAGGTTTGCTAATATAATTAAAGTTATTGACATTGTTGTAGGAGTGTAAGTATTGTAATATTGTGTGTATGGCGCGTTTGATTATTTCGCGTTGGTTGCATTGGGTTTACATTACAATACACATAATTACAACAAACACAATAGTTTTTTAATTGTTTGTAGGTCAATAGTAACCTTAGTATCGCTTAACATAATGGCGACTTCTTGGCGAGAAAGTGAAGAGTCATAACTGTGGCTTTGTTTTATTTTCTAAAATTTGTGTTATGTCGAATATTAGTGTGAAATAATGGTTGATTATTAACCGTTAAGTGTTCGTAAGTGCGCATGAGCAAATGAAACAAAACAGTGCCACTTCACTTTTCAAATTCTCTCAAGAAGTCCGCCCGAGGAATTAGTAAAGCCCCACATTTTTACTGAGATACTCGAGGGGTTGGGGGTATATCATTTCTCACTTCTCATTTCTATTATAATTCATCATCATCATACTGGAAGGAAATATTGTATATTTATGTATTACTTCTAAGAAAAATTACTTTGACACTGGCTTAATGTGCTAATCGCACGAAGCCACAACTAAAGGAAAAAAAACTTAATGGCATACTTATATTATTATGATGTTTCATGATAAAATTTTACTATAAAAAATCAACCAGCCTCAAGAAGCTCGAGTGGGAATCGAACCCACGACCTTTGGATAACCGGTCCAATGCTATGACCGCTGAGCTCTGATTCTGTGGGTTCGATTCCCACTCGAGCTTCCTGAGGCTAGTTAATTATTTCTTGATTTTTTTATCTTGTAACTATATTTAGCATTGTAAATGCAATATTTAAAATAATACAAATGATGTTTCATAATACAAAAACTAATAAGGTTTTGAAAACATCTATTAAGTAACTAACTATGAAAGTTTTGATAGAGCCTAGTCTGACTGTTTAGTCGTCAACTACACATAGTGCAAATTCAAATTAATTCAGGACTTGCAAACTGTTTTTAGTTGACAAACTCAACTTATAAAGCAATGATCAGCTGACCGGACTAAAATATATCAGAATAATGTTGCAATTTTATCTATGCTCTTTAATTTATCATTTTATTACTTGAACAGTAATTACACGCGATTACACGCAATTACACGCGCGTTAATATACACGAATAATTTTTACAATTGAAATTAAATATATGAATTTGAATTACGGATAACATCTAACATCATCTGTTCGCCTATGACTATTTTTTACTATTATCTACGATTTTGCTAGTTCAAACAAAAGATCGTATGTCAAATAAATTCCATTTAAATAATTCACATCGAATATCAAATTAAACATTCAAATGCTTTCACAGTAAAACTTAATAAACATATCACTGATAATTTATTTTTTCAACATAGGTACCATTCTTACAAGAATATCACTTACCTCAAAAAAATGTGTCAAGAAACGTCAACGTCCATATATGTAGAGCCCGTTATTTCGAAACATAGTAGACACTAGACACTTCAGCAACGCGTCGAGCCTGCGCACGCGCCGGCCTCTCCGATCTCTATGAAGCGGCATCGTACGAAACGGTGAGATCATTGACATGACGAATATCGATACCATTATACATAGTTAATTGTAATTAATTATGTTTAGATCGGTACTTTTCGATGCCAATGTTACGGTGGGCGATAAATCGGTCAACCAACTTTGATCTCATTATCTTAGCATTTGGAAGTGGCATTGAAGACTGCATTTTCTAATTAAAATGATTGAATTAGTTGATAATAGAGTTATATCATTATTTCTAATTATACATTATTTATTAAAAAAATTACAGAACCTTAATGACTATTAGTTACATAAGCTTACGTGTATGGTGGTGTAGTTCTAAAGCAAATTTTATAAGTCTTAATTAATTGAGTTAATGAGTTTTTGTTAAGTAAATTAGATATTTTCTCGCCATTTTTCAAACCAATGAAGAAAGTTTCTTAACAGTTGTCTTGTTATTTGGAAAACAATTAAACTTTAAAGTACGTGTGGGACATCCAAATGTTCAAAAGTTAAAGGTTCTTATGATCTTAAGGTAAGAGCAGCAATACAATGTTCAGCATAAAATATTGCAAAATGGTTGATAAAATAGTAATATCGTTCTGTAAACTGTAAACCTATTTCATAATGGCAAAAATGATAATCCGTTTTCCAATATTGGCAAGAATCGTCCGTTGGTTCATTTTATAAATTTTCCAGTGAACGTAATGAAATATAAAATTATATGCAAACATAGCTTAGTAAAAGATAATTGGTTGTAGGCAAATTAAAAAAAATAATCATAGCTTTGTATACAAAACCCAAAGGTAGGTGCACAATTTTCTGTAAGCTGATTTAGGCACATGACTGCTTAAGACTTTAGTCTTTGAAAATAGTTATTTAGTCTTTTGTTTTTTAGTGCCCAGAAAGGACAAAACCGTTTGTAGTAAAATGAAATATGCACAAACTTTCAATTAGCTATAAGTAATTGAAACATATTAACAATAAATAAATTATTTTTTACATATTTTCCTCCGTATTTATTCTTCTTATGAATTATTTTTCACGTGGGAAAGCTTTAGCCCAACCATAGGATGTTTATAGAGTGATAGTGATTTTTATTATAGATAAAAAAAAATTTGTAAATTTGAAAGACATCTTAAATTTTCTGAAATCACAGAAACTAAATTTAGGTTTCGAGAACATCTAAATCTATACGCGCCCCACTAAACTGAACACACTGAACATCTCACCTTAATTAAAGAATAGAGCGTAATCAAATAATAACTAAACATTCAAATACGGGAAGTGATACCGCAAGCTCAATGACCGGCGAAACCAAATATTTAGACAGCTTGAAATGTAGGCGAAATACGATAATTCCGCTCTCTTTCATTATCGCCGAATGAAGGTTAATAGGCGTGCGGAGTTACCAATTCGCTGATCCATGTACGCTTCTGCATAAGTACAGAAAGTCAAGTCTGTATCTCTGAACTGTTTTTTTTTTGAGAAAGATTTTTGTTGGGCACCTATGCGTCACCAAACGTTTTGTGTCTTTAACTAAGTTTGTGAAATATTTAAAACGTATAAATTAGTGCTTAATGGACATATTATGCTGAGCGGAAACCAATTTGGTATATGTATAAGTGATGTTCCTGTGTTTTGAATTTATATGTGTGATGTATTGTACCAAATAAAGATTATTATTACTATTACTATTGCTATTACTATACCGTTTCAGTTTCATATTAAGGTACTTAAATAACATTATTTGATAAGGGTGATGACGAAATAAGTAGCACTATGCTATTTTAGCATATCTTCATGTTAAATGTTACGGAAAAAATACAATATTACAGCTTAGTTACCATGGATTTATCCCCAGTAATTTTACTAAATGTCATTCCTTTACCGTAACACAGCTATGCAGGACACAAGGCGGCAAATATAGGTTTTAGGGTTGTAGCCGGCTGGTTCAGCGTCAGCAAATAAATCCCCTACTACTGCCTAAAGTTATATTAAAGTTATAGGAATATTTGATAGGATTGGCCCCTGAAAATAACCGACGCATCAATGTGTACCTATAAGATCGGCATTATATTGAAACAAGCAGCGTATTAGCTGGTGATATGGTATTATAAATAGTCTTTGTCACTGTTTACGATAACTAGGTAAAATATGGAGATACTCTTTACTAGATTAACTGCTGAACTAAAAGCATGATTGTACTCTGTAATTGTTATAAGTTGATAGAGACAGATACGAGTAGAGGAAGCATTCTGAATCTCAAAGATATAATGAACCGCTAACGGGCACTCAATTTAACTGAATAATTATCGCCGAAAATGTTAAAAGAACCTTAAATTAATAGGAAACGATAGGAGCAGTCGATGATTGATAACCCTTTGACCTTTGCGCTCATTTCAAGTCATGTATTGTGACTAATTATGACACGTTTTAACTTTCAAACACATATTTCTTGAATCTTTTGAAGTAGCCGCAGAGCGGCTATTGCTATATGCTCAAAGAAAAACATTACTGAAGCAAAATATCCGCCACAGCATCTCCTCAAAAAATTGTATGGAAGAAACTTTACAAATTACTTAATTATTTATTTCTTTTATTTATTCATTTATTTTAGGATAGCTAACAGCTTACTAATTGAATAAATAACAACAAAAATTATAACTAAGTATAAGCTATTGACAAGCGACCACATTTAAGATACCTACTTATACTTTGTAACATCATATTACTTCACATTCTTTTTTCTACTAAGCGTCTTCTTAATACTTAATAGTTCTGACAGAGACTCCGTTCGCGTGGACTTTTGTTTAAATAATTTTATAATTATCATCAAACTCATGTTTTGTAACTTTTACTTATATAAAAATGGTTAAATTTTTTTCCGTAGTAGTTTTTCTTAGTAAAACTATTTATTTAGAGTAATTATTAACGGGATTCTTACCATGTTTATTATTTTTCAGTATCTTAACCGATATTTCTTGCATTCAATTTGAGCATCAATCCGTTCGGCTACCGACGACGACGCTACAAATTGTCAAGTGAACGAAATAAACATGAATTTAATTTCAAATAGCAGCAAAAACTATAGTCCTATCTATATTTTTGTAAGAAGTAAAACTATCATATAAATTTAATTCCATATATGTTTCTACTGCCGAAAAATAGAGACTTCCTTAAATATCGTTCCATAAAGAATGTATATGTATAACAATGTATATCACAAGAAGGCTTGTGAAGTGTGAAGGCTCCAAGAAAATTAAATACTAGAAGCAGTACATTTTTACTTATTACAACAGCTACAACCAGTCGTAAACAGTTTATCAGGCCTCACCAGGCATGGCTTGGCTACTTCAACGAACTTCATTTATAGAGGTACTTCATGTAACAACAAAACTTACTAATTTATCTCGGCATGCCGTTTGGGTACTTCGCGACGGCTTTTTTCTTAATAATGAAAGCTCTCTCTAATATTGTTTAACGTGATATTAACATTACATATCTACAGAAAGCAAAGCATTATAAAGTTATATCAAAGTTATATCTTTGAAAAATACTTTGAAAAACTTGTTCAGGATCAGTGGGATGTATATTCCCACCACATTTTGAACTGTGATTGAAATAAGATTGAAAACCAAATTAAATATCAGGTTATTGAGGAGGAGTTAATTGACCCTAATTTCGGGCCTACCCTAATTTAATGTTTTATTTTTATATTAGAAGGAGGCAAACGAGCAGGCGGGTCACCTGATGGGGAGCAATCACCGCCGCCCATGGACATCCGCAAAACCAGAGGAATCGCAGATGCGTTGCTGGCCTTTTATGTTTTATAAAATAAGGGAAAGTTTCCTTTGCTTAATTCTTACTACTTGTAACATATATATTTGCTAAGTTAATGTACTATATTATTACGGATGTCCGACATATGATCCTCTGAAAACATTGCGCTGACATTCCTGTCCTTGTCGAATTATCTGTTATTTGCTTCGTTTATATCAGTAACTAGCTTTTTGTTCGCGGCTCTGCTCACGCCTGGCTACATGACTTGTGTTTGTTGGTAATAAAAATAATTTTCATCTCCTACTTAAGGGATCGTTTTCCAAAAATCCTGAAATTATTCGTAATTTCTAACCAGGCCAAATACCGAAATTTAAAGAATGACAGATTTTTATACAAACTTTACACCCCTATTTCATCTCTGTCTAGGAAAGGTTTTTCGAAAAATGCTAAAGCACGTCATTCTTTATTTTTGATGAAAAATCTAAAGATCGATTATAATATTATAATGAATATTCATTTTGGTAAAAATTCCCCAAAAAAACCTTTTTCTCTTTTTTACTCATTAAAAAAATAAACAAAATTCCTGAGACAAGTCATACTTTAATTCTTTTCAAGAACCCAAATACCAATTTTCATGTATTTAACATTAAAAACTGACAGACTTTCATACAAACTTTCACCCCCTATTTGACCCTCTTAGTGTGTGATTTCCGTAAAATCCTTTTTTAGTGGCTGGTTACGTCACTCAATTAATCTACAGTCCAAATTTTATCTAATTAGCTTCAGCGGTTTAGGCTCGGCGATGATGAGTCAGTCAGTCAGGACAAGTCATTATATATGTATATAGATGAAAGGTATATTAACAAAAAATATATAAATACCTATAACCCATTTTCTATAGAATCCAATTATCCACTTTTTCAGTTATGATTAATGGTGGAAGTGAAGTCATAATGAAAATGAACAAAGCTTGCGCTAATTTGATTAAAACACAAAATAAATGACGATCTGCATGTCATAAATAAGCAACATGGTCAATGGAAATGGTACGTTATAATGAAATGGATGAAATTAACATTAACATTACACATTGATTTATATTATTTCATAGTGACGTTTCGAACCCTTTAAGTGAATTACAAAAATATATGGATATAGATAGCTATACATACACAATAGTGCAAATTACAGAAATGATTGTGACGTTATTGTTGTTATTTTTTTTATAAACTTGTATTGTTTGTAACACTACCGGGGACAGAAACAGCCCTTGCCGAGTTTCTTGCCGCTTCGGGCAGCTCTGTGGGTGGCACACGACGTGACCTGAGTTTAATTAAACATAGAACGTTATGGAAAAGGAAGAAAAAGAACAAATGAAGATATTTTTAGGATTATTGATTTTGTGACAGCGAGCTAAGGCTGTTACTGTAATTGTCTCTGAATAATATATAGTTCAAGAGATATTGTGTTCTTATTTAAACAAAGCTCCACAGTACAAGGTCTCCACCGTAGGGTTTACGAATCCATGGCTTTGAATTGACGTTCTTAAAATACTTGTAAAAGTTCATTTTCAATAATTTTTTTGTATTTAGAATATGTAAATTTTGTTGTTTTTTTAAAATTTGTAGTAATTAATGGAATCAGGCGTTATTTTGCGGAAATCCATGGTACAAACAAATGTAATTTAAATGCAGTACGCATGCACCGCCCTCCCGCCCGCAAAAAGTATACACATGCAGGAGAAACTGCATCCAAGCTGGATAAACGAGTGAGTTAGCGGAATTAAGTCCACATATTATTATTTTTTCGTAAATTTGTAGTGTTAGCGTAAACTGTAAAAAACAATGCTTAATGCTGAACTAGAGCCGTTATATCACACGCAAATATATATTATGATAAATATATTATGATCCATGTTAACGAAATTTTAAGAATAACTAGTATTTTTTTCGCGATCTAGAATGTAGTCCGTGGTATGCGATCAACGGGCTGGATAAATTACTTGTTTATTTATATAATGTTTTACATACATACAAACTATTAAAAAAAGATAAAACATAGTTTAGGCACAGAGTACATATATATACCTGTGGTGTAGGTAAACAATTGCGTGCTGTTTATTTCCGGATGAAGTGTCTTTCTGTTGAAAATCCGCAAATTAATGGTAGACCTAGTGCGCACAAAGTAGATATAAGACAAACATACATATTTTATTTGAAGCTCAAGTTTCGTGAAGAGTATGTTCCGGATTTTTCAATGCATAATCCCGAGTTTTTTTTTATACGTATCTTGACAAATGGATCCACTCCACCTGATGTTAAGTGGAAATGGAGTCCAGACGCAAGGACAACTGGTGCAGCGTGAAAACAACGCAGCATCAGTCACCCTCACCCTGCCGGCCCACAAGGTGCCTCTTCACGCCTCGTTTGAAGGACCCCATGTCATAGGAAGGAGGGAAAACGTGTGCTGGTAGACTATTCCATCTTTTGCAAGTGCGACAAAGAAACGAGTCACCAAATTTCTTTGTGCGCGGTGGAGTTTGTGATCACCAATCCAGATTCGGCAAGAGTATATCGAAATATCTATCAACTGTAGCAAAGATTTGATTTCTATAAGTCCATTTTATAGCGTATATACGTACAACACAGACTAAAATAGTTGCGTACAAATAAGTGTCAAAATAGGCGGTGTACATGTTTTTGAACTTATTCAAAATTCATCAAAAAATATCTATCAATAGGCATTAATGAAGCTATTATTCTTAATTTTAGCTACGACCATTGTGATTCGTTAGTTCTTAATAAGCTTATCTTGCTTTCTGTCGGTAAAAGGTTCAACCCAATTATAAGGGGAGTTCGCATCGTGATTTGCCCAGACAGCCATTGAATACAAACAGGGGCCATTTTTGCCAACTTCCTAATGTAAGAAAGGGCCAATAATTAAATCTACTACAGATTTAATTATAAATTCTCTTGGATTCGGAAAAAAAGTGTTTCAATTCACTTTGTTCGTGCAAGCAATACTGAATGCAAACGATCACTTCAGCTAAAATATCGAAATTAATTTCAATAATTGATGTTGTGATGATGATTTAATGTGATATCATAGTTAATTAGTTACCAACCTGCTATAAATTTTTCGAGTTACAATAATTAAATATTTTTAACTGACTTTCAAAATAGAAGGAGGTTGTCAATTTGTCATACGTATGTTACTTTTTCAAGCAACAATGTCTGGCTGAATAAAAATAGCCAAAGCGTTTAATTTTTTTTTTAATGATAGATAGTTTTATTGCAACACTATGAAACATAAACATTAACACAAAAACATAAATAACTTACAAAGTTACAATTTGGTGGTCTTATCGCTTTGAAGCGATTTCTTCCAGACAACCAGTGAAATGTACCTTGTCGTAACTGTGACTTGAAAAGGTATACGGAGCTTGAAATATCAAATTCTTTACTTACCCTATTTATCATCATTGTACAAACATCAACTTTAAAGACAGGATCAGAAAGTATGTAAAAGGAATCTACTGAAATAGGTTGATATCTATATCACTAAAAGAAAGAAAACTCAGTAGCTACTGTGAACCAGATAAAAGGATCTCAATGGTCCGTACGACCCGGACCCTAACGAATAGGGTTCAGAAGGATATTCGCACGCCCGAATACGTTGTGGCACGTGCACGTTCCGTGGTTTTGATTAAATAAAACTAATGCTTACAGTAATTACAAAATGTTTTGGCAAGGACCCCATTAACCTTATTTTAACCGCATTCGCAAAAGCTGATATAAGTTTGAGGATAGAGTTTGTCTATCTATGTCATTGTAATTTGTAGCTCACAGACGTATCATGCTTATGTTTAAGAAAAGAATTTTAGGAACTTTAAAATTCAATTTTTTTATATGCTGTAAATAAGGTAAATACGAGGTAAATTCACAGTAATATAGATGTTATAACTAAATTTTTTATTTCTTTATCTCAGACCTGTGGACGGGTACGTATTTAAATATCTAAAATTAAAAAACCTAACGTTAAAACACCTCCGTTCAAAATACCTAAAATCAAAATACCTAATGTTTTAAAATGCCTAAGCAAATAACACCTACATAAGAAATACCTAAGTTCAATATACATATTGGACTAAATATCTAATGTTTAAAATGTCTATAGCTATAACACCAAAGTTTGATTCACACACACTTTAAACACCAAATGGTTAGAACAACTATTAACCAAAATCCATAAAGTTCATAATCCATAATCGTCCAAATACATAAACTTAAATGGCATAAGTTTACAATGTATAAGTTCAATATGTATACAACCAGTAAATATAATAATTAGAACAAATAATAATATAAATCAATAAAATGATTGAGGATACTAGCTGCGCTACACCTTATTTTTAGGTTTAGAATTAGGTTTATTAGGATTTTAGATTATTTTCTTTTATTGGACAACAGAAAGAGTTTCTTTTTGGTATTTTGTTGTCTAATAAAAACCTGCTATTTTCTCTTTAGCAATACACCAAATAATTTCGAATCTAAATTCTACATTTAATGTCTGATACCTCGATGACGGCACTTTAGGGGTCAACTCGGATTTAGTTGTCGAAGACCTACAAAGCTTAATAAACAATTTTGGCAATATAGGATTGGAACTAAATTTTTCAAAGTGGGAATTATAGATTTCAAATTCTGAGGCCCCGAACCGTAGAACACAAATAATTACTGACTTCAGTCGCCTGGCCTTCAACATTAAAATTCTCGATGATGACTCGTTATTTTTATTAGGTGCACCGCTTCTCGATGCTGCCATCCCGGCTTTCTTAAACGAAGCGATTGCTAAATTCAATTTACCGTTTATTCTAAATTAATCCACACATGGCCTTATTTGTAATCCGTTTTTGTCTTTTCGTTCCAAAATTTACTTCTGTTCTTAGATGTTCCCAACTCTGGCTTTTTTCTGCTCTGTTATCCAATCTATATAATTTAATTAAAAATACTCTTGTTTAAATTCTAAATTGTCAGATGAACGACCGCATATGGCTACAGGCTTCACTTCCTGTACGATTCGGAGGCCTCGGAATTAGAAATTTGTCCAGCGTGGCCCTGCCAGCGTTTTTGTCATCTGCTCATAGCACGAACAATCTCAACAGGAAGATTATCAACCCATCTTTGGGTTCCGTAGAGTTGTCGTGCAAGGCAGATGCGAGTAACGCTTGGTTATCCGCCTCTCAAAATTCAAATCTACCTTTACTTCCACAATTGCAGAAGCAATGGGACGAGCCGTTATGCAAGCAAGTTCTGGAGGGGCTTATATACACATCGGCTGACACGGCCGAGCTCGCTCGTCTCACTGCCGTCTCAGTGAAAGAGTCAGGCCACTGGTTCCAGCATTACCATCAGCCAATGTCGGTACCTTGTTGGACGGGCCGTCTCTCACTATAGTGGACTAGCGCCAGGTTAGTCCACCCTCACCGCTGTGTATGTGGGGAGGCTGGTGGCGACCTTGGTCACCATGGCCTCTCATGCGCTCGTAGTGCTGGATACATACATACATTCATACATACATACATAAATACATACACATATATATACATACATACATACATATATACATACATACATACATACATACATACATACATACATACATACATACACACATACATACATACACACATACATACATACACACATACACACACATTGGATAGGTGGATTTGCATACGTCTGTACTATGTGTACATAATGTGTAGTTAGTAACTATAGCTTCCATTGTTGGGTTCCGATCGATTAGAGATAAGATAACCAATCTCTATATTTAAATGGAATGTCAAATGTTATTAAAAACAACGTTAGATATAGACGCCTTCTGATGCCAATCGAGAAGTTTTAGTAAGTTGAGTTTTCGTACACGACAACTTGTTTTCCCCCTGAGGACACACGGTCCGAGTTACAGGCAAAAGATCGATCTTTTCTTCAAGTATTGTTTGTTATGGAGACGATGGTAACTCAAGAAAAGTTAACAGCCGTCTTGCGCAATCCAGTTATAAAAGAACCTGTTAACTTCCGGAACAGCCATAACAACTTTGAATAAGGTGCACAACGGAATTGGTAAACTTTGCAAATAGTGGTTTTGTGCCGACTTAACATTATAACCCTCTTATTGCTCCATTGACTTTTCCATTAAGCAAATACTCATTAGGGTTATTAAACATTCCACGCAATGGAGTGTTGATAGATATTTTAATGGCTACAATAAGCTGGGGTTATTTTTTAATCTATTGTTACATTGCCATCAGCTCTTGATCTTTTAATTAAATTAAAGTCGGCATCATTTCTCGGAGCTAGTCAGACTAGAGATGCCTAAGACGCAAAACATAAATAATGTGTGTAATTCTATCTTTTATATAATGTGTTTATGCACTTTTGTTTTATTTGTTTAAAAAATTACAATAAGAACAATACAGCGTTATGTCAGTTTTAAATTACCTTAAGAAGTGCACATGCTTCTTAGGTAATAGGTAATAGGTAATAGGTAATAGGTCTTAGTAAAGTCCTTCATAAAAAGTCTTCAAAGTTTTTCAACATTTTGTGTTTTTGTAATTTGTTTCGCAACAAAATTTGTGTAAAAATTAAATAAACAAAACAAAAACATTTTATGAATAGCCTGCTTACTTCTTAACTGATCTTTAGTATTTGTAAAAAATTATGATCAGATGTTATTGACGGTAGTTGTTGACATTGAATGGGCGCCTTTGGCTTTCAAAGTAAAAAGTAAATAGTGTTGAATAATTTCGGCGGGCTGGTTAGAACCACGATAGCTCAATTGGATGAGCACCTGACCCGGTATGTCAGAAGGGTGCAGGTTCAAATCCTGCTCGTGGAAATTTTTTCAACATTTGTGTTTTTGTAATTTGTTTCGCAACAAAATTTATGTTAAAATTTAATAAACAAAACAAAAACATTTTATAAATAGCTTGCTTACTTCTTAACTGATCTTTAGTATTTGTAAAAATATTATGATCAGATGTTAATGACGGTAGTTGTTGACATTGAATGGGCGCCTTTTGTTATCAAAGTAAAAAAGTAATTGAATAATTTCGGCGGGCTGGTTAGAACCACGATAGCTCAATTTGATGAGTACCTGACCCGGTATGTCAGAAGGGTGCAGGTTCAAATTCTGCTCGTGGAAATTTTTTCAACATTTGTGTTTTTGTATTATTTTTATATTACCTACATAAACATCGCATCCCATTTGTAAAGCGGTTCTGTTCGTGTAATCGCGTGAAAGCCTTCTTTGATTTGTAGCCACAAGTGTGCGTTACACATGATTTAAACTGCATATTTGGATTTGTGTAAGAGGTACTTAAATGTGTACCTAATGCATACTTAGAGGCTCCAGGCGGCTACACAAAATAGCTATAGATCTTTAATTTTTACTTTAATTATTACTTTAACCAAATGGCCAAAAAAAACCTTAAAACCTTATCAGAAAGTAAAATTTTACGTTTTTTTTCTTGGAAAAAGATTGTGGTATGCCTCAAATGGCCTTTACAGAGTTACCGAACTTTTGCGGGCATCTAGAAATCAAAGGTCTCCTCAGGTCTTTATGATCGAACAACCTCAGAAATCCTGCTCGTGGAAATTTTTTCAACATTTGTGTTTTTGTAACCTCAGAGGGTTAGGAGATGCCATCACGCAAGCACGACCGCCTTCCCCTACTAGATTCTCCGTGGCGTTCAGATCGAAATCGAGACACACTAAGACCGCAGCAGACTAACATTCCCTTCTCCACAGCTAGCTAGGTAAACTTTCACCAGTTTCGAGGGCAAGCCAAATCTCATCCTGGGATCAACCCCTCGCACCTCCCGGGTCTTACCAACAGCCCGGTTGAAACGAAAAAAAAACAAATTCTGCTCGTTAAAAAAAAATACCACACACACTTCATGAGCCCAAACGCGAGTCCGAAGCCAACGGAAAGGCCCCGCTAAGTTCTATAATTCTTATTTGTACACAATGAGATTAACAGCTTTTTAATTATTTTTAGTGTCACATTAAATCTTCTGCTGGCTGTACCTCCAAACTATATAGTTTGGTACGAATAACTAAGCTAATAATAAAACAAACATACACAGCGATCGATTTCCGGTTGGACGGTGTTTATAATCTTTCGAAGGGCTTGTTTATTGCCACGTTCCACATCACTTGGTTCTGCCACAGTTTGCGTAGTAGGCAGTAGGTCTGATTTCTTTTCGTTTAAATTGATTGCAGCATCGCATTATCCATATTATTAATGTAGAGGTCACTAATACTCTCGAACCCTTGCAATTGCGTAGAGATTTAGCGCAGTGTCTTTTACAGCTTAAAATATGGCCAGAGCTATGAAAAACTTTTTGACCTTATCCCATCTTCTCCCTTCCTTCATATGGAGTACGCGTGCTGCTCTCCCGATTCACCGCTGTACTGTCTCGAACATTCCATCGCGCATTTAATTACTCGTAGATTTGTCGAACTTCCAAAAGATGGAATAGTCTAACAGCAGCACACGTTTTCCCTCCTTCCTATGACATGGGATGTTACAAGCGAGCCGTAAAAGGCACCGTGTGGGCCGTCAGGGTGAGGGCGACTACTGACTTATGCCTTGTTGTTTTTACGTTGCGCCAGTTGTCTTCGAATCTGTGGAGGCATTTTGTTGTGTACTATAAAAAAAAGGTTTTTTTTATAGTTTGGACAATTTTTTTTTGCATAATTCTAATATCAAAAAAGGCTTTCGACACATTATTGAGATACCACTGATTAGCAGACTTGAAGCCGCGCAGATCAGTCTTTATTCATTTCGAAATTTAGATACATTTATTTAATCTTGATTGTCTTTAATTTAATTATATTCAGGCATTTGATCAATTTGTTGAGGTTTACTAGTCTATTTATTATTTTTTATTAGGAATAACCAACAGTTACACATTACATGGTTGTATGACAATGTAGCATTGTTTCGTATTAATGTATAACCAACTACGTTACTCGCGGAGTGACTTGGTATGCAGGCCCTTCTTTACCATTGGGCACTCTGGGCAAGTGCCCAGGGCCCCGCAATCGATGGAGCCCCCTTGTTCCTGCCAGATCACTAACCGATAACCGATATTACCGATAAATATATTCGTTATGCGAAACAATAATTACTAACTTATTGACATTTTGCTTTTTATTTCAAATAAACTAGGGGCCTTACAGTAGGAACTCTATCTGGGTGCAAATAAATAAAAATACCAGACGAATAAATCTAGAGTTTTGCTTACTTACTCGTTTTGCCTGTTTTACAAAAGTCTAGCGTAGCTAAAGGACCCCATTATCCGTAAGTGCCCAGGGCCTCCAATAGGTTAAAGTCGGCCCTGTTGGTATGTGAAATGTATGCTCGCAACTACAACTAAAAGGTATAAAAACATTTATTGTTTAAAAAAAATCAAACAAAATATGAAAACATACTGACTTTTGCTTTGCTGCATTTATACTCTGCTCTAACGTATAACAGTCAAATAATACTTACCAAAGTAATATTCTAACATGTCTATTGAGAGATATTTCAAGCGCCTCTGTGCCTCGGCGGGCTCAGTATCACAAGACCCAAATTGATTCCCACTTAATAAACTCGATTCGTCAAATGGGAGGGCTAGCTCATTAAAATGCTTGCACAGACCGACCGCCATTAGAGCGTGCGAGCGACGCGACAGAGACAAGTATTGGCGGGTCAAAGTACGAAATTCTTCCTGCTTCACGCGAGCGCTCTTTACACACCCTACAGTATAATGTTTTTTTCTAAAAATCAGAGATTTTTTTTGAGAGAGTATGCTGATTTCCACTTGGTATTTTCATCTTCAACTGGCTTTTATGAGGGCGGCGAGAAACGTAAAGGGTTCCTCAAGTCGTGTGAAACAAAGTACCGTCAGAGGTTTCCTAGAGGGAATGGCATCACGCACTAGTGCGTGTCTCCATGCCCCACTAGATTGTCCGAGGGGTTACAAATTAAATCATTTTTTTTAGCTAATAATAAAATATCGCACTGCTGTTTGTAGGAAACGGTAGAAAATCGTTCCAGAATAAAGTTATTTTAGCTTCAATAAGCCATGACTTTCTGAATCTACGAATTGCTTGAAATAAGATGAGATAGCATATTGGCCAAACGAGTTGGCTAAGCAGCTGAAGGCTTTTCAGTGGTTTGAAACATTTTAAAAGGGCTTTTGAAACAGAAACGTAAGTATTTTAGGATCCATAAACGTATGGGACACAGAGAGAAAAGAAAAGGCAGACGCTACTGGAGGGGAAGAAGGTAGGTAGGTGATTTAAACATTGAACATAGCAAAATACCAAAAAAAGTTACTTGTTTATAAAAACTTTTTGACAATGTAGCATGAAAGTGGTGGTGATAGTACCGGAAAGTTTATGAAACTTACTGTTTTCTATAGTTTACGCTTCACATTAAAATGTAACACCTTTTACGGATATCTTCGTCTCTTCATATGATACACAATCCAAACTTTTTATCTACACCTTGGTGAGTCATGCATGACCCAAACTAGACAAAACCTTAAAACAAACTTAATTGTTAATTGCCATCAACAGTTTTTAAACAGATGCGTTCCGTATCACGTAAATAAACCTTAATAATATTACAGCATTGGTCTAAATCGACAAGCGCCATGATTACATAAGAGATAAGAACCAAAATAATCTTTAGAAAATAATGTGCCTTAATAATATTATCCTGTAGCAAGATTAAATAGGACAGCATATCACATTACCCTTGGGCGCAATATACAAAAAATATAGGACATAAACTTAGCCGCAATGTAAAAGCCGTATTAGGGAATTTCTTACGAGTTGACCTTTAACATCTATCGAGATAAAAAAACCCTATACGCGGTGGTGTGCAGGATCTATTTTCCGCCCGATGACACGCCGTCGTAAAAGATAGAGCAGAGAGAGCATAGCAAAACCCGCCTTCTGCGGTTTGCGTCTAGAAATACTGCCCTCCATAGAATTACTCGAGTCATTTGGCGCTGTTTAATTTTGCCGATGAAAAAATACTATCTAACAGCCCTCGATGGCCTATTCCTTTTGGAACATTTATTTTCGATTCATAAACTAGCCTATTTACTTTTTGGTATGTACAATCGGCTTCATATTGATGGAAGCAACGTAGGCGAACAATTTATTTTACATTAAATTAAAATGAACCTTTTTGTCGTAAAAAGAGCGTGTACTTTTTATATAAGTAGGTACACATAAACTTTTAAAATATATTCGATCTCAGCTACAACTTATTGTCACTTTCAGCATCATCATCAGCCTATACTAGTCCACTGCTGGACATAGGCCTCTCCAAGTGCACGCCACTGAGCACGATCCGCGGCTACTCTCACTTATTATACTTTAATTAATGTGTAGTTGTTTTGAACACCAACGTTGCATCAATATATTTGATGCTGATGTTAAATGTTGAACTGATGTAACAACATTCGAATGTAATGTAACAAACCCCTAAACTCTTATCATTTTCATGAGTCGACCTCATCTTACTGTAGTACCATAGAGTAAAGAAAAGAGATTCATCATAAGTACTTGAACCCTTTATTCTGTTTATAGTTTGAAGATGTGTCAAAGGTAGGTATAACCTGAGAGCATTAAACCTACTCTAAGGGTAGGTATAACAGTCAAACATAATACATGAACATAGGACAAAAATAAATACCTAATAAGACAAAAATAAAACGCGATTAGAATCGTAAAAAGTTTATCATTTCGCGTCTTTTTGAAGAGATTATTTGTTCACCAAAAACCCTTTTTTTGTAACTTTCCTTTGACGATTTATTTCAAACAATTCAACTTTTTCCAAGAAACGTAGGCCAAATAGGACAAAATGAACGACGCCCTTTGACGCTTTTTATTCAGTACTGGTTTCCACCCACTAATTCGCCTATTACAAGGCTTTATTGCGTGCCCGTGGGAAGGTATGTATCCGCCTGTGTGGTCTAGTGGTTAACACCACGTCTCAGACCCTGAGGTCCTGAGTTTGATTCCCAGCGCGGTACATGTTTGTGTACACGGTTTGGTTGGTGGTAGGGCGTGTTTGTCCGCCTAGCTAGCGTGCTAGCACCATCTTAGCTAAATATGTTGCCATAACATCAATGTTTGTAACATTGTTGTGTTCCGGCAGCTAGAGATAGGATAGCCACAGCCTCAGAAGTAGAGGATACCGCGTGAAGTCCGCTTCCACCTTCGGCCTTATCGTCACTTAACATCAGGTGAGATAAAGGCCAATTGCAAGGAACGTGCACAACTAAGGTTGGCTGGAAGATACCAGCATGGAGATAGTATGTATTTTTTGTACGTTTTTGTATGTACAATAACGAATTAAGACCAGAATGTACTGGACTATTTTTATTTTTATTTTATTTTTAACTAATAACTTATATAATTATTATATATTCAGTATTTTTTATTCAGTATAATTATATATTCAGTATTATTTCTCATTTAACGAGCAGCGTTCAATTGCTCTCTTACGTGCATTGCAAAGCTAAATTCGTAGTGAATGGGTTTTTTAATTAAGTTTTAGGTTAGGAAAATTCTATTTTGTGACCTACTGAAGGATTTTAAAAAAAATGTAAATGCAGAAACCTGTAATTGGCTTTACTTATTGTAATTATTAGTAGAATTAGTGTTCATTGTAATAAGCTGTTGGTTTCTATAAGTAAATAAATAACCGACTTCAAAAGAAGGAGGAGGTTCTCAATTTGACTGAATGTTTTTTTTTATTTTTTTTTTGTATGTTTGTTACGCGATATCTCCGTAAGTTGTAAACTTTAAAAATTCTTGTTTTGTTCGAAAGGGTATGCTAGCTGAGTGGTCCCATTGTCACCATGACAAAATCTGATGATGGGATCCCAGAAACAATCGAAAATCGTAGTGGCGACTAGTGCGTTTGTTAATTTTTTTCATTAAGTATTTTAAAGCACTACTATTTAATGAAGGTCTGGATTCAATCTGATGATGGAGCCGAAAGACAGCCGAGGGAACTTCTCAACGATATACAGCAATTACCTGGTGTTTGGACTTGATTAATTTTTATTGTTGAGAATTTTACACCTAGATGGGTTGTGACTGTCATTAGGGGTCTGATGATGAAGACGAAGAACAATCAAGGGAACTCCTCAACGTTTTACAGTAGCTACCTTGTGTTTGAACTTAATTTATTTCTATTGATGAAAATTTTGCACCCATATGGATTATAAGTACCATTACAGGTCTCAGGAGAGTATGGACAGTCGAGGGAACTCCTCAACGATTTACAGCAGTTACCTTTTATTGGGCTTACTTCATACGGTTCAATATGTCAAAATGTTCAGTTCGTACAAAAATAATGCCTATTTAAGATTGAAGTTTTACATAGGAATACCACTACCTACTACCTAGGCCGTCGTTTCTTCATCCGAGAAGCACCTTTGCTAGGTCTACCAGTGATGGGTAAAACGTAAAATAAAATAATTTTTAACAAAAAACAAAACCGACTTCAAAAAGGAAAAAAAAAGTAAAAAATAAATTTACTTAGCACAAAGTAATTCGTATTTTGATTTAGTTAATCAGAAATGATTAAATAAGTATACAAAAAACAGCTCTAAAAAGCAAGAAATAATATTGCATTGGGCCGAGCGAGCCGGCCCAATGCGTGCTCCAACGCAGCGTGGCTCTACCACTCACACAGTGTCACCCATTTAGCACCACCCAGGGGTCACGTGGAGGGTCTCATGGGTAAACCTACGTACGCAAGTAACTTTAACCCCTAAATACAGGCAGAAACATAGGCATAGACATAAATATAGGCAGACATTATAAACAAACTTGAAATTAATAAATAATTAATCAGTTAATGTCGCATATACCAACAATTAAACCGATGGCGTAGTGACATTCATAAGAGCTCAATTATTGTAGCTTAACTGAAAAAAAATATTGAAATTAATTTATTTTTATATTTATATAAGGCGCGACAATAGAATATATTAAACATAAAAAACAGTTAAATAGGCACTTCGATTGTAGTCGAGAGATCTCTGCCATGTTTAAGAAGAGGTAAAAACTGCATATTGTAGAAACTTACACATTCGTGAGACAGGGTCATTGTATAACTGTGACATAACTGAAAATGTTATATTGTGAATTACAACCGCCTCTGTGATCTAGTGGTTGACCACTGGTTTTTACCTAGAGGTCTCGGGTTCGATTACCAGCGGGGGTACATGTTTGTGTACTGGGTTTGGTTGGTAGTAGGGTTCGTTTGTCCGCCTGGCTATCTGGCTATCTTATCTAAATATGTGGCCACAAAATCAATGTTGTAGCATTGTTGTGTTCCGGTAGCTAGAGATAAGATAGCCAGTGCCTCAGTAGTTTAGAATAGCGCTTCCAAATTCGGCCTTATCATTACTAAACACCAGTTGAGATGAAGGCCAAGTGTGCTTACCCGTATGATATAGAATTATTTTAAAAAACTTGTGTTTGTAACACAGAAGCTCTATCTACAGTAAATTTCGGTCATATTACCGTATACACTGATAACGGACCGCGATATATCTGGCAGTTGACGCGCTGTCACGCCGCTGAATACCCTTCTGGCGCGGCGCTGCACACGATGCGATGCGGCGAGCCATTGTGTTTTAATTGCATTGTTATCTAGTTACAAGTCCGACAAAATTATGTAGACAGTGCAATTTTTCAGCTTTATGTTTCTTTTTTCAGAAAAATATGGGCTAACTAACTATATCTACAAGGCTTTCTAGATTTATTAAGAACTAGTTGGCCCGGCGGACTTCGTACCGCTTTGACAGTTTCTATGACAACAAAACAAACGAAGACATCAAATGTTTCACAGCTAGGAACATTTTGTATTGGAAAATTAAATCGTCGTTTTTAAGTAAAAATTTTTTTTAACTTTGTATTGTCCTGACAATAACTATCACAAAAAAAACTTATATAGTAAAGTAATCGTAATTTACATAGTTAAAAAAACATACAAAAAAATCGTTAACGTGCTTGAAAGGCAAATAAAACTCGCACTAGGCACTATTATGCTATAAATAGTGTCGCACTTGTCGCAGTTATGTTATAAATAGTGGCAAGTATTTTGCTTGTATGCAATAACTACATTTACCCACCTCCAATGGCTCCATAAAGGTTAACACGGAACACAGAAACGCTTATAGATACTGCCTGGTAAACACATAAAGCACCTTTGTTATTTATTACAGCGTTTAGGGAATTACCGCCCGCCTTGATAACGGCTGTATGGTGTTAGGGTTGATATAGCATTGTAACGGTATTTTTTTCATTCTTCTTATAACGAAAAATATGGGGTGTTGAAATGAGAGTAAAGAATAGACCCTACATAAGACTAATACTTACATAAGAATAAATTATTATTATTATTTTAAACTCTCGATTACCGTTTGTTATGTGGTTTAGTGTTGTCTTTTTGTTGTGTTGATTACCTAGATAGGTAATTATTACGGAAAATACCGATTTTAGAGCAGGTTACTTTTATTGTAAGTAAGTAGGTACCTGTTGTGATGTTTGGATTGCAACAAACATTCGATGGAATACCTTTTTCTAAATAGACTCTGGAATAGCTCGAGAAGCGTCTTATGAATACACATCTGTTTTTTGCAAGCTCTTCGATTGTTTTCTAAACCACTCCAACGTTACAAATTTACGAACAAATCTTTATTTATATTTATTGTAACATTATACTAACTAACATATTAAGTGACCTGTTTAGGTACCTTACATATCGTTCTACGCACTGGGTGCCTATCGTAAGTATTACTTACTATCCGTAATCATTCGATAACGAAAACAAAAACGAAAATATGTACGGCAAAATGATATTTCTTCTCGTATGTCGCCAGGAAGTGCTACTTCAATGCCATATTAATTTTCGTTTTCGTTAACGTTATCAAATGTCAAATGAAACTTACACTAGGCACCCTGGCCACTTACTACGTTCCTTATTTGAATTGGCGTAAAATTTTACGAAGACGCTCGTTTAGTGACGCTTAACAAGAATAACGCCTGCAGAGAAAATCCCAGCCACTGTGCCTACAGCGAGTTTCACTCGCCATTCGATCGCGTTAACGAAAACTAAGTATGTCTTTTAATCACCACCTCCTGGTAAAATCGAGGAAACTTAACACACTTTTACACACTAAAACTCGTTATTGTTAACATAATCGAATGGTTAATAAAACCCGCACCAGATACCATGAATGCATTGATCACACTAACATAGGCACGACGAGGAGCTCGATGGCGCAGTGGTTAACGCGCCCGGTCTGCGAGTGCTGAGGTTAAGCAACTTTCGCAAAGGCCGGTCATCGGATGGGTGACCTAAAATTTATCATCTCGAGCTCCTCCGTGCTTCGAAAGGCACGTAAAGCCGTTGGTCCCGGCTGCATTAGCAGTCGTTAACAACCACCAATTCGCACTGGGCCCGCGTCGTGGTTTATTGCCCGTTCTCCCTATCCGTCCATAGGGAAGCAGCGAGATGATGATGAATATAGGCATTGGGTCAACTTTACCCATCAAATTCGGTTTAGCAAGCCACATAAAAGCTCGTGATAAGGATTAAGTTTGCGAAAGGTTTGCCATAATTAAAAACGACTAGGTCGTTATTATAATTATTATTATTACGAATAAAGGCTGTGGTCCCTTAATTGCCTACTGGGAGATTTTCATTTACACATTTCACAATTTAATCGTATTAAAGTGTTCAATGTCACGTAGTTTTATATCATGTTAGTTTCTAAAGTCATCATTAAATACACACCATAACCCTACCCATACCCTTCCGAATCGCTGTATAAAGATTTCTAGAAAATGTATAAACACTAATGATACAATTTTTTTTTTCTAAATAAACTAGACGTGCTTACCAGTGTTTTATTTGTTTCATA
The DNA here is from genome assembly GCA_949315975.1 of Eudonia truncicolella. Classification (NCBI taxonomy): domain Eukaryota; kingdom Metazoa; phylum Arthropoda; class Insecta; order Lepidoptera; family Crambidae; genus Eudonia; species Eudonia truncicolella. The sequence continues at coordinate 9,624,370 of OX438830.1, forward strand.
TTGAGGACTTTTTAGGAGTTATTAAAAACTAAATAAAAAAGATTATAGGATAGGATTAAAGCAATGCCATCTGGTAAAAACACCTAGTGTAACCAATTTTTTATGGCCAAGTATGAAAAGGCTGATTCCTGCAACGTCTGATGGAGATTAGCTATAGGTACATTGGTACATCATTTGTAATGGTTAAAGTAAGGTAAGTAGGCAATAAGACGACAAGAATTATAGCCAATAGAATACTTAGCAAGTAGCCAATCATCACCAGCTCAACACACATTGTGTGTTCAGCGTCAGCTAGGGTAGAGCGGGAGATTGTACATTTGCCATAAAGTAAATTCGTCACAGAAAAAAGTATGTATAAATTTGCCACACTTATATTTTTATGAAGTTAAGTTGTCATATTTTAATTTGGACCTGTGACAAACTTACACATATTTTCAATGCATGTAACAAATTTACTTTCAATGTATGGAGTGTACAAAAATGTGACGAACTTACTTTGTGTATTCATTCGATTACGTTTACGAAAGCGAAAATTAGTATGGCATTGAAGCAGCGCCTCCTGGCGACATACGAGATGTATATATATATATATATATATGATATGTATGCGATGTTGTCTCATATATATATATACATGTATATATATGTATATATGTACATATATGAGACAACATCTCATACATTGTTCTGATCCCAAGGTAAGTAGCTATAGCACTCGTTTCATGGAAATCTGAAACAACGACGGTACCACAACCACGCAGACCCGACACCATATCGAAAAGTTCGTTTTCGACATTGACCCGACCGGGAATCGAACCCGGGACCTCGGGACGGGAGTTTCGCCCAAAGTCAAGTCCCGCGTGCAAGCCACTCGGCTACGGAGGTCGTCAAATAAGATGAGTTAAAATTTTGCCATACAGACAGTTTCTCGTTTTCGTGATCGAATTGCGAGAAACCCACACTGGCACACTTGTGGCAAGGTGCGTCAAAATTCCAAATTTGAAAAACACAGGAGTTCGGAATTCGGATAGGTAATCTGAAACGTCAAGCAAAGGGCACCAAAATACAATATCGCTCTACCCTGATCACGGGCTAGGGCTGGCGCCGGCGGGGGCTTGTGTGTTGTATAACATTTTATTATCCAGGACAGTACATACAATTTCAAAAGCTTTACAAATAAACAAAGAATACGCGTGGAATAGACATTCCGTGTTTCGTGCCCGTCTAGTGAACTTCTTTTTAGAATATAATAAAACAGACAAAACACAGAATAACTATTCGAAGTTTATACTCTGTTAATTTTAAGGCCCTAAAGGTTTATTAACAAATACACATTGTGTTAAACGTTTAATACTTGATGATTCTCATATTAATTATAATACAATGTGATGTTAAATTATTATGTTTAGTCGCTACTTAACTAATTTATTTGTCACAAAAATTTAGATCGTAATAGTCACAACATATTTACCCCCATATTCGTAAAAACCATTTAAGCATTATTTAGTTAATCATTGTTTTGTCTCTTTTTCTCAAATTCAAAATGACGTTTGTGTGATGTTGATAAAACAATATTGAACTAACTAATGCTTAAATAGTTTTTATGAATAAGGGGGCTAGTTACTAAGTTATTCTAATTAAAAAATAACAAAAGAGAGTAATACATTCTCGTAATAATGTCATAAAAATGCTCAATGGGAACTCGGAACGATATAAAAATAAATTACAGTACTTAGTAGGGTATTAAATAAAAAATGCAAATAGAAAATTTTATTTTAATTAATTTCAGAGAATGGAAGTTAAAGTGATACCTGCTTTTATCTAATTATTTTGTATTCTGATTTAACTAAATTCACGTGTTCATTAATCATACCAGACAGTCTCTGTGAAGACAGTATAGATAAAGTCTTATAACGTTTGTGCACAAGCTTGAGGCTATCAATCTAGCTAAGTATGATTTAAAAAAAAAACGAGCGAGCCTTACAGTAGTCTCATATGATGTGTAACATTTGACATCTCACCTTAGTAATAAGCAATTTTAACATTATATTCTGAAAAAAATGGTCAGGTATTACCTACATCATTTTATAACTATAACATAAATTGCAGTAAATACTCATTCGAAGACATATCAAACTGACCTTTGATAGTCAAATGACACAATATGTCACATATAATAATAATATGTCATGTTCATAATATCGATTTTAAATTTACAAAATGGCGCGCGCTTGCGCGCTTCCCCGACTTCCGTCACATTTCACGAAATCACGCCCACAAATTGTATAGAAAGCGAGCGGAAAGATGTTACACATCAAAAATTGCTTTCTAAATCTAGACTAAACTCTACAATGAGCTGATTTACCACTAACGATAATGTTATGCATAAAAACTCAACTGAGAGTTAGCAATTCTCACAATTTTGCAAATTGCAAAGCATATTTTATTTGACAATTTGCGCGTTAGTTTCAATTTAATCTTATTTATTTCCCAATTATTTTAAGTCCAAAAATATCATGTTAACTTTTGTGTACCATCCATTTCGGAAGTTAAACAATCATTAATGACAGATTTGGCATGCATTTTACTCACAATATATAGAAAATAACGGTCAGTCCTACTTATATAAAAGTTAACAAAAACACAATGACATTAAACAATATTCGGTACCTAACAAATTTAACAAAAAAAAACAGAGTTGACATTATGGTGGAGACTGACCGCTGCGATCATCTTGACGTTACGTAACGTAACTGTAACGTGCCAATAATCGCGGCGAGCTTGATACGTCAATGCTGACAGACGGATAACTAGGCGAAGCGAACGGCAAGCGGCTCGGCTCACTGTACTAAACATGCGAATGCTCGCATCGAACATGTTGCGTTGGCAAAATGCTCTGGCATTTTGCCGTAATGCAACATGTTGGACTGAGCGGAGTCAGTCACCACCTCTAATTTTACTCTTATCACAAAATGAATGAATTATTAAACTTTTATTTTTGAATCATTCAAAACAACCTCTGCTTCACAATACAACAAAAATAACTTTTGATCATCACGCATGTTGTTCAATCAGCATCAAATAGTACAAAGTTCACTAAATAGTCAAAGAGATCTTTAGATTTCAGTTTAAAAAAGTATTAATGTGTGTAATGTACCTAAGCCTTAAGACCAATTTTAAATCTCTTTTTGCTTGAATCAAAAATGTAGAGAACGTTCTTAAAAACATACTGTAAGTAATACATAATAATAAGGTGTTTTTCTTAAAAGCTTAGACATTTTTAAATGATTAAGTTGCATCTTCTTTTTTTTTCATTCTGTCCAAGATAGTCTTCACCGCAGTGGCATTTATAAATTTGATACTGATTGTACAATGTACATACCTACGTCAAGTGGTAATCCTAACACAATACTGTTTCCCTCATTCGAAATTCACCCAAAACGTCTTCGGTATGCCAGGCTGTCTCAAGCATTCATTCCACGACTCCGCGTACTGTGATTTCTCGTCTATCGTAGCTTTACCTAACATTTCTTTTTTCGCCATTTTCGTCTTGCAACCTAAGCTAATGTATATGCTTACTTTGTTCAAGTTTGCCTTGAATATTGTCAGTTTCACGGTGGCTGACTTCGGGTCCCACCTAGCAGAGATCGTTGGAACGAATCTGTCACTCTTCCAATAGCATTCCGCTTTGTTCGCTTCGAGAATCGTCGCTTTCAAGTACAGGGGCGCTGCGGAAACAGATTTGTTAAAGTTAGTAAGTATACAGTTTAAATATTAGAGATACTATGTATCTATCAATAACAAAACAGACAGTGGGTCTAGTCACTAGTCACCAGTTCTTTTCCATGTCCCAACTGCTGAGGCACGAGCATTTTCTATGATATGATGGATAGGTTCCTTAAACCAGCATGCGGATAAGGGCGGATCCAAGGGCTGGGTCTATGTTGACCGATGATAATAAAATAAATGTTTAATAAGAAAGAAAGAAGGAAAACGTTTATTCACCATTTACACACAAGAACAAAAAAATAAAAGAACTAAACTTATAATATAGGTACCTATACCTACTTACTTAAAACTAAAAATAATAATAAAATCCTACTAAGTTATGTGTGCTACATCATTGAAAGGGTCAACGACTCAGCACAATGCTTCGCTCAAAGAGCTTCTTAGCGCTGGTTTTCTGCCGCGCCCGATGCAGATTAGTTTGTGTTAAATCACATATATTTTCATGAAATAAAAATATTACGTAGAAATTAAATACCCCAAAATAGTTTCGTGACAAATATATAGAGCCAATAACAAACCTGCTCAATCAGTTGAAGATTATTTCCGCAGGGCCGTATACATACTATCATCCGGGTAATTAAGTATATCACGGGTCATTTTGTAGTATGCGTCCAATGAGCCAATCAGAGAAGTAGCGTCATGGGAAAACAAATTTTTCCATTACACTAACGCCAAGCAGTAGTAGTGCCTAAGGTAACGAACGCTCCTGAAGTAGGTAATTTATTTATTTCAACTAGGCGTTTTTATTCCGAAAGTCAATGATACAAGTACTTATGAAGACATAGAAACGGTTAAACAACTCGCACTTGACAACACTCCAGTATCAGTAATTATTAACGAATATCGGCTGTGGATAGTAAAATGGCAACGCGATTACAACCGACCGTACCCATTCACGCGGACCCAGTGCGGATTGGTGGTGGTTAACGACTACTAATCAGCCGGCACGTTTGCCCCGACTGCATTAACAGACTTTAAGTGACTAAGACACTTCAGGGTCAGGGTCTAATACTATCCAATCGCAATCATAACTTAACAGTCTTGATGAGGACGAGGTTAGATTCGCTTTTCATTTCTTTCGATCTCGGACACAGGGGTCCTGGAATCGATTTCTAAGCGGGGGACATTGTGCTCGGTTCGGTTGGTTGTATTGCCTAAGTCCGCCTGAGTAACACTAGTTATAAATTTATCATTTTCCGAATAAGTTAGTTGTGAGATAAGACAGACAATTCCGCATCGTACATCATTTAAGCCCATTGTTCACTCTGGTAGTAAGGGTTGTATTGGGCTAAAATATATAGGTAGGCAAGTTACCTATTGATAAAACTTTCATAGAGTATATGGTTTCAAAGTTATTGTGTACAATAAAATTCTAAAGATAACTAAAATTATATTGTGTTTTATGTTGACCCACACACCCACATTTGAACTAATAACAACTTCGAAACAACTGCGTAAGTATGTTTGTGCCTCACAAGGTTCGGTATGGAACTCGTTAAATGGTTACTAGACAACGGATAAACATACTTAAAATACTTAAATACATACTTATTATACATAGAAAACACCCAGACCCGAGACAATTTAGAAAAACAATAATTTCTGAATTGACCTCAGAGATGGCGACACCATGAAAACCGGTGTACAAACCACTCGACCAAGGAGGTCGTCCTGTACGCTATTGGTTTTTACGCACTGTTCGTATCGGTTTACTGATAAGAACCGACAAGAAACCACGTCACGTTTACAACGTTGAGTTATATTTTAAACCATTACCATGGTCCAGTGGTAAGACCACCGATCTCAAATTAAGAAGTGCTGGTTTCAATGTCCATTACAATATTGTATTCAGTTTAAATGTTGGTAGGGCTTGTCCTGAGCCTGCGTTACTAGCTACCACAATCTCATCTAAATCAGTTGCCATAACAACAACAATAACAATAACACAAGAAATTGTTGTACGGCATATTAGTACTCACTGAAATGCTGTTGAACCAATTTGACAGGAATAAAAGGATCGAAAACAACGCAATAGGAATAGGGCCTGCGTCCGATTACCCGTGACCCGCTCTGTGGCCTCCTTGAGCTAATTGTTCATATGGGAAGGTCTTAATGCTTATAGGTACAACACATTGAAATAAATCAATGTGAGAAGGGTTCGTCACGACAGGCTAACAATATATTATGTATTACGGGCCCATAGTGTATTTATCTAACCAATATGTTGTTGCGAGTTACTACTCATGTATACCAATGGAGTGCAATCATTATCATCATCATCCGCTCAATTTTAAGTCCCCACGCGGTGGCACGAGCCTTCCCTATGAATGGATATGGAGTGCAGTACAATTATTAAATTGAATTTAATTTAATAATATTTTAAATGGCACACTTTCATAGATCCGTATAAAGCAGTGGATCCCAACCTTTTTCCTATCACGGACCACTTTTCTTAATTTGTTTAAGATGGTGGACCACATATTTAATAACAATAAACTGTGCTACAAGAGAAACTATCACGCTATAAAAAATGCTACTGCGACGATTGGTGTGGTATTCCTCAAGATTCCTATTGAAAAACACCGGGACCTAGTTGCTAAGAATAGATAGCGTTAGTGACTAACATGGGTTTTTAAAAATTAACCTAGCCCATTTGATTTGAAGTCTCAAAGGGGACATATTAACTATGTTCAGTCCCGCCGCCGCGGACCACTACCAAGGTTCTCACCGACCACCGATTGGGAACCACTGGTACAAAGTCTACCACTTCAACTACTGATTTATTTTAATATAATCTCAATAGTAATTTAGCTTCCGTGCGCCATCAAGCATTAGAGAGTGTTTCGGTACACTATTGCAAATAGCTAGTAACATGTTGCCAGAAAGCCAGATGTTTTGTTACGCAATAGACTGCTTCGGTCCGGCGGCAGTCCCACAAGCAGAATTGTATTTTAGTATAATATATATAGAAAAATAGACTGTCGGTATATTGTTTCTGAAACCTTTACCAAATAAACCACTGTAACATATTGTAGTTTTTGAATGTAATTTATACAACACTATCTGTTATTGTATAAATTACATTCAAAACACAGAGAGACACATAATGATCATATCATGCGTATGTTATGTCATCAAAACGCCACAGTGGTCAAAAATGTAATTAAGCATTTTTGAGTTTAAAAATCTAAATTGTTGTTGTAACAGAGTATGTTTTTACAAGCATTTATTTAGCTTGTTGACACATTAAACTGAAAATGTACAGTTATAATTCGTAAAATTAAATTAATTGAAATTGTAATTTTTCTATTGTAAAATGTATTGCCAAAATATAGATAGAAATGTGGAATAAATTATTATTATTATACTTTCTAATTTATTTTACCTAAATAGATGCTTAGATACTTTTGACCAAGACAGTCAATTTGTTGCTGATCGTATCATAATACTACAGTGCTCCTCTACATAGGCACAAAATATGAAGACTCAGAAGGTAAGCTTAATTTAATACATACCGCGCTCGAGCAACGCACACTGGACCTCTCACGGACACAGAATCTCGGAACTACTCTGAACAGTTCGAGCTCAGCTGTTACGAGATTCCGTGTCTGTAAGAGGTTGTCTATGTGCGCGTTGCTCGAGCGCGTTAGTATAAAGCTTACCTTCTGCAGTAGAGGATAGGGATTATCGGTGCCATATCCTGTATGGCACCGATAATTATGACGAACAGGGCCCATTGTGGGTTTTGTTTACTATTCGTATTCATTCGATTACGTTTTAGAAAACGCAAATTAGTACGGCATTTAAGAGAAGAGAAGAGTTAACAGCCATTCAAATTCTCGTTTTCGTTAACATTAACGAATGACGAATGAAACTCGCACTTGGCACCCAGACTAGAATATCTACATGCATCCACACTTTCCCCATGCCCCTTTGGGTGACAACGTAGAGTAAGTACTCTACGTTGTCACCTAGGTTGTACCTACGTTGTAGGTAAGTACCTACTAACAATATAATGACACTTATATCACCACTTACGTTTCTGTTTTGTTAACAGTTATGTTAAAATTGGCATAACACACGTCGAATTTCGGTAGTTCCATACTTGGAAGAAAAACAATATATATATATATAGTAATATTTTACTGAAATCGGTTACACGGGCTACATGTCACAGCTGGTTTACCTATACTATATATAATAATATTATAAAGCTGAAGTTTGTTTGGTTGAACGCGCTAATCTCAGGAACTACTAGTTCGAATCAAAAAAATATTTTTGTAGTGAATAGTCCATTTATTGAGGGGGGCTATAAGGCTATATTACATTACGCTATGATTAATAGGAGTGGAGCAGCATTGAATAATGTTGCAAAAACGGGAAAATATATTTTTGAGAGCTAATCAACGCGGGTGAAACCGCGGGGCACGGCTAGTAAATAATAAAGATAAACGTTCACGTTTTTAAGGTAAACATAAAAGATACACATCGCTCCAAATTTGTTTCGGAAGAAAAAAAATCTTTGGCAATTGTTAATCTTCTTTTTTAAGGCTTAATTAGCAATTCATCTATGTTAAAATAACTTGTACAAAGTTCAGTAACATTTAAGTTATGATAAACGCTTAATCTAGATGTAAGATTGTGCGCATGACAAATGCGGTATTTTTTCTTTGACAATAAAGCCTCGTTTATATAGGAATAAATATCCTATCTTTTTAAAAAACAATAATGTGTACTTCCTTCTGCCACTTAAAACCGTAAGTAAGTAAGGAGCGCTCAGTAAATTTGCGTTTATCTAATTTATGTTAAGTACGAGATCACATTACCGTCTTCTTTAATGATAAGCATTTTCAATTTTAATGAGTAGGTATGTCATTAGTACTGTATTATTATTTTTGTCTTAAGCTGATTATTTTCAAAAGTAATGGGGCGCAAAAAATTCCCTAATAGGATCGCTTAATTTTGTATGTAGCATTTTTGCTTTAATAAATAAAACAATAGGCTACCCTATTGTTTTATATCCACTAGTTAGTCAATATAAAAACTTTTACGTAATTGGTAAGGTTAATACTCGTTTTTTGAAGAGCGTGATGTGACGTGATGTCTTATATACTTTTTGTGCCTTACTAATAAACAAAGAATAAGGTCCGAATAGCTATTTCGTTTTGTTCCTGTCATGTAAACGTCATTTCAAATTAGAGTAAAAGAGACAAAACACGGAATAGCTATTCGGACCTTATTCTTTGTATATTCGTAAGGCACTTTATGTTTTGGAATCAATAATAGTCATTGTCAATATCTCTTTTCTAAAAGTGGATGTTTCCTTATAGGACTTCGATTCTGCTATATTAAAACGTCCACACAATCAGGTATCAGTGACCTAACTTTGACATGTAGTCTATGGGCAACTAATCGGTGGCCCAACCGCCTAACCGATTGCTTTGGCTACGTGTATAGTTTAAGATGTCATCTTGTCATCTAGCTAATAGGTATAGGCATATATCGAAAGCTATAGCCTACACCTTTCGATATTGCTTTCAGAAGCGGTACGAAATGGCAAGATGACTTCATAAACTATACACGTAGCCAAAGCAATCGGTTAGGCGGTCGGGGGGCGGCTCTGTTGCCTCCACTGACCATATAGCTATATGGCTGTGGCTGCCTCGTACTGTTTTGGTGGAAAGCCGAGACAAGGTGTGAATAAGAGATATCTACTTTCATATCATGTAAATTGATTTGTCACGAACAACGAGAGCTTCTTAGCATAGTTGACAAAAAAATATAATATCCTTCTCTCTCACTCTCTTTCTACGAATCACCGGTAGCCTGTTTTATGACGTCACTGATTTCAAAACCGCGGACCAAGAGGCTGATCACCTTTGAACTGCTCCTGCTCCTGCAACGTGCACACCCTGCCAATGAATCGTGAGTTGCAGACTCAGGTCTATGAGGCCGTCCCCACTGTCTGCTGTTAAAAAGGAGAACTATACCTGCAGAAGCTGCTAAAAAGATCACTTTTCAATTGCTCTTGCTGCATCGTCTGCACGCTGCTCCTCAGCCGATTCACCGTGAGCTGCAATATGTTATTGCCACCCTCACTGCTGTTGTACAGAAGAGCCACCCTCTACTGCAGCTACAAATGTTTAAACCAGCGGGGTCCAAGAGCCTAATATTCACCTTTGAACCACTCCTGCTCCTGCATCGTCACCATAATATTATCCTCGTTTCTTTGACTGTACAGGAATGTCACTTCCTACTGCAGCTACTAAACATCGGTCTACAAGAGTCCGATAATCACCTTTGAACTGCTCCTGTTCCTGCATCGTCTGCACGCTGCACCTCAGTCGATTCACCGTGAGCTGCACTGTGTCGTTGAGGCCATCCTCACTGCTGTTGTACAGGAGAGTCACTTCGAGCTGGCCCTTCTTGTTCTCTCTCTGTGGAAAGATATTAATTTTAGTTTAAAAAAAAAATAATACATACACAATAATTTAATGTTTGTTTAAATCAAATTGTTTTCAGTTTAACATAAAAAGTAAGCATCTTAAACAAATAAGTTAGTAAGTACACAAATCACAAATTCAACCAACTGCACAACTTAAACTGAAACTGAACTCACTTCTTACATGAAATGAACAATAAATTAATTTTTATTTAAGATTATTTTTAATTGTTTGTTATTAATTATATTACTAACTTTAATAATTCATCATCATCATCTCAGCCAATAAGACGTCCACTGCTGGACAAAGGCCTCCCTCAAGGATAAATCATTTTGAGGGGAATTTGCCATAATCGCCACGCTTGGCAGGCGGGTTGGCGATCGCAGTAAGGTGGAAATAATCACAAAGAGACGCCCATCCTCTCGCCTCCATTGTCGCCTTCTACGACAGCCACGGGAAGAGATGGGGTGGTGCAATTCTTTATCCCCGGCACCACACGGGACAACAACTTTAATAATTATTACGTACAAAACCATATCATATTTAATGATGACACTGGACCGCAAAGAAAAAGGGTCGGTTAGAAAATCTTCAATATATTAAAAAGTACCTGACCTATCTTTATGTAATAAAAACTAAATTTAAGAATATTTTAATGTGATTTAATGAAAATAATAAAAAATAATTCAAGCTTTTTATTTTTTATAAAGGTAAAATAAATAAAAATGCGTAGTTTTTCCAGTATTTTCGTAAATGTAGATTGGTTACAGATGTGCCGTTTTCACGCATTTAAGTACTTTGTGTTGCCTCCGCGAGCTCGCAATACTGCTGTTATGCGATTTGGCATACTTTCTACTAGGTTTTTGAGACGATGCTGCGAAATATTCTGCCATTCCTCTATTAGGGAGATTCTTTCATTTCACGTAGCGTGATTGGCGGCGGATTTCGCTGATGTACAAGTCGTCCCAGTTCATCCCATGCATGCTCAATGTTTAAGTCGGGGCTGCGTGCTGGCCAATCCATGCGTGTGATATCGACTTCTTGAAAATAGTCAAACACTATCTGAGCTGTTTGCTGCGGGCATTGTCTTGCATAAAAACGGCGTTCTCGCCCATGTCCACTAAAAATGGACCAACGTATTCATTCAGAATTTCAGTGACATATCTTACCGCAGTTAAAGTGTAATTTTCTATCATCACTAGCTCAGTGCGGCTTTCGGAAGAAATCCCTGCCCACACGTGAACAGAGCCTCCGCGTTTTATGGTACTTTTTATTCTATACAAGTTTGGTTAAAGCTCTCTCGGTCTTCTGTACACTCTTTCCCTCCAGTTGTGCCTGTATAAACAAAATCTAGACTCGTCTGAAAACATAACTTTTGGCCAGTCATCCAGAGTCCAATTCTCGTGTTCTCTACCATAACTCAACCTTGAGTTTCTGTGGTGTCTTTCTAGTTTTGGGCCATTTGCAGGTTGCAGGCCTTAATGGCTTTAAATATGCTTCAGCCAGGCGCCCGCCTTACTGTATCTGTACTCAGATTGTTTCCTCCAGCTCGTAAATGATGATTCTTTACTTCAACAGCCGTAAGAAAGCGATTTCTCAAAATTGTTGACACCATATAGCGATCCTCCCGCGCCATCGTGCACCTTGTTCGGCCTGTTCCTGATCTTCGAAGATTGGTTCCAGTTTCATGGAAACGCTGCAGTATTCGCTGAACTGTAAAAAGAGTCACACCAACAGTTCTCGTTGTATTTCGCTGACTACGCCCATCTTCAAGCATTGTCAGGATCCTGGTACATTCTTCAGTGGTTAACGGCATGATGACTTCAGAATAATAAAGCTTATAAGGCAGAGACACTTATAGCATTTTTATGTCAAAACTAAAACAAATGCGAAACAATTGATTTGAATTTTTTGGTACTACATTTAAAAAATTACTATTTTAAAAAAAAACGGTTTTTATACAATTATCAAAAATAAATAAAAAAGTTTTATATATTATTTTATGTGGCATTAAATATTCTTTAATTTAGTATTTATTTCATAAAGCTAGGTCAGGTACTTTTGAAGATATTGAAGATTTTCTAACCGACTCTTTTTCTTTGCGGTCCAGTGTAGTTACATCACGCCATCCGCTTCTAATGCAAAATTAGGGAAGTTCCTATTAAGCAGAACTGCTAAACTCGGCGAATTTCTAAGCGAAACTGATTATAGCCTCCATACCTGTATTCATTAATAATAAATTTGAGACTTAGCATACATTGGCAAACTAAGTAAATTCCCACCCCCTGCCCCATTCTATTATGAAAATCAGAAATTGCAGACACAAATGCAGTATAGCTATATGTCTTATGATCAGTTAACAGAGATTAGTTTGAAATGAAACAAGTTTTACGGATCTACTCGCGTTTATTTTACACATTAGTTTTAATTAATGTTTATCCTGACGTTTCGAACCCTTTGCAGGGTCCGTGGTCACAGGGAGACTGAGGTATTGGTCGTCTCATAATTAGTTAGTAGCTTGTATACCCTCATTTAAATTTAATCAGGTGCATTCCGTTTCACGCAGAAAGAGCTTACAGTATCTTTTGATCTGGTAGTATGGTGCTGGGATTTAATATTCTGTATGATGGGATCCCAGGCTGGTGGTAGATTCCAACCATCTTCTCTATTAAAATTAGGATGTTTTTTAATTTCAATAGCCTCGCGTGGGCTAGGACGACGACAAGCCACAAACAACTTAAATATTTTTTGTCCATCCAAAGGTTGTCTGGAAGAGATCACTCTTAGTGATAATGATAAAACCGCCCTTTGTACGTGTATTTTTATGTAGTTTTTTTGTGATTTTTTTTATTTTTGGTGTACAATAAAGTTTATTTATCTTTATCTTATCTCAATTATCTTAAATATTGCATCTGATTGGTCAAACCTTGCGATAGGGCCAATGACCTGTCTTAATTGGCTGGTCAAAGTTCGCCCAGGACGAATGACACATAGCAAGGATTGAGGTTGTGACCTCAATCCTGCGTCTTGATCAAATAATAGTTCATAGATAAATCGGTGTAAGGTCTAAGGTTAAAGGCAAAGTAACATCATCTTGCCATGTTTTTAGATTTTAATATCTATATATTAATACGTGAAAAACTTTATACCCGTTTTTAAATATATTGCTCGCACGGAGGAATGTAGTGTTAGATTTGGTCAGATGAAGTTCATAATTAATGAGAAGTGTAAAAAAGAAAACATTTATGTATACGAGTATTATGTTAACGTTGTAAAAATATTATAGGTATAAGAATAGGACTCCGCTCCGTAGAACATCAGCGTTGCAGGTGATGTTTTTCATTCATAAACGATTTTACTTTCGTTTATGAATGAAAAAGGGGTGTAGACAAGACATCCACAATAATTTCCAAAACATCAAAGTCCCTACAAGAGACATTCGGTTCTAAAAAGTGTGTATATTGACTACACCGTATTAATTTGCAAGCTTACGTTAAAATTTTTTTTAATGTGAGCGTTTCGTATAAACGAATCAACTTTAGAAAACAATTTTATAAATACACCCAATTAACTTGTAACACGCTTACGTCAAAATGTTTTTAATGGGAGCGTTTCTTATAAACGAAAACAATTTTATAAATATAAACTAAAGTTACATGTGTACATAATCCCATCGAAAACAAATTAAAATGAGAGCCAAGTTTAATATTATGATTACGCCCTGGTTGTTGACTTCAACGATAAAAGAAGTCAGATCTAAATGGATGCCAAGTTCAATGGTCAATCCTGAAAATGTATAACAACATAAAATAAAACGTAAGTAAAGTTCAATGTCGACAACTTTAAAGACCGGCTGTCATCAATTTTGATTGCTGGTATTTACATTACAGGCATCTATAAGTAAGTTTTCCTAATAACATACATACATACATATAGTGTACCTAATAGAATCAATTAATTGAAAAATATAATAAATTGATAAAAAATTATTAGTTTCTTATTTATTCCTTTTTATTATTTTATTTTATTATTTATTTATTTTACAATTTTTGGAAAACTTACAGCTATATTTTAAAAATAAATTAATGTATAAATACAGTAAGGCCAATTACAAGTTTTCACCTATAAACAAAGTATGTAGATACATTTGGCAAATCGTTGTTAATATTAAGTACTTTATTTTTAAGAGCCGTGCATGACACATAATGGATAAATACCTTTCATGAGCTAACATACATAAAGAAGTTATTATTGTATAATTTTTTGAACCTAGATACGTTAGTGTTGAATAAGTCTAAGTCCATATTTCGACACATTGAATTGAAAAGCTCAGGCGCCCTATTGATGAACGCATTAGATCGATAATTAGTCCCTGACAAAGGTACATGCAGTAAATTTGTGTGTCGCGTTGTTTTCCTTGGTGTATTAATATAAATTTTACTGAGTAGACCGGCAGAGTCAATATTACCTTGAAATGTTTTAAGAAGTAGTGCTATATCTGACATTTCCCTTCTTTTATGTAGTGGTAAGAAATGAAAATGCTTGCACCGTTGTGTGTAATTTTGGAAGAAACTATGACATTTATATTGCAAATATCGTAGAAATCTTTTCTGCACTGCCTCTATCCGCGAGATGTAAATGTCGTATTGGGGATTCCAAACCTGGGACGCGTATTCCAGGTGGCTGCGCACGAAAGCACAATACAAAATTTTTACTACTTTGATACTTTGAAACTCGGATGACATACGCATCACGAATCCAAGAGCCTTTCTTGCTTTTGTTATAATTGAATCTATATGGATATCAAAAAGTAATTTCGAGTCGAATGTGACTCCTAGATCTTTCATAGAGGTAACCCGTGTTAACGCTTGATGATTTATATAATAGTCAAATGAATAAGTTTTAGGTTTTCTGCTAAATGTACAAATAAAGCATTTAGAAATATTTAAATCTAATTTATTGTTGGCACAGTAGATTTCAAACCGTGTAATGTCTTCTTGCAACTTTAAACAATCAGACAACTTGGTGATTGGGCAAAGAATTTTAAGGTCATCAGCGTACAATCAGACTTTACTATGTATAAAAGAAGAACTAATGTCATTTATGTAGATTGTAAATAATAATGGGCCCAAGAGTGAGCCTTGTGGTACACCTGAGGGTATGGGCAGCTTGCGGGAGGTGTAGCCATGTAGTGCTATTGTTTGGCTGCGGTTTTCTACATATGAGCTGAACCATCTATAAAGGTTGCCCCGGATACCTACCAGTTGCAGCTTATTCAAAAGAAGCCTGTGGTCTATACGGTCAAAACACTTACTGAAATCAGTATAGACTATATCTACCTGAGTCTGTGTACGTGACATATGTTCTGTAATAAAGTCTTGACATAACAGCAGGTTAGTAGTTGTGGATCTGCCATGTAAAAAACCATGTTGAGATTCATTGAGGACATGACGCAGAGAAGAATAGACCTGTTCATACACTATTTTTTCTAGTATTTTTGCAAAGATACATAGTTTAGAAATAGGTCTGTAATTTTCAACCATATTTTTTTGTCCTTTTTTGTGCACCGGGGTTACAAGAGTCGATTTCCAGATAGCAGGGACGACGCCGGAGTTTAAAGAGTAGGTATATAGGTAAGTGAGAGGGAACACCAGACTACCTGCACAGCGGACAATAAATGTGGGGGCAACATTATCAGGACCAGCGGTTTTATTTTCGTCAATTTTTTTAAGTAACTTGAGTAAGCTATCTTCGTTAATTTCGATAGAGTGTATATTGGCCATTGAGTTATGGTTTTCAGAAAGTGGAAGCGGAGTACAGGAAGTATCCGTTTGAAAAGTGGAGTAGAAATAGTCAGCGAAAAGGTTACAGATCTCACCACCCGAGCTGGAAGATATGTCCCCGTAAGTCAATGTTGACGGATATGAATGAGAGGCTCGCTTGCCTTTTACATAAGTCCAAAATGCTTTAGGGTTGTGTTTAATGTTATTTTCCATTTTTGCAATATAATTTTTGTAACATGTCTCTTCCAAAGCCTTAGCCCGATTTCTGATAATCGAAAATGACAGGTAGTCTGAGTAATTTTTATACTTTAAATATTTTTTATGAAATTTGTGTTTTTCTTTTAGCATTTTAATTAAGGCACTGCTATACCATTGTGGATACTTGTGACCTGGAGACCTTTGCTTTTGAGGGATAAATTCATCACGAAGAGAATATAATAAGTTATAAAACTTATTGATGCTATCCTCCAATGACAACCCTAGAAAATAATGTGACCAGTTAATGTTATCTAACTTTTTACATATTGACTCATAATCACCCTCGTTATATAAATATAATATACGTGTAGGCTTAGCTAATGTTTTCTCCTTTTCGATCTGAACATTAACACAAATAGCTGGGTGATAGTCATCGGGCGTTACTAGAGAGCATCCGCTTTTTGATACTTGTATGTTAGTGTTACTGTATACTAAGTCAAGTAACCTGCTGTGTGTATTACGAATGTCGTTAAACTGTAATAAATTGCAAGTATTAATGTTATCAAAAAACTCAACTTGATGTGTGCCTATAATATTAGTTGGTAAGAGATGTTGTTCATCAGTGGAGGGTAGCCAGTTAATATTTGGCAAATTAAAGTCACCAAGGATTATAAACTTATCGTCAGCGTTGTTGGCTACGATTTCAGTACATTTATCGGAAAAATTTATAAGTTGTTTTGCTAAAGAATTGCCTTTGCCTTGTGCACATATGTAAACACAACCTATATGTAACTTTTGCGATCCACGCAGGGTAATAGTGATCCACAAGTCCTCAGCAGACGAACACCATTCGCTTTGTTCATACACAACCAGCTCACGCCTGATAGCCACCAGCACTCCGCCGCCCAGACACTGACCAGTACTAATGTAATTTCTATCACGCCTCCATACCAAATAACGGTCGTCAAAAAGCTCACTATCCAGGATACCATCAGTTAGCCAAGTCTCAGTTAAAGCTATGATATCAAACGAGTTACAAAGAATGTTTCTATAGAATGAAATAACTTTCGTGCGCAACCCCCTAACATTTTGATAAAAAATCGTTAATCCCGCCATTGGTAAATTAAGGTTATTAAATTTAATTTATAGTGGTACAGTCGAAGAAGTTCCCGGTCGACCACCTTTAGGCGATAGTCGCTTGCGCTCGATTCCGGCAGTTCGAGTGGGCTCCGCCCACCGCGCGTACACACGGTAGCTCTCGTTTCATTCATAAAAACAATAACATTTTTACACCCCAAAGGCGCCCCCTTTCTTTCGTAGGAAATATTTGTTTTGTGTTTTCGCTGCAGTAATGGGCGCGACCGTGCGAGCTATATAGATATAATATTGGTGCAGACTGTTTACTCAAATATTCTATTTTATTTAATAAAAGCTAAATTATTTTTTGTATTTCGCACTGTTGCAAAAAACGTTTTTTTTTTTTTTTTTTTGAGAGAGATTGCTGATTGCCGCTGCGGCATTTTCAGCTTCACCGGGCTTTTGCAAAAAACGTGCGTTAATTAAGTGAAGTAAAAAATACAAATTTACTACTTGCTGTATAGGTTGTGTTCTACATTGTCAATTACAATCGTATAAATACATACTACCTAGATTATAACTAAATAAAAAAAAACGGATTTCATACTATTGCTACTTTTATTTTTGCACCAAAAATCAATAATATTATTAAATCACTAATTTTATACAGGGTTCTTCGTAAATAGTTGTTCAGTCTCTGTTAATATAATTTTTTTGGCCGGACGCCTATGGTGTATCCCGACGCGATGTAGGGCATTTCTGATCGCCCTCATCGAGCAATCAAATTCAATTGCGAACCTTGAAGTTTTCTTGAATGGTTCGTATCGTATCGAAGAGTGTATACGCTCGTATACACTCTTCATGTAATGAACTCTGTCTTCCGTTAAGATTCTTGCAGGTTGAGTTCGTGGACGGTTGGCGGTCGATCCCTCGTCACCGTCGCGCTGAACCCATCGTCTCACGGTGGCTCTCTGCACCAAAAAAAAAACGCAAACATTATTTAACAGTAACAACAATCAACAGCTTAATTCGCTTTTTAAACTGTATCACTGGTGGGAGCGCATCATGGTCATTTCAGTTAACAATATTAAAGTTATTTTAAAATAAGAACAAACTTTTGATTATTTTAATAACGTTTACGGGGACCTTATAAATCAAATATATTTGGTTTGTTATTAATTACTATTAGTTTTGCTTCTGTATCCTTATTTCAAAGAAGATTGCCCACTTTTGGTCTTAAATTGTTTTGTTGTATAAAAATGAAAATGAAAGAACGAATTATTGTGAATCAAGTCGCTGCCAGCCCGAACAACGCGCGCCGCTCGCTCGTCACGGCGCGCCGCGCTCTCTACGCTACGTTGCCAGTCCGCGCTGCAATCAACACCGCATCGCGATTACCGCGCGGCGACGCAGTGTGTCAGCGGGCTGGCAACGTCTCGTAATATGGCCTAAATGTCCTGCTCCTGCGCCTTATCACACATAGTAAGCTTTGTCATCTCTTATAATAAGAAAAATGAGATTTTTTTGTAAACACTTACTTTAAGTAGCAAAAGAGTTTAATCTCTAATTTATGCCATAATAAATAAATAATAATGTTTTGCTTAAGCAAACATTCACAAGGCTTTCATTTAATTTAAGAGCCATTTGCAAAGTTGCAAGCCAGTTTTAATGAAACTAATAATATACATTAAAATGATTAGAAAACATTAATAAAAAAAGGATGTATAACTAAATTTATACGGTTTTAAGTCCACTGTCGATTGTTTTATTTTCCGTTTATTAATAATTCTAATTATAATTTTATTGTTAATTTTGTTTTCCATAGTTCACTTTCAATACCTAAGTAAACAATAAGTATTTTAAAGTATACAGTATTTTAAAATAAATAAATAAATACAATTTTAAAACAATTAATAAGACTATAAAAAAAATATTTCTTAAGAGATAAAGTGCATAATTTAATAATGCAGCGACAGGATTTATAAAGACCGTGGCACCCCTGCCGCCGTGCCTGAATTTAAAATAATAAACTTTAATTAACATATTTGCGTTTTACTTTATAGGT
Organism: Eudonia truncicolella; assembly: GCA_949315975.1. Taxonomy (NCBI): domain Eukaryota; kingdom Metazoa; phylum Arthropoda; class Insecta; order Lepidoptera; family Crambidae; genus Eudonia; species Eudonia truncicolella. The sequence continues at coordinate 9,643,725 of OX438830.1, forward strand.
GTAATAGAATATTGCATTTTTACTGCGTTTTTTTTATTCCTAAGAAAGTATAGTTTTGTGAGTTTATAGTTAAATAAATTAAAAAATGTGTGTAAATAAATTATAAACCTCCCATCAGTAAGTTTATTACATTACAGAATAGTATTTTTTTACGATATTTCAGTTCAGTATATTTAAACAATACTATATTTACGCAGTTTATAAATTTAAGCATAAAAGAAAATTTATTCTTACCGTAACATTCAACTCTCGAGAAATTTGAGAAATGTTTCGTCCTTGCCTGTAGAGAAGCAGAATTTGGTTTCTTTCTTCCGGTAATAAATTGCGGGGTATCTTTAGAGTCCGTAAGGCACAGCACAGATCAACAATGGAGCAATCAACAGTCCAGTAAAACAAGCAATGGTCAACGTTATGGCGAGATAATCAGAGTCCAGGAACGAAACACTGTCGCAATGAGAGATAAAACGAAAATCGGGAACGAACGCGTTGACACTTCACGAAATGCAAATTGCAACTGATAATGCAAGTAAACATAAACAAACAGCACGTGCCGTTTGCTCTTATTGGATGTCTATCAGTGAAGGGGCGGGGCGCGTGACGTCACTCGCTGAGGCACGTTCAAAGCGTTTTGAGTGCAAAGTGTACTACCGTGAACTTCCGCCACTGTACCTAGTGCATAGCAAAAAATAATGTATGCTTGTATAATACGTAACATGATTTATTTTTAATAGAAGGCTGTAGGGGCGCAAGCATAGTCTTGTATTATTCTTTAGTAAGCTGATAGTCCGTTGTGATTGCCAGTAAGCGAATAATAATATTGAGAATGGCATAACATTTGCTAGACCACTCCAATTTCTTATGTTACTATACGAATTTAATTTAAAGCTATGACGAGAACTATAATTTCGGATATTACTAATTTTACGATACAAACACCAAGCACACACAAAAGCAAGCAAAATCATAGAAAACAACGCGCGACACGAGTAATATAGGAGATATATCTTAGTTAAAAGCGACAACGTGTATAGCGGGCGGCGGGCGGTGGCACGACTACGACTGTGCCTGTGCGCACTGAGCGCCCGCCGCAACTGGGACGGAACAATAGAATAGGAATATTCCAGAACGCCAGAGCCTCTCAAACCATATGACACAACTACGTACAATGTGGTGAAGCGAAAAATAAACAAATGAGTAATTTCTTTTAGAAAAATATTTGAAAGTACATATAATAATTTAATATACACAAGTATTAAAGTAAATATTATACCAGGCTTACAATTAGAACTTCTCCAACCATAATACACTATGACGTAGGCTGTAGTAAAATGAAAAGTAAACAACTGAGTTAATATTTCCAGGGCAAAACGTGAAAGTGCACCAAGATACACAAACACAAGTATTAATCTAAACGCTATATAACTTTTCCTTATAGTTTTTTTAAATCCAGTTCTGTTTTTATTAATTTTACGGGAGATGTTGGAGTTTTCCTTAAAAAAATCTTGCAGTTTTTCACCCATAAATATGCATAACCGTGTTCCTTCGCCGCATTTTTAGCTTTGTTCAATAGAATTTTATTATCAAAGGTCAAGTGATCATTGATGTATAAGTTGGTATCTGAGTTATAGCCAACGTCAGATGCGACAATTTTCTTCTTTGCACGAGCGCAAGCAACAAAATTTTCTTTTGTATATCTGTTCGCAAATGATACTATAATATTTTTGTTCTTGGGATCATTTCGCGTTGGCACTCGTACAATATAGTTGATATCAGCTTTCGTCACTGTGCATTTGATAGTAGATCCAACTTTAAGTATGATGTCGAACAAGTTCTCAGAGTCTTTGTAAGGAATTCCCTTGATTTCAGCATTATTAAGGCGATCAGTTTGGTCCTTCATTTTAATAAGCTCTTCCAATTGCGTTACCCGTTGGTAGAATGAAACTAATTCCTCCTGGTGGGATTCGACGCTTTCCACTCTTTGCTCCAAATTATTCGCCCAACTACCTATCTTCATGCCAAATTTGAGTTAGTTTTATCTATCTATAGGTCAGTCAGTGATAAAAATGACGAGAGTATGGAGCGCGGCAGGGTCACCGTGTTGGTCCTTATTGACTTCTCCAACGAAGTCACCGCTGCTCTACGTTCTCTCTACAGGCTTAAGAACTTCCTGCCTCACAAAACCAAAGTTTCGCTCGTACCAGCCCTTATTCTCCCAATTATTGATTATGCTGATATTTGGTATCCCGATTTAAATAAGGACCTTCTTAATCAATTGGATAATCTTCTCAATAACTCAATACGTTTTATTTTTGGTCTTCGTCTTTATCGTCTTCAGCTTAAATGCAGCCATTTGCCAGCAACCATCCCGCAACGTCGTAAGTCCAGAATTCTAACAACTCTATTTTCTATTCTAAATGATCCTAATTATCCTTCTTACTTAAAATGTAGTTTCAGTTTCCTTAGCTCTACTCATGCCCGCCAACTTCGCTCATCAAATAATCACCTTCTCGCCACTCCTTTGCCTTATTCAGGATTCGTTGTAAATTCCTTTACGGTTCAGGTCATATAATTATGGAACGCTCTCCCCGAAAAAATCAGACAATCTCCAAGTAAAATGGTCTATAAAACAATTGTGTATAAACTGTTTCTACAGGAATCAACACCCACGTAAGAGATTCAAATCATCTTTTCTTCTAGTATGTTTAAGTATGTTCATTTAGTCTATTTTTATTTAAGTTTTTTTATGGTATGTTATTATCACTTAATTTAATAAGTTATATATATATATATATTTATATTTCAGTTCTGATAAACTTATGTAGTATATGTTTCATTTACGTTCTTTGTCGCACCGCTTACTAATTTTTCTGCCTAGCCCGGTCCACTGGTAGAGAATGCCATTTGGCACTAAGTCCGCCGTTGATACTTTATTTTATTGTATTGTGCAATAAAGATTAATTAAATAAATTGTTGGACGTTAACATTTAAATAACTTTTAGAGGTGTGTTTATGAAATTTGGAGCACATATGTATCTCGCAAGTCTCAAATATATGTGCCAAATTTGACATGTTTTTGTGAAATAGTTTTTGAGTTATGAGGGGGTCAAAAGTGGCTCTAAATGGTTCGTATAATATTACACACGGTGCTGCTCGCCAATACGCGGTAGCGTGTCTAGATATGTTTATTTCGACTGGATAAATGGCAACCTCATATCAGGGTAAAATAATATAAATGATCTACTCGCATTCAACGCCTCGGTTGCCGAGTGGCAGAGCGCTCGGCACGATACCCGAAGATCCCGGGTTCCATTCCCAGATCAGGCAAAGTGTTTCGAATTTTTCGATGCATAGCCCGGGTTTGTGATCACCAACCCGCATTTGGCAAACGTGGTGATTAAGCCATTACCCAATTGGTTGATTGATTTCAATAATGGAGCCCTTTGACAGTCATAAGCTACTACAAATTTTTTTTTTCCTTTAGTTGATGGCTTCGTGCGTTTAGCACATGTAGCCAGTGTCAAAGTAATAAGTAATACATAAACAATATTACCTTCCTGTATGATGATGATGAATGATCATAGAAATGAGAAGTGAGAAATGATAGACCCCTAACCCCTCGAGTATCTCAGTAAAGATGTGGGGTTTTACTAAGTCCTCGGGCGGACTTCTTGAGAGAATTTGAAAAGTGACGTTACACTGTTTTGCTTCATTTGCCAACACTCATGCACACTCACGAACACTTAACGGTTAATAATCCACCATTATTTCACATTAACGTTCGACATAACACCAATTTTATAAAATAAAACAAAACCGCAGAAATGACTCTACTTTCCCGAAGAAGTCTACTACTAACTTTACTTTACTATACTACTACTCGAGTTTAAATATTTTACCATGCAAAAGTTTGTATATGGACTATATAACCAAACCAGCCCCCCGACCGCCTAACCGATTGCTTTGGCTACGTGCATAGTTTATGAAGTCATCTTGCCATTTCGTACCGCCTATGAAAGCAATATCGAAAGGTGTAGGCTATAGCTTTCGATATATGCCTATACCTATTAGCTAGATGACAAGATGACGTCATAAACTATACACGTAGCCAAGGCAATCGGTTAGGCGGTTGGGCCCCGGTACCTATTATGATGCAACATAAGTTCATTGCAACTGTAAAAAACATAACTTGAGTCTTCTTTTTGTCTCAGTGGGCTGATTCTGACATGTGATAGCAAAAATGTCTAGTGTAGTCCAGCCTAGGATAGAGCAACAATGGTTTTGTCGAGTTGCCTCCAATTTTGAGAGCCTCGACATTAATGATCCAATACGTAGGTGCCTGTATGAACTGGGCTCGGTCGAGGTCAGAACTATTATATTGTTGCTGTCTACACAGTCAAGATTTCATTAACTTGCCCACTTCTAGGTGAGTCATACCTGCTAGATGTTATGCAATCAAGCGCTATTTTTATTTGCGCATTAGAATACAGACAATTTGTTAGTGTAATTAACGTGCGTTTTGCAAATTATGCTTTGCCTCATTGTGAGAACAACGTACGTACTTAAGGATACTTTTCTATTTTTGTGTTTTCATGTATTTCTATTGCTTTTTAATGGCAACAGGATTCATCTGTACACGTGTTAGACGAGAAACTCTTTTAGATTATTTATTATTTTTATTGGCGGCAGGAGCACACATTTTTTATATTGTTAAATTAGGATCACTAAAAAAAAGGCAATCACCAATGCTTCCGATGGGACTCAAACCACAGATTAAGTAATAGCTGATGTCTTTCATCTGTGGTAATAGTTAGGTACGGAACACGCAAACTTTTCAAATTTGGGCGACTGGTAGGTATGTCATTAAGTTACCAAGACACTAATTTCATTGTAAAATTTTTCGAGTTATTTAACTGTTATTTAAATAAGAAATAGAGTTCACATTATCTATATTCAATTTTTTTTAAATTTTATCTAATTACTTATTATCTGAAATAATTAATATTTACATGTCAAAGCAACAGACGTACTTACCTACTAAACAATGCTACTCACACAGAGAGTATTCTCTGTGGCTACAACCCACTAATGTCGACCCTAATGGAAGAGGAGGCTTACACATAGTTCGTTCACAATTAGACGGCTCGTTAGAATTGATTGTTTTGGTAGGTAATTAGCAGGTTCTGCGTGTTAGACGTTACCAAGCGCGTCCGAGTAGAGTACGGCACCAGTAATCGACAGTTAAAGCCAGTGTTCGACCGAGTTTTCCAAGCCAAAAGTAACATAGATTTTCATTGAAGTACTAGTGGCCCCGCTCGCGTCTTCGTCCGCTTAAAAACACCCGTACCCTATGATGTACCCCTATTGCAGCGCCACCTACCAGGTCCAATTGTAAATCTAAACCATTCTCGAATCCACTTAAACACACACAGAAAATTTTATCCGAATCGGTCCAGCTGCAGCCGTTTAGAAGGAGTTCAGTGACATACTGTCAACCGCGCCTCCCGACCTTCGGGGGGCGTGCGTTCCGGTAGCCTTCACAGCCCTTATAAAGGCTAAAGACGATAAGGCCATCCCCGGATCTAAGGAATCTGCGAGCAATTTTACTCAGGGTCAAAAAAAAGTGACATACACACGCACAGCAAAATTTATATAATAATATATAAAGATTACGGGATGACAGCAACAAAACTGGTAGCCTGTATTCAATTGTTGCTAAAGACTAAAATCAGTTGCTGGCGCCCTATTTAATGATTAAGGGACAAAAATAACAATCCCTGATCCCTGTACAACACTGGTGCTACTACCCTAGGTAGCTATTAATATTAACCTATCATCATCATCAGCTCATTTTAGTAGTTAACGACTGCTAAAGCAGCCGGGACCAACGGCTTTACGTGCCTTCCGAAGCTCGGAGGAGCTCGACATGATAAAGTTTTTGGTCACCCATACGATGACCGGCCTTTGCGAAAGTTGCTTAACCTCAGCACTCGCAGACCGGGCGCGTTAACCATTGCGCCATCGAGCTAATACCTACCTATATGTAATAAATAATATTGATGTTATTATAAAATCTTTTTATATTGTTTATTTAAATGCAACCTTTACATAGGTTTCAAAAAAATATTGAAACCGTACTCTTGATGGGTACTAATAATAGGGATGTTGGGATGTTGATAACAATATTAATTAATTCCCGAATATTAAATATATAAAGGATTTGACCTAAGCATGAATTTCTGTAACCTAAAAAAATATTAATAATCACTCAATTGACGTAACGAAATAGTGACTTCATAGTTTTCATTCCCATACAATTTCTTTTGAAAAAAATAGTTGCTAATAAGTTTATCTATTTACTAAACAGTCAACTACCCAATTAATACTTATAACATAACACACATCATTTTCTCTCGCATGCTAGCACTAGTGGCACGTTCGTTCGTAAGGCCGAAGAAAGAAGCGCATTTCGCCAGGAATCCTCAAACTAAGGCACTGGCTATCTTATCTCTAACTGCCGGATCACAATAATGCAACTAACATTACTGTTAAGATAAGATATTAAGGTGGTGGTAGCTAGCCAGGCGGACTTCAAACAAACCTTACCACCAACCAAACCGAGTACAAACATGTATGATCCGCGCTGGGATTCGAACCCGGGACCTGAACCAGTAGACAACAGAGGTGGTTAAAAGATTAGAGTGATGGATGAATGGTCTGAATGATTGATTGATATATTTTAATAGGGAATGGTGCCATGAATTAATTAAAACCTCAAACAAATAAGGTAGCAAGGATTATGGAAAAGCACGTTTTGTTGAATTTAAATTATCCTGTGAAAAACAAAGAAAAGGTAATTTACACAGCCTACCGTTGTTGAATCTCAAGAAAAACATAACTTAACATAAAGTTAAACAACCCGTCTAATCAAATACAATGTAAGGAAATTAATCTTTATTCAAGTAAACTTATAAGATAAGCGCTTTTACGAGTAAATCGTCTCAATATATTCAAGACGTCTTTGAGCTGTGCAGTAGAACGGGCGCAAGAAACTGCACAACTTTACTATATCCAGATAAACCTCTGAGAATTTAAGTAATAAGAAAAGAATTGTTGCTGAAAAAAGCTGTTGAATGAATGTACACGAGCGGGATTCGAACCCGCACCCCGTGACAAACCGGCCCCACGACCGCCTAACACGAAGCTATAACCTATAGCTATCGATATTGTTTTCATATTGCTTTCGAAATGACAAGATGACGCCTCCTCCTCGCCTCGCCTTCAAAGCTATCGAAAGCAATCGAGTTAAGCGGACGGCCCCCGGGTCAGGTGCACTGCACTATCTTTATGGTATCGTAGTTCTGTCTAACCCGCCAAAAATATACAAACGCCATCTATCTACTCTTACTTTGTAAGCCAAGGGAGTCTCATTTAATTATTAGACATCATCACGTACATATTGTTCTGATCCCAAGGTAAGTAGCTAAAGCACTCGTTTTATGGACATCAGATACAACGACGACGGTACCACAACTACCCAAACCCCACACAATATCGAAAAGCTCGTTTTCGACAATGACCCGACCGAGAATCGACCCCGGGACCTCAGAGTTAGCGCCGCCCAAAGTCCGGCGTGCAAGCCACTCGGCTACAGAGGTCCTAGCCGAGTGACTTTTACAACTATGTCATCAACATCTAATGAAAACATCAAAATTGTTCGCAAAAAAAAAATTGCGTAAAATTATATATTTAATTGAGTAAAAGTAAAATATTATTTTTATATATACAACCATAATCTTAAGAAAAGAATAGTTATCGAAATTAAACCCCCAGCCCAGCTGCGTGAGTTAAACTTGCGTGACATCACTGTGAGGTTGCAATGGGTTCCAGCTTATATTGGCATACATGGTAACGAAGAGGCTGATAGGTTAGCTAAAGTTGCAGGTATAAACGGTAAATATCATAATATTAAGCCAGGTCACACGGAAATTATGCCAAGATTTAAAAAGTTATGCCAAGTACAGTGGGAAGAATATTTCGATGAACGCTCAAAATCCAAAGGTATTTGGTATAAAACAATTCAATGTCAGCCTCTTCGAGTACCTTGGTTTGTAAATACAAAATTAAATAGAAGTAACATTAAGTTACTATTTAGATCCGGTCACTATCCATCGAAGAGGTTCGCGTATTTAATGAAGAAGGAAAGCTCGCCCAATTGTAGTACGTGTGGGAAAATTGAAGACGTACAACATCTATTGATGGAATGTGACAGGAATCGAAGGGAGAGGGAATCGGTCATAAACAAATTTAACATTAACCGTCTAGATGTTGGCATTATTCAAAGCATTTTACATAACCCAAATTCCGAGGTTACTATATCTTTGTGTAATTTAATAAAGTTTTGCAGTCAGTGATTCCCTTCTAATATTAATAGAGTTAAGCAAATAGATATGAGTATAATGGGACTGATATGCCAAAAGGCAAAAGTCCCTTAAAAATAAAGATTTAAAAAAGAATAAAAAAAATTAAACCCCGGTAAGTGTTTCCTTTCTTAACAGAATACTTGGAAATTTAGTATGGGCAGAACTTTTGCGTAAGTTGTTATCGGGTTTCCTAGCGCTTCGTCTACAGAGTAATTAAATATGTCCCAAATAGCAACACTGTGGCTTAAAAGAATTTAGTTAGACTACATAGATTGGCAACGAACTTAATGTAGTAAGAATTCGCTCACCGAAAGCATTAACAATGTATTTAGACCTGTAAAGTTATGTAAGTAAATAGCCTATGGCTGTCCCACTGCTTGGTAAAGGTCTTTATCATTGAAATCAAGTCATTATTAACTGGTATTAACTGGTATTGGCTTAATAACCACGCTTCCCAAATGCGGGTTGGTGATCATGAAAATCCGAAACATACTTTGCTCGACCTGGGAATTGAACTCGCGCGTTAAAGGGCGCCACCGAGGCGTTAAAGGGCGTCAAATAATGTAAATGTGAAGAATAGTGATCAAAGAGTAATCTGATTATAGTCTGTGACCAAAAACCCTGTAAATGGCTCGAAACGTCAGGATAAAATAATATGTGCAGTGTTTACAACCACAGCACAATTCAATTAAATTTAATTCAATTCAATTCTTTAGTGCTTTGTCATATGTATTACAAGGATCCTCAATAATGTCAAGAACATATGGACTTTGTCGGGCACAGCAAGAAATAGGGGAGAGGACAAGTTGGTCCGCCAAAGGCCAACAACAACTTCCACCAAAGGCCGGTCATCGGATGGGTGACTATAAATTCATCATCTTGAGTTCCTCCGTGCTGCGGAAAACACGTAAAGCCGATGGTCCCGGCTGCATTAGCAGTCGTTAACAACCACCAATCCGCACTGGGCCCGCGCGGTGGTTTATGGGCTATGGCCCGTTCTCCCTATCCATCCATAGGGAAGGCTCCATGCCCTAGCAGTGGGGACATAAAATGAGCTGGTGGTGAGGTGATGATGATTAATAGTTCAAATGGTGAAAAACATAAGTAACTTTAAAATAAGATAGCCAGTGTCTCAGTAGTAGAGGATGCCGTGTGTAATGCGCTTACTTGGACCTTATCGTCATCTGCCATTACCAGCTCTTGTCCCGTATTCAAAAAGAAACTTATCATTACACGTGTCGACACTAAACTATCTGGAGTACATTGTACGTCGTTTTCTTAAAAGGGACACATTAACCGCGCCCTTTAAAGGGAAACCTTAATTTACACAAGCTTTTGTGATAAAATTTCGGGCCTCTTGAGAGATACCTTTGTGCAAACTTGATTTAGTGCTCCATATTAACCTCGCAGAAGTCATTTTTACGACAATTTTACGCCAGGTATAGTATAAATTAATTTCAAACTTATTTTGAGCACTACTAATAAATACATTGTCTGCAGGCTGTTGAGATTAAGACTATATTTTGTCATATTATTAAATTATTTAGTTCTGTTATTATAATATCGACCTCCCAAATAAGGTGGGAAGGTATTAGACTTGTACTATTATTGTTGTTGTTATATTAGTCCCGCCTGAGGCAAGTCGTCTTTTCAAGTTCTATTTTCACACTATTTTTTTTTTTATGTTTTTTACGGGTAAGCACTTTGCCTTCATTTCACCTGATGTTAAGTGATGATAAGGCTTAGTTCTTCTTTGTCTCTTGCTTTGACTAAAAACGTTTCTTTTAAACAACAAAGTACAATAGTGACTTGTTGCAGACCTTCATTATCACAAATTAACGACCGTTAACGTTATCTACATAGTAGAGTGCTACCTAACTACCGCCTAACCACATTTCAATGAAATCGCATGGGAAGTTAATTTCTAGGTTAAGAAATCGATTTTATTGTTTCGAGGCTACCTTCAAGGGGACATGTAGATGTCGCGCTAGTCTTATATGCCATTCAATCACGTTAACGAAAACGAGAATATGTATGGAATTGAAGCAGCGTCTTCTAGTGACAAACAAGGCGAGTTAAAATTTTGAAATAAAAAACCGCACTATCGCTAACGTATAGCAAAGAAAACTCGCACCGCCTAATGCAATCGGCCTAATTATTTTGTGGCCTAGGGTAGCAGTATTAGGAAATTCCAACTTCTTATAATACCAACCATATTCTTAGCAAAAATTTTATTATATTCTATTCTAAGCATTCCTGTTATACACAAATAAATAATTCGTAAATGTTGTAGTGCTGTATTCACATAGATATAAGTAGCTCTTCACATGTTAGTCATCAGATAAGACCAGATAGTTTAACCAACTACTTTGTTTTATTTATTTTCGAGTAGCGACCCGGCACGGCTTCGCCCGTGTTGTTTTGTGTACGTAAACTTTCCTCGGAAGGCGCTCTACCTATTAGAAAAAACCGCATCAAAATCCGTCCAGTGGTCCCTGACATTAGCCCGTCCTAACAGACGAACAGGCGCGTTTTAGGGACTTTCTTAAAAACTATAATAATATATGTATGGATAGATATTTTTATTTGTAGTTTTTCTGATATTCATTGATATTTACTTATTATTTTATTATGCATAGTCAGTAAGACTATTATTATTACTTTCTATCGGGCATCATGATGCGATGTTAATCTCTTTTTCGTTAAGTTTTTCTCTCGTCTCTTGTCTTCTCTTTTTATTTAATCCTTTTTTTTTTATTTTTCGCTTTGTTTAAATGATTAATGTATAATAATAATAATAATAATCTCTCCTTGGCCGATTTCGGCTACGGAGAGGGGAACGCGGGCTTAATGCTACGCGCCGCGCCGTCCACCGCAACGGCGGCGGACAGATCGAATCGGTCCCCAGTACTTAAACGACGCACCAGTCACTCGGGCGCACGTCACACCGCGGTTGTTCAATTGTCAGGTCGAATTTGTATGTTTGCAAAATACACCAGCACTTAATATACAGTCCACTTGTCTTTTACTGGACAATTATCCCAAGCTACCATAATTAGGGCCTTAGCCAGTACACTCGTCTATAAGTTTAACGGTGGGCCCTTAGGTGACTAATGTATCCCATTTTAGCAGTAAAGGTCCGTCTGCTATGAGGATATGTTAGGGTATCGTTTATGTAATTATAGTTAATTTAGGAGGGTGCTAACCTCCTCTGTTCCTCAAATAGTTTTACTTGCTGCTGCACTGTATGCCTACATTGTGTCAATCGTTCAGCCAAACTTTCCCAACGAGAATGGTCTACGTTGCATCTCTTCATATGTCTTTTCAGAACATCTTTATATCTAAGGAAGGAAGAAACCTGGCGGCCAGGTTTTCCATCTTCGAGTTCTGAAAAGAAGATGCGCTTCGCCAGTCTCTCGTCGGGCATCCTCGCCACGTGACCACACCAGCGCAACTGCCGCTGTATTAGTTAAGCCTCCATACCACAAACACCAGCGCAAGACTTCCGTATTTCTAACTTTATCGGTCCAGTAGATGTTCATGATTTCTCTCACGATTTTTTTTCATGAGGCACTTGAGGTGGAGCCTATCCAATGCGCGTATGTGTTTGCGATACAGAGTCCACGTTTCACTGGAGTAAAAATAATTTGGCAGTACTATCGCTAAGTATACCTTAATCTTTGTATTCAGCTGTAGGTCATGTGAGCGAAAAACTTTCAGGAAGAACATTTTCGGAAAGCTTCACCAGGCGGTTCAGCAAGACTCTGGCAAATGTATTTCCAGGGACAGATAGTAGAGATATACCCCTATAAGAATTGCAGTCAGCATAATTGCCTTTATTTTTGTATAGTGCACAGATTTTCGCCACTATAATATCTGGAAATTGTTCCTCTTCCCATATTCGTGAAAATAACATAAAGATGGTATCATGCAGCTCGTGACCACCGTGCTTCAGGAGTTCACCGGGAATGCGATCCACCTTAACCGATTTCTTATTCCGTTGCTGTTTAACAGCGGCTCAAATGAAAGTGGGTCATGCAGCGATGTGTCTTTCGGAATTTCGGGTAGATTCTGTATGAAGTTCATATCTACAGATCGATCTACATTCAAAAGGTCCCTGAAGTGCTCGGCCCAGCGTTTTAACCCTCATCTCGAATGGAGATTAACGTACCAACAGAAGATTTTAGCGGTACATCAACGATGTATTGGGATACCGATTAGTGATCGCAGTTCGGCGAAGAAATCACCCAGTTGGTTAAAATCTGATAGCATCAGCATGTATTCTGCCTTCTCTAGCCACCATTTGTCTTTAAGGGTGCGGGTTAGTTTCCTCAGTGCAGATGTACTTTTGCTAATAACTTCAGCGTTTTCCTTCCTCTGTAGGATCTGTCGATGCTCGGCAATAGCGCTGGCAAGCACAGGATCATTCTCTTCAAACCAGTCTCTATGCACCTTGGTTTTGACACTAAGGGTTTGTTCAGCAACCGTGGTTATCGAGGTAGATAGTGCCTGCCAGTTAGATTTAAGGGTATTGTTTTGAAAGTCGATTTCCAGCAAAGATTTACAGAGAAAACGTTGGTATTTGTCTTGGGTTTCTGAACATTGCAACTTCTCCAAATTGAAATGTTAGGACTTGGATTTAATGAATCTTCGAGGTCTATGAAGTCGCAATCAGCTTAGTAATCACGAGTCTATAATCCGACCAACAGTTGGCTCCACGCATCACTCTTGTTATAATATGTACTTGTGCCAAGTCTCTCTGCCGTACTATGGCATAGTCGATGAGATGTCAATGCCCGGATCTAGGATGCATCTACGTAGTTTTGTGCTTTGCTGGTAGTCCGAACATAGTATTGGTTAAGGATAGCTTGTATTGGGCACATAGGCTGAGTAGCAGCTGGCCATTGCTATTCCAATATCATGTCTACCAAGAACTTGTGGCCACGCTTCATAACCTCGCCCCACACGAGCGTTAAAGTCTCCGAAAACTAAAATTTGTTCCGATTTATTTTTGTTAAGACTCGGCCTAGCTGTTCATAAAACTGATCTTTTACTTCATCAGTTTTGCTCAAAGTAGGAGCATAGATGCTGATAATGTTTAAAAAGTTGCAATCATTTAGCTGTAAACGTAAAGTTATAACTCGATCCGATATACAGGATTTCACTTAGTTTTGCAGCTATTTCAGTTTTGATGGCAAACCCAACCCCAGATCGTCTGTGTTCACTAGCGGAGGTCCCCTTCCAGTAAAAAGTATAGCCACCACCGTGCTCTATCAGTTCGCCTTTATTAGCTAAGTGTGTTTCGCTAAGCGCAGCGATGTTAACATTATAGCGCTTCAGTTCTCTAGCGACGATGGCGGTTTTTCTTTCAGGTCATATTAGTATTAGTACTATCCAATAAAGTGCACACATTCCACGCACCAAAAGTCATAAATTGATTTAAGCATTTTTGTACTTTTTTTTTGAGTCTTCGACCACGATGAGAATGGATGCATAGGCAGCCGTGGTTACTACCTCCCATTTGATAGTGGGGTGAGCAATTTTTGAGCCACATTTTCTAGTCCCTCCCCGGCTAAGCGGGGGAAGCAGTGCCACTCTGAAAAGAGCTGCTTCGTCACCGAGGGTGCTGCCCAACCACACTGTCACCCCCCTGGAATGCCAGAACGACCACTCTCCATGGGTCGCCTACGTGCAGATATCAGACAAAGCCCGGTTAGCATCACTGTTAGCATCATCTCTACCCATCGCCGTAGGACTTTAAATCTCGGAGTCCGATAATACTGAGCCAGGTCTAGTACGCAGGAATATATTATAGTCCCTAAGTGTGCGCGCAAACACAAAGGAACTCTCTTGTCCATACTCCCCTTTAACCCAGTGGAACGGAGAACCGCTACGACTGGAAAAGAGCTAGATGTAGTGTCTGGCCAACAATAACTTAAGACTCCTTTTGTCGCCCTTGGCCTTCCACTATGCCTTGCTACCTCGCAAGATCCGCCAACGTCCGGTGCTTATCAACAGTGGTTTGCCTTCACAATCGAGGTAGATTTAGGTATTTGCACTATAAACGGGGAGTAACCATATGACTTGTATTCTAGACAATACAAGCTCCTCAACCGGTTTAGCCTACGAGCTGACGTAGTTTCCAGGGTGTGGCCGCTGCGTGCAACAGCTTCTTGGAGCCACCGGCGAGAGTTTATAGGATATCGATGAATTTATGACTGTTGCTAACGTCTTATGTAAGACCAGCTGGTAGAGCAGACACCAATATCCAACTACACCCTTAATGTATGCTTATGTAGTAAATAAATAAATGTCTATTTACATGTCTGAGTAGAAGGCTGGTAAAGGGGATTACGAGCGGTGAAGGCGGGGCTCAGGAACTTTACCAATTTATTTTGGCCCAATATACCGCTTTGTTTTCACCTCCTTAAATTTATTTCACGTAAGAGATAAATTATAATGAAGTGTTTCAAAGTCTTACATAGCAATTAAGATTGTTTGAAGGTGTATTGTCGATTTTGCGAAACATCATTATTTCGTATCGTATGCATATAAATTAAGTGAAACGTTGAAATTATACAAGGGTTAGCCTCATCTAGTCATGTTTAGTTAGTTGAGAAACTTTTTGGTACCTGATAAAACTTTTTTAAATTGTAACCTATACCTACAACTAAATAGTCAACAATAGTCACTATTTTTTTATATAATGATAACTTTAGTGCATTTATTTAATAAATTTTTAGGTTGCAGAAATTAAGTCAAATTAATATCAATGGTGGCGGTATGTAACCAGCCGTAGGACATTACATAGGTTATTTAAGAAGTTTAAACAAAAAATCACGTTGAACTGCTAAAACCGAATGAGCACGAACTGACTTAAAGAGCAATCCCCATTGCCTATTTGCATAGCCGACGCATTAAACCGTCTGTATTCTCGTAACTAGAGCGGTGTTAACCCAAAAAGATCACATTTAATTACTGGCACGCTTAAAGGAGACACTCGTTTGTATTGGAAGTGCCCGCGATATTCGTCGGTATTTTGGATTTTCATTAATATTTATAACATGTATACCTACTTATATAAGAACCTAGAAAGAGACTTAGAAATATTAGATAGATTTTTTCCGTGAATCATTAAAACTAAGTGTATCATCTCGAGCTTCTCCGTGCTTCGGAAGGCACGTAAAGCCGTTGGTCCCGGCTGCATTAGCAGTCGTTAACAACCACCAATCCGCACTGGGCCTGCGTGGTGGTTTATGGCCCGTTCTCCCTATTCCATCCATAGGGAAGGCTCGTGCCCCAGCAGTGGGAACATAAAATGAGCTGATGACGATGATGATGATTGAAAATACGGGTCAGCAACTGATTTTTTCATCCTGTAAGATTTCAATAAATTCTATATAATTTTTTGGCGATGAAAATTACTGATGTCAAACACTGAGCTGTGTTGAATGCTGCTAACCTAGATGTTTTTGTATTTTTTAATTTCTTTTTTACATGCTGTGGTTGTCTTTTATATTTTGTGTTTTAATTTGAAAATGTCCTTCAATGATAAGGCATTTTCCAATATTATGACGCTGCGCTGTAAGGGAGAAAAGAAATGCCCTTGCTGGCTGATGTTCTTGCCGTTTCTTCTCAGTACAAGGTCTCCCGCCCTGTGTAGACTTACGAACCGATGGCATAGTGACTTCATAAAAGCTAATTTGTAGCTTAAACTGAATAAATGTGTTTGAATTACTTAAATACTTAAATAACGTTGTCAGGTGTGTGAAACCGGTAATACCTACATTTAAGGGAGCCATCGTTAAATAAATGTTCATAAAAGCCCTCTTCTCAGAGTCCTCATTATTGAGATGGGCCCCGTAGAACCCTACACTGCGCGTGGCCCGACTACTTGTTTACTAAGCAACGCTCGCTAAAGCGTTGTTCCATCAATTTTGAGGTAAGATAGTGACGAAAATCTCTGTACTCAAGTACCATGCGAAAGTAACTTTACTTGAGGATGACAAGCATCTTTTAGATATACCTACCTAACCTGCATTGAAAAAGACAACGATTTTCATTTCTGTCTGTATCTTGGAATGTTGCTTACCTAATCTTATATTATAGAATGATATTCAACATACCCGCGTATCTGCCGTATTCAGTCCACTGGAGATGGCATTGATAGGCCTCCATATGTCCGGCGTTCCAACCAGACCGTTCTTGAGGTCATTTTGAAACAGCTTCGAGTCAAAGTTCCAAGTGGCAGCCCCTACCGTCCTTCTCTTTTCTAAAAGCGACTTCTGAGCTATGGCCTCAGCTTTCGTGGACTTAAAGCTACTGAAGGTTTTCTCTAGAAAACCAGTCTTCGCTTTAGGCTCCTCTTGCTCCGTCACTTTGTTCGTCTTTTTTGCATCTAGAGTTTTACTGTGTTTTTTCCTGTCCGACTCTTGTTTAGGCGGCTCTAGTATAGCATAAATTGTGAGCGACAAAAAATGGCCGGCAACCAAACTCTGAAGGTCGACCTTGTCATTGGGCCTCTTCGCGTCTTTAGGCTTCAATTGAAATTTAAAGTCTTCGTTCCACACTGGCCAAGAGCTCTCCTGTAGCGATGTCTCGAATTTGCTGTCACCGGGAAATATCTTGACCTGAAGAGAAATATTGAAAGTTAATGAATAATATAAAATGTTTTAAGAAAGTATAAATAAAGTAAAAAGTAAAAGTAGTAAGTAAAATTATAAATATTAATTTAACAGGACACGGGAAAAATAACGACTGCTACAGTTGCCTTTATTACCAAACAGTCGAGAAACTGCCAGCATATGTATAAGCCACTAAAAATAAAAGTTATTTTAATAGGTTTAGTTAGTTAGTTAGTTTAGTTCAAAACCTATTAAAATTAATTAATACTGTGGATTCCCAATAGTTACTGCCTGTTGAGTGAAAATACAATGTTGAACTGTTAAAATGTCTATATAATGTGTTATACGATTAGATCTATAAATTACATAGGCTAGTTTTAGATCTTAGTTGGACCTGTGGTTTTCTAACTATTACCCTTTTGAAATAGCATTAGAACCGCATTAAATTCAAATATTATAAATCATAGTATCATATCTATTACCTAATGTATATATTCGAATTGTTTTTTAGGACATATATAATTACCTATGTGTATGTGATGAACCTTACATATAAACAGAGAATAAGCATCGAAAAGTTATTCCATGTTTTGTCTCATTTGAAATAAAACGTAACTTTTATTTTTTAAATTTCAAACCTTTTTCTTTGTTCACTTGTAAGGCCCTATGAGTATTTATTTTCAATGAGTATGAGTATTTATTTTCGTTTACGTAATATTAGGTGCCTAGTGTGAGTTTTGTTACGAAAATTACTCCTGACGACATACGAGAAGAGCTGAAATTTTGCAATACAAATTTTTGTTTTCGTTAACGTAATCGAATGGCGAATGAAACTCGCACTAGGCACCCTGTATCTTTTCCAATGTCATCTATATAGTACAGACGCCTGCATCCAAAACTGTCAAATTTCTTCAATACATTTTCAACCATACAACTTAGTAATAAAGTTCAAAGTCTATTGAGGAAATTTGACAGTTTGGGGTAGGTTGATGTGCAGGCGTGTGTACAACAGTCAATACAATTACAATATAAATCAAAGCGATGCACAATTAAAATACAGACATGAGTTGAAAGAATGCGCTAGCAAGATCACGATTACTTACCGAGAACTGATACCAGGAGTGCATTTACTATAAATTGATTCAATAAATTCTGATAATGCTATTATCTTGATAAGAGCATATTAGCTGTATAATTTTGTCAAACAGCATGGACGTTATGATAAGGTGATAAAAATATATTCGCTGTAGGTCTCGGCAATCGCTGAAATTCGTCATCGCTTATCAATACTTATCTAATGACATAACTTGTAGCTCGGGAGTGTATCGTGTGTTGGGACCGACTTATATTCTTTCTCTGTTTATATTCATGAACGTGATAATAAATAGGTAATTCTATGCGCGTACTTTCAGAAATGTTCCTGTTTTATTCGCAAAAAGTATAAAGTAAACAATAGATTTCAGATTAATTTATGTTCTGGTATTTTAAAAATATCGATTAAAACGAGTTATTCCAATCTGATCCTTTAAACGGATCCATTTGCAACAATTATTATTAATAAAATCCGATCGGATCCATTGAACATTTAGCTTGTCCGATCCGATCCCTTAGCATTCCATGCATGGTAGGTAAGTACAGTCAACAGAAAAATACTTTTTACAATAGAAATGTTTTAATATGTTTATTATATTATCACAGTAATAAAAAAACAATGAACATTAATAAAAATCCGCAGCATAAAACAATAGAATCTGAATGAATAATCGTTTAAAAAACAAGATTGATTAATATTTTGTAGTTTTTCTTTTTTGTAATAAAGCTAGTAGGTACTTTCAACAATCCAAAAACTATAGAGATAAAGAACACAGAATAACTAGAAATGCACTCAGAACAATAACTAAAGCTATAGAAGGAAGGTTAAAATAAAAAACGTTAAAAAACTATGTTTAGTTCCGTTCTATCTTAGGGCTAGAAAAGGAGGTTGGAGTGCGACAAAGTTTATTTGTAATGGAAAGCGTTCTGCATGATAGGGCATTTTCCAATATTTTTGACGCTGTAAGGGAGAAAAGAGCTGGACACTTGCTGAGTTTCTTGCCGGTTCTCTCAGTACAAGATCTCCCGCCCAAAGTAGACTTACGAACCGGTGGCATAGTGACATTCACAAGAGCTACTTGTAGCCTAAACTGAATAAATGATTTTGAATTTTGAATAGCATCGACTGTCAATAACTTTGGACAATATGCCATAAATAAAAGAAGAAGAAGAAGAAAAACATTGTCATAGTTAGTATCTCATAATTATTTCAGATTTTAATATTATTTATAGTAGTATTTCTTTCTAGATTGCACGAATGGTTTGTATTACTAGAAATAGTGAATGTGTGGTCTATATGGCACTATTTATTTTGTAGTTGGGGGCTACAAGTTCTATCTAGAAAAGAAAATAGTCAAGGACTATTGACTTTCAATCGGTATGTTTTTGCTATATTATTTATCGAATGTGATCTGATTAGCGAATAAAAATACAAATAAAATTTGGTAGAACCATTTTGTAGCGAAAACCAGCCGTGAATTCAATTTTAATGGTAGATTTAGCAATAATTCAGAATTCGAA
Source organism: Eudonia truncicolella (assembly GCA_949315975.1). Classification (NCBI taxonomy): domain Eukaryota; kingdom Metazoa; phylum Arthropoda; class Insecta; order Lepidoptera; family Crambidae; genus Eudonia; species Eudonia truncicolella. The sequence continues at coordinate 9,663,382 of OX438830.1, forward strand.
TGTCATCGGGTTATGTTTATTAGTATAGTGTAGTAAACAATGTGCATATTTTTATACCATCGATACTTTTATTTTACAGATTTCTTAAAGATCCATACTAATGTAAGCGCATGATCGAAAAAGGCTAAAGGCGAAGTGTAAAAATAATAGTGGCTAAATCGTATTGGACTTCACAAAGCCATAATCACATTTGATGTAAGCATTTTACTTTGGATTCATTTGTATGTAAGGGAAATATGAAATGGAGGCGACTTAGAGAACATGCTGTTCCTATATTATATATCATGGATGGGTCTGATGAAATGGTATGATATGTATTAAGATTATGTGAAGGAAAATATGGTACGGGTAAATTTCTTAAGAGTTTTTTAAATTGAACATAATGATATGTCGTACAGAAAGACAGATGTACATACCTACTATTGTATTATGGTGAATTGAGCTTAGATTATATTGCCCGTTCCTTGTTATCTCAGTAGGGTGAGTTGTTGTTGGGTGTGAGTTGTGATCACATTATTGTTATTTGTAATAAAAATATAATTTATTTTCTGGATATCATACCGCCGTATATTTTTGAGACGCGGCCGTACATCTTTCCAAATTAATTAATGAATTGGAAAAATAAAAAAGTTTTTGATTTATATTTTGAACTTATAAAACATTTGTTATAATGTTTTAAATTATTTTTTTTGCAGAAATATGGCCTGTGCTAAGGATTAACATGACAAGTGGAACATATTCAGAACTTGACTATATAAATCAATTAATTCAGATATTATTGTTATTATTTACGAAATTATATTTTTTTAATAACAAATTATGTTAGATTAATTGCTTTAATTTATATCTTATTGTTTTTCAATGAGTTCGATGTTTGATAGTGCAATTGATTATATGTATAGGTTCAATTATTGTCTATTATTGTCAATTTAAAATTAACAAAAAATATTATGATCAGATGAACAGACGGTAGTTGTTGACATTGAATTGGCGCCTTAGGCTTTTAAAGTAAAAAAAAAAGTAAATAGTGTTGAATAATTTCGGCGGGCTGGTTAGAACCACGATAGCTCAATTGGAAGAGCACCCGACCCGGTATGTCAGAAGGGTGCAGGTTCAAATCCTGCTCGTGGAAATTTTTTCAACATTGTGTTTTTGTAATTTGTATCGCAACAAAATTTGCGTTAAAATTATATAAACAAAACAAAAACATTTCATAAGTTTTTATTATTTATTTCCGTATTTTCATAAGTTCATTAGTAAAAATAGTACGAAGGGATGTATTGGTGTTGCTATTTTAGTCCGGTTTCTATAGCTTTAGTTATTGTTCTGAGGAAATACATTTATTTGGAAGTGTTCGATAACACTTTAAAAAGTATTATTGTTATTATTATGTACCCAAGTAATTTCTTTATTTATTTAAATTTTATTTTATTTTATTCTTTATTTATTTAAGTTAAAAAGTTGCATTTAAACACTTGTTAAAATGCAGTAAAATGCAGTTAAATCAATTGGTTCAAGCATAATTGGTGTGACAGTTAAGAAATCTTTGGTAATTAATAAATCATCAACATTACCTTGTCTTTCAGTTTATCTAAACTGTCTCACGTTTTATTTCCAGCTCATTCAATTGTAAATTGAGAAAAACTGATGCGAGAAATACAATCTGAACTGTTCACCCCCATGAGATTGATGGATCAGTGTCACACAATTCCTACAAGCCAATATGTATATGCGCAGCCGCAGTACGTTTTTAACCCGACCGGTTGTGTACGCCGTGCCTCATGTGTCCCTTCGGGAAATAATCGAGAAAGTCGCTGTTCTAAAGTAATTCACAACGTAGTACGATAAAAAGCGAATGCCCATAAGCTGGAACCATATTTCTTTCTTGAATTACACTAGAGAGCTTTTTCAATATTAGATTGCTCAGTTTTCTTTCATTATAATAAAAAAAACCTCTCTCCTTCGTTGCTCTCGCACACTAAAAAACAAAAGACGGTGGTTGATGGTGGTGGGCAGAATGTGCTGCAGCAAGTGCATATGGGCCCGACGCCGTTTAGGGGCCCCTCGGTCAGAGAATTGTTGACATCAATTTGCTGTCGATCGCCATATCGCTCATTTTTTGCGAGCACGCCTGACTACAAAAATTGGAACACCATTATTTGTATTATCAATTGCCAATTATTGCCGTTTTGCTCTTTGGGAAATACCCTCATCAAATTTAGATTTACCTAATAACGTAAAAGTAACAGCAATATAATTCACAATCACACCGTATGACCGTAGTTTCTTCATTGTTTCCTGTTAAACCCTTTTAATTTTAATTGGAATGTAAGAAACGTGTCATACTGATTTTTTGAGCTACTAATCTATCAACACGTCACAATAATGTACTAGTACCTATGTGATTTTTTGTTTGTTCTTTATATTATTGACCTATTTGTGCCTAAGAATGTTTTTATTTATTAAAATAACCAAACCTAATAAGAGAACTTATAGGACTTTTTTTTTTGAAGAGAATTTTCTGTTGATTTGATACGGGCTTTACAGCGTCAACGGATTTTTTTGGGAGTGGCGGGCAATTTTAGGTTCTTCAAGTCGTGTGATCGAAACACCGTCAAAAGTTTTTTTCTTTTCTTTATTACCCGACTGCAAAGGAAGGGTATTGTTTTTCGCGCGTATCTGGTATGTATGTATGTATGTAATATTATTTATCACTTCATATCTCCAGAACCGCTGAACGGATTTACATAATTGAGGTATCGTTAGATTAGTCTTAGCTGCTCAAGTATTCTTTGATAGGTGACGTTAAAAAAAACAGGGCGGCTGTGCAACGCCATTGGATTTGGTGAAAAACATTTTTTTTTTTTACAAATACCTACTACATTATGGGGGTACCAAATTAGAGGGCTTAACACAAGGATTTCAAAAAGGTATATCATGATTATCATTACCGTAATACTAAAAAAATAATACATCGTCAGTCTACGATTATAATAATTATGCCCCACTGCAGGGGCTTAGACCTACCCTCATTAGAGAGCGATTGGGCGTCGGAGGGCGTACGTTCCGATTGCCTTCGTCGGTTTACTGGGTCGGTCTTACTCCCTTTTAGAAAGGGACAAGGCCAGCCCCAGATCTTCCGATAGATTGAATCTGTATGTAGATTTTTTCACCTGGGTCACCAAAAAAAAAACGTCAGTCCACCAGGCGTGCCCACACCGGATTGGCAGACTTCACATATGTGAAGCTTCAGAATTTCTTCTTCCATATACCTATATTCCAGGTTTCCTCACAATGTTTTCCTTCACCGTAAGAACATAAGACCGTAAGAGTCGATATGATGCACTTAAGTTTTTAGGAAATTTAAAAACTCTTTAAATGAATTGAACCGATTACGTAATTTGTCTAACTAAAAAGACATAAATAAATTAAAAATTTTAAAAAAAAACCCGCCAGCGTAAAATATAATAAATAAATAAAAAAATCAACTGTAACATTGTTTCGATTTTTTTCGCTGGCTTTATGTAATTAATGATATTTTGTCTTGTTCAGGTCTTTTCAGTTGATTTTCTATTTATTTATTATTTTTTACGCAGGCGGGTTTTTGTTTTTTTAAATTTTTATTTTTTATAGGTTAAAATCTCCGAGCGGATCGGATCGGGAAGGTTTAGGAACAGCTACAAACGATTTATAGTTTGTTACTGTAACTTTTTTTTAAACCATACCCTGTCTTCTAGGGGTTTAGGTACTATTAGTTATTCTGTGGTTTAGGTACCTACGATTCTTTTACATTTCGAGAACCTAAGTACAGAACGTAAATAATAAGATCCACCTATTTATACCTCATTCATAATTTAAACTTCAACAGAGTCGGACACAATTAGAATAACAATTAGACGGACGTTAGCTAAGTAGGTAGAACTACCAACGGCGAATCTGCAATGGTTGTCCGCATGCAAACACTGTTTACTACGAGATTAGACTAAAATACCTTTAAATTAATATATAATATGATTCTAGTATGTACGTGGGTTTATGTTGTTCAATCAAGGTTGGACGCAGGCAATTTGTATAAACTACCTAAATGCATAATCAAATTTCGTCTAAAAAGAATACGTATGTCTTCCAGACGAGAGTTTCATTTCATCGGCAAGGGAATGTTTTCAGATTCCGTATGTAGTTATAGTAATTTACATTTTACATTACCCATTATTAAAAGCGGTTCTGTGTGTTTCTACTCGATCCCAGCCCAGTCAGTAGGGTCAAGTTTCCGGAAAAAAAAACAGAATGATTGAATAGGAATATGATTTAATAATCAGCGTTAAAATTGTTAGATTTAGGTACGAGCATTACAATACAATCTAGGTGCATAAATAAATTAAAAAAATATTAGGTAACATTTTTTTTTTGCTAATGTAGCTAGGTAGGTACAATCCTTACCAGTTGCAATATTTTTACTTACCTAGGTAAGTAGGTAAGTAATTGAAATTGCAGGTAGGTATGTATGTGTTGTACTGTAATTAACATCGTAGGCTGTACCTATGTCTAGATAGGTAACTACATAATTAAAAAAAATCGTGGAAGGTAGGTACTTACTTTCAAACCGTTCATTCACAATTTCTAAGAACACACACCTACACATCAACCTACCACAAACTGTCAAATTTTCTCAATAGACTTTGAACTTTATGCTTTAAATATATGGTTGAAAATGTATTGAAGAAATTTGACAGTTTTGGATAGGTTGATGTGCAGGCGTCTGTACCTACCTACTGTAATAAAACTGACGATCAATAACGATTTCAAGTGCTAAATTATGCAGCTTAGGCATAGAATACTTAATAGTACATACAGGTTAGGGCGACTTAGATGGGTATGTAGGTAGGTACATAATGAGTAACTTGTAGGAAAATTTACCGACTGAATATCGATTACAAATCTATACGAGTACCTACCTATTACCAATACCTACTGTTGTTGGTGCTTTTCTAACTAGACTGCAATTTTCTAAATAGGCATGTGCAAGTTTAAAAATCGGGAATGTAGATTCCTTACATTCCCCAGTTGTAAACTTCAATGCAGTTCACAAATTAGTTTATCAGCTATATCGATGCATTTCATCAATGCATACCAACTTAAGTAAGTACCTACCTAGCTGCGCAAAGATAAATAAACAACGCTCGAATGTCACCTTAACGAGATACCCATGGGCACGACTGAGTCCAAACAGGGACGGGAGGTGCCGCGCTCCAATCACGGTCACGAACAAGTTCTTGCTGACCGGGTGCAGAGACAGCTTGAACCCGATTTCCGGCTCCAAACTCCCACTACCCGCCAACTGACCGTCCCGGTTGCTGTTCAATATATTCTTCAACTTGCTAAGTGAAAACGCCATTGTAAACAAAGTCTCGGCTTGCCGCTATTCCACGATCCGAACCACTGGCAATAAAACCGGTTTGTTGAATTAATTAATCACGCAACAAACGAACCCTACAACTTCATCTTAATTAGTGAGAATTCCTTTTTTTTTTTCATTTTTCACATCGTAACACAAACATTGACCGAACACAACACCATAAATTCACAACACCATTGTGCAACTGTCGGAACTTCGTAAGTTGTTTTAATTGTCACTCGTGTAGAGCGCTCGTTCATGCATTCTGTATGAGTACTTCTTGCTGTCAACTCATACACACTGGGCCCGGCCCGGCGGGCGTGCCACCAATGAATGCCGATATCAATGAATACAAGCGAGACAACATGTGAAACATTAGGATCTCTCTTTCTAGCATACATGGCCAGCTGGAACTGCACTACCGCCACAAAGATGATTACGCGTATTTTTGATGAATCGCCTATTACGCGGTTAAACCGCGACGCTAACGCCATCTTTGGAGTACGCAGTTACTTTTAGTGTAACGTCGATAGATGGCGTTGCTAAATCAATATCATTATTAAGTAATTAATAACAGTTGGATAGTTATTAAATTTTATAATATTATAGGGTTTAAATAAGGTAATGAAAATAACACAGTGACTACATTAATCAACATCAACTCTTAGATTTGTGAAAGTTCTTTCTAACATTGATTAATGGTTAATAAACGAATAAATAAAATTACGTGTACACACGAAGGAACTATCGCACCCGAAACCAAATCTGTGCGGGAACGCGTTAGCCGCTATACTAACTAGCTTATTTTGTGCAACGTATTTCGATTAATTAATATTTTTAACAGTCCGGGATAGTCAGATAAATGCCAACATTATTTTTAAAGACATTTTAACCAGATTTTAACGTAGTTAATCGATAATAGGTACTCTTATTGCTACATTTTAAGCAAACTATGTTATGAATAAGAACATGGAACTGTAGCATTCTCACGGCTTCAAGGCTAAAGCAGTAGTAGTAGTCTTCTTCTTAGTACAATAACGGCTCAATAGTGCGTCGGAAGCCATTCACTTCATTGGACAATAGGACAATGGGAAAAGTCTAGAAACATGTCATTCAGACACGATCATTGTAGACGTTTGAATTGAGTTTTCAGAGTCAGAGTAACAAAAATATTTATTAACCTTAAAGACTGTCACTGGCTGGAAAAAAATCACCTAAATAAGGCTAAGCGTATGGTGAGACGCAGCGCAGGCGACGCAGCGCAGGCGACGCAGCGCAGAGCAGAGCAGATTTGTAATGCTTGGATGTGCCGAGAGCTGCGTACGCTGCGGGGCGCAGGCACGTGCAACGCAGACATGTGTCTTGCCTTGCCCTGCGCCTCGTTTAGTGCCGGCCGACACAGATTTCTGCGCGACGGGTACATGTCGACTGTCGACACGTGTTTTTTAACCATTTTATTATAATTTCGTAACAATGACAGAACTCTCTCGATAGTCAAATTATCCATTAGTAGAACGTTTTTTCAGATAATCAATGTAAAGTACCTAGCAACAACTCATTAATTTCATTATCAGACTTTGACTCTGAACTCATTTTGTTCATTGACTTCCAAACTACTATCCTTTGTACTAGCTAGGACGCCAATGAAGTGTTAGTGCTGTGTCACTTAGGCGCTTTGCAAACGGCGGGGCGGGACAGTCTTTTTGACCACGAAGCAATAAAGACCGCGTCTATCCATCGATGCCCACGGCTGCCCTCGCCGCAAACATAAAGCACATGAGGGACGGAGGCAGTTAGTTCCATAGATAAGAATATGTTTCACTGGGCTAGCCGCCCCGCGCCACCGTCTACTGCATACAAACTGGTTTGTGTGATCCATGGCGGGCAGCCACGGACATACGGCGCGGTCTTTATGCCCTCTGTGTGCGTTGGTAGTATAGGATTCCCTTTGCACTATCGTTCGCGGTCAAATTGACTGGGGCGGCCCAGCCCGCCCTGCCGTCTGCAAAGCGCCTTACATGCGTCGCAGCATGCGTTCGTGGCCTATGTCTACCCCAACTGCCCTGCCCTGCAAAATCTGCGCTGTGCTGTGCTACGTCACCTGCGTGTCAGCATACGCTTAGCCTAAGAATTGTCTTGGACAAGTACGAATTGGTTTAGTCGTTCAATAAATAAAATATTTTAATATTACTTCATAAATATATTCAGCTGACAGAACAAAATATAACATCACAGAGTAAAAACACATTTAACAGTAGACAGAGCAAAATACATTACACTGGAAAATTTGCTAACAATATCTTCATATTATATTTTATTTATTTATTTTATTAAGAAAACCAACAGCGTTACAAAATGTATACAATTTTTCAGGTAGGTAAAGATTATGGCCAATTATAGGTTTCCCTGTTTAAATTAATACAAATTTACTACATAAGCATAACAGAAGCCCATAAGATAACACAATGAGGTATTGTTGTGTATCCGTATTTGCTCTTTATGTATAAATAACAAAAATAATATATTTACATAAATTTTAAACTGTATTTTTAGATAAAAAAGAAAGAGAATAATACTTGTACGCACCGAGTAGTAACTAAACTCATTGATAAATACGTATAAATAGTAATAATATACTTAGTTATTAATTTAATATTATAGAAACTAATTTATGAAAGCATTAGTAATAAAATAATAAACTAAATAAATTAGATAGGTAGGTCACATCATTCTGTATGTCACAGTTTCTTCACATACGCTACGGAACCCGTTCCTGTTTTAGTTAGTAAGTATTTGTTTATAATTTGCTTTATGTATTTAATATAACGATTATTAGAAACGCCGTCAGTGCTCTCTATTTTATTGAAATAGTAAGGTTTAGGAAATAACAAAACGCCAATTTTTTACAAATAAGTAACAAATATTTTATTATTATTTGAAACTGAGCAAGCAAATAATCCTAAATGCAGTTCTACTGATAGTAATTGATAAATCGCTACCTAAAGCAGCCTTTGTTACCAAGCCTTTATTCATTAATGCGGCTGGACCCCATAAAGGGTCCATACCCTTTCCTCTTTCCGTGTTCTGTGGTTGTTTAGCATTGACTCGCTACAACAATGCACCAATAAAATGAATAAACCATAAAGTATTTTAACCCCATGGTTATACACGGTTACAAAGTACTGTATACACCGCTGATTGATAGGCATAGAGGAAGGAGCCGTCGCGAGACGGGTCAAAATTTCAAAATTAAAAGAAAATGTTGATATTGAACTTTATCAAGTACTACATTTTTTTTAATATAGTCTATGTTACTGAGCGCTAATGTAGCATTCTAATGGTGAAAGAATTTTTTTAAATCGGTGCAGTAGTTTTCGAGTTTATTCGTTACAAACATACAAAAATACAAAGCATTCCTCTTTATAATAAGTATGATTTTTGAACGTCAAATCAAAGCCTACGGTTCTCTGCGGTATCCCAAAGGCAGCTATAAATTATCACATCCTTCATGGGTTCAAATTGATATTTCATATTCAGTAGCTCTCCATCATACTGTCATAATTAGCTTATGATTATGACAACATTGATTCTAATAGTATTTAATCCAAAAACCTATAACTTTTCTATACACAAAATCTGAATGCTTTCCTTCCTTCCTTATAATAAGTCACATAAAAAATGCATGTACTTAAGAGCCGTTTTACATTTCGGATATATCATAAAATTTAAAGCTCTAATACTTTCAAACCAATAAACCGAATTTAATGAAACTTTCTATGCTTAAATTAAAGTCGGAGATGTTGACAGTTAAAATAAAATATTATTTTTTTGAGATTTTTAAACGTTCTATCAACTGTCAATATCTCAGCATTTCCTGCATAGATATTTCATTAAATCGGTTTATTTGTTTGAAAGAATCTTGAAGTTTGTTTAAGATACCGCTGCGGTATCTTAACAAAACAAGAAAATATATCAAATAAATATTTTTAATATATGGTTTTATTTACACAGAATACAGAAAGAACCTCTTTCCCGTGTTCTGTGGTTGTTTAGCATTTAGCACCCGCCACAACAATGCACCAATAAAATAAATACTTAGACCAAAAAGTATTTTGCAAACAGTTTTAAGACAAGAGTTTGCCCAGTACTTGGACTATCGTATCGTAGTAGTGGACTAAAATTGACACGATGAGAACCAGCAGTGCGAAGCAGAAGCCTGTGATGTACATGAACTGGCTGGCTTCTTGGGGCGTGGCTAATAGCTCTTCGCTACTCGCGTCCCTGTCTAGCGCGTCGAATTCTGATGTGTCTGTGGGAAGAAAATTATACTAATTAATTAACTCATTGCTTAGAATTATACCGAAGGTAATTACACCAGTGGGGTAACCTGGTAAAACTGGTCTCCGACACAGGGTTCAATTTTTGGCAAGGGATACATATTAGTCTGTTTCCACCACAGACCTATATTAACATAGATCACGCAAGTACACCTACTTCAGATACTTCGAATGAGCCCATCTGTGTTCACTGTCAGTTTCCTACATTTAGTCCGCGATTGACATTATCCTTGTGCATCATCTGTCAAAAATAAGAAAAATGTGTCGATGCGCCGTTATAAATTGTAAAAACACTTCATCTGTAAGTAGCCAATAAGTAGAATGCGATGGTTTCCGCCGGAAAGTAATTTTATGATACAAATACTCGTAATTAATTTTAAATTGATTTATTTTGATTTTATGACAGTTTTGAGAAAATCTAGAGTATCTCGCATGTTTTTCATACATTGCGTCTTTACTTAGGTCTATACATGTGGCTAGTGTATTGTGTTAACGAGCAATGAACATCAAACTATCGTTTGAGACTTACTTCGCGTCAGTTTCGAGGCACAGTCGCTTTTGTAATTTTTCTGTCAAATTTTCTGATTAGTGCCGTTTACTCTATAAAACGTTAATTCGATTATAATCGCTTACGAAATTATAATGATTGGAAAGAAATTATATTTTGAAAGTAATTCAAAATCTCTAAGAGAGGGCTTTTTTAAACCTATTACCTCCACAAAATGATACCTATCCAAAAATTCTAGCGACTTTTTTTACACACCAATGCAGTTTAATTATTTGGGAAAAAAAAATCGAAATAAAAATAAGGTAAATTAAAAGCACGTCACGTATCAAAACTGTGTTACTACTTCCGCAAGAAATATACAGTTAAAATCGGGAAGTTATTTTGTCATCGACATTATAATTTGGCGGTTTTGTTGTTGAACACGTTGTTTATACCGAAATGCCTGTAATTGTTATATTTAGGTACTGGGGGGCGATTTTTAATCTCATTGGAGATCTCGAATTATAAGTAAAATTAAATACATTTTGAAATATCATAGTTTTTCCATATATACAATTTGATTACTAAGATACATACCGTTCAAGAATGTTAGGTGTCAAAAATAAGTTACCAGTTATAAGTTACCTTGAATAAGAGAAAAAGGAGCACTCGTTCATAATTGATATCATAGCGTGAGAATTGGTCACCGGTTCAAAAACCAACCGTTGGTCTTTCTTTTTATTAAACGACCTGACGGCATATGCGCTGCAACAACAACTCGTTCAATCACCACACATAAATTGTGCTATTGATTATTTCTTAATAAAATTTAAATAAAAAACAAACCTCTTAATAAGATAATTTATATTTGCTTTGCTTTCGATATAAATCGATGACAAAATCCATGAACCAATTTATATATTAAAATCGATCGCAACGCGGCATTTGTAAATCGATTTGGCGCGTAAGGTGGTTTCCATCACTAAATAGCGCTTGTCAAATAATAGTATGTCAAAAAAATGTGGCACGCTTGGTTTTCATACAAATCTTGAAACATGCGTCGTCTATCTAGATATTTGGTCTATGGTTTCCACCTTATCACCATCGTTATCTCCATCAGGTGCGATGAGAACAGGATAAAAAATACATTATGAATTACAATGATTTTTGAATTACTTACTTGAAAAAATAATTTACGAGCGGAATTTGGAACTGCTCTCTTTGACATACATACATTTCTTTAAAAAAAAAATCCGAATTGTAATTTATTGTTCGCAACAAAATATATCTATACCTACCCGTATTTATAGTTGTGCTATGAGGAGCTCGATGGCGCAGTGGTTAACGCGCCCGGTCGCGAGTGCTGAGGTTAAGCAACTTTCGCAAGTCATTCGATGGATAACCCGAAATTTATCACCTCGAGCTTCTGCTGCATTAGCAGTCGTTAACATCCACACTGGGCCCACATGGTGGTTTATGGCCCGTTCTCCCTATCCATAGAGAAGGCTCGTGCCCCAGCAGTGGGGACATAAAATGAGGTTATGATGTATGTACAATTATTTGTTTATTTACGTACACATTTGAAAAACCTTAGAATCTCTTCAGTGCCAATAGTCGATGATGAAACCAGAGTCCCTCCCACTCGAGCATTTCGAAATGGACATTATAGTTAAAGAACTATTGTCACCATTTATCTCGCTTTAGAACCTAAATACCCATTCAGTATTCACAAAAAGAAATTTACTCACCCGCCGGTGTCTCAACGTCACAAACCACTTCTGCCTCGGTGATCTGTAGATCTAATAGCTCCCGCACAGATAGCAGAGCTTCAGCGGGCGCTTCCCCCGGAAACAGATAGTCGCACAGGTAGAGCGAGCCGACCGGCACTAGCACACGGCGCGGGGGCTCGTTGAAGCACACTTTCTCTGTAAAGTTTACAATAAAATAACTGGTAAGTATTACAATGGATAATAATTATATTAGCAGATTATTTCATAATTATATGCTGGGTGACGTGCGATTGTAGAGGCCTATGTAACAAAGAAGACCCACCGAAGGTAAGCTTCATACAAACGCGCTCAAGAACGGAACAGTTCTAGCGCAGCTGTTGCGAGATTGCGTGTTCGTGAGAGGATCTATGTCTGTGTTGTTTGAGCGCAGTATTCTTCTGTGGGTCTTCTTAATTTGTGCTCATATCCAGCAGTGAACATGTGTCATGTCTACGGTTTTGTTTTATTTTCTAAAATTTGTGATATGTCGAATATTAATGTGAAATAATGGTGGATTATTAACCGTTAAGTGTTTGTGTGTGTGCATGAGTGTTGGCAAATGACACAAAACAGTGCAACATCACTTTTCAAATTCTCTCAAGAAGTCTACGTGAGGACTTAGTAAAGCCCCACATCTTTACTGAGATACTCAAGGGGTTGGGTGTATCATTTCTCATTTCTATTATCATTCATTATCATCATATAAGAAGGACATATTGTTTATTTACTTGTAAGAAAAATTACTTTTTCATTGGGTAATGATTGTGTAAAGCCATAAAAAAAAATAGGCTGATGATAATGATCACAATAGACTTTCATTTGATGTCATGATTTTGTTAGTATTTATTACTACCACATTTACTACACACACAAATATATTTGATAGACGAAGAACAGATAATAATAATAATATAATTATATTATAATTCAACAGACAGGCACTCTCGACAACTGGATTTAGCTGTATTGACACAACAGAAATTCGATTAGTTGTGGTGGCTCAGTTGGAAGCTTGGAAGTGCTGTCACTGAGATTGCAGAAGGTCAAAATAATAAACAAAACAATAACAGCGTTAAAAAAAATTATGTAATAGTTTAAAATATGTAAATTTACCTTCAGGCAGTAAATTGTCATCAATTAAAGCATCACAGTGCATAGTGAACCGTGAGGCGAGAGAACGTATGATGTCCTGTTTGACGGCCGCGATGGCTTCGCTGATTGTCGCTTTAGGGCACATAAACACACTGGATGACACAACCCCACTGAAATGGATGCTGCCGTCGCATTCTAAGTATTCAACTGTCTCAGGTAAAGAATTTTCCTAGAAACAAAACATTAAAAAAGGTTATTCAAAATTGATAAATGATTTAAAAAACGAAACTTGTTACAGCTGAACTTTGTCTTAGCAAAGAGTAAACAAATCTTGACATACAAATTTATCGGAACTAATTCATTTATGTCATTATATATTTCAATAGCCCATAAAACTTCCAACTTCTTAGATGAAGTATTACATCATCTTCATCATCACCAGCTCATATACTATTACTTCATCACAATTATTGATAATAAAATAAAAGTATTTATACTTTACTTACAAATGGCACAAATAGGGACACATTCATAGATTTGGGAAGATCTGGCTGCGCTATTTTAGAATTAGTTTTCGGTTTCTTCTTTTTGACTAATTGCTCAAGTACTTCGTTGCCATCTTTCAGTTCACCATCAATGAACATCACGCTGGCCTCCATTGTTTTGTGTGCTGACTCAAGGATTTGCTGAAAGCCAAGAATACAACCATTCTTTACAATATTTTCTTTGCATTTACAAAGCATTTATGTTTAGTGATCTTTATCATTACCAAAAATATAATAATATAGAAAATAGAACAAACAATAGATGTAATATGTTATAGTAGTAATTTTTTCCCCAACTATAATCACATCTTAAAAAAAAATAATCTTACGTTGACATATTAACCTGTAAGTGTTGATAATATTGCATGCAGAGCAAGAACCTATTTAAATTTAAAGTATGTAAAAGGTAAATCGAAACCAAATAAATAAATAAAAAAGTTTCTCAGATAGCAATAGTTAACTGGGATTATAGTTTAGTATGATATTAGAAGTACATTCTTTAATCATACAATTTTTTTTTCATATTAACAGTGCCTTGATCTCACCTGATGTTAAGTGATGATAAGGCCAATGATGGAAGCGCACTTCACCCAGGATCCTCAACTAGTGAGGCTATCTTATCTCTAGCTGCCGGAACACAACAATGCTACAAACATTGATGTTATGGCGACATATTTAGATAAGATGGTGGTAGCTAGCCAGGCGGACAAACAAGTACACCACCAACCAAACCGAGTACACAAACATGTACCCCTGCTGGGAATCGAACCCGGGACCTCTGGGTTTAAACCGGTGGTCTTAGCCACTAGACCACAGAGGCGGTTAAACTAAACAAATGCAACTTAAAGAAAAGAACTCAAAAGGTTGAGAACATGACATTCTTAAAAAGACTTAGCAATATTCCTTACCTGGAACTGATGTTTTACAGATATACCACTTTTCTTCACAATCACAGGATAAACTTCATCGAATTCATAGTAGCAATCCAAACGCTGCCATTGTTGAACTCTCGGTAAGAACTTCCATTCAACAGGTTTTATTACAGTATTCTTGCTAGCTGCACCAACCTCCACCGACTTGCAATTCAATACTTTTGTGTTGGTTGACATGTGTAAGACCAGCCTTTCATTTAAATAAGGACAGTTTCCGCACATATATAGGTTTGTATTTAGAACCTTAAAGATATGATGAAGAATTGCTTTCACTTTACTGAATTGGTTGGGATCATCAAATATATCTTCATCGCTGGTAACAAAGATACCTAAAATGCAATAACAACACTTTAAGGCATGTTCAAAATTTTGTTTTTTAGTGTTATTGTAAAGCAGAGACAAAACATATGGATAGGTTTGGTGCATGTTACGAAATAGTAAACTGCTCAATCTCTGTGACCAAATAAAGCAGGCTTTAAAAATGTTAAATGTTGGATACATCTAAACATTAAGTGTTGGCACTTTTATGATGTCATATTTATAAATTATTAGAAGCACCTTGAACAAACATGCCACCAGGTAGCATTCTAGTGACATGTTTGGCATGATCTGCCACCCATGCTTCCGAGACACTAAGCAGATTCTTCGCCACATCTGTTTTTTCCGAAACATAACTGGAATCAGAGCTGTTATCGGTACTTTTTTCATCTGGTGTACGAGCTAAATGGATGACATTTTCCTTTGCATTTGTACTCTGTTAAAATAAAGTGTTATTACAAAAAACATCTGATCTACGTTTGGCATTGTATAATCATCAAAATCATAATCAAAACTTACCTGTCCTAATATCAAACCTACAACAAAAATCTCTTTCGACGCATACTGTTCTAAGTACTGCAAGCAATATTCCGGTGAAAATACTGTTCGAACCATTTTGAACTTAATATATTGTGTACATTATATGAAGTTTTGTAATCCGAAGAAAATAATTTCAGTCAGTATCTAATCACTAATAGAACTATTAACAATTCGAACAATCGTGCAGTGCAATTAGTGTGGGTTGTGCATAGAGCTGTAGCAAACCGTATGTATTCGGTACTGAGTAACGGGTGCGCCACCTAGTACCGAGTATAACGTAGTGAATACTTCCGCAGTGGTACAGTCGAGGTTATAAATATATGAGCAAATCCAAGCCTTAAAAAATAATTGAGCATAGAAAAGTACATAAGCATCTGAACAGATGAAAACTTCAAAATTATTTAACCAAGTGAAAGTACACAAATACCTACGCAAAAACTTTTTCAAATATTTATAAACATGTAGTGGAAATTTATAGTATGACGGGTATCTGGGGGCATGTAAGGTATTCAATAGATGGTTGCAGCCATCCAACTGAATGTTTAACGTCGGGGGTCACAAGTTACGCTTGAATCAATAAAATCAATCAATTAATCAAACAAAAAAAATAACAAATTATAAATATTTTTTTACCTAAGCTAGTCACATATTCGACACAAGTACAATTGGTTGTATGACGACATTCTATAAAGCAGGGACCAGCACATAATTAACAAAATAAGAATACGGCCTCAAGTTCGTCTTCTTGGTAAATGACTTCATCGTCCAAAAATCCATTATAATGGCAGTTACTGCATATGCCAATAAATAATACCATTTCTTTTTCCAAGTTTAACTTAAAGTTTAAGTCCTGGAGTACATCCAGGAAAATATCGCGTAATACGCATTTTGGCAGAGGCAGGCACAAAAAAGTGTTAAACCTTAGTACAGATATTTTTGTTCCACAGAATGAAAGGTATACAACGAACAATTAGATTACTTGGACTGATTGCAAGTTAATGACACTTTTGAATAATTTTGAAGTTTTCACTTGCTTACATTTTATTGTGAGACTTGATCAGACTAATATGATAGGTGATATGTGTACATATTTTTAATTGGTATATCTGTTCAGATGCCTATGTACCTTTCTATGCTCAATTATTTTTGAAGCCTTGGATTTGCTCATATATTTATGAACTCGACTGTACCAAGTAACGAAACGTTACACACGAATGCATTTCGTTACTCGCATTTTTCGTAGTATGGGTACCTATACTGTTTCAGTTCATGCAAGTAGCTAGTAGTGATGCGTGTATTAAAGCATTTGCTGATCGTATGTTTTACGCTTAGAGCATAAAACCAAAGTTTTACGCATGCGCGCGCTTATTCGGTGAGATTCGGTGAATTTAAAAACGTACGTTACAAAGAACGACGTTTGACGTTAATAATAATCGATGCATGTTATTGTGTTATGGATTGCGATGTTACAGTTAAAATTTTCAAAATAGTAAATCCATTGCAAATTTAGTAGATTCCGTCAACAGTTCACTAAACTTGTAGTACTTTACCTATTAAATCAAACTAAATTTACAATAACTTAAACACAAGTCTGAAGTCAGGTTCAAAATACGGAAAAGTGAAAAAATGCAACTTACGCAGCTTGGTATGTAATGTATAAGTATGTTTTCTACGAATTAAGTCAAATTACGAATGTTGCGACGCCACGACCGACGTCATACTGTACGCGTACACAATACGACTTGATTCGTTGCCTTAACATAACATACCATGTTATAAGGTATCAGAAGTAACGAGTAACGTAACGATACGATAGTAACGAGTACTAATTGTTATAGGAACGAATATATACGGGTACGCTTTTTTTCGTTACTTTTACACCTCTAGTTGTGCAAGAATTACTTACACGCACGCCGCTTGCCGTAGCCACTTGACTGACTCGTACATGAATGAATGAATGAATGAATGAATGAATGCATAATTGCTCAGTGAATGAATGAAACCAAAAGGAATAAGGGACTAGGGGTGTTCGCAGATATATATCGATATTAAAAAATGTTCGATACTAGTAAATCGATATAATTGACTCATCAAATCTTCTTCTTCTTCTTTTTCGTGACCTATTCCTATTACTTGGAATCGACGTGTAATGTCAGTTTATTCGAACTCCTCTGTCAGTCACCTCTACATTCACTCAATATACATTCATATCATCCGCCACGCAGTTTATCCCTAAATTATTTGGTCGCTCTCTCATTAAATACTTATAGCTATAGAAACTTTCGATATATTTTTTAAACACATAGAGCCTTACAAATAAACATAGAATAAGATCCTTGTAAGCGACGCGCTCAAAATAATTTAAAATTATTATTTTGTATTTATTTTATTTGTTTGTTTTAAGTTGTTAATTGTGTTTTCAAAATTATTATTTATTCGCAACATTATGCCTATAAAATCTAATGTCTTTTGTAAAACGAAACGTCGTTTTTATTTATTGAAGGTAGAAGTGGATGATGTTGCACTTGTTCAAAAGCGAACGGTTTTTTTAGTCTGCCACTCGCGACATAACACACCTTCTCTTTAAAATTGTTCTTGTAAAAGGTTAATTTTTCTTAACTTCTGTGTGTCTTTGAAGAGCACCTTATTGGAAACACTACAGTCCTAGTAGTTATTCCGTGTTTTGTCTCTTTTACTCTAATTTGAAATGACGTTTACATGACAGGAACAAAACACGGAATAACTATTTGAACCTTTTGGACCTTATTCTTTGTTTATTTGTAAGGGGCGTAGAATATTGTATCTAATTTTACGTTTTATGTCGTGGGAAATGGTCAATCATCGCTCACAGTTTGTAAGTACAGACGCCTGCACATCAACCTATACAAAACTGTCAAATTTCCTCAACAGACTTTGAAGTCTGATGTGCCGACGTGTAGATACAGTGTGAGATATCTTGGTGGGAAAGTGAAGAGCCATGACTGCAATTTTGTCGTTTTTTTCAAATATTAATTTGACATAATGGTGGAGTACTACCTATACCATTTATCACTACTCATTACTATTCAAAGTCAAAGTCAATTATTTTTATTCCAATGAAGTTTAGAAAACTGCTTTTTGAATTCGTCCAAACATTTTTTTACCTACTACCCATTCAGGACGTCTATTTTTTTAGCTGTGGAGAAGAATGGGCGCTAGAAGCTTCACAGCTTTAATATAAGTAACGACATTAACAAAATTATATGCTGTTACCAAGTTATACAAGTTTAAAATAGCTTAAAAATATTTTAAATTAGAAATACCTATTGGAGTGATTGGAGCATTTTAAACCCATGTTGTTTACTTTAATGGTGATTTTAAATTCATTAATATAAAATTTTTGAATACCACTTGGGACTTTATTGTTAAAACGTACACATGGGCCTCTAAATAAATCGTTTACGTTTACGTTTAAGCCTAGTATAATGTATTGCTAGTTTGTTTTTATTTCTAGAGTTTACATTGTGAATATTACTGTTTTTAAGAAAAACATACATTCTCGTAAATATATTGTGATGCAACTCATGCAACTGTCATTATATTAATATTATTAAATCTCTCTCTGAGATAATTACCAGCTTTTAGGTCATAAATTGCTCGAATAGGCCGCTTCTGCAGCACAAAGGTAGTTTGAATGTCAGCAGCAATCTGCTGCTGACATTCAAGCTGTGGGGCAATCCACAGTAAAATGCCGTACGACATTACGCTATAGAAATAACTAAAGTAAACAAGTCTAGCTGTTTCAATGTCAGTGATCTGACGAATTTTATTACTGCATAAGCCGCAGAGCTCAGCCTACTCGACAATTTATTTATATGTGAGCCCCACTGAAGCTTTGCATCCAACGTAAACACTGTGGTGCCCACAAGGTTCACATTCTTATCTTTAATTTTTACCTCCTTAACGTCAGGTAATACAAATCTTATACATGTGGTTTTACGTTAATATAATAGCAAATTGTTAACACTAAACCAATTAACTAACTATTCATGAGACAGCATTGTTCACATCGTCATCAATTGGCTGTCGTCGTTTCACTTTGAATAAAAGTGAGGTATCATCTGCAAACAATACTATCTCATGGATGTCTTTTACAAAATAAGGCAAGTCGTTAATATAAATTAAAAATAAGAAAGGACCACGAATTGAACTCTGTGGAACTCCATTGTAACCACCGATCCCGGAGATCTTTTACCGTTAACATCAACCCTCTGAACCCTATCACTCAAGTATAAGATAAGAAGATTCAGTGATGCATCTCTAATTCCATTTTGGTAGGCTTGTTTTTGAATACCGTAAAATTTATTTATACAACGATACTTTTGTCACACGAAGATACTGTATGAATAAAGATATAATGTTACTTTACTTATAGTGAGAATTTGGTAACAGTCCTCATTAAAGGTGATGAAATATGTAGTTACAGTCAGCCTGTATTATCTCATAGCAATTGTTGGACAAAGGCCTCCTCCATACCCGCCTCTCCTTACGATTTTGCTCTACCGTTTGCCAGTAATTTTCAAAAGTGTCCTGGCTGGTCCTGCCACCACCTGCGTGGTCTACTACAATGCCGCCGCCTCGCTGTCTCAGACCTCCCCATTGTAGAGATTTAAACCTACAGCGCGTCAGGCATGCGGCAGATGTGGCCGGCCTAGTACCTACTATTTCAGCTTTGCGGTTTTTTACCTACATCGGCAATTTTGGGTTTGGTGTTGTGTGCGTTCAGTTAGCTCAACTCTTCCAAAAATATAGAAACAAAAAAAAACAAAATTTTGACGCTGTAAGGGAGAAAAGAGCTGGACACTTGCTGAGTTTCTTGCCGGTTCTTCTCAGTACAATATCTCCCGCCCAGAGTAGACTTACGAACCGATGGCATAGTGACATTCACAAGAGCTACTTGTAGCCTAAACTAAATAAATGATTTTTGAATTTGAATTTGAACATATTCTGTGACATTAGGTTAGGTCAGAAATGCGACTCAAGTTGGTACAACTTTATTTATTAAATCAAAATAATGTTGTAAACATACTGATTCGAAATTGATGCATTTTGGTGTTATATTTCTCATCCATATTGAAACTCTTCTTTTATATTTTTTCAAATTTTATGTATTTTGTACTTATATACCTACACAGATATGCATTTCTTTTTATATGCATAGTATGTTATCAGTATATTTTAACAATACATAATTCCACGATACTAACGGCAAGATAATACTAAAAAAGAATAATGTCAAAAATCAATGAAATAACTGTAATCTTTTTGGTTACGTATTTATTGTATCGAACCGAATTAAATGCAGTTACATAGTTAATAGTAGCGCCATAATCAGTGCAAGAAATACGTTCTTAAAACTATTTCTACCCAATCACAATCTGTGTTCAATATAGAATAACTTCAATAAAATAAACTGAAATCGATTAAAACACAATTACATGCACGGATCTTACTTATCCGAAACAAAAAATAAAATTACTTTTGTGTGCACAATTCCGTCTGTTAGTCTTAAAAACCAGCTCTTAATTAAACTTGCACTTGGAAAAGTCCATTTCGGGATGCTGCTCCATAAACCTGAAAGAAAATGTTAAAATTAAATAAAATAGCATAAATACGTGTTCATTATTACTGTACCAATATCTATAATGTACCAATATGGGATATCGATTCAATTATTTTTGTTTATTCTATTCGGGTCGTTGGGCGATTCATACCACGAGCTATTCGCAGCACGGTGTGAAAAGCACAAGGACCCTTTTTTAATTGGTCGATTTGAACCACTACCGACAATTCTATAGGATAGGGTTAGCTATTATAATACTAAAACCAAACCCAATTGGCAGTTTGAGCCAGCTTTTTAGCAAGTTATACCGACAGAACATATTTTTGATTACCGTATAACATGCAAATCAGTACCGGACATACGCCTATATAGTTTTAAAAGAAATCGTTGCTATTTTTAACTAATTTATAACCGTAAATACAAATGGGTATAACAAATGCATAATTGGGTAATGGCGTATAACATTTCGGCGCACGACTGGCATTAACAATATAGTTGTGACAAGGTTGTGTATATTTTTAATTAACGTTTGTTTGCGCCTGCGCCCGTGCGTGTGCGCGGTAAGTAGTGATAACATAAACGTGTACAAACAGTTGCAAATCGTTTAGTTATTGAGCAAATTTTGTCGATACGTCGGAAGGAGTTGGTCTTGTCGCAATTATTTGTCTTAAAGTAAATATATACATACCAATGTTTTAACTGAAGCCTACAAACTTGAAATTCAAGTTTGTTCCCTTAGAATATATAAATTTTTAAGGGAATTGTGTACGCCAGATCTAATACAATATTTGATAACTGTGTCTGTCTTTTACTTATCCCAATTCTTTCATACTTTTATCCTATCCTGCATTGCCGAAGTACTATAATTATAAAACTTACTTTATGAATTGCTGAGCCTATACGATGTTTTGTGTAATCGACTCGCTAAAAGTTAGGACATGATGATACTTATATCACGAACTTGCACGTTTTGTAATATATATATTTTTTTAATTGACTAGAAATGATAGAAAAAAGCATAAAAAGCCCATCGTGACTATCCACTATTCAAACAGGTAGCCAGATTAGTACATAAGTAACATTTTGAAATAAACATTTCATGCTGATGTTACTCACGTAAATTTTATGTAAATAAAGCTTTGCAGGGTCAGTGGTCACAGGGAAAAACATTGTCGTCAGAAAAAAAACCCAAATTGTTGTTATACTCTTACAGGGTCGTGTTAAGGGACTATTTATAATATAGTAAGACTATGGCTACAGTATGTACCTACAAACGCCTGCACATCAACTTATTCAAAACTGTCAAATTTCTTCAATAAATGTTCAACCATATTCCATATACGTTCAAAGTATATTGAGGAAATTTGACAGTTTGTGGTAGTCTGATGTGCAGGCATGCGTACAATAAATGCGAGTAGATGCAATTTGCAATTAAATAGTGTAGTGTCCGTCTGCAAAAAGTTTAGGAAAACAACATCGAAGTTTTTCGTCATACTATGCACCATTATCAAATTAGTGATCTTATTCAACTTGCAAATTATCTAACAACGGTTTTGTCGTCAACTTACTTCTTTAGCACATCTTGTTTCTTCTGCTCGTCGCTGGTGGGCAGGCCCATTTCTTTTTGTCTCTGGTCGTACATCATTTTCTCTACCAGGCCACGTGTTTCGCCGTCCAAGTCGGATAGCTTTGATGGTTCTGAAAACCAAAAGCTTACTTCAGAAGCCGGCACAGTACCAATTACTATAGTTTGAATTATTTGATTAAATCACAATAGGTTACAGAAAAATAAATAACTTTTACTCTTTAGTAACTTTTTAATAAGACGTTTGTTTAATAAAATATTGTATCTTCAATTTACACGTTACTTTAAAATATACGCTAACATCCTTATAAAACAGTCTCTATGTCTCAACAGATGAAGAACAAATTAGAATTAAGAAGTATTTCTTAATACATAACAGCATTAAACACTTGCCATTATTATTCACAGATGTTTAACGCTAAGTTTTATGTCGTTATAAGACAGATCTATAAGTCTTATCTTATTAGTTGTTCATCCTTATCAAACAGTTTGTCGAAATAAAATTTTAAATATTTTCCAAAGTTGATTGCTAGCTTTAAAATTACAAAAATCTCTAATGTATACTATTGTGCAAGTTTAGCATTGATGAGGGTCACAGAAACAAACAATTATTATGATAAATATACCAGATTGATTGGAATAATTTTACAAAAACACAAATGTTGAAAAAATTTCCACGAGCAGGATTTGAACCTGCACCCTTCTGACATATCGGGTCAGGTGCTCTCCCAATTGAGCTATCGTGGTTCTAACCAATATGGAATAACTTTTATTACCTGGATTAATTTTCTTAGTAGATATCTCGGGGTCGGTGGAGACTAGTCTGCCCCACCAATTCATTTTGTTCACCTATAATGATAGAGAACATTGTTACTAGCATTAAATTTAATAGGTATCCACAAGAACAGTACGTTTCAAGTAATAACAAAGTTACGTTTAATATAATTACACGAAGCAATTTCAGAAAAGTGTTACAAGGTTAATTTATGACATTTGACAAAAAATAACTCTCATTCTCTCTCATTTGCAATAGGCAACATACGTTTTATTTACATAAGTACAGCACGTAGTTTTGTGTACGCGCTGACGATTCACTGCATGCATAATATGGATTTAGGTTAGGTATGTATGACACATTTAATACTACACTGAAAGTTTTAAAATATGCTTAAAATTTCTCCAAGTTGAACCAACGAATTTTGTAACAAAAATTATAATTTGAAAAACAGTTTGAAAAAATTTCCTTATTTAATTTTTTGAAAAAATCTTGTTAGCTTTATCGGGACCTGTATTTACTTAATTAAAAAAAAACAGTAATTTTACTAGCTTCAAATAATCGCTTGCAAACGCAAGAAATATAAGTAACACCGTAAGAATCCATGACGAAGAGTAATTAATCATCTCGTCCTAGGTCTGTTAACATGTTCACAGACCCCTATACTAATGGTTAAAATCAAATACAAGTGGTTTTCGATGAATTTCGACAGAATTTTGCCTAGACATGTAAAATACAATATAAATTATCTATCTATTAGTAAAATAAATAATAACTAAAATAATACTTATAATTTAAGTAAAAATACTGGCTATGGAGGAGTGAGGTCTTTTGTTACAGGTATTTCCATACCAAAAAGAAGACCTCCAAAACAACTTAATGTAAAAACATGTATTTTACTGCAATAAAGATTTTTATTTATTTATTATTTATTAGTATATCAAGATCCATACCGCGACTTTGTCCGTGTACTTAATGCAGTACACGGACTTGTCGGAACCATTCGCGTGTACAGGATAGCGTACACGGGACTGTAAACGGGTTAACTAAAGCTGGCACGTTCAACACATTTACACGTTGCACGTGTCTGTGAATAAGCGCGGGGGTGACGTCGCACTGCATACGCATCATGAACAGTCTATCCATCTCGCGCTCGGTGAAGTTTATGAGTGATTCTTGCTTTGGACGAGCATAAAATAGCGTACCCGTTATTCGTTTGGAAAGGTCTTTTTAGATCTATTTTCTCAATTACAAAAACACAAATGTTAAGAGAGAAAAAAAAACATTTCAACATTGGTGTTTTTGTAATTTGTTTCACAACAAAATTTGCGTTAAAATTATATAAACAAAACAAAAACATTTTATAAAATAATAATATTTTATTTTTGTGAAATGTAATTTTCTTTTTTATTTAGTAATTATAATTATTTTTGTTTAAAACTAGATATTATATATATATATAAATATCAACCTTTCACGGTAAATGTTGATCGAAAAAATCATACTGAATATGATTTCTTAGATCCAGAATATATTTAACATATATGCGTCATATATATATATTATCTTGTCGTACAAAGCTACACACCTTCTCCAGGTTAACTAGCAAATTGCGTCCGTCCTGCAGCACCCACGTGGACTCTTCGACCTTGACGTCGGCATCGAGCTCGCCGTCGATGATGAGCGGCTGGCCTTTGACACCGACCTTCAGGTGTCGCTTGCTGATCACCACGTTCAGGTCACGCGGCCGCAACACCTGCCGCAGCGGCACCCGGAGCTATAACAAAAAGGCGTTATACAATTATAACCTTTGTTACGCAGATTTATGAACTTATTAAAGGCCTCCATTCATGCGCACTCCATAGCTTTAGTCCATCTCTCCAAATTAATGGATTATATATTTTTTGGAAATCTAACGCTCGGAGCGATGCCACGCAATCCAAATAGTAGTAGCAAAACCTATAAGTTTAAATTTGGAGTGATGCAGTGGGGTGCCCGTGAATGGGGGCCATAAGAGCTCGACCGCGCAGCGGCTTGCGTGTATTGGTTACAATTGTGTCAGTGGAGTAGCTTTAGCAACGCTGACCAGCGGTTGGGGGGAAAACAGTGTCTTGGAAAGCACGTTTACCACTGTTTTCCACTGTTGATCCGGATCGTTGTCGTACGATCGAGAGGTGGGTTAATGTCCAATCTTCCTATTTAAGATTAATCTGAGTAAAACATTGGGAAGCTTATTAGCCAATCATAAGGTTATGCATCATAATGATTCTACCGCAAACGGTAGCCGGCCCTTAAGTGACTGTGGTCATGTTCTCATTAATCACACTGTAGGACTCTGCGGTGATAGTTGGGAATGTTAGTAATTGCATTTGCGATTGCGACATGATGAGAAATGGTTTCTAGAGATAGTTGTTGAACTTGTTAAAGAACCCGCCTGCTTAGAGGCAATCACTCTTTACTTGAATCTCACAGATGCATGAAACGACTATGGTCCGCAGTTTGGGACGCCAATAGGACGGCTTTCCCTATTTTGTTTCTGACATTTATTATTTATAATTTATGTACACACAAACAATCGGAAGGGAGAACATAGTAAGAATGTATATACTACCAGCCAATGAATGAAACATGAATTTGATTTGAAACCTTGATCAAAATGAGCAAAAGATAGCAATCGACATCGACAAGATCGCCGTTGTCACCAGGAGCGCAGGGATGCAGAAGTTCAGGAGCTTCATCAAAACTAATAAACCGGCATTAGTAGGTTCAATATAAGTAAATAGCCTTGAACTGTCTTACTGCTGTGCAAAGATTTCCATCATTGAAAACAAGTCATCTTTGTACGCTTGCCTTCCAACTGCGGGCTAAAAATCGAAAAATCCGAAATACACTTTGCCCGTCCTGGGTATTGAAGCCGGGACCTTCAGGTATCGGACTGAGCGCTTTGCCATTCGGCCAACCGAGGCTTTTGGTTCACTATAAAGATCTGTTAATATCTTTCGTAAGCGTTAATATTGGTATCATGTGTTTAATAAAATTCGTTTATATACAGTCAGGTCATAAATTCTGTCACGTTTAATATAAAATAATTGAGACAAGTTTATCCATTATGTAACCATTTATATAAATGAACTTAACAAAACATATATTCTTATGACAATAAAGTTTATTCAAAATGACCTCCGTGATTTTTAATACAGGCCTTAAATCTGCGCGGCCAGTCGTCTATCGCAGCACGAACGAAGTCCACGTCAAATCGGCGGCTGCCTTAATCAAGGATGTCTTGAGTGACTCAAAATTGGGATGAGGCTTTGAGCACGCCTTTTCCTCCAAGTGTTGCCATATCTTGTAATCTAACGGACTCAAATCAGGACTGGAGGAGGGCCAGTCTTCGTGCCGGATGAAGTCGATTTCACGCGCCGCCAGCCAGTTTTGTGTGCTCTTCGCTCTATGAGCTGGCGCCGAATCTTGTTGGAATACCCAGTGCCTGTTATTGAACATGGTATGAGAAACAGGTTCCACAAGGTTCGTCAGGACTGTATTTTGATATACAACTGCATTCGTTTTTACACCTTTCTCACAAAAATGTACCTCTGTTAAGCCCCAATAAGAAACTCCCAACCATACCATGAGCGAGGATGGAAAATGACCTAGTTGGACACGCGGAATACGGTTGCTCGCTTCTTCACTACTGTGTGCATACACCTTATCATTTTGTT
The DNA here is from genome assembly GCA_949315975.1 of Eudonia truncicolella. Taxonomy (NCBI): domain Eukaryota; kingdom Metazoa; phylum Arthropoda; class Insecta; order Lepidoptera; family Crambidae; genus Eudonia; species Eudonia truncicolella. The sequence continues at coordinate 9,690,478 of OX438830.1, forward strand.
TGATATAGCTCTCTTCTACGGTAAAAATTTTTTCATCCGAAAAAAGAATTTCCTGATGTTTTTTTCCCGCGTACCGCTTCAACAAAGCGCGGCATCTCTTCAGTCTCAGGTCCATTAGACGAGCATTCAAACGATGTCCTGTTTTTCTTAGATATGCCCGAAGCCCTAAGTCTTCATTTAACACACTTTTCACCGTGGTTCTGCTTAACCCCATCTGAAGGGCCAACAGTTTCTGCTTACGTTTGGGATTTCTTTGAATTCGCGCCTTCACAGCTTTTATCACTGCTGGAGTCCTAACAGCCCGAGGGCGACCACTTCTTGTCATCTACACTAAAGTCTTCATTGTATCGTTTGATGGTACGATAAACGAATCTTTTGGTTAAATTCAAATTTTTCAGTATGTCAAAAATTTGAATTGGCGCGTAACCGCAACGATGCAACGCAATAACTGCAACACGATCTTCTTTAAGCGTCCACTCCATATTTTAAAATGAGTAAAATTCTGAAAAGTATACATTTTTATTTTCATGAACAATTCTAAATTCGAATTCAATAAACTTTTTTGTGGCCAGCATTCTAAAAGAAAAGTTTTTACTGTGTGACAATACTGTCTTATGACCTGACTGTGTATATAAAAGGTATATTTCAATTATGTTGGTTAAAAAAAATATATTCTGTAATATACAATATATACACAAGGAACTTGTCAAAAGGAATGAGGAAGTAACTCCATAGACACAAATAAGTTCCTATTTAAAACAAAGCCGTATGCATGAGTAACAAAACGACACCATGACACTATGATGGTAGGAACTTGGTAAGCCAAAAACAGTGTTGGTAAACAATGTCAATTCAAATTCATTAACCTTTGAATATCTAATCCTTTAATAATTTAAAAGCAAATATTTATATAGCATGAGAAAAAATAAAAATATCACAAAGCTGTAACCATGGACTGTTATAAACACTTTTAGCTATTAAGCACGTGTATGTTTGTATGCAATTAAAAAAAAGTTATTAATTGGGCTATGTATATTACATCTTCTTTACATGTCATCATGTCACGTACACCATATGCTTACGTAGGTAATTTTTGTCAGATATCAATGCTTAAAGAGCTTTGTTTTGACTTTCATTTAGCTGAATGACGTAACACAATGCAGACGTTTATACGGACAAAATCCCCGACAAAGAGCAGCCACCTTTTGTTAATTGTTTCAATTGCGTAGACGGATGTCGTTGGGATTTGAGCGAGTTTTCGCGCGACTATACGATTTTTAAAGGTTAACTATAGCGAACAATTCAACAACGAGATCAAAGCGGAACGTAATATTGCGTCACACGATTCAGTGGAGTAAATATCATGTGTGACGTTGGAGGCGATTTGTCACCTTGGAATGTGTTTCACACGCTGCATTGGTCAAACATATAGCTTCTTAGTTAAAAAAAAACTTTTTAAAAACAAGCTTTTATTACTTGTAAATAAAAAAAACAACTAAAAAGTTAAAAATCATTTAAACCTGATAAATAAATTAAAGCGTATTATATTGTGATTGCAAAAAAATAATAATGAAGGTTTAATAGGTATGCTAAATGTTCTTTAATGTTTCATCACGCTTTTATTTATAAAAGAAATGTTTTTTTTTATTAACAAGTAATAAAAGCTTATTTATAACTTTTTAGTATTTTTGTAGGGGGATAAGGGCTTCAGTACAACAGGGTTCGCCCTGGTACCCGAGGCGCAACGTTAACGATATGACATATCTAGCAACAAAGTACTCGGCAAGACGAATCATACGAGGCCAAACTCGATGGGGTTGTGTCGTTTAATTACCGAGTTCCTATAGCCATCTTCCAGCTCCATCATCAGACCCTGGCACCATCTAGCACCAAAGTACTCGTCAAGACGAATCATACGAGCCCAAACTTGTCTATAAACGTTGTCGTGTCTATAAACATATCTCTTAAATTTCTATATAATAAAGTTTTATTAGAAATGGTTTAAAAAATATTAAACTTTGATGGTTTTATGGGAAATATGGGAATATGTTATCTATATTTATGAACATAAGACTAAGTAACTAGAACTAGAAAATAAGATATCCTCCGATAATTTTATATTATTTTCTTCCTCGACGGGTCAGCACTTGGCCTTCGTCTCGCCTATTGTTAAGGCGAGTTAGAGGCAGCTAGTACCAACACCCATGCCCGATAGGGTACATCATGAAACGAATTTTTTACTTTATACGAGTATGTGACAACTATGTACTCATTAACGGTATATAAAAAAAACATATGTATCATCATATATCATAATAATAAATATCGTGATGAAATAAAACTTTATTTCCGAATAATATATCCATAGACAATAAAAAAGCGCTTAAATTATAAAGCACTTTGGTAAGTAATTATTTATGCTAAAATTAAAATACGACAAATATACGTCAAGGTAACGTAAGGTAATGAACCAAAACTATTAACTTTGGTTTAAATATAAAAATAATGCTTATGTTGAGTGAGTACATACTCAAGGTATTCGTGCATTTTTTGGTACATTTTATACTTCCATAAAAAGTAGTAACGCCAAATTTTACAATTTCACTTAAGACATCGCCTCATTAGGGATGACGTCTCGCCATTATTTTAATTAGACAACATAAAGGGTTTGACAGCAGGCCTCACCACCGATCACGAGGTGCAAGCTACCGAATGACATCATGATTACATGCACGGAATACGGAACGAATGGGTCTAAACAACAATTATTATGTTTCACAAGAGGACCGCCACGAAAGAGCGCGGACGAAGGCGTGATGACCTCGCATTCCTGGCAAGGACGGACGATCCGACTATGCCTGCGTCTCACCATTCGGACCGATACCATTTGTGACTCATTAAAATGACAGATTCACGTATAAACGATCAACGGTGTCATTAAAGTGTCAGAAGTAAATACGCCTGATAAATACTGTAATGCTGCAACCGTGCCGCGTTTAACACTCGGCCGATGCGTGCGTGTCTGTTGGCGAGCACTGCTGTCAGGATCATGGATCGTTTCGATATAATATGCTGCAGGCACATTTTTTATTTTATAGCGAATTAAAATGAAACGATTAATGTACTCTCAAGGAAATATGTGCTAATGAAATGGATATCAAGCTAGATTATGTAATGAGATTCATCAGGGTCACTGCGGAGATCTTTTATTTAGCGTTGTCATATAAATAATATACAAATAAATCGTTTGTGTTCTTAACCTGCTTCGAACCGATCGCGCAGTGAGGCATCATGGTACGGGTGGGCGGTATATGGCCCGTTCTCCCCATTTTTGCAAAGGCATAATAATGGAAATAATATTAAATTATTTATTAATAAAGGCTCATGATGGATTTTTACACGAATAAAATATTATTTTTTGATATCGCTTCTTCTTAATGATATTTTAAGTCTGATAAAATATTTGTAAACAAACAACAACATAATTAGAATTGACCGTGAATATAATTATTCAAGTAGCAAGCAATATACAAATAATGAGAAACTAATGATTCAGACATCAAACAGCAAGTAAGGTACCTGTACTAAAGTTAATTTAAATTATTAATTAAATGCGATGAAATAAGTTAGGCTAGGTGAGGCACTGATAAAGATTACTAAGAGAAACATTGCAAAATAACCTAATTCAACAACTGTTTTGCAATATACCAGTTTCAAACGGCATTTGGAATTCACGATAGTTCTCCTGTTTGTTTCGGCACGGATTCGTGTCTAAGCAACATCATCAGGGTTCCGTGGTAAACTAGGAACCCTTAAAGTTTTCTCATGTCCGTTTGTACGTCCGTGAATTATGTAAAAGCCATTTTAAACGCAACTTTTAGTGCTATAAATAAAGTCAAAACTTATGTAAAATAAAAAAATAAAAAATAGAACTAAATATTCGTTTGTTGAGTTCCATTTGGTGGCCGTAATTTCAAAGTGCAGGACTACATACAACATTGCTGAACCGAACTGAATTACTGAACTGAACTACACCCTTTGAAAGGTTTATGTGCACCATGGTTAACAAGGTAAAAGTTAAACCGGTGATATAATAATATTGAGTTACAACTAATCTGTATCATCCCATGAGTGGGCAAAGGCCTCTCCCCCTATTTCTGCCACTCATTCTTTTATTAATGTATAATAAGATACATTAATAAAATTATGTAGGTTCTAAGTTTTTTGGAGAATCATCATATCAGGAGATTCCTTTCTATTAGTGCAAATGATAATATGCAGCTATCTCTGAATGGCACTTACATATCCGGTTCTTTGCGACCAATTGCTTGAGAGGAAATTTCTAAGTAAACAATTTTGGATTGGCATCGGCACTACAGCTACGGAACTAATCAAATCTCTAATAGTTTGCAACTGGTTATTCAAAGGAGTTTAAAGCTGAATTGCACGTGGGAGGACGCAGCTGATTGGGTAATAATATGGCACATTTGATGATATAATTATGTCCCAATTAAGCTGGAAACGTGCGTGCGAATGAGAAATTAAACAAGCCTCGGATCTTTTGTGCTTTAACGAATAATTCCTATAAGAACCTTGTGGCACCTGCGCTCAATAGCGCGCAGCTATAATACCTTCACACGATTAGACGCATATTGCGGTTCCCTTCTAATGGAATAAGAAGTCTTCAAAATTTATTGCTACCATATTTAATCTAGTTAATTTAAATAGAACAAATGAAGTGAGCAATGAAGTACATAATCATAAACGTAAATAATTTAATCGCAGTAAGAATAGGCACAGAAACGTAACTGCATGTGTCTAATAAAAGTAGTACCTAGTTCAGGTGAACATAAAAGGTTATGTTTCAAGCGATTCCTAGCCGTTTTTACCTACTAAATTCCCTAAGGAACATTGTTTACTGGGGTGGCAACCTCGGGAGGTGTGTGGGGTTGAGCGATGGTCTGCCCGACCAGCAGAATAGCCGTCAACCGCGATGGCGGTACTCTGTGAACTTGAGAGCCGTACACAGTCCGCTGCGGAGCGATTCCAAGTCTGATTCGAGTAGTTGTAAGACACACATACTTATTAATTTTTATTTTATCCTATCAATAGCATTGTTTTTTTTTTTTTTTATTATCTTACGGATAAGCACATGGCATTCATCTTACCTGATGTTAAATGATAATAAGGCCGAAGATGGAAACGCACTTCACCCGGAATCCTCAACTACTGAGGCTTCTTGTCTCTAGCTGCCGGAATACAACAATGCTACAAACATTGATGTTATGGCGGCATATTTAGATAAGATGGTGGTAGCTAGCCAGGCGGACAAACAAGCCCTACCACTAACACCACTAACCGAGTACACAAACATGCACCCCCCGCTGGGAATCGAACCCGGGACCTCTGGGTCTAAACCGGTGGTCTTAACCACTAGACTACGGAGGCAGTTAAATTTCAACAATTTATAAATATTGCTTATCTAACTATAGGTACGGTACACAGACTTTAGAATTCGCTAATTTTAAGGATGGTACCAGGCAACCACATAACTATTGACGCAACACGAGTAACGCCGAAAAATAATGAAATAGTAGCTCATTGCGTAGCGCACCGAACGAAATCGATGAAAGCGATGGTGTCACGCGGAGATATGGGACTAGCTTAGATACGATAAAGATATGTTAAGTAAACCTTGCCAATTGTTAGCGATACTAATTAACTGCCGGGCAGAATCGAAACGTAGGTATATATTTTGCTGTGCTGTAGGGAGAGATTCAATGTAAGTATCGTCTCTACATATTATTATCTACCCTTACGTTATGGTCTAATTTTATTAAATCGATAATTAATTTTAAACAGTGTATGTTAAAATGAAACAACTTTTAAGCTGCTCCCCCATCGGGGCATTCACGTGTAATGTAACATTTAGATTCGACTTTGAGCATTACATTACAATACTACCTCCCTGACTGACGAGCATTCGCGTGTAATGTAACATTATAGATTTGACTTTGAGCATTAAAGCATTCGTTTTGTATCATTATAAGGTGCGCGGTTTTCCTCGTTCACTGATGTAATGCTGATGTAATCTGAACGTTACATTACACGCGAATGCTCTCGGTGAGGGAGCACCTTTACGGATTTACTCGCGTTTATTATAAACATTAATTTGAATTAATGTTTATCCTGACGTTTCGAACCCTTTGCAGGGTCCGTGATCACAGGGATACAGAGGTGTTGGTCGTCTCTCTTGTCCTAGATACACATGCTTTGTCACTCTCTCAATAACGGTGTCATTTACCTTGATGATTGAGGTTTTGTTGGGACAATTTGTCATGACCTTGGTTTTGTCAAGTTTCCTTTCCTACCCACACCGCACAGAGGCTCATAATTAGTTAGTTTGTATACCCTTAAATTTAATCAATGTATGTTATATAAGTTTTGAGATATTGATTGATATTTGCCCATAAGTGGCAGCGTGATATATTAAATAAGTTATCTACAATGTAATAATAATCCACGATGGTCAACTACTACAATGTGCTACTTTGGTTTTGTATAACCATTTTTGATTAATCTAAAAAGTTTAAATTTCGTAGGTCCAGACAATTCTCCAATTAAACGCCAATTCTTTGGTAGCACGTATTGGCAATAAACGTTTTGCCGTAAGCAATGTCGGTGGAACCAAGTATTAAGTAATTATGGCTGTGTCTTACACAAAGACATTTAGATTGGTAAAAATGGACCTTATTTATCAAACATAGTAGCCATTTATAATGTAGTATATAACAAATGGATAGGCTAATTTGTTTTCGTACTTTGCTTAGTAACAAAGAGTCTTAGACGACTAAGGGCCAATTTCACCGGTGAAATTAAACGCGATCAATTCGAGTTAAACTGAGTTTACGCGCTAAACTGAGTTCCGCTCTCAAGGTTGCGTTTCACCGGCATAAACTAAACGTCGTTCAAGTTGAACTTGGTTCAGTTTCTGAACGGCCGATTTTCGACGTTTAGCTTAGCTAAACGCGTTTAAAGCTGTTTGCCTGTCATTGTCACGATTGTGTGGAGTACGGGAGATTGGATTGTTTATTTATTTTTAAAGAAAGAAATAATCATTTTGTTAGAGATATAAAACAAAGATGAAAAGAGCCCTGGCGCTATCTTTTGACGAAAATTTTGATGAGGATGAGTTTATTGTACGTCGCTCCAGATGGATACGCGAGAGAGAAGAACACTTCGACACTCTTGATGCATTGCAAGATACACTTTGTTTTGTTGTGTGGTGAATTTCACTATTGTTATGTGTTTATTAGAACTACATTTCCTTTGATAAAATCTTGGTAAGATATCTAGTTTACAGTTACATCTGTAAACTGGCCTCATGTTTTGTGAAACTGAATTAAACTTGTATTATTTACTAAAAAAAAAGAGCTTACGCTTAGTTAAATTCCCTTTTTTTGGTGTCTGTCAGTACATATTAAAATCAAACTAATAAATAAATAGTAGTACCTAGATAATATTAAACAGTAGGTAAGTACTACAATACCAAAATGTTGTAAAGCACACCACTAGCATTATTTGCTTAACATAGGTACCTATATAAATGCCTAATCTATTATTATTTTGTTTAAGAAATAACAGCGTGTCTCCCATTAACCAGTTGTTATGTGCCCTACGTTTAAAAGATCGGGTCCCTTTTCCTTTTTGACATCTTGGTCAAAATGGGTCGAAACTCAAAGATCTAGTCCGTTAAGCGAGGCCGTGGTCAATCGTGAAAGCAAGAATCGAGTCCGTTTAGCAGGCAGTAGATTGCCGTAATGACAGCCTGATACTGATATTGACAGCCTAAGTCACTACAATATTAAAAAGTCCCCATATATTTATAAAATTTATAAAATACAGTGAAAAAATTAAATGCCCACCCGACCCAGTCAGGAATCGAACCTGGGTCTTCAGCAATCCGGGCGGCTGCACTGACCGCTATGCTAAAGCTACGCTACGCTATGAAAGTCCCCATATATTAGTAGTTTTAACAATTTACCATACCATGTTTCAAGAGATATTGTTTTAAAATATTTGATCAAAATATTGTATATAAAATTTCTAATAACTATTACATTCTGAATATTTGTGTACGATTAACGTGATATGAATTTATATTTTTTTATTAATTTTCCCATTTGAGAAGGAATAATTTATTTTAAGGCAATTCGTTTAGTTCCAAGCCAGAACAAAAATAAAAAATAAAAAAACGTTTACGATGACATGTCATTCATTCATTCATTCTTTGTCAAAGCTAAACTAAGTTTTAATAAACGGGATCAAAACGAAGCCGGTGAAATCAGTGCGACGTGAACCGCGATCAAGACTAAATTTTGAACTCGATTAGTCGAAACCAGGTTTTATTAAACTCGGTTTCTATTCGGGACGGTGAAATTGGCCCTTAAGCTGCGCCCCCGGCTTCGCCGGTGTGTAAAAGAAGCAATAGTTAAAGGTTACATATGTTGCAATTTAATAATAAAGAAACGATGTTTTATATTTCTTTAATAATTTTACGATGTTTTATTAATTACTTAAAAAAAATATACTTAACAACTACCGAAGGTGAAAAAGTTTACTTGTTACATTAAATGGCTAGTGTTAGTAAAACTATACATAATATAATAAAGCTAAAGAGGGTCGAAAGTCTGAACATGGAAGGTATATGAAAAAAAAATTGGCTGGGGATACTTAGAATCGATAACAGAACACGTTCCAACAGTTTTAGATTTTTTGTCTGTTTGTCTGTTTATCTGTTTATTTGACCGCGCATCACGTGAAAATGGCAGAACGGATTTGGATGAAACTTTGCACATATACAGACCATGATTCGTTATGTCATACGTACACACGCCTGCACATTAACCTACCGCAAACTGTCCCTCAATAGACTTTAGACTTTAAACTTTATGCCTAAAACATATGGTTGAAAATGTGTTGAAGAAATTTGATAGGTTGATGTGCAGGCGTCTGTACATACATACATACCAAAACACACCACTCAACCACGCTATAAAAGCAAATAGTTACGCTGAGTTTTTAAGATTAAAATTTCAAATATCTATGTTTCAAATATCTGTGAAATAGTTATTTCAAATAACTATGTCCAAAGCATATAGGTACAAAATACTTTATGAAATAACAATAAAACTAGTTTCAAAATTGCAAATTAAGACTAATGAATGTTACAGACGATATCAGCCAAGTTCTTTTATTTCATTTCTTTCTTTTCTTTACAATTTACATTTCTTTACAAAAAGTGTACGGGAATAGATATTCTGAGCAATAAGCAGTTTTTTTGTGTAAGATTATTGCAAATATTACGCAAATTTCAGTCTGAAAAATCTAACACTACGCTGTAATAGTTCCAGTCCTAGTAGCTAATGGCTATACGGTAGTGAGCACGGTAGTCAGTTGTTTATGGCATTAGTACCAAATGCAACTGAAAAGGATTAAAGGACTGATCCTTTTTTAACCCTTAGTTTGGCAAGACATACTTTTATTATTTTTGAAAGGAATTTAGAAATATTCTTATATAGTTATGTACTAGAAGCCAGAAAAAATAAAATAAAAATTATAAATCATGTAGTTTCCTGAAAATCCTACGTATCCAAATTAGGGCTTAATTAAATCCCTGAGGATTTTTACAAAAACTAGCTGACCCGACAAATTGAAAGATCCGTTTGATATGAAATACTCCAAAGAGGGCAAAAACGAAGATTGGACTGAGTTCATATGCAGAGTAGAAGGCAAGTCTCCCTGACCATTGGAGCTTATTTTGGGACTGTGGCCTCTCTGGTCCAAAGTCCTCAGGTCTGGTCGACGTGCATTGTTAGGGAACCCCTACAGGCCCTAGTAAATAAGCTTGCAAGTAATCTGTTATCATAAAAGCATGAAAAAATCGTTATATAAATGTTACGGTCCACTTCTCATCGCTTCTCTTCTAAACGTTAGACAAATTACTTCTGCCTTTAACTTTTTCCAAAACTAAATACTTTTTTTTAATAGGTATTCGTTCGTCCCAGTATGTTTGCTTGCTTAATTGCCCGCAACAAAGGAGTGTGAATAGAATGTTTGAAAAGTTTGACATACTGAACACTTTTTTTAGAAAAACAACGATTTTAAGAGAATAAAACACGACGACCACGAATCAGGTTAAGTTTTTCAGTAAATTTTGTTAGTTTCTTTTGTGATGTTTGACTATATTAGACTATATTTTTATTAAAATACTTTCTATTTTAGTTTGCATATAACAAAATATTATAAAAAGCTATCTAATTAAAATATTAAGTACTTTTTGTATTTTTTTCCATGTGGCAAGCAAATAAATAAATGCGCTTAAAAGCTTTGTAGTTGGTAATTTTTTCATATAATAGACGTAACTACAAGTATGTTGCTATTAAAATATATCATATTATATCAAACTGATCTGGTGAAGGTCGCGGAAAGCCGCTGGATGCGAGCAGCACAAAACCGGTCGTTGTGGAGATCCTTGGGGGTGGCCTTTGCCCAGCAGTGGACGACTTTTGGCTGAGATGATGATGATGATGATGATGATGATGATGATGATGATGATGATGATGATGATGATGATGATGATGATATCAAACATTAGCGCACTTATTAAAAAAAACTATTTAAACATTATTTAATTAATTATTGTTTTGTCTCTTTTTCTCAAATTAAAAATGACGTTTGTGTGACGTTGACAAAACAATATTTAACTAAATAATGCATAAATAGTTTTTATGAATAGGGGGGTAATTTGTTACAAATTCGTATAAAAGTGACTACGAAAGTCACCATTAATAAGACTACGTAGCAGGATGCACAATAAATTATAGATATTGTCTCATTTCAATTGAACGCCATTATTCATATATGTATATCTAAAATTTGAGTCCTGCTCTCCGAATTCGGACTAACATCCGTAATTAAAATACAGTTTATAGACGGTGAGGCAGCAATAAGAAGGATATTGCTATCAGACGATGATGCAAACGCTTTTAATATATCACCAATTAGCAGGCACGATGGACGGATCAATATACGAATATTAGTAATTCGAGCCTATGATTTCTAATGGTTCTATAAATAGAGCTGCTAACGTGTACACACCTTAATAATAATAAATTTATTTTGAGCCTGTGTCGCCATAACCATAAATGTGTCGACAATTAGAGGTAACAAAGTCACGTTCTTCAGTGGTTGAGGTTTCCGGTTGAACTACGTTACCAGCGTGGGCCTTATCGACACTTTAAATAAATGTGTAACAAATTTTTAATTTTAGGTAATCCTTTATATACGTTCAATCTTTCGCATTCCATTTTAAATAAATATTTAACGGGATTTATCAATCTCGCCTTAATCCTGTGATAACGGCCGGTGCAATACTATTAAACACCTGGTACATAACCTTCGTATATAGGATAGGTACTATTTAAATTAGTTTTCAGTTCTTTTTTTTGTAAATATTAAAGATTTATTTTTTATAATGGTCTTAAAATAATATATTGTTATATTGATTGACAATTGATCATCGCTAATGTCAATGTCATCAATCCACGCGGCCGAATATACTGGCAAAATTTAATGAAACAGTATGAATGGAAATACGTCTTTTATGCGGACTACCTACACTACCTTTACCGACCTATTATAAAATAAAAAAAAACAAAGTTTTGGGACAAACTACAAAGATATAGTTTTTTCGGAATGTCTAACCACAATAGGTGTAAAAACAAATTATCAGGTGAATGAACGGCTTCGTCATTTGCTACAGCTACATGGAATAAAATCACGGGAAACAAAAAATAGGATAAAACCAATGAACTTTAGATGACTTCATCAAATACTGTGAGTTGGGAAGCTGTTGAGGCGTCGCTCGTTATAATGGTGATTGAAGCATTAAAACAAAAAATACAAATATTTACTTGTCGCCGCTCTTAATAATATGACTAATATGTATATTGTTTGCCCTTCTTTTACGTCAAACGACGGCGATCGGACGAAGTGATTTTTGCACGGAGACAGTTGGGTGATATAAATACCTTACCTACCTTTTTGCCCTAAGAAAACAACTCTTTCCTTCGAGACACGACAAACCAAGCAAATCAAACCCGCAAACCCACGGGCGGACACTATATGGCAATAAAATAATGTTGTTTGCAATAAAGGCAAAATAAAATTGACAAAACAATCACTTTGAATAATAAGTTTCTAATTTAGCTCTTAAACTGTTTGTTAATTACATTGTCGTTAAAATATTATAATTAATGTGATGACGTTACGTAGAGCGTTGTATTGAAAAGAAAAGCCGACATACAGGATGTCAAGAAAACGGTCACCTTCCAAGCAACATCATAAAATAGAGACATACTATGAAATATAAAATGAAAATTTCTTTAACAATATAACATTTATGATGGTCACTGCGTCATCAGTTCGTAGTCTATATCAGGAGACCTTGTTTCGCTTTCCCGTAGTCCCGGTATAGTTGTTCCGTGACGGGACTTTGTGATTTCTCTCCCTAGAGGTTCAGTAGCACGCATATATGATACTACATTCGCGACCCGGATTAGTTTTTTTTGTGTCTCTTTTATTTGTAGGTAGCAAGGTACCAACAAATAAAACGCTTCATTGGAAATGCTATTTTAATGGCAATAAAGTGATTAATGACGTCGCTTAGTTTATCTCGTTAATTAATTATCTTATTCTATAAATAGACTTCTGTAATAGTTTTTACAAATTCGAAATTTTAAATCAACAATATTGCTGCTACGCTAATAAAGCCATAAAAATCTGAAAAGGGTTTTGAATATATTTGCGCCTTTCTAGATAATATTTCAAACAGTTTTTTAGCGTTAGCTTCATCTAAATGTCTTACAATAATAAGATTCACACTTTTAATGATTATAAGAAAATAGTTTATCGTAATAATAAGAGTTGGACCATTTTAACTTCCTTAAGTTTTTTAGTTATAAACAAATTTAAATCCGCATAATGTACTTACTCATGAGTCATTTTCAAATATTGTGGTATGTCACGGTAGTATTTATATAGATAATCAAATAAACTATAGCTACACAGACAAAAACACACAGTTCCGCATTTTAAAAAGGACTCACTGAAGAATATGCAAGCAAAGGCAAAGTAAATGAACAAAAGACGGTGGTAAAATTTTAAGTTTTCAATAAGTAATTATTTTACCGTAAGTACGGTCAGCATTAAAGGAATTGGAGCACCAGCGTTATCCATTTTATCAAAGAGTTTAGGATAGATAACGAGTAACGATGTTTCGTTGACGCAGCTCATTATTTGTTTAGTTTACTTTTGCTTAATTAATTTGTATTAAGTTTCAGTTTTTGTGATTAAACAAACTGTATAATATACTTAGCCATTTATGAACACGATGAGTTCATAATAATTTTATTTTATATTCAATTATTGAATGTAAAATGTTAGAAATTAGCTGTGTAACCCTGAAAGCTATTATTAATGTTTTAGATAGGGTTCTTCAGGGTAGCATACACTCTGAGAGCTAATGTAATGGGGATCAATAAATATTCATTCTGTTGATGAAGCCAGAAAATATTCACAGGAAAGTGATAACGGAACGACTTCTTCTACCTGTTGGGGACGGTTTCTTTGTCTAGCAAAATACTTTATGATTTGAAAAGACAGGTATAATAAAACCCATTCATCATCAGTCTTTATAATAATATTGCTGACCATTCAAAAATCATGGACCCAAGTACAAGGTACATCAGGAATAACATGCATTTGTAACGACTACTGTATGACATCAACATCAATCGGGTTTCTGCAGTTCAGCCGACCTCAACTTTGACCCTAATCCGAAGTCCATTGTAAAAACCAACATCCTTTCTTCGTAAAGTACTTATCCATTCCGAATTATAGTAAAACATATAGCAATTATTTATTTATGCATTTCAATAATTCATTTGTGATATCCATAAAAAAACTATACATAAATGAAATGGTAATTTGATTCTTAATTTTTTTAAAGAAACTAATGCAGCATATCATATAACGAGGTTTTTTACTATTTGATTTCAATTTTCCGGCATAACTATGATGAAGTGATATTCCATGTTAAATTATTAAACCAACATAGACCATTGCCATATTCGCACGAATAATAGGGTTACGCTTTATTTATTGTAAACGCTTCACATAGTAGGTACAACATAAAAATTATGACTAATAACTAGTTAATTTTGTTTGTAATATTTCGAGGAGTGCACCGGCTTATATCGGCTCGTTCAGTACACGATCGTAAATGCTAAGAACCTTTCACAATGCCGGATGGGAAAACTTTATTGAATACTTTATTGTACTTTGAAATTACAGTATAAATTACATTATAAAAAACATATACAAGGGTGAGCTTATATCTAAAAGAGATCTCTTCCAGACAACTTTAGCTGTAGTTGGAAAAGAAAGTCTGCGGGACCAATTGTCGACCATAACATAAATAAGGGTTAGTGTGTTAGGCCCCCGGTGTGTGACGCCCCCGTGGTGGAGGCCCCCGATTTCGTTTTAGTACGATAAAATTAATTAGTTGAATATTTTTATCAAAAGTACAGTCAAATAGCAAAGTGTAACTATTATAAAAATGTTTATAAGTGTCTACATGATATGATCAGTCTTAGTTTTTTAATATAAATCTATATTAATAATGTCGGTGAAACAACAGTTTGCTTAGGTATCTAATAATATCACATTAGTCAAGTTAAAATTTAAAAATCACATTTAATTAAATCAGATGATTTAAAGGTACTTATCATAAAATGTAATTAAGGTAATTTTGAATACCTAATAATGATATAGGTATCTACTTAAATATTTAGAACATTGATAAAAAAATATTAAACATTAAATAGCAATAAAATTAACATTAAAAATCACAGATTAAAAATTACAAACGAAAAGAACAATTAAATATTAGGATGATTAAAATTTTGTACCTATATAATCAGATAATTATACCTGTAACGCATCATACTTATAATAATTATAAACATGAAAATTCACAGTGAAATTAAATTACTTATTTAGTTCAGAAACACTTAGTCGCTGACTGTATCTGGTACAAATGGCTTTTATTACGACAAAATCAGCTGTTATAACTTAATTGAAAATCGGGGGCCTCCACCACGGGGGCGTCACACACCGGGGGCCTAACACACTAACCCATAAATAAATAGCTTAAACATAAACAAATAAATAGGTACTTAAACTATTATAATGCATATACGTACATACCTATACACACACACATATCACAAGACCGTTTGAAACTTAATTATCTTGAGCTCTTTTGTGCTTTTTAAGACACTTTAAGCCGTTGGGTTCCGGTTGTTGTCGTAATATAGCAGTCGTCATTACCCACCAATGACCCCGATGATGTCCGCAATGTGCTTTTGTCTTGTCACTGTGGGATCGAAGCCCACCAGTGGGACTTAATAGGCTGACGTTTATCGTCAGGTGCAGATTATTTTTTTTTAACGCAAATGGTCTTCCTAACCCCTCCACATAAGCTAATGCGTCTGGGGTGGAAACAGCCTCACTTTTCTTTACCATTCTTAAAATCCAGAAAAATATGTCTCATATAATCTAATAGCAGATGACAAGCAGCCATCTGAACGCTGTGTGCGAGTATTATTCTAGATTTGATTACTAAAAGGAATACGAGATTTTTTATGGCCAAATTGCAATCCAATGCTATACAAATTCTCATCTTTTAACGAATGGTGAATGAAACTAGCTCTTAGCACTCTGACGTGTAATTCGTAAAACATTAAGTTACTAACACCAGACCTTGTTAATCATAATCCTCAGTGTGTAGATAATAAGACAAAGAATCTCGTTACATGAGTAGGTACAATAATTGCGGTCAATCTGTTCCCCGTACCCCGTACTCACGCGCAATAGCCAAATATTGGGAAACAAATGACAACTATAATTTAAATTGTAAGTGATTTAGGTATATGTGTTAATTGACGTTAGCATAACAAGCCCTGCTAGGAATCCGTGACATAAGTGTAAGGTCCTTGCTTGCTAAGCACAAATGAGACACCGCACCGCCAAGTCTTAACTTCAAAAATATTTTGCTAACAAAAGAAAACTTTGTTTAACGATGCAAGTGATTTAAGGCAATGCGTTCTTAATGTTAGCCTTATAAACCTCAAGGCAAGGAGTCCCGTAATGTTATTCCAAGTGCGGACGGGCCGTCCTCGCTGGTTGCGCAAGCGCAGCCGGGAGCCACGTCATGGAAGCCGTGCACAACGTGACAGTGCTTCTGTATTGCTTATTATTACTTTTCCTGTGGGCTAGATTGTTCCAAAGCTAACGTTGTTGCAGAGGGTCGTGTTAAACGTTTCAAATCATCAAAATCTTTAGCCGTCTAAGGAAGCTGTTTCATCTAATATAAAGAGTTATATTGTTTTAACTAAAACTTCCAGCCTCAACATTATTAATAATTTTAATATAGCCTATGTTACTCAGAGCTAATGTAGCATTCTAATGGTGAAATATTTTTTTAAATCACTCCAGTAGTTTTTGAGTTTATTCGTTACAAACAAAAATACAAAAATACAAAGTTTTTCTTTTTATAGTATTATTATTATATATTAAAGTATGATTTACAAATTCAACAGCGTCGTCTTATTATTATCACAAAATGGAATAAATACAAAACTACTTCAAAATTTGGCATTAAGACCGGAGTACACCGAAGTCGTTCCACATGTGATATTTCCAGACGCAGCTCAAGATTTACAAAATGATTGAAGATGAAAAGGTATAATTAAATAGCACTTCATGAGTAATGAACTAATGAGAAACCTCGAAATTATTTCATAATCTTACATACTTGGTATTTCAATATTCGAAAATCACAAGGTATTTTCAAGAAAATCATCGCGAAGGAATTATTAGTGACTAACTAAAATTAGCAAATATAATTCAGTTTTCTTTCAAGGCCTTTTCTAATAAAATGCAAGCAATTTGAAAATAATTTATAATAATAAAATTTATAAATTATGTATTGTTTATTTATTATAATAATAAAAAAGTGCAAAATTTGTAAAAAGAACGGCGGCATGCAACCTCATATATAAACCTTGGCGATTGTTGCAACACTCTCAGTACGACTCTAGTCGCTTTGCCGCTTGGATCAGGCACGTCTCGCGACGGCCCGGCCACGGAGAGGGCGAGAGAGGAAAACTCGAAACAATTGAAGATCCGCGACGACTGTTACTACCCCAGACATGTGGACTCAGTGAATGCAGTGTTCTGTGACGTAATAATAGTGAGCAACTTATTAGAGAATACAACAAGCCGCGGAGGCAGAACTTACAATGGATACCAAAAGCACGGTGAGTGAGGCATGGGACTTATTAACAGTTAAAACAATGCCCCGTTTTATCTCGTGAGTTTTGGTACTTAATTACTAAAATTATGTAGTCGTAGAGTAATATGCATGACATGCAACCTTCTTCTACGTTGATTAACGTCACATAAAATCTATTATTCGTTTTTTCGTTATAAAACAATACTGTTTGTATAAACACAAACAGTATTGTTTTATAAACACAAACAGTTACGATACAATATAAATACAATACAATGTAAAAAAAATGTTAATGTACTTTCTACTTTGATTGAAACCTTGCCAGTAGTGTCCTACTGGCAATATATCAATATTCATAGATAGTTAAGCTTTTATATGTTTTTCCCCCATCATACTGGGTCAAGTCAAACAGGTCGCTTCTTTTGAATGACAAATATTTCTTAAGGAGCTTTTCTCTAAATATATTTTTTTAAGAAACCAACATAACTGCAGTTGAATGGTAATGTCAGCTACATTGTGGTGTGGTGTGTGTGACCAATGCTGCTTAGCGATAACTTCAGCGCCGAATTGGAGATAATATATGCAACAAAGTTTAGGATGGTGTACAAGGTCTTACAGAAAAACAAGCTTTTGTTATTAGGCTTAGGCCCTTAGTTTGAAGAAATCTTCTCTGGAGATTCTCTGTCATAAAGTTAAATATTTTACGACCCGCAACGTTTTCCTTGTAAACTCACTTTAATTAAATAAGTTGAATTAGTGTGATTAATTTTAAACGTTAATGTTTTCATTCACTATAAATAAAGTTGACTATTGTTAAAAAAATAGTTCAACAAACCTTGTAGAATATTATAATCAGAAACTATTAACTAACCGAGATGTTTACAGTGGCTCCTTGGAAACCTTCAACGTCCACAGCGTGATTCCAAATGTATGAATAATTCAGAGCTGCTTCTAAACATCACAAATATCAATACGGGTGTTGAGCATTTGATGTGGAATCATAATTTATAACGCCTTCGTAGGAATGTCGTTTGAAATAAATAAAACTTTGGTATTTTGGCGTCGGAGGACTTCGGCCGGATCCGCGTAGACTGTCGCATATATGAAACAGGTATCACTTAATCTATTAAACATTCTATGTAATTATTAAATTATGAATTCAAATTTAGTACAAATGTTAATTAACATTAATTAAGTTTGTTTATCCTTAAGTTTATAAGGCAACATTTATAATAACTAAATATAACTTCGGATTACAGGATTATATGTAATAATGGGTTTCACTGTGCCAGGCTAAAATGTCTTTACATACAGAGGTTCAACATGAATGAATAGCGTTGTGATGCAGGAAATACCTACAAACGCAAGTTCAGTTTTCAAAGTTTTGTACTAAACCGCTATAGATGCTACGATAAATACATTTTCAACATAAAATGAGCACCGTCAAACATCACCAGACCTGGACCAGGACCAGGACCACGAACCTTAGGGCTTTTCCTACTAAAAGTTTTTTCACTGTTCGATTGTATTGAAGTTTACTACAATTTGTATAGTCTCGAAGAATCGGCACTTAGTAACTGCAAGTAACAATTCTGTTAAAATCAACGTGGTCGTTTCAAGACGTCGAAGGACGGACACCCGAGTAAAGCACGTGAGGCAGCGGCTTGGGCGACTGTACTGACTATACTATACGAACGATTGCTCACTTTGTGACATGTTATATTAATATCAGCCAATTTTTAAGTATTTTAAAATAAACAATTTCATGTGTTTTACTCAAGTTCATTTTATGGTTAAATCACGTTCTAGGCCTTATAACCAAGGACTCTTCAATGAGTTCGGAAGGTCATCGTCAGTACAGTCAGAATAAAACAATATATACATATACGAGAGTCAATTCATATCAAGTGTTTCTGTTAAATTCAATTATTATACAAACTAAGAAAGATGTAGATGGAATTGCTGATTAGCTGTCTCTGAATGATCAAGTAGTATATTGTAACCGTTGCACGTTTCACTGGCCTTTATTTTTACTGACCTTTATTCTACTTTGAACATTTATTTTAATTGATAGTAAAATGGGTTTGTAATGTCAATGAGAAAACAGTCTTCATTGTTTGTTTTTGTTAACAAAAATGTCAGCGGTAGCGGTACATTATAACTACTTAAAAAAATTAATGCATCGCTAATGGATCGCAATTACAGTTGACATAAACCTTAATACGAATAGCTTAGGTCTGCGAGTTGATTCTTGACGTATATAATAGTTCATTTCACTTTCGTTATTCGTATTTTCAAAACAATCAATATGACCCAAAATGTAAGACGTGCGTCTATTTGAAATTCAATATGTACGCAACACTTATTTTAATCATTTTTGATTTGTTTACATTACATGACTACCGCGTAACTCGTGAATTGACAAAGCTGTCATCTTATTATGCTTGATGTTAGAAGGTTAGGTATACGGAAGGGATATTAGCAAAAATATGATAAAAACTTAAACAACGTACGTTATGTGGATTGAAAAAGAACCATATGGATCAAAGTTGTAGCGTTCACTTGTTCCAGTTTCTAGGGTTGTCACTCATTCGTGTGACTTAATTATATTACTTCTTGTAGATACATAAACGTTAAACTTGGCGTTGGAATTTAGCATTTGGAGAAACAATTGTGGTCCTAATTAAAACACCTAGATTCGAAAAACCACTCCGGAAAATCCAGCGAGGTTGCAATGAACCCCGTGCGTAGCCCGCACGTACCTCATAAATCCCACTTAGAATTAATCCAATAAAATTAAAGTTAAAGTTAAGTTAAGTTAAAAACAAATGATACTGACGTATATTCGCCACAGGATGCACGCAATAAAAAATGTATAAAAACGATTTCATTAATGCTACATATTTTTAAATCAAACATAACATTGACAGATAGACACTGCAGGAAGTTAAAAGTTTTTTGTGAATTATGATTTAGAAGCGATCGCATTGACGTACGTAAATGTTCTTAAGGCGGTTACGAAGAGCGCAGTGTCAATCCTATTTGGAACGGGGAAATAAAAGCAAATCGAGAGCAAGATCGGCTTCAGTGAGCTACGGCTATTAGGTACGGAGCTAAATGGCACAGGGACCGCTGTGTTCTGTTGCCCTCGGCGCGCGACCTTCACATTTCCCAACACCCGGACTTAGCGCGCATCCAGCCGGTCTGACCGCTGCATTCATTCAACCGAAAACGGCGAAAGGGTATCGTTGTTAGATACAAATGCACTTCTAATTGTAAATTGGAGCATTTAATTTTCAACACGAATTTGAAACACACTTTTAAAGTTTCGCATTCTATTATAAACAAAAAAAAGTAATGGGAATTAACGCAAACTAGTAAGTACCTATAGGTATCATAGGCATACTGAGTTTCACCGGCCGTGGTGGACTGATTTAGTCCGCTCGTGACCACGACACTCGGTCTATAAAATTCTTATTGTTTAAATTGGTATTTCATTTGCTTGATCTTGATTAGGTTCTTAATGATCTCTCTTATGTGGAGATTGTAAGTTCTAATATCAATGAGTAAATACTTTTACTTTGATTTAATTAAATTCATATCAGACTTTTTCTGAATACAAATAATGGGAACGATACTGATAAACTATGGTGGGTGTGCCCAATCTTACATATAACTGTTAAAAATACATGAAAAATGTTACACTCGGAGATTTTATTCGATATGGAAACCCGAATAACTCAAGTGGTGAAAGGTTAACACACAGAAACGTGAGGACATTACTTAAACACGTCTGACAATCTGTGGAGTACCTACATAAATACAAGATGAGTTTTATATCGTTATTATGTACTGTTATGTCACCGTTATGAAATCGTGACTATTGTTTCATACATGCAATCCTAATCGTAACATATCACAATTCCAATAGCCAGATAAGGTAGTTGCAAAGCTAATTATAAAAACGGGTTTTGAAGTAGAAAATCAAAACATAACTTTGATTAAACCAGTCCTAAAAATTCAGCTGTTTTTTTTAGATTACTGACAGAGACATCGTCTGTTTTTTTTATCCAAAATCCAAAATCAACTTTACGTTATTGAATAAGGCGGCTTGTCTGGAACCCCAATATTGATAACAGACTGTTTTATCTATTTTGGATATAAAGATAATTATTGGAACTGTTTCTGTACACTATAATTATTAAATTACCATTATAGTTTTGTCCATAGTTTCAGAATAATACGTATTGCACAATGGTGAGCA
The DNA here is from genome assembly GCA_949315975.1 of Eudonia truncicolella. NCBI lineage: Eukaryota > Metazoa > Arthropoda > Insecta > Lepidoptera > Crambidae > Eudonia > Eudonia truncicolella. Next base: position 9,712,161 of record OX438830.1, read on the forward strand.
AAATGTGTACTTATTAGTTGGCTGAAAGATCTCTTTTAGCCAATTTTACGCGATACACATGCATAAACATCAACCATATAGGTACACATTTATTCCTTCTGTTTAAATCAAGGCCGGCCGTGAACTATATTGTTTTAACAATGACTTTGATATTTATTTTGCTTATATATTTATAAAAATACATCATGTTAATAGACTAGAATCCTTCAACTGATTAAAAACCTTCTACTTATTCATGGCGTATAAGGTTAAGTTAAAATTGCCTTTAACTTGTTGAACATACCATTAAAATATCTTTGAAATTCTTCAAAGTTAGCTTTCTTGTATAAGGCAGCTGACCTTGCTGATCTGTCTCAAATTTCCACCCTGTATATTTTATACATTTCGATGTCAGTTTTGTTGCTATTGAGCTCGTAAGCGATAATACCACAGAATAGATAATACCTAATGAGATACATAAACATTTAACAATTTTTTGGGTAGTAAACATGGCCATTGACACACCAAACAGCTGTCAACAGGCTGGTGATGATAATAATAGTAACGGCGACACGAACATGTTCCAATATGCAAACGATAATTGTAATACAAACGCAGAGTATCGGTTACGTCACGTGCGAACCGTTGCTGAAATCGTCATTGGGCTACATGTCATAAGCAATTATTGTTCGAGTAGGTCACTAGGCGCCACAATGGAGAGTAGGTACTCAGCGGCTTCTGTCCTTGCCTCAACTTAGTTTTTCATCTGTTTCTTCAATGCAAGTCTTCCAAATATGGTCAACAAACGATCGCACATAATAAATTGAATTCTATTAGAACACAGCAATTAATCAAAATCTGAGGTGCAAAAAGTAAGATTACGACAGAGAACAATTTGTTATAACAATAATTATCATTAGTAAGACGTATGTTAATTCTGTGGCTAAAAATTATTTGTAATCGCCTTTTTGTCAAGTCGATCCAACGTGTCTAAATATGTAACGAGTAAAAACCAATAGCGCTTCGAGATCCTGGACGCTTACGAGGATTTCCCAAGAGCAAACGGAACTGGCAAACAAAAGGTGAAACGTGATGTAATTGAAAACGCACGGGGACATCGAGTCGTAAAAACCCTGTTGAGTTAAATGCTAACATCAACAACCCATGCCTTGTGTGGCACTGACATTACATCTAAAGACAAACTGTGAACAAGACAAAAAATGCATAAACAACATTTCGGTTTTTTTTGCTTAGAAAATACACGGTTTTTTCTGTCACGTCAGGAGACATTAATTCTCTATGGCCGCTTAAAATTAAGAGACTACCTAAGTATATCGCATTCGAACAAGTTTTTGATTACGAAATTATTGGTTAACATTTTTCGCATCGCTGCTGAACGATGCTTATGCGACCGCTAAGGTTGTTTAAGCCAATAGGACAAGGCGGACACATTTTTTCTTAAATGTACCACCCCTTTCAGAATTTGGACAGTTTTGGATAAGTTATTGTTTTTGTTTTACTGAATCAGATGTCACCACAAACCGTGTCAGAATATCGCGAAAGTCGTAACACAACCGGTCTTGCAGTCCGGACAAGGACGAACATTTTCTTTATTATAATGAATGATACATAATGTAACATTAGAGTTACCGTTTCTGGGCAACTAAAAGACTTGGGTTTTTCGACATTTCTTTAAGTATTCGACATTGTCCAGTGACCTCCTAATCTAAATTTCTTTACGCGATTTTATCTCATTCAAAACCATCTTAGGATTACATAAAAACTAATAAAGATTTTTAGAACACATGGAAAGAACACTGACAAACAACTAGAGGAAATTGCTATGAACATTATGTGTACGTCGTCTATATGATAGTTAGGAAGCGGTCTGTTCTATTTAACAAAGAACTAAGAACCTCAAGGCAATGACTGGTCCTATTGTATGAAATCCGGCAGTGAAAATTTACCGTTCACGATTCATTCTAAATAAAACGATGTAAGTTCAGGATATATAAAGGGTTCTCTGCGACACATAAAGATATGCCAACAAAAAATGTAAAAACGTTCAAACCTCTTTGGGTAATACCTAATTAAATAAACCGACAACGGAGGCATACCTAAATAGCCTCACAAGCAATTAATCAATCATACACGACAAACAGCTCTTTTGTGTATTAAACAAAAATAAATTATTTCACGACTGATAGCCCACGTAGTGATGCTATAACAGCAAATTACAAACGTCAGAATATGATGTCATCAGATCGTGAATATATGAAGAATCCGGCTAAGTAACCTAATTCATGGCCACTTTTTCTATCGAAACATCCCACTGGTAAGGTGTTATTAGAGCTAATCGTTCTTAATATGCATGATGATCGAATAAGTATGGGAAGGTTCAGCAAGCATTAATTAAAACTGTTGTTAAATAAATTCCGGAATCCGGAATTTCGTCGTTTTGATTTGAGGTTCAATAAATATATTTTTATGTCATAAATTATTTTAATTTGTAAAATATTCTGATATCGATTGTTTGAGATAACATTTAAAACACGAAATTCCTTTAAACTAAAGAACTCAGAGGAGTAGAAGACAATGTGTGGCAAAAAAAAACTATTTAGCTACTAGAGCTATAGATAAAGAAAATAATGCTTTCATCATTATAAAGGTATATTTATTGAAGCTTAATAAATTAACATACGAATTCTATATATAACTACGATCATATTGTCAGTCAGTAGCCAAGCAGATTCCATTGCGATTTGCATTGACACGATTCCCGTTAGCTTCATAAATACAACCAATCGAGTTCAAGGACGTCTATAAGCAGTTTGTGGCCAGCGTGAACAATAAGTTACGTCGCGTCCTCATGCAACCGCATATAAACAGCGATAAATAATTGGTAGCAAAAATCATCCAGTGTGAATCATCAACTATTTTTAAAGAAGAATAATAAAATTGGCTGTTTAAATATTAGTGACAGAAATACCGCATCTCGACTTTTTAGACTTGCCCGTCAGTTACTTTATTCTATAACTTAGCGGCCCGTCCCGGCTTTGCACCGGTGGACATTTTTTTAAATATAGCAGATGTTACTTAGCGCTATAGCATTCTAATGGTGAAAGAATTTTTTAAAACGGGCCAGTAGTTTTTGAGTTTATTCGTTACAAACAAAAATACAAAGCTTTCCTCTTTATAATAATAGCATGATTTCCAAGCACATTCAAGTGACACATCTATATATTAATACGTGAAGCAAAAACATTGTACCCCTTTTTACGAAAATTGCGCGGGCGGAGGAGTATGAAATTTCACACCGATCCGATCCAAACCCTTCGGAGAATCTAGTAGGGCACGGGGACACGCACTAGTGCGCGATGGCGTTCCCTCTACAAAACCTCCGAAGGTGATTCGTTTCATAAGGCTTGGGGGACCCTTTACGTTCCTCGCCGCCCCTAAACAAGCTCGGTGAAGCTAAAAATGCCAACTGAGGTAATCAGCAATCTCTCTCCAAAAAAAAATGCCATGTATTTGAAACATACGCATATGTATTTGACAACACGCACATATACTCTTTTCAAAAATTTCAAAAATGTAAGAGGAACGGCCGAAATCTGTCAATGACAATCCAAACTCACATTCTATCTTTTTTAATTTTTCATTGCTTACAATCCGTGCAGCCTTAATAAAATTACGGTCGAATTTCGACCACTGGGCGACCACTAATAATGCTAAATACTCCATTGAAAGTTTTATTCCCTTTGCCGTCTGTTGTATCATGTTTTCAGATAAATAGTTGGTATTTCAAACAAAACTCAATAACGAATATTTATAACGTGATGTCAAAGTCATTGATCGTTTGACTAATGCGGGCCGTGAAATTAAAAGTATCGAATTCATGAGTCCCGCTACCCATTGTGACATTTGCACATCCGAAAGTGTTCTGAGAAGAGCGATACAAGAGGAAGGTTCGCTTTCTCTTCCAAAGGAGCACAGTTTGGCTGTTCGTTAACTGATTATCATAGTAAGTGTAGCAGCTATTGTTTGAGGTTATGAAAGTTTTGCAAAGGCGTCGCGACGCTCGAGATTTAAAGCGTTACATCTTTCAATGAGCCATTCAAAATAGATCGTGTTGGTTCAATGATGAAAGGGAAATCGGATTAACTTACCGAACTTATAATAATTAAGCACGACTAAATGATCTCGTCATATCATAGAGTACTTACACAATCATTTTCTTTACGAGTTGAACAAACGGCTGTCGCGCAAAGGTGTAATTGGGACCAACAGCGTGTCGTATGATTAGAAGTGCATGCAAATGTACGCCTAATGAGTTCCGCGTTAACACGGAATCATTACGGACACGATGCATCGACTGATTGAAGAAGATTACCGCTGTTGCATAACTAGAGCGTCTTGTGGACCGAACGTGTTTCAAAACTAGGCACCTGCTTTACCTATGCCGCTAACTGGATCAGTCACTTGGTCACAGTTCATTTATCTCCAAGTGTAATGACACCTTGTCCCAGTTGTCGCAACGTACACAAGACACCACTCATTTCACTGCTCACAGAGCTTACGAGATTTTCAATAATTTGTTTGTTAGCACATACCGTTACACGCCAATTTACTTCTCAATACTAGACAAATTAAATGTTTCTATATAGACAAAAACTATTGAAGTCTTGCAGATTTATTTTTTACTTGTTACGAAGATAAAATTAAAAGCGGTATAACAAAATATGTGGATAGTTTTCAATAATTTGTTTGTTAGCACATACCGTTACAAGCTAATTTACTTCACGCTTTCTCAATACTAGACAAATTAAGTGTTTATAGACAAAAACTATTTCTTAATTTGAATGAATTTGAATTTCTTAAAGCAAGTACAAATCAATAATATTCACGAATTCTATTAAAAGTCGTCGTCAATATATTTTGTAAACATAAAGATAACCATGACAAGCGTAATAGATATAATAAGAACTTATTTTGGGGTCAAGGATTGATGGGTCGATAAATTCATTGAATCTACATTTTTTACAAGACAGCCATGCCATTGAGGAAGACTGTTTGCGGTAAACGCAACATATAGTTATTAAATATAGTTGTTACTCAATTCATTATTAGTAACTAACGGACACAATTGCCTTAGACAAAAACAAAATACCACACCTAGAACCCGAAATGTCGAATAGCTCGATATGAGCGATGACCAGTGACGAGACATTTGGATTAGATATTAATATAAATAAACATTCGTATAAGTAATAACAAAACGATATAATTTGCAGAATGCGTACAACAGCAAAGCAATCGATCACATGTCAAGAGTATTGTATGCAAGATTAATTGTAACAACATAATTATCAAGTTACATGTCCTTGTACGGGTAATAATATCCCTGATGAATTCTTTCTGAGCATAAATATTTTTTTATCAGGTCGGATGGAGAGCAATGAAATGTACCATGTTTGTAAAAATGGCAGTTCTTAAAACAAGGTGGGATGGGAACAGTATTTATGCACCTTGGAGGCGAAATTCCTTAGCTTGTAGTAGATAAGTATATTTGTCACCAGCTTAAGTAAAGATGCATATTTGCCGTATCTATTGTATATGGAAGTACAGTTAAATTAAAACATTACTCTATCAAATCTTGTTTGATTCAAGTTCCGCATAATAACCACTGTATCTTCCTCATTAATTTTATGCATGGTAGAACAATGTAGTACTGCATTTTATGTACCATAGTGTGGGTATATAATGAATCACGCGTACTACCATGTGCTGATATCACGCCAAGAAACAGGTGGACGGATAATGCCTATTTATCAAAAGTTTCTTGACCTTATCTTTCGTTATTGCTGTTTTTATGTCTCGTAATTTGGGTTTCGTAATTTTATTTAATAATTCACTTGACTTATTGTACTTTGCCATTGGTTTTCGATAATATTCTCAATTATATTATCAATGCTTTTGCATTGATAATATAATTAAAGGACAAACTTTAACATTTTTGTGTTGAAGTTTGTCCTTTCGCCTCGTCAAATCGGAACATCGCGTCGATGTGATATTATATTGAATTCTGTGTGTTCTCTATATTTAAAAACATGTACAAAAACTGTCTTTAAATGCTTCAAAGTCTCTAAGTAAATATAATTACTATATAGAATCGAGTGAACACATGAGACACTGGAACGTGATTCCAGCACGTGTTACTTTAGAGCTTTACTTAACACTTCAAACAAAACACATATGCATAACGTAAATTACAGACATTCATACAAAGAACAAAAAGATAACGAACGTAATAAAGAAGCTACATTGTGGTTTACAATAATTTGGAACACTCAGAGCAATTTTTATTATTATTTTGTAATTTAAAATCGAGCCAACATACAGTAGAGCAAAAGACATCAACGATATACATCTACGAGTATTATTTTCTACAACCTCAGATAAAAAATTGTAAACTATAAAAACATGAACCTAAGTCTATATAGATCTTGTTATCGCTGGGTAGAGGAAGTTCTTAAGGACCTGGAAAAGCTGCAGAAGACAGTCCAGAACAGGGACCCGATACCGAAATATATCAGTGAGCAGCGCACACTGAGCACATGCCTCCCTGAGTAGGAAACTGGGATAGTAAATAACAAAGTGGTATAAGCAGCAAAATTAAATAAAAAAAAATCGACTTATTTTCCTAGTTTTAGCGAGCTTTAAATAGGTTTCTGTTTCCTGTTTTGGTTGAAAAGATGGAGATAAAATAAAAGCCTCCTGAGTTTCTTAACAGTTAATTAAACTCCAAACTAGTGGTAGATTCAGTAGTTTAGTTTAAACCATATTTTAGCTCTAGTTTTTGACGTAAAAAATAATTGCCTGTGAAAGCTTTTATTCAATAAAATTTACTTTGACTTTGAATCAAGCATTATCGTCGTTTTTTAACTTGAATCTCTTATTGGTAGTAATGGTATAAAGGTTCTTATAGTCAAGAGTGTAGGTAAAGCAACGTGTGGCGCCACGTGCTGACTGCTGATAGTAATTAACCACTGACACATCCGCGGCATACATCCGTTACAAACGCACGTGCCTTACCGCCGAGCGATTTAAAGCATTACGAACCCTGCGCACCATGATAATAGCTCACGGTTCATCTCATAATGCTAAACATTCACGACGTTTCAAGCTAGTGTATGCTCCGCAAATTCATGGTACAGGGTTCTACAAGGATGTGGGAAGCGAACTCACGACTTTAAATCAAATCATATGTTAATGAATCGATTAACGACAAAACGAACTCATTTGAAGCAAGCTTTAATTATTACATACCTACTTATACCTAAGTCATATCAAAGATATGATATAACATTATTTTAGTCGACTTTCACTTGTTATATTATGATCAGAACCACCCAGAAATATCAGCTGTGAGCAATTTTATACTAGGCACTGCAACAATCTAAATATATATCCAAACAATATTTACTACTAAGCGGAACAGTCACGAAAATTGGCTAATTCTCCGCAACACCGTAGGCGATTGTTTCTACATCACGGAACTAGGGAAACTCAGTCTATTCGATTTCCCATTACAATTTTTGTCTTTTGACAGAAATATTCGATAGATATAAGATTTCAAAATAAAAATACCGATCGTGACCGAGTCGTGCCTGTGTATTTCGGATTTTGTACCACCATTTTTAACCGACTTCAAAGAAAAGGAGGAGGTTCTCAATTCGACTGTATTTTTTAAAATGTTTATTACCTCATAATTTCGACGGCTTATTCCCATGCTTCCAAATTTCATCGTTTTCAAGTCATACATTGATTCCCTCGACTGGGTGAGTTCACCCAGTCAGTTGATATTGATGATTCTTTCTTTATTTGAAAGCTGGTGCTTCCCGTGTTGTCCCATTTTAATTTGGTTCAGTTCTGATGATGGAATCCTTAAGGAATTGAGGGAACTCCTCAAATATTGTAGGCATACCTATAGCGATTTTGGTATTTTCAGCAATAAGTCAAGCATTTGCATTCAGAAAGTATCATTTGATGAAGTGTAACTGATGAAAAAGACCACAGATTGCCACCGGAACTCTTCAATGATAAGTATTTCACGGGTGGCGATAAGATATCTCGATTAAGATAGTTAAGCGACTATGACGAAGCAAAAGAAGGCAGGCACCGGAACGCAGTTTTTGATTTCCTACTTTGAGATAGGCGTTTCTCGTTTTCTTCGATTGTCTCATTTAAACGGCGCTGTCTCATACGAGCAGCGCGTTAACGAGAACTCGCGGACAGGCAGTAAAGGACTGCTTGTACACAAAGATGTAAAAATGTGCTGGCCATTCATACCATGTTACGATTGTTAGAAATAATAAATTAAATTCTTTATTATATTTTATCAGATCTGACGAACCAAACGGCGTACGTCGTGCAAGGAAAGCCAAGCCATTTTCTATTTCCCCATACCACACATTATTATCTTGATCTTTATAAAATGTTTTTGTTTTGTTTATATAATTTTAACGCAAATTATGTTGCGAAACAAATTACAAAAACACAATGTTGAAAAAATTTCCACGAGCAGGATTTGAACTTCGTTCTAACCGGCCCGCCGAAATTATTAACCGGCGGGCTGGTTGGTTGGTGGTTGGTGGAACCACGATATCTCAATTGGAAGAGCACCTGACCCGGTATGTCAGAAGGGTGCAAGTTCAAATCCTGCTCGTGGAAATTTTTTCAACATTGTGTTTTTGATCTTTATGTTTTGTTAGTTACATTGAGTTTTTGATTTTAAATAATATGACAACATCTGAAACCAAAGTTGTCACAGGATACCACTTGATAACACTCAAATAAGACCAATGTTGCTGTTTTATAGTGCAATCTCCATGCTTATATGCATATAAAATAAAATGAAAAAGGCTTCTACAAGGATTTTCACGATCGGCCGTGCGCTATACGCATCCAGTATGTCGTTCTGGATATGTTTCCTTCAAAGGGTATAATAATGCTGAGTTTGTACTGATTATACACAATTGAGATCACAAGCTATGAAATTACTTACTGTGAAACATTATGATTTCGTTAATTTGTAAGAGTACAATAACTTGTAACACTTAGGTGCCTATTAGTGATCTTGGTCCATTATAAGTAGACTGGTGCAAATTGTATTGGCTAAATAGTACAAATACATAGGTGCAAAGTGAAGATGAAGATAAAAGGTGGTAAACATTGGCTTTGAGATGTTGTTTGCGTATTCTATACTGGCGACAATCCGCGACTCCGTACGCGACAACACCCGTATCCCATCATCACGAAGAGGGAATTACGGAAAATCCCGTTTTATCTCTTGTCTATATACGCTACGAAAGGGAGCTGCCTGTACAATTTCGGTATTCTAGATACAGCACTGAGAGCTGTGCAATGTTGATTGTTCTTCAGTTAATCAGGACTTCTCTTATTATATAATAGATTACACATCCCATATTTGAAACTAGCGGAAAGAGATATGGTTATTTGAGATAAGCTGTCGTGATGAGCTCGATGGCGCAGTGGTTAACGCGCCCGGTCTGCGAGTGCTGAGGTTAAGCAACTTTAGCAAAGGCCGGTCATCAGATGGGTGACCAAAAATGTATCATCTCGAGCTCCTACTCCGTGCTTTGGAAGGCACGTCAAGCCGTTGGTCCCGGCTGCATTAGCAGTCGTTAACAACCACCAATCCGCACTGGGCCCACGTGGTGGTTTATGGCCCGTTCTCCCTATCCATCCATAGGGAAGGCTCGTGCCCCAGCAGTGGGAACATAAATGAGCTGATGATGTATGATGATGATGTCATACAAGCTAAGCCTTTTTAAGCCTCTGTTTGAACTTATTATACGGATCTGTGCTCGAATAGATCCGTATAAAGCGTTAAAGAACAACATTAACTAGTTGGATGGAGTCATACTAAAGAAAAATTATTTTATAGAGTAGGCGATGTTTCGAAATCGAAGCCTAGCGGTGATCTTACAATTAAAAATGCCAAATAAATCAATATGCAATATAATCATGTTTGAAAATTTAATTTGTTTAGTTAGTACTTACCGTAGGAGAATATTCAGTGTCAAAATAGACATGCGGTGACTTTGAATACAAGTGGGAAGGAAGCACTCGTGTTGCATACCTAGTGTGAGAATTATTGTCACCGTTTTAATAATCGCACTCCTGTATTAACATTTATTCTGTGGCAGATAAAAATAAAACTTAAAATTTTTTTTGCATCAAACCACCAACACCGGTACATAATTTCAAAAACTGACAATACAATAGGCACCGAGTGAGCGTTGTTAGAACTCTCACTAAGCTTATGATTTTATTTAAATAGTTGTCTATTAAATACGTATTACAACTTCTCGACGAGCGAAAGTGTTGGTGCATTTTGCATGTCAAATATCTATGTTAGTAATAGCGAATGGAACCGGTCTTGTACATTTGGTGAAATAATTTTGCAATTTATACATGCTTGGCGGGTGTACCCACGGTCGAGCACAATCAGCAACGAGAATAAAACCAAACCGAATTAAGTGTTATAATAATCTCTTATCTATATAAAATCTCTTCTGCACAAATTTAACTCTAATCGTGCTTAAACATCATTGTGTATCTGTTATTATGTAGTAGAAAGTGACAGAATAGCGTTTCATTAAGGATTTGACTCGAATAAAGCTTGATTGAAGTTTCTAATGCAAGTTGTATTTCAATAAAAACATACAACGTCAGAATCTTTAAGTAGTTCATACGAAAATCTTCGCACTAAGGTCATAAATCCTTATAAGGTGTGGGCTAATTAATAATATTAAATCGGTGGCCTTGAACTTACTATAAAAGAAATGCATTATGATATATGATTATGTATTATACAAAATCGCTTATCCATTACGTTATCAAAGTAACAAAGAAGACCATGAGGCGAGCAGAACTGAGATTTATTGCAACAGAGGCCGACAAAACGAGACTGCAAATAAAGAGAACATGGACCTTGAGAACCGTATCTGACAAAATCAATTGGAGTCTGCGCAAAACTTGACCTAATATTGTAATTGATGAAACAAACTCGAGTCCCGTTTAATGATTTGTAAATATTAAAGCATCAAGACCTTTGACTTCCATATTAGTACACAAAGATCAATTAATGATAAACAATAGTTAATACAAGTGCTTCACATTCTTAATTAAAGAAAACCTTCATGTGGAAACACGATGCTATTAAATAAGCTATTGGTTGCCATCAAATGTTTGAATAAGCGTCGTAAATCACAGTCGTCGGACCTACAATCCAGTAGAAAGCAAATATTTATACGACGCAAAAGTAATGCAAAAGCGTCGCGGATAGTATTACAGAAGGGAATCGCTGAGTCATTTGTTTCAAGGATTAATTCTATATGTGACACTGTCGTCTGTAACCCCTTATATTTCTACCCACGCTTTCGAATACTTTATACGATAATGCCTCAACGGTGACATAATCTTGGACGAAAACAGTTTTTGCGTAAATTTCGTCCTACGATAACTAGACTGAACGAAGACCTTGAATTTATCAACCATTATTTTTAACAAAACATTAGGCATCTTGTGAACTGAAAATTTTCAAGACAGAAATAAATTTAAAAACCTCAAATTTCAACCTACTTTATAAAGTTGTGTGATTGTGATGTGATTGTTATGCGAATATTAATTTACATTCATATATTTAATTTTATTTTATTAGCAAGGTTTCCACCCCTACTATTGTTTACGAAGTCATGGCTTTGGATTAACGTTAAAAAAACACTTGTAAAAGTTGATTATAATTAAAATAAAATATTTAATTTATTTCTAAAAACTAAAGTTTGTGTTGGAAATACATACATAACATAAATATAATAATTTGTAATAATTCTTGAAATAACTTCCAATTGAGCTGACCATAGTTTATTTGAAAAGGTCAAGTAGGTATTATTGCATTATATAGGTAATTAAAATGGTATTGTGATTGCAAATGCAAAAATAGCTTTGATGATATATTTGTAACATGTGGATAGATAGGTATATTCAAATTGCATAATTTAGATTGTATAAAAACGGACATAATACCAAGACGGCAATGATAATATCATCAGATACGCGACACGACGAGGAAGAGTTTGCGATTTCCGCACGCATTCGGTAACACCCACACACAACACAGCGTTGCACAACGGACAAACGCACAAAGTGGGCCTCCTCTCCAAAGATTCTGCGCCAAGAAAATAAACAGAACCTTACGACTCGAAAATGAGCGTACACTAATTTTGCAAGACACCGACCGTTAACAAAAGATTTAGTTTTCCAACTGTATGGCATTATATTCTAAGGAATGTTGGAACATTTGAAGGCAAAAATAGTTGCGATTATGGAAAAAAGATTGCATCATCTACAAAGCTATTTACTAATTAATATGCTACACAGACTGACAGATAAATCACGAAATCGCGCGAGCTTTAAAGCCTACAATCTTGAAATTTGGCAAGTACCTAGCACACAAGTAGGTTCTTTACTAACAATGATGAAAGGATTTTTTTAAATATAGCGATCACGGGATACGGGTTTTACGCGAGCAACTGCTAGTTAATTATATACGAATAATAATTCTGTCGCTTAACTAATTTTAAATACATTTGAAAATTGCAAACTATTTTTAGCTTTTATGAAATCAAAGAACTATTTTTTAAATCAATAATGTAGACTATGGCACATCTGGTATTCTAGATAGAGAGATATCGAATATTCATACAAATTTAGAGAAAACTATGCAATGACTCGATAAATATGTATGTTCTCATAAATATGTACCTACTGCAAAAAAATAAGGTTCATCATTTTTTGGACAAATCTAAAGGTGGTTAGTGTCTAATTGTTACTTAAAATACTCATATCGGTTCATCACATTTGGCAAATTTCAATATGAATATCTACAAGTTCAGTTAACAAAATTAAATGATTGTTTGAATAATGAAGAAGGAAATCAATGCCAACAATTACTAGGTGTCCTTTTAGCAAAGTCACATACATAACATTATGTAGATAAACTAACGAACAAGGACTTGAATCCAGTTACAACTAAACGAAGGAAATAAAGCTTATTTAAATTATGCCTAGTCTTTTGAATTCACATTTTCTATGCAAGGACTTCGATATAAAAATGTCTATATTTGTCCGTTGATTCAACATTAGAATTATCAAATAGATTGTAGTGTCAACTACAACTTAGCGATTATTTTTAACTTTAAAATTACAAAGCAAATATGTGATATAAGCAATCACTCGCAAGCTAACTAACTTGCAAATCTCAAGCTTACATTATTATTATGACAAATGCCTTCGCTTACAGATAAAGACATGGTGAGATCAAATCTTAACCACTAAGCGTGCTGACTCAAATTATGTTAGACGATGGAGGATAAACGACTACCATCTTCGTTGACAAATAGTAATAAACTTCAAAGCACTTAGGTAAGACTCAATAGGACTGAGTGATACTAACGTCGACCTGTCAAATATAATAATAATATTCACATTACAAAAACACAATGTTGAAAAAATTTCCACGAGCAGGGTTTGAACATGCACCCTTCTGACATACCGGGTCAAAAAATTTTTTCAACATTGTGTTTTTGTAATTTGTATCGCAACAAAATTTGCGTTAAAATTATATAAACAAAACAAAAACATTTTATTTAATAATATTCACATTTTGTTACTAGGCAGTAAAAGGGTATGTAGAATAAGCTCATAATTAATTAGGAGACATTATTGAATGCAATTATTACATTCCATTTGGCTTAAACTATTTTAAAATAGCCAGTATTGGTAAAGCTCTTTTTCTAGGAATTCTATTTACATTTTTTTTATCTGACTGTACAAAACAGATTTCATTTGATAGTGTCCGAATCATCAGTGAACAATTGTAAATTCGGACAGTGTCCGAATAGCCAGCAAGTCAGACAGACACGAGGGATGGTCAACTAGCGCTTTATAGATCTTTATTGTTTTAATCACATCCATCCGCCGCTTTATTTCTGTCATTACGGATCCAAAACTTGAGGATTCATTGCATTGTACGTATTTAAATTTTATTTCAGATCTCAACGCAAGAGTGGCACATACCACGGCCGTCACTGTCAGGCAGCACAACGGGCGGCAGCATCAGTGACTCGCGTTCTCGAGGAGGTTCTGCGTCTAGCCAAGGATCATCCAGTAACCACAGCACCCACGTGAGATTATGGCGAATTTTGACAATTTATCCTATACTATGTTATTAAAAAACTATATTATATATTAGACAACATCGCATACATTACTCTGACTCCAAGGACAGTAGCTTAAGCACGTTTTTTTACTATGACCCGACCGGGAATCGAACCCAGGACCTCGGAGATGGCAACACCAGAAACCGGCGTGCGAGCCACCGACTACGGAAGTCGTCAAATTCGTATTAGAGATGTGGTTGTGCTGGATGGCTATATAGCTGGCAGAAAGGATAGTCGTGCCATAAATACAAATTTTGGAGAAATACGATACGAGTATCAAAGATAATATATAAGTGTCCATCGGCGTAATTTTTTGTAATATTAGAACACCCGTAATACACGTTAACCACAAACTACCAAGTATTTATTTAATACTACAACTAAAATAAATTGTAAGCTTCAATATTTATTAAGTAGTATAGGACATATAAGAAATTGGATTGGGTTCTTTGATATATTGATTGTCAGAATATATTGGTTGTCGTTGTCCTCAAAGACACCAAAGACACAAAGTTTAAAAAGCAAAAGATCTTCTACGGATCCGTTCCGCTTATATCTATCTAGTGATGGAATTGCAATCGCACGTTGCCTGGACAGTAATGAATGTTCATCGGCCACATATTGCGATGAATATTTCATAATGAAATATAAAATTTGCTATAATTTACAAATTGGTTTGGCAGCCCCAAGTAATGTGTTAAAAAAATTTACTTGAAATAAGTTTTACATAATTAGGTACTCTACGATTCGTAGACAAGTGCTTGTGTACCCATTCACTGCTAGCATCTTTGTCGCTTTCCATCAGGCTTTATTGAGGCCGAACGCAAACCCATCAACAATAAAAAAGCCATCTAATGGTACCTTGGCTCACGACTAGTAGATATTCATTTAAAATAATATTCCCAACCTCTAAGTAAAGTGTGTATTTGCTATCTTGCGACATCCTTCACGTGTAAATTGGCTTCACTTACATGTTCTTTGACCTAGATTACTTAAAACACTTCAACAAAATAAGTGTAATGCAAATTTTAAGCATTTTATTTAATGTTGGCTGTTTGACTAAGTGAATATTCTAACTTGAACTTTAACTTACTCTTTTGCCAGCGGCCAAGATAAAAGCAATTAAATAATTATTAGGGCAATAGAAGTTTTTTTTTTACGTTTTAAAGGAATAACATGTCAAAAATCTCTGCTTTGTAACAAAGAGGAAAAAAACTGATGTGTAACAATTTAAGCAAATCAATTTGTCCATTATTATAACAAAAACCAAACATTACCGCCTTAATAGCTTTTACACATCCCGGACGACTTTGAGTACCATTGAACTGAAGAACAAAAACTGTTTTTTTGTTATAAGACTTTTTGTACGACAATTAGGCGATTTTCTGACAATGAAGGTGGTCAAGAAACTGATTAATATTAGCGTGTCCGATACAGGATCCACATGCCAGAGCTTGTACAACAGAAATGCGATATGATAAATTGCTCAATGTGGTACTTACCACGCGTGTTCTTGTAACGATTTCGTTCATTACGACATTCATGTTGTTCTTATATTTTGAAGTTGGCCGATAATTAATTAAGAATGGATGTAGACAATGTTGATAAAACGAAAGATATTCTATCTACCGTTCCAGTATTTTCTCTCTTAAGTAAACTAAACATAGACATGACCTTTTCGGAGTGTATGACCCAACCGTCTTGTTAAACAATAATTAATGTGACGTAACATGACCGAGAACGGTGTGTGCGCTTGGGCGTTTTTAAAAGTCAAGTCTCCATTTTTAATTCGATTAAATAATAAACACTTTTACTCCGATAGTGTACCAGGGAATTGGTGTTAATGTGGCGCAGGTTACAAAAGATTAATTATAGATTTTTTTTCTTTTCGCAGAGCGTCTCCTCTGGGTCTTTCTTGCTAAATGCTGCCCACTTAGCGCGAATGCATGGAAGAGATTCAGCGCAGGATGACTACGGGTATCATTCAAAGTTGGGGAGTTACGGGCGCAAAGCCGGTTTGTCCGAGGCCGTGGTAGCAATACCCGAAGAGACGCGCGACCCAGCCGATTCCTTCTGGAACGGTGTGAAGAGGGGGTCGGCGACCGCACCGGACGCGACGTCGGTGGCCAGTTCGACCCATTTCACGGTGGTGAACGGGTTCACGAAACACCGCGCCGGCAAGGAGCCGAGGTCCTGCTGCTGCAGCCATTCCCACCAAGTCACCGTTCTCGTTATATCGATGACCATATTGTTCTCCGCCTGCATACTAGCGGCAATATGTTTTGTCGAAAGTAAGTATTTCTTAGTAAAGTAATTCATAGTTTAACATACAATCTTTATAGATTCAATTTTTTATCTCCTGGTAATCCTCTTCTTCAGTAGTAAGAAGTGATTATAATAGGTATGTATTCTTGAAACTTGAACCTGAGACACTGTGTGTTACCCGGTACCTGAATTTTCTTATAAATGTACCTAATCACAGTTTTCTTTTCAGTGCGAATGCGCAAGGAGACAGGAATGTACAAATATTCTTAAGACAAGAAGATTGATGCTGATCTTGCACTAAAAGTATTAGATAATCGATGTACGTATATTTATTGTTAATTTTATTCTTAAAGTCTAAAGATCGGATATCGGCTCTTGAAGTTGAAGTATGCTAAGGTGCAATTATGTATTTATAAAAAATAAAACAAAGCCTGTTGATGAATGCAACAGGTGGCACACGTGCTTACAATGTAGTCTCGCCCCGATAGTGCGGTTAAGGCGTAACGTAAATGAATAGCTTAAAGGTTAAATCAAAAGCTTTTATAACGTGAACGAGCATTTGCTTCAAATAAAGCCTTGATGTCTTTCCTGTGCGTGAGACTTGAAAAATAATAAACGATACGAACAATGGTGCGCATTATGTGATAGCCCGAACAATATAAACGTGTGTAAACGCAAAAACGTGATGTTGAATGTTAGTTCAAAAATTATAGACAAATTGTTACAAGTTAAACCTACCTTAGTTAGATAAATAAATTAGTGCAATAAAATAAACCCAGTTATCCAACTTGTTGTTAAGTCGACAATTTTATTTGTTGTAGAAACAGTTTAAATTAGTTATAAGTTGTACGCATGTAAGTGTTTTATTTAATTTTAACAGCGTTGATTATTGGTTCGATACAATTTGAATAACGTGTAACTCATACGTTATATTTTTGTAATAACGTAATTTCGCATCCAAATCCATTAAGATACGCTTTATGACCGTTCAAATTATTTTTTGATACCTACATATATTTTTGATTGTAACATGTTTTTTAAAAGCCAATATAAATACATGGCCAAGAAAAAGTTGCACATTTTCGTTGATCGCATGAAAATTTGCATCTTTTGAAAGTAATATAAGAATAATTTATGTTAATACAGTTAGGAACTGAAAAAAAGAGTTTGTATGTAACAAGTACGCTATGGTTGAACTGTGATAAATTGATATCAAACTAATAAAATTTTACTCTCTCATTAGTGATTTTATTTCCCATTTCCCATATATTTTATTATGTACATATATTAAAAACAAAACTAACAAGTTTGTTTTATTTCCAGTCTTACACACATACTATAATTGACTATTGATGTCACATAATATCTACCGTACTATAATCATCCATTCATTATTTAAATAAAGCCAACCCTACTATGATGGATATTGATATAATCACTAATCACCACGCTTGCAAAATCCGTAAATCACTTTGTCCATTCTGGGAATTAGACCCAGGACCTCCGCTTACCGGCCTGAGTGATTAGCTACTTGGCCACAGCAAATGGCTACCCTATATTTTACTGTTGGAACACAAGAATGAATATAATATTGTTGAGGCGACTAGTTAATATGGAGGCGGACTTACAACCATCCCTACCGTCAACCAAACAGTACAAATATAAGTACCTATCCTCTACTGGGAATTGAACTCAGGACATCATCTGTCATTTGTAATTATAATAGTTTTAAAACTAACTACTGGTGTTTCCAATAACAGTACCCTAGTGTTGTTATATAGAAGGCAACATCATAATATGTCAAAGCAATAAAAAATTCAACTCCTAACACTTTTAAATTGCAATGTTTATCAACCACCATTTAAAAGTAATTCCTGTTGTTTCCAATAACACATTTCCTAGCTGTAGATAAAAGGCAATAATAATACACCAAAGTAAATGCAAGATGAGACTCCTACAGTTACACTTACAGTTAACAAAGGCCAAAAGAACATTTCTTTTTAATTTGGCAGCTCCTAATTATTTAAAATAGCAAAGTGGATGGACAGACACGGCTATCCTATAAGTTTAGGCAACATTGTCATCTTTGCTTTCAGTAGGTTCTTTTATACAAACTAACATCTTTTATACAATTTTTTGAATGGCCAATCCAATGAACAATCCACAAAAAAGGGTGGCTAAGAGTTCTATACAAGAAACACCAGTAATAGCATCTTTCAACAAAAAGCACTCACCTCAACTTCTTCTAAAGTTTGGGTCCACCTGTAGTGTTCAAGGTCACAGCCATTTCCAGCATTAGGTTTAAGTTTGTTCTTATCTTTAGGGTCTTCTTCATCATCATCTGGAGTTTCTGATGGCCCTGCTTCTTTGCTAACACCATCACCACTGCCATCTTCTACTTCTGTAAAAGGGATACAACCAATACATATTTTCAAAAAAATAAAAAAATATGTGAATAGAAAAATGATTCAAGTAGTGCCAAATAAAAATAACACTATTTGTTAAAAAATATTTAACGATAATAATGTTGGTTTTACTGTCACCAGACACCACCATCTTGCCTGCAAAAACTGCAGTAAAGGAGCAATAAATGACAGAAAACATGCAAACTAAACTAATTCCCAATTTGAGCATTTATCCTGTCAACAGCTTCTAGGAATGTTGTAGAGGGGCGACAAAGATGTTCAGTATGAGTTTGGTATGCATGTTTGCTTGTATTATCGCCCTATATGCATGTGCATAAATTAACACATTGACTATTGACTATCACTACACAACCTATGCATAATAAAAACTCAATTTGTTTTTTGTTCACATGGCACTCAAGGTATTTATATAATACTAGCTGACCGGCGGACTTCGTACCGCTTTGACAGTTTCCATAACGACAAAACCAACAAAACATTTGTCCGCTTAAAAACACCCGTATCTCATGATACCTATAGGCCCCTATAGCAGCGCCACCTACCGGGTCTAATTGTAAATCTAAACCATTTTCAAATCCACTTGAACAGACAAAAAGCCGTTTAGAAGGAGTTCAGTAACATACACACGCACAGAAGATAAATAGATAATAGATTTATTAGAGTACTGTAGTGGTACTGTATGACATTGTGGAAATTGAAACTTTTACCTGAGGTAAATTTTGTTAACTTAGATTTTTATTTATGTTTTTTTACATGCGGTTGTCTTCTATATTTTTTTGTGTTTATTTGTGATGGAAAGTGTCCTGCTATAATAGGGCACTGCATTTTCCAATATTTTTGATGCTGTAAGGGAGAAAAGAGCTGGACACTTGCTGAGTTTCTTGCCGGTTCTTCTCAGTACAAGATCTTCCGACCAGAGTAGACTTACGAACCGATGGCATAGTAACATTCACAAGAGCTACTTGTAGCCTAAACTGAATAAGTGATTTTGATTTGATTTGATTTGATTTAAAGATAAAGGAGTGAATAATGTACATACGCACATCTGACTACTGTCAAATTTCCTCGATATAGTTATATTTATACTCTGAACTTTATGACTTAGATATATGGTTTAAACTGTATTGAAAAACAAGTAAAAAAGTTAAATATAAACTTACTTTTCTTTTTGTCTTCCTCAATTTCATCTTGTATTTTGTCTGCTTCCTGATCAGTAAGTTCTACAATTGAAGCAGGTTCAAAGTCTTGTGCCAGTCTCTCTTGTTCTTTCCGCTGTTGGATCTCTTTGAGTCTTCTATCAGCCTCTTCTTTTTCTTTTTTAATCTTCAATTTTTCCTCTTTTGCTTTCTTTGCATGCTCATAAAAAGTATCTTGTAAAACCTTAAATCAAATTTATCTTATATATATAAAGAAACTCTATGTAAGGTTAATTGATCATCCAAGTGCCTATACCAGAATACCGTTAAAATAATAATAAATGGTCCTTACTTTTTCCCACTCTCCTTCATTGCCACCAGTGAAGAAATCAGTTTTACGAGCAAGAAAACTGACTAAAGTTTTAAGCAACTGCAAAAGAAATCATTTGTTACTTTTATTGTGATGTTCTGCAATATCTTCATTTAAATTTATGCAATTGGAACTGTAATTGGGTACTGGGTTGGTTGCTTCTAAAACTGAAGGTATACTTTTTCTCTGATATAACAAAAAAATATGTTATTAGAAACTATACTTTGTTTAAAACAAAGCAAGTGCCTAGATAAATATATAAAAATCAAGCATGGTATTCAAACGAAACAACAAGTTTACAGACTTACGTCTTTAACACCGCCCTCGTGTTGCTGTGCCATAGCGAGCAACATGGAATCAAATCTCTCGGGATCATTTGCCATTTTATTGATATATATAATGGACAATGTTAACTATACCAGAAAGTTACTAAATAAGTCAAGTGTTTCGATCAATTAAGCGATTCGGTTTCCAACCCTACCAAATAACGAAAACAAATTTTCTTTCTTCTAAAAACTTTTTTTATAATTTCTTCTTTTATTTAGAGAAGGCAAAGGCATACAGCCAATACAGTTTATAAGTATATTTTTGAATGCCAAAATCTAAGCGATAGTCATCGCGTCAGTTCATATAACTTTGGCTGTATTACTTCAGCCCTTAGCCTACCTTAAATAAATGTCAGAAACTAAATAATAAATCTGCTCTATGGTTAAATGTCATTAATGTCAAGTCGTCCTAACCATAGAGATATTTCAAATATGTAGGGATGCTCCGTTATCAAATAGAATCGATCCCTATTTCTATGAGATGTGGTTAAATACTATTACGAATCTAATCATTTAAGCAGTGCTTCTTACAAACATTTCCAACAGTTTTATGAATCTACTTACTATGAATCACAGAAGGACCGAGGTATTAATCGTCTAATGAGTAGTATAAATATTGCTATAATATAGAAAAAGTGATTGTTATTATTTATTAATTAGCCATTAGTTGAACAAATTCTACAAATACTTTGTACTCTGTAAAATTGTGGGTTCTCTAGCTAAGTCTCTAAGTTTAAGATAACTATAGTAGAAATTCGTACGAGGTGATAATTGTGATCAATTGAATGTTTGCATTGCTATCTTTAGATTTATCCACTATAGGAATCACAGTAACCTCGTCCATTAGTACCTCCATAATTCAAATAAGGTTCCTATCGTATATTTCTAGTCTATAACTACAAAGAACAAGATTTAATAAATCAATAAAACATAACTGGCAAATTTATAAAATACCGATAATTTGTTTACCGTTTATTAAAACTGCTTTCTTTCCACTCGACGACACCTTCTCTTTATCAGCCTTTGTTTTAATTACGCTATACTCCACGTCAAATACATAATTAGTGTTTTCTTTATATCGTTGTACAACTAATTTACAAAATGGAGAATATTGTGAACCAATATAGTAGTTATTGTAGTGCCATCTACTTCTAAGCTTTGAGTTTTTAACCCCTATGCGACCAAGAGCAAAAGTTACATTGTTTATATAGATATAAATCCTGTTTTATCAAGTAGGTAATTACTAAATAAAATTATATAATTAAAGTGTGTTAAACAGTTCTAATAAGCATTTTATAAACAAAATATTTTTTAATTATCAATAAATATTGCTAATCGTTTTTATTTGATTTATATAATTCAATAACATAATCACGATATTTACGATCATAAAACGTTTACTTTGACAAAAGTCTTCGTATTATTTTAGTTGTACATCTATAAATTAATATAAAAATGAATGTTGCTAAGCGCAAAACTCGAGAACGGCTAATGGATTTGGATGAAACTTTGCACATAGACAGACCATGACCCGGCTAAGACATAGGATACTTTTTATTCGGGTAACAGTTTTCTGTTAGTAGTGTTAGTGTTAGTTTTCAGGATAGTGTAGTCTTCGCGAACGAAGTCGCGGGTGAGAACTAGCATAATATAAAAAACAGTTGAATATTATCAATTTCATTAGGGTTAACATCGAATCAATTAAATTAAATAAATCGATTATTTTTCCCATCCCTATAGAGAAGTGAAGTGAAAGAAAGTGTCAATGTATGGAGGTCATGCACTGCATTTGTATGCATTTTATTATCAGTTATTTTGTTAAAAATTTATTTATCTAACAAAAACTCTAATGATTTATGACATTGTAATGTGTACAAGTGAACAGGTCAGTGAAATTTATTTCTTGCCAAAGATTTTGCTTTCATTTGTCGTCTGTCATATAACAGAGTAAGCAAAAATTTATTTTTTTGCAGGAATATAAATAAGCGGTCTACGTAGTAATGGCAGATCAATTTTGTTTACGTTGGAACAATTTTCAAACAAACATCGTCAGTGCCTTAGATTCGCTTAAATGCTCAGAGGATTTGGTGGATGTTACTCTCACATGTGAAGGCAGAAACATCAAGGCCCATAAAGTCATACTGTCCGCGTGCAGTCCGTACTTCAGGAATGTGTTCAAGGTGAATGACTGGGGACATTAAATAACCTTCGCATTTGCGCTAGCGTTTGCAAGTATTTTCTCTAGTTAAAGTGACATACAAATGCTATCATAATGTTTTGTTTTGTAAACAGATATTATGCCTTAGATTTGATCTTTGTCTTTCTCCTTCACATTAATAATTCATGAATAGAATTGAAAAGTATGAAAATATTGAGTTTAATTTATGACTTCATTCCTTGGTTAGTGTTACTTCAACAATGATGATGGAATGAAAAACACTTTTTTTATAATATTTTTTTGAGTAGTATTTGCAATATTTTAGAAAGAATATGATGATGATGAGTGTGTTTGGCTCAGTATTCCAACTGTTGACAACAAATTTTGTGGTAGTTTTTTTTGAGTAAAGAACTCATAATTAGAAACAAGTATATAAGTTTTTATTGCTAGGAGTCGAGTAGGACTCTCATAATAAACTATTGAAAATTATTAATTATTAATTTTTAGGTCAAAAGTTTATTCTGATAGTAAATGACAGGTTTGTTGCCAACTTTTCAACATAAGACGCTTTAAAAGCAACCATGCTAATTTGGCAGCACTACTAAAAGCTAAAATCTAGTGTTATTATTTATGAAGTAAATGTTTAAAATCGAATCAGCTGTGCCATTTTGTGTGTTTCATATTTCTCATAATATTTCATTCAGTGTGAGGTAAGATTATGTAAAAATTAGTCTACCCCCGACTCCACATGGTACTAGTCTACCATATGCTAGAGTGTTTTATAAGCCTGGAGGTGCGGAGGGAGAGAAGCCCCCACCAGCTGTAATGAATTTAGAACATTTGTTTTTGGAGTAATGATTTAACAAATTGTAATTTTCAGGAAAATCCTTGTCAGCACCCAGTTATTATTTTGAAAGATGTGTCAGCAGATGACATTGTCAGCTTATTGTCGTACATGTACCAAGGAGAAGTTTTTATTGAAGAAAGCAAATTGTCTTCATTTTTGCACACTGCTGCACTGTTACAAGTTAAGGGATTGACTGGTGTGACACAACAGGTACAACTTTTTAGTTTATGAATAATGTTATAAAACTTAACATTTCATAGATGAATTCTGGTATTGTATGTTTCTAACCTAACTTAAGTACAAAACCCACTTGTCAGCCCAATATTTAGTTTTTTGTATACTTTCAGAAAGAGAACTTCACCTCCCCAAATACTTCCAACAAACTTTACACACAGTTAACAATATCTTCCAAATCTATATCAACCGGTAATCAGAAGGAAACAAAACTGCCTGCACTAAAAAAAAGGAGAAGCAGCACATCAGATAAGCCAAATGATGTTACAATTGGAGATGGCCACAAGAGAAGCAGGGTCATAGAGACCTGTGATATTTATAGTAGAAATAATTTGTCCCAGTTGACTAAATCTGATAATGCCGTGTCTGTACCTGAAAACAATGGAGAGAAAAAGGTTGATGGTAAAATTGATCATACTACGGTAACTACTAATGGAAAGGCCTCCATATCCACTCAGGTAATGTAATGTTAATAGTAGCAGTATTTCTTTTATGTTATATTAAACTTATTTATAGGTCACGCAAGAATTTGCATTTTACAACTGCACATCACGCTATTAAAGAAGAAATATCAAAGTCCGGTAATGAAGTGTGTGGTGAAATTATAAATGCAAAATACGGACTAGAACTACACAAAAAACCAACTTGTAATATTTCGCCAATGAAGCTCCAGGTCTGAACAATAAAGTTGTTAAAGATATAAAGTACATCTACCATCAGTCAGTCATCATTGAAGATTCTAAAAGAAGAACTTCAATACCGCAGTGCCAAAGATGCCAACAGTATGGGCACTCTAAGAACTACTGCATAAGGCCATACTGCTGTGTTAATGTGCCCAAAGGACACAACAATGCGGATTGTCCTATTAAGGAAACAACAATACACGATAATTTGGAAGATAAAGAAACTGCTTCACTATACTTTGAAAAACTAAAAAAAACAAACTCGAAGACACTTCACCTATAAGTGAAACATATAACAAACTAGAATACCTGCCACTTAAATAATCTGAAAAATTTGATACTATCTTACAACAGCCAACTTATCTCAGCCAGTGAACCAAAATATTGGCCCACATATCCAAATAAAAGGCCGGATCTGTTAGACTTTTTTATAATCAAAGGCCTGTCAAAATATTACTTTAAGGCTGAGTCCTGTCTCGATAGCAGCTCTGACCACACCCCGGTTATAGTCACTAAGCACAACAATATTGTGTTACGAAAGACAAGATTCTCTTTGTAACAAACTTACAAAATGGGACAGGATGAGATTACCTAGAAGAGAATATTGAGCTACACGTTTCCCTAAAGACGCCTGAGGAAATAGAAGATGCAACCAACTACATAACCAATATGATACAAAAAGCTTGTTAGCTAAACACATCAACCGAAAAACAAAGACACTTAAGCGGAAACATACCACTAGAGATAAAGCAAAAGATTCTAGAAAAAAGGAGACTAAAAAGAATCTGGCATCAATCGAGACATGCAAATGACAAGACAGCTTTAAACAAAGCCATTAGAGAATTGAGAGACATGCTGGATAAGGCCAACAATGCTACACTTCAGAGTAGATTGAAAAACTTAACTGCCACAGCATCATCCGAATATTCTTTATGTAAATTTAAAAAACCTCTTAATAGACCACAGCAGTTTAAATCGGCTATAACTAGTGGCGGTTACTGGGCTAAAACTGGTAAAGAAAAAGCCAATGCTTTTGCAGCCCATTTGGCAAATGTTTTTTTTTTTGTTTTTATACCATTATGCGGCAGGATTTCCAAATGTCTTTACCACCAAGGCCAGTGACAGTTCATGAGCTGATGTAAACTATAAAACTTCTTCAAAGTAAAAAGGCCCCAGGATTCGACTTGATTACCAAGGAGATCCTCGTACAACTGCCTAGAAAGGCTATTGTCTTTTTGACCAACCTGTACAATGGTATACTCCGAGTGCAAAATTTTCCGAGTATTTGGAAAGTATCTATAGCAACAATGATATACAAGGTAGGAAAGCCCAAAGATGAAGTTACATCCTACAGGCATCGGCCTGTAGGATGTAGCTTCATAGGCAGTAGGCATATCGATGCCTACTGCCTACTCTTTCTAAGGCGTTTGAAAGGATACTGTTGAGCAGAATATTACTACTACTGACCCAAAATAATATTGTCCCCCTGCACCAATTTGGTTTCAGGCAACAACACTCAACAGTTTAACAAGTGCATCGCGTGTGCGAAAAAATTCGTAAGTCACTGGAAACAAAAGAATACTGCTCAGCGGTATTCCTAGATATTCAACAGGCATTTGACAAGGTTTGGCACCAGGGTCTATTATGTAAGATAAAAAAGTTATTGCCTCACAGTTATTACCTATTGATGGCGTCATACCTGTCCGATCGCATGTTCCAAGTCTGAAAGGACGGAGACACGTCGGAGATCTACAGGGGTCCAGGGGGTAACAACAGCTACGTTTGCTGATGATACTGCATTATTGGCAAGCAACACAGATCCCCAAATTGCCACCAATATACTGCAAACGAGTCTGTGCAAGGTGGACGAATGGCGTATAAGGGCAAGCACTTCGAAATCAGTGCATATCACCTTTACACTCAGAAAGGAAAATTGCCCACCAGTAACCCTAGGGAACAACATTCTACCTCATAGTGACACAGTCAGATATCTTGGACTACACCTGGATAGAAGATTGTCTTGGAAGAAGCATATTAAGTCAAAACGAGATGAGCTTAACATCCACTTTAAGAATATTTACCGGCTGATGGCACGAAACTCCAAACTTTCTGTCGACAACAAACTTCTCACTTATAAAATGATCCTAAAACCAATATGGATGTATGGGATCCGATTGTGGGGAAGCTCTTACAACACAAGCTTATCAATCATCCAAAGGTTGCAAAATGGTATATTGCGAACAATATCAAATGCACCTTGGTTTGTTACCAACGTAGAACTCCATGAGGCATTGAATATCGCAACAGTGAAGGAGGAGATTAGATTATCCGCTTCAAACTACAGATCTCGACTTGAGAACCATCCCAATGAACTGGCCACAGCACTCTCGAAAGTAACTTACCACAAACTCCTCAAGCGCCATGATATACAGGGCTTGGAGAGGCGATTCTGAAAGTTGTAGGACACCTCCCACTGGGGAGCAGCCTTTTTACGCCAAAAATCACTAAACAAATCTGCTTATAGTTTCGGAACTGAATGCAGATTTGCACAAAAAAAAATTAAACTTATTTACTGTACACACAGTAAATATGTTTTTTAATATTAATCTATTGTCTACTTTCACTATACCAAGTCATTTAACAAGATATTTGTTTATATTTCAGTTTAATTTTCAAGGAGATAACATTCCAGTTATAGTTAAAACGGAACAGATTGATGAAGATGATTCTTCAGGACTACCGCAAAATGAAAATTCCGAAAATGATGAAAGTCTTCCTGATTATGAGAACAGCATGCTTGCTAGATCTTTATTATCTGGTAAGTGATAAGATGGAGAAAACTTTAAAGTTTTTTGGATTTATGTTTATACTACCTAGTAAGTAGCTAAATGTAGTCAGTGAAATGAAACAACTTTTACGGATCTACTCTCTCCGTAAAAGTTGTTTCATTTCAATGTGTAGTGTTCGCGTAAACTTTAGAAAACAATGAATGTAGTCAGAGCAATACTGCATTGTTAGAATTTTATTTTTCTACTTCCATTCCCTATCTGCCATCGGCTGCTCAGCCTTTTTCAGATGTGATCCAGGCTTAGGGGTTTTGGGTGCAATTCCACTGAACAGCACTGTGTTGGTTAATAGAAGCTGGTTAGTTTCTCTGGTATAGTTAAGTATTTGCCAACTTTTGAGGTGTGCTACATTGTCCTGTGTGTTTAAGAGATTCCTAGCCAGTTCGTTGGTATGTTCCGTTGTAAGCCGTTTTAAGCCTTTCCTTATATTTTTCGCTCTTGGAGGATTTTAATGTTGGAGTTGCTAGAGTCCAGATAGGCTTTATGATGGGTTTGTAGAGCAACACTTTATTGCTGAGGGACAGTCGAGATTGACGCCCCAGCAGCCAATATAATCCTTTAAGATGTATATTAGCTTTTGATCTCTTGGTTTCGATATGTTTTGCCCAGGCCAGTCTTCTCTCTAGGTGCAGTCCCAGATATTTAACCTTATTGTTGCTTGGTAAGGGTTTATCCTCCATACATACAGTTGGGTCGTCACCTTCCTGAGCGTGAAAGTTATTTGTGTGGATTTAGTAACGCTTGGCGGATAAAAAGTAAAAGGCGCTAAAAAGTGGAGGATTAACCTCCACTTTTTAGCCACTTGTCCATTTGTTTTTGATTTGTTTTTGATGAAGCCTCCTTCGGGTCTTTGTCGCTTGCAAGGCATGCAGTGTCGTCTGCATATGTTGCTGTCACAACACCATCAGTTTCAGGTAGGCCCGCCGGGTATATCGAGTAAAGGACCGGGCCTAATACCGAACCCTGCGGAACTGAAGCAGTGATGTCGTAAAGACACGAGAAATCTTCCTCATACTTTACTTGGAATCTTCTATGATCCAAGTATGATTTTAAGATCATGTAGAAAGAGTTTGGTAACACAGTCCTGAGTTTGTACAACAGTCCGTTGTGCTGCATTGTTAGAAATAGAGTGGCCCGCTAGTGACTTCGTCCGCTTCACTGAATTTTTTATATACAAACATTGTCCTGAAAATTACCAAAAACAAAAAATAAATTAGCCAACTAGGAAATTAACGAAGAATTATCATCAATAATTATATGTATTGCCTGAAATTTTCCCCTTGTTTTGATTTTATAATAAACTATACTTTAACATAAAAATAAACATTTATAAAATACTGTAAAGAAAATTAAATGCCTACCCGATCCAGCCAGGAATCGAACCTGGGTCTTCCGCAATCGGGGCAGCTGCACTGACCATTATGCTACCGGGAAAGGGTCAGGTAGGCTTTAATTCTTTTCACTGTATTTTATAAATATTTAATTCTGCTTAAGTATAGCAATTAGAACTTAAAAATAAAAAGTAAAATAAAAATTTTCATAATGTATTTTTCAATATTTGCAGGTATAAACCCTTCCAAAAATGATGTCAGTGCCAACAATGTCATTAAAAAAGTGGTAAATGTGGAACTACATACCACGCGCCCAAAAGAAGTTACCACAGAGTCAATTAACTTTACTACTACTGCTGCCAAGAGTCCATTGAAAACTATTCCATCTGAGGAGCTGCTAGTGAAACCTGAAAAGCAGTCGCCTAAGTCTGAAACAGAGTATGAACCTGAAGTGCTGTTGTCAGAACATCATGATGGAACAGACACAGAAAATACATATTCTCAAGATCAATCACAAGCGTTACTGCTCTTGGCAGGCATGTCCACTGTACCTGTTTTAGGGGCAGGTGCTTCTACATCCCAAGGTATATCCCACCAGCAATCAAATCATGCAGCCATCTGTGGTGACTGTCCTCATTGCGGGATGAAGTACTCTAATCAATCTGCACTCAAGTACCATGTAAGACTTATGCACTCAGATTTGACTAATCGATTATGCTGCTATCTTTGTCCCAGATCTTTTACGATGCGAGAAACTTTTAAGGAGCATATGTGGACAAGTCATGGTCAAAGAAATTAATATTGCTTTTTGATATTATGAAGTGCCTTGAAATTTGTTACTGCCCATGATGGCAACTAAAGTGAAGGTATCTACCTAAGATGTGCCTTTTGATTAAATCATGCCTTGACAAGAATATATATAGGTATATGGGGAATAGAAGTACCTATGTTCATAATTTAAATGAAGGTTTTGTATAATACATCTTTAAATGGCAAAATCTTGTCATGCTTTATAAGAGTAAAGAATGCATGGACTTGCGTTGTGATATTGTTTTTAGATTATTATAACTTGTAACAGAAACGTTATCCTCATTTTCAATATACAATGGTTTATATTTATTCTACTTAGTTGATAATAAAAGCATGTCACAATGTAACATGCATAGCATAGTAATTTTACACTATTTACGATTTTATATATTTAATGATCTTAATAAAAATCCTTAGTTAAATGGTGCGGAATTGCTGATGACTCTGTTTGAATATTTCTAATTGGTGCTAACATCAAAAATCTGATGATTGATGGATATCCTATATTAAAATCTATGAGCTGTAAAATTGTGTTCTTGATATTGTAACTTGGTAAATCACTTTTTTGTGATAAGTAACATTTAAAAGTGGAAGTATTTTTATTTGGATTTTACTCTTATGGTATTCACATTTTACATGTATGGTGTAAAATATCTTATTTTATTTGAAAATCTGCATGTTGTTGATAATGTTAATACTTTGTTTTGTAGGCTTATTTAATTTTAAATCTATCTAGTTAACAACGAAAACGCTGTTTACTTTAGTTGCATCGAGCCGTTTCGATTCACCTAATAGCTATCGGTGGTTCTTGAGCGTTTGACTGTGACAGCGTTGACGTAGTATTATTTATTGTTATAAACTTTTTCGTGGTCATTGAATTTATATCCGAAACATTAATTATTGGACATAAATACCGTCCCTCTAAAAATAAGTATAAAAGCAAACTAAGTTTTATTTAAAAAAATAAAGTTAGGAAGACAAAAATGCTGTCATACTCTTGGCTAATGAAAGCATATCAAACAGATACAGTTTTCGAAATATGATAAATATGTATGAAATTTAGTAATAAAAAAAATGGTAGTAATTTCATTAATTGTTTATTTTGTCTATTGCGTAAGTATTGTTTATCATTGCTGTGTCTTTTTGGTTTGTCATAAACATTTATTTTATATTGATTAAGATTTTAATTTAGTAAGTAAGTTTAATGATAGGTATTCGGTTTGTTTTATTGCAACTACTAAGTGCAGAAGATTTTTATTTTTGGTAAATTGTGCCAAAATGATTTTAAATAAGTTATTGAATTAGTAACGTTTTATTAAGTATGTTACCGTCGTTAAGTATCTTTTTTAAATTAAATTAATATATTATTAAGATGGTACTTTAATTAAGTTTTATTGAATTAGAAAAATGATTATCTCAAATACAAATTTTATTTTTAGCTATTTTAGATTTATGTTGGTTAGATGTACGCTGTGTTGAATGCCATTAGTGGAATTTATTTTTGAATGTTGGTTAACGTAATACATATATATAATAATAGTTATTTTGATCATTATAATATATTTACGTTAATGTAAATTGTTGAACATTTTATTCTAAATTTTACAAGATTTACATTTTAAATTATGTTATGAATAAAAGTTAATGCTTCTTAGCTGAGTTTTTTATTGAACCTTTTCTAATTATAGTTATTACTTCAGTCCATTAAGCCCTACTCTTGAGGATTGAACTCATTTTGGCAGAGCTCGCGAGACTCCCGAGTTCGGGCTTTAGGCCAAGTATCTATCAAATTAGCCTTTTTAGTGTCTTTGAATGCAGCAATAAATTTGTAAAACGATCATAGGGCAAGTCTCTTAACAGGATCATAATGTTTGTATGATAGTGTTTCATTGAACACAAAGTGAAAATAAAACTAATTCTTTATTAGGCAGTAATAGACACTAGTACTTGAAAATTATAATTATGCGCTTTAGGGAAAAGTATTGCTTTAACTTTAAATACGTAGGTGGGGCAGTGGTACCAGAGTTCGACACTTATGCCTCATTTTACCATTGACCCGTAAGTTTTAGGTGACCCCTAAGCCATGTTAGGTGACAGTTGTTGGAGCAAATCCGTCACCTAAAATGGTTTAGGGGTCACCTAAAACTGGAGTCAATGGTGAAAATGGCCATAACATTAAATTTATTGAAATCTTACTAGATGACAAGTAAGATTTCATGCTTTACTCAAAAATCAGTTGCTGACCCCTATTTTTTTGTTTATTTTTTTTCAAAAATTGTTACAATTAATGCTTACTTTCTAAAAATACATAAATTATGATCTAATTGTACCAATCTATTATAGACAAACACAACAATCACTTAAATTATAACCTCGGTATAAACTATAACTGAGTAGGTACTTATTTCTCAAAATACCTAAATGTACGTAACGAAAAGTTTGTTACGAAATAGTCCTAGATGTGACTAAATAGTAAACATTAGGCTTATTATACAATGGCAAAAATGTTTGACACCCTTACGAGTGTAATGTTCAAGAATAAATACTTGATCACGTTCACGAGTAAATAAGGCGACCAACATCAAGTATTTACTCGAGAATATGACGATAAGTTTTTTTATATTGCTTTATTAAGTGCTATCTCGACATAGTAAACCCACTCACAGCAGGTTTTTACTGATTTTCTCATTTAAACTTAAGAAGGATACGCAGATCAACAACCAATTAGAAAAAAGCTAATGTTGCCCGTGTTAAAAACTAAAGGATTCGTTCAGAAATTACGTGGAAGTAGAAATAATACGTAACTAAAGAGTAGTAACTAAATAGTAAATCATTACGACTCATTTTGTATTTCGCATTTAACTTATTTTTTTATCATGAAACCCCATGAAAAATTATTTTAATACAGAAACTACATTTAATCAAGGTCTGAAAAACACAAAAATGCACAATATTAAACTGACTTATCGTATTTTATGAAGTATAGACACACGAGGTGGCGAGGGTGGCAATATGGTTTTTAACGAAGCTTAAAAAACGTTGTTTTAAAAAAGTTTATTTAATCTCTAATAAGTCTGTGATTAGAATATAACAAGTTTTTACTATTATCACCATATAATTTTAAAGATTTACAAATTTCCTTGTCAAATATAGGTATGTATATTTTTTGTAACATATGTATTTTTTTTATTATTTCGAGGCACACTTTTTTTCCACAGATGTACTTACACCTTTTTTGAGAAATAATCAACTAATGAAACTAAAGAGAAAAAAATTACATGTAAGTATCCTTCTTACTGAAAAAGCTTGCCACTTTCGTTGCCACGGACTGAGGATGCACCAGCTCATTTAATGTACTCACCGTGAGGCACGAGCCTTCCCTATGGATGGAAAGGGAGAACGGGCCAGTACCAGTACCAGTGCGGATTGGTGGTTTTCAACGACGGTATGCTACTGTTGATGAAACTACTACAGAAAAAAAGCATCCTAAGTATAGCAAACTTCATTGAAATTGCTGATATAGTTATTCCCCCTTTTTTCTACTTTTATAAGTAGGTACCTATACAATGTATGCGAGTAGGTAAGTGTTCTAATAAATATTGTTCATTTCATTTTATTTGGAACGTCTGTTCTTCCATCTAAATCTCAGGCTAGGTATTCCTGCAAAAGTAGCCTAGTAGTAAAATCGGGCCTTGCCGAGCAGCCGTACTCGCGCTTTAATAGGTATTTAAACAAACTCTGCGAATTTATCTGCGAAATATTTAGTATCTATAGTTGAGTACAAAAATTAAATGTAAAATGTATCAGTAGTTTAGTCGTAATATTGAAAAAACATTACAAAAAGGGGTAACATTGGGATTATTTTCTATCGAGTGATGTTCATTGGATCTTGTAACTGAATGCGACTTTGACTAGATTAGATCCTTAACTAATAAATACATACTTTTTTCAGAATTTAAACTATTATTTTCTATGTCTCAGATGGTTTGAAAATACTGAAAAGCGCGACCTACCTAGCCTTAACTGTAAAGAGACTGTAAGGAAGAATATCCTGTAAAAAGACTGATGTTCTGGCTTCTTCACCTTCAAGACCTTCAAGTTGTCAATCAACACATCAGCATATAGTCTTGCGACTGATTGCCGATGAAGTTGGAAAAAGAAAAATACGTGTAATTTAATTTTCATGTCAATTTGTAAAAAAAATATTTTATTTGTTTACAAAAA
This sequence comes from Eudonia truncicolella, assembly GCA_949315975.1. Taxonomy (NCBI): domain Eukaryota; kingdom Metazoa; phylum Arthropoda; class Insecta; order Lepidoptera; family Crambidae; genus Eudonia; species Eudonia truncicolella. The sequence goes on from OX438830.1 coordinate 9,746,105, forward strand.
TTTCGAAATGCACCTATATTCAAACCTTAGAAGATTCAAACCTATGTCGCAATCGCGTCACATTGTCAGTTTTTCAGTCAGTTGTTCAGTCAGGAAGTCTGCTAGCGAATTAATAAAAAGAAAATTTCCACTTCGTATGGCTTTCCATGTTACGAATAAGTATTAATTAACTGTTGTAAAATTTCTTTTATTGTGCAAGGGGAGGCCACGGTAGTCGCTAATAGGTACCTGCTGCTGTTTATATAACGAGAACAAGCGAACTTTTTTGTGAAACCATATAAAATCTTGAAAAATTGAGAGCCTTTGTAAACTTATGAGTATGATGACGTTGGAGCTTTTTATTCATAATACAATAGGTGTAAGGAAAACAGAACAAACTAACAGTACCTAAGCATTTATGTATGTTTGTAACTACTATCGTCATTTTATGTGCTCCCTTGTTTTAAACAAATACTTACCAAATAGATAACAAGATTTTCCACATTTTTGCTTTACCCAGAAAGCCATAATACCATTGTGTACCTACTCTATTTTCCGTTATTGATTATAAAATCCATCTTATTACATTTTAAAGTTAAATATGCATTGGTGTTAACTAAGAGGTTAAAAGTTGCAATGACAATAAACAAAATAAACTTCCTTCATGAGGTGTTACGGCACATGTCATGTCATGTTATATTGTGGTTTCGGGCCCAATTACTTTCAATATTTTTTTGTAGAGGTATTCTGACCGGTTCTACGAGTAGTACTTAGTTACTACATAATTATATGGTTTTGTTAAATTATAACAAAATGCTAAAAAACAAAATAAAACCTATAAAGTGCACCTTTGATTTCCAATAAAATAAAATGCGGTGCCCGTTTTCCTACCAATCCATCACGTTAACGTAAACGATAATTAGTAAATACACATGTATTTTTGTACATGTTCTCGTATGACTTTGATATTAATGAATGAAACGTATAGCTTTAAACAAGCTTTAAACAATTCTAAGTAAAGTTCCTTTAACTGACCCTTTAATAGTACCGACGGCGACGCTTCGGTTTTCCTTATTTTCCATTTACATAATTGCACATTTTTATGATTCTCAAAACGAATATTTACTAACGTAATGCAATTAAAAAATTTAAGAAATCAGAGTAAAAACTTGGTTAATTATATACAAAACATACAGACTAGAAATAACACAAAAGCGTAATAAAACACCCGTTTTACCACCATAAGGTACCCACCTAATTCTATAAAATTAGCACCCACACTACAACAAAATATGATTAGGTAGTATTTTCAGCTTGGCTTCAACACTAAAAATTATGAAATTTTATTATAGTTTTGTAAAGTTAAGTACCGAGTAGCTGATTGTTTTTTTTTCTTTTGTTTACGCAAAGTTTTTAAGCGGCTATTTAGTAGTAAGCATCTAAACAGATATACAATTTTCCTAATAGAAAGATAACTCAAAAATCAAAATCATAATACCTATTTTATTTCATTATAACAATGTTTTATAAACATGTAATGTATTGGAACTTTGTAAGTATTAAGTTATATCTGTTTCAGGTAGCCCCGCTCCGACCAAATTATGAAAATTAAAAGCTAATAAACTAGCTAATGGATGAACGAAATGTTTATCAAAAATATTTACGTAATATGTCGAAAGGTATATCTTATATGTTTCAAATCAGTATAATGAAAGTTGTAATAAATAATATCCCTCATTACTATTATAACCACTCATATTGTAAAATGTATCTTTCCATCATTCAGAGAAAAGCGAAATGGATCCCAATCACAATCCACTTAATTTTTTCAAGATTAAAATTCATACGATCTGGCGTGCGATTTTTGAATCTCACAGGTGATCTCGAATTAAAGTGACATGAAATGAACTATGTAATATCATAATATTTGCATTATTTACAATTTGATTATAAAGATACATACCGTTTTAGAATTTCGAGTGTCAATAATAAGTTACCAGGGACTTTTAATAAGACAAAAAAGAGCACTCATAATTTATATCATAGCGTAAGAACTAGATCGGATCATAAATAACACCCTTGACCCCACAGTAGCACGATAATGTTCCTTAACGTTATGTATTACGTTATAGGCGTCCGGTAAAACCGGAAAAAAACTTTAAATACTTATAAGCAAAATAAGTATTTTTTCAGTCAGTTAAACATTGTTTTTAAAGAAGACACTCGGAAAAACTTTAGATAAGTAATATTAAGTAGTTTACAACGCGATACGTAGTTTTAGTAAAACCATATACAAAAAACAATCATTCCTATGGAAAACCCGTTTGTAAAATACACGCATGTTACCATTCAGTTAAAAATGTATCGCATCGTAGTACCATTGATATGTGGGTGTAGTTGCATTGTGCTAGACGTACGCAGCGTAGGTAGGTCGTGGGTAGGTGTAAGGGCGTTCGAGGAAGCCCCTTAATGCGGAGACAGCTCCGCTGGGACGCTATTGATCGTCATCCGCCGTCAGTGGCTGAGGCGCTCCTATTGATTCGCCGCAATCTGCATGATAACCCGCGCCTGGCTTCTCTACAACACACATTAGAGTACACTTACCGAGACATATTCACCCGCCGACGTATCTAATCAAGCCCCCTAACCACAATGGACTATTAGCGGGCACGTTTTGATCTGATTGAGTTTGTGCCATTGAAACCTTATTATTTATTGATTTGCAACTCTTTATCAATATAGTTTTGTAACTTTTTTTGGGCTACGATTGTGAAGGGCGTGTGTCTATGATACCGCGTTCGTAACGTTTGCGCTTCTTAATTGAACGCTCGTTTAAATTGTTGTGTGTATACAGCACTATTTATTAATGTTTGCCAATTAGCGCAGCGAGGCGTCATCGATAACAGCTTTAATTCTGAGGGCGGTGTGACTTCATTACTTAAATGGATGTCTCAAATTGAACTGTAGATGTATGGAAATTGTAGGGCAGCCAAATCCACTTTGCAGTAATATGATGAGTGTCTTCTCTGTAGCACTCCAAGTAATTTGTTCACTCTTTTTTGTCTTAAAATGTGAAATTACACGAAGTAGGCACATAATAATAATATATTAGCGTCGGTATTCAAACGCGGAGACGCTCGGGTTGAACGTGAAAAATTGTGGTTCAATCCCAAGTAGCGTAATTTTGCATCACATTTAGGCCCAGTGCGAGTTTTATTCACAATTTGATTACGTTAACGGAAACATGACATCTGTATGGATTTTTTAACTAATTTTTTTTGGCAATTCAAGCCTGACAGTCATGTAAAACATTTACTAAAATAAAAATACTTAGTTATGAATTGGATATTTAAAATCAACCACTTAGAAAAATTAGGCACTACAGATATTAGTTTAGAATCAATATTTTAATGAGGAGTAAGACTTTTGTTTAGCAACATGACTACAAATTAGTTAAACATTTTACAAAAAACATTTACTAAAATATGAATAGTATATAATAGTTACGAAATGGATATTTAAAACCAACTGCCAGATTAATACACATAAAGATAGCATAAAGCAAAAAAACGAAGATAACTTAACTAAAGAACTTAACATTAATTACTACAGATATCTATATTTTAATATGGAGTAAAACTTTATTGTAGCAACAAGTATGAATTAGTTCAATATTTTGTGATAAAAACAAATTTTTCATTTTATATTGAAGAAATGGCGTTTACCTACTTTAGAACTATACTGAAAATATTTTTGTGTAGGGTTTAATTTATTTTATAGAACAGTTTCTTTTCTTTTGATTAGGCGAAACATTACAGATAGTATTATTCTGACAACAGACAGACATGTTTTGATTCACCTACATTCAGCACTCAGTATGTAACGGCGTCTATGACTTTTAACTAACTGTGTGCGCACGCGCAATGCCCTGCTTTTGATTGAATAATGTTTCGAAATGAGTCCTTATTTTATAAACTTAATAGAGATTTCAAATTTATAAGCTTCTTCATGTCTGGAAATAGGTTAGAACTTTTTGATGAGCCTTAGAAATATGTACAGCTAGTGCTCTATTTTTTTTTTACAAGCTTTTATTTAGTTTCACCTGTCTGTTTCATGTTTGTTTGTGATCAAATCTTGCAGGTTAAATTTGATCCACTTCCCGGTTACCGATTGAGCTGAAATTTTGCATGCATGTGTAAATCGAATGACAATGCAAAATTATTATGACATGGAGCTGATCTGATGATGAAACCGGAAGGTGGCCATAGGAACTTGGTTGTCATAAGACACAACCCCATCGAGTTTGGACTCATTTGATTCGTCTTAACGAGTACTTTGGTGCTAGATGGTAACCAGAGTCTAATGATGGAGCTGGAAGATGGCTATAGGAACTCGGTAATTAAACGACACAACCCATTGAGTTTGGGCTCGCATGATTAAAAAGTTTTTTTTTTCTTTTAATTTTTTAATATTCTAAATCTAAAGGTGCAGTTGCAAACAACATCAAACGGTGCGAATCCTTGGTTATAAAGGCGTGCGCAAGCGCAGTACCCTGCTTTTTGTATGAATAATGTTTCGCAATGAATCCTAAATTTGGTTACATAATAGAATCTGTTGATTTCGAATACATATACCTTGTTTGGTCTTGGTCTAAAAAAGGTAATTTTGAAGTTAATATTAGCTCTATAAAAAGATTTTATGTTTTTTTTGCATTTACAAAACTATGTAGATAGATAGTTCAGCACATCATAGATAATTTAATTTTAGCTTAAATGAAATGGGTAATCATAAATAATATAAATACTTAGATATAATAATCGCAATGCTCTAGCAGGGTTCATGTTCATGTAACCCCGTTCTACCGTACCTTAATGTAGAGTAGAACGGGGTTACTTTTGAATCAAGTTTAACATTGATCACAGCTCCTGTTCTCTAAAGTTGTTTTCCACATGTAGTTTTACTGTATGAGTCTGGAGGAAATCGTACTAGAGACGCCTAAAACGCTAGGGATATTTGTAGCTACGTAAGACTAACGACTACGAGATTACACTTAGATCAAAAGTAACGTATCTACGTACTGAAAAAAATATTGTAATAACTTTTATACCATATGTGTGCAATAAATTATTAGAATTTTTTATTTCTATATAAAAAGGTACGAAGAACGAACTACATATACTAGAAAGAAACGACTTCGGATGAGATCGTCAAATGGGACTCGAACTCATGACCTTTCGCGATCCGGGCGACTGCTCTCTCAAAACAATTGAGTTTAATCTTAATTAACCATCAAGTTATTACAATTAAGTTAACGACGGTAAGGTCGTAGGTTGAAGCCTGAGGTGAAAGCACACTTCGGAAAACAACAATGTTGAACAACAATTACTGTTGTCATGGCAACATACTTAAATTAAATCGTGGTTACCACCAATCATATACCACTATAAAATAACATGTATGTCATCTTAGTCTGAGTCTGGTTTGACCACCAGCCTAACCACTAGGCCGCAGATAATTGTAAAAGCCTATAGTTACCACAATTATTTAATCATCATCATCATCAGCTCATTTTTGTCCCCACTGCTGGGGCACGAGCCTTGCCTATGGATGGATAAGGAGAACGGGCCATTAGCCACCACGCGGACCCAGTGCGGATTGGTGGTTATTAACGACTGCTAATGCAGCCGGGACCAACGGCTTTACGTGCCTTCCGAAACACGGAGGAGCTCGAGATGATACATTTTTGGTCACCCATCCAATGACCGGCTTTTGCGAAAGTTGCTTAACCTCAGCACTCGCAGACCAGGCGCGTTTACCACTGCGCCATCGAGCTCCTCGATTATTAGTAACTACAGAATAATCTTTTAGCCACGCTTAACGATCACACACATTACTTACAAGATAACATGGATTTATACACTACATTATATATAAAGAAAGGCTTTATTCCTGTTAAAAACAAAAAGGTTTAACATAAAATAAACATTTTATTTTTAAGAATGTTAATAAATAACACTTTAAAACTTATGCGCCTTTAAAAATAATGTTCAACTGAGTTTAACGTAAACAGCTTAGTCGATTTAACTGTCTAAAGTCACTCATGCTACTATTTGTTGTTTGTATCTCTCTTTATTTTAGGGATACATGAATAAAACAATTTTCTTATGGAAGTTCGGTATGTAAGTGACAAGAACAGTATGTATGACAGAGTTCATAACAGAGTAGTCTGGCGCTCTACAACATTTCTTTTTCAATGAAATGGTAGAGTTGTAATTGTAAATATTATCACCGAAACTATTGCTTAGTACCTACGAAGTAATTAATCAATGAATACCTTGACAGGCGAAATGTGCCATAAAACATAGTTTTAGGGAGGACAATAATTAAAGCTGTAGAACTTTTCGTAGCAAGACCCCCCTACGACGCTACGAATAATGTCTACGCGTAGAGACTACGAGTACTATCTATGATAATCAACTAAAAAAGTATTTGTATACCTTATTTAGAGCTATGAGAAGAGAAGTTCATCCTTATACTACAAGTAAGGGTAGGGAGTAAGGGTAGGGCACGCACACATTATTAGGTAACGATCAAAATCGGAGGAAATTAGGAAATTAACTAAACGCAGGAGCACTGAGGGATAATACTGTGCATTGCATTGCTATTAGAGACGCGAAGCTGCATTTTACTGTTTATGTTAATTGTTAAAAAGTTCGCGGGAAGATCTAATGGGGCGAAGGACGAAGGGCGCGGGCTGCGCGCCGCGCCGGCGATGTGGGTCACTGCCGCCTACGCGCAATTCGATAAAACTTCGCAACTATCAACACCCGGATATACCACTAATTCACTACAATTTACAGACATATTCCTCAAAAAAAGGCTAATAATGCTCAACAGAAACCTAACATCTGCTACTTTAAAAGTTACATCACCCTCAATTTATACTTTTGAATAACGATCGTTGTACTTCTGAGTGAACGAGCGCATCGCTCGCAGAATCTACGTTGTAAACACTATCTCCACTCCGCTATTTATATCACCCTAAAATATCTAGTGAAAGTGTGTACTAATTAATAGTGCAAAGTATCGATCAATTGTTTCACCAAGGTTCTAAATATAAAATTCCGTCGGGGAAGACAAAGTTCGCGCGCAATACGGGCGCAAGCAGGTAGTGGTGCGGCGGGCGGCGGGCGGCAGGCGGCGGCGGCGGCGGCGTATCGATTCCGCGGCGCCTTCAGTCGGCGTCCGTCGAGCGCCGCGCTGCGCCGAGCCGCCGGCGAGCGGGCGTCGCCCCTCCCTCGCGGCCCGCGCCCCGCCACTGTCGGATCTCCTGCCGTCGCCGGCAAACTCGAACGACCTCTTTTCGCTAACTAACGTCGCACTCGCGCCCGATTCCCGCCGCGAAACTGCGCTCGATCTCGTCGCGAGTTTGTACCGGCGAACTCATTGATACGCATTGCGATTTCAGGACTTTTAAATAATTAACTTGTTAATTTATTTTTGAGTATAGAAGGAACTGAAGTTCGCAGTTGTAAAAAAGTAGAGAATAACGAAGGATGTTTCGTGGTGGGATCGTGATGGGTTCGGGGTAGCGGTGGTTGTTGGGTGCGAGGTAGCTGTGATGTGGCGAGCATGCGGGTGCGCGGGCGCAGCGCGTGCGGCGTAGGGCCATGGACTGCTGCAAGTACGGCGAGTACCGCGCGGGGCCCGCGCAGTACGGCGGCGGCGGCGCGGGCGCGGCGTGGGACGGCTACTACGCGCCGCTGCCCTACACGCCGTACGCGCAAGCCTACTACGCGCCGCACGCGCACGATCCTTACGCGCGTTACTACCGCTACGACTATCCCGCGCACCAACCGCATTCCGAACATGTTTTGCCTATGGGTGGGTATTGTATCCGAAATAAGATTAATTAATATTTTACATGCCTAGCAGTAGTTTGTAACTTGGAATGTGCTTAACACTTTCTTCTTTGACGTTTAGTTATAGTAATAACGTATTTTTTTAAGTTGTCGTTTTTCTCTTACAATGCTATATTTGTATTGAAACCGAAAATAGTACTAGAAAAAAAGAGGACTAGTTGGTAGAGTCCGAATTACGAAAGAAGATTGGCTGGGTTCGAGTCCCAGTAGGTGGGAACCTAAATCAAATCGTCTTTACAACTGTTATTTAAATTGTTTGAGTTACTGTTTCTTGGCAGAACAACACACTGTATAAACAAAAGTTTGTGTTACATCACTTACTACACTGACATCTCATTACAGGAACGATACGCATCAAAAAATATGAATAGATTTTTATTTTGTACAAAATTGACATAATATTTGTATATTAAAATTGTTACTATTGTGACTAATTTCATGTAGTTACTAAATATAACGAACCTTAACCAATACATTCTTCAGATTGCAAAATCAGTATGAATTATTACAATATCAAAATGACAATCTTTATTGCTGTTACTTTAGTGAATATCCATACATACGCTAAAGTTAAAATATACCTACGCTAAAACAAAACGATGAAGAAGTTCAAAATGAGTCGAAGAATCAAAGTTTTAAAATCGTTATTTAGTTATCCACTTATCAAGCGACAAGTCTCAGCATCTAGACATAAAGTTGAACGTAATAAAATTACGGGCATAAAACTATTCGCGGCTCTGCACACTCGGCAGCGCCTCTGACGTTGCGCGTCTGAAATTTGTTTACCAATAACGCCAGAGATCGGAATGCGCGCGTGGCGCGAGCGACAATCTGAACAATGAAGAATGAAGTAAGAATTAATGTTTACGTTTGGGCGGATTTCTCGGTGCCGACGTCACGTGTCGATGCCGAGGGGGGGGGGGCGAGGGGGGGCGTCGCTCCACAGGTGGTTCCCCCCACCCACGCCGCAACACGATTGATCGCCCTCTCGCCACTCTACATATTGACCGGGGTACTAACGGCCGCGTTGCGATTCACTGCAAACTTCCTATTGTATGCGCGAAGTATGTTGTAAGTTGGCAATCGCGTCCGCTAATAATATTAGCGGCGAGTTTCAGTCGATAAAGAAACGGGTCATGCAAAGAACACGGATTATTCATTAGCACGCGTATAAGTAGGTTGTACGTGGTACACCCAAAAATGTGTTGTATAGCTGATGATTCGCAATACAAATGCCAATCGATAAATCAAACAAATGAGATAAAATCTGGATATTTTAAGAAAAAAACTAACTCTAATAAATAGAATTTATAATATATGTGTTCTGTAATCATATCAATTAATTTTGTTGCGTACATAATACCATGATATACGTAAAATGTAGCTTTAGGAGTCCCAGTCTTTTCCTGGCATACTAGACGCTTGATTAGATCGAGCCATGCGCTTCCACTCTGTACCAATATGCGTAGCTTAGTATTTATTGAACTAAATCTCACTACAGAAAAGATGAGAGATTTATAAGAGACGGTTTGCTGAAAGCCATTCCGCTGCATCCTGTCACAGTGCGTCAGTTAACACGATACAGCCTCTTAGTTTGTAAACTGCGCACGTTGATATTTATATAGCCTTGTTGTTTTAACTGCAGTATTATCGTATAAACAACAATAACAATCGGCAATTCAAAACAAGCCCGCCGAGTGGACAGGCGTCACTGCCGCCAGGTCAACGGTTACTGAATATGCAGATAGGAGTTTTTCGCGCAATTTCACGTCGCAGATAACAATTTATATTTTAATTTTGCGACGACGAGAATATTAAGAAATCAGTTTTATTTTTTTCCATCTTTACTTCACTTGTATATTTGCGTTTGCCGTTCCTCTATTTCTTTTCGTAAGCAGCGAAATATTTTCCGCAACATTAAAGTCAAATGGAGTTAGCCGCAGTTAGGAGAACGTAATGATGAATTAAATCAACTGATTTATTTTAACGAGTTCATATTTTTCTTAATAAATGCAGAGGGGCTTGGTTGCGCAGCAGTTTACGTACTTAGATAACTTTAGTAACAACTAAGAAAAGTGATAAGAAGGCTATCGTTGGCACTCTCAGACCCGCATTTGGGCAAGCAGACAAGCAATGTGATAAAGCAGAATGTCTTTATGTGCTGTTTACGTGCGAGCTAACTATCTAGCTCTAAGATTATGGTGTAGGCTTACATTTGAACGTCAAATAAAAAGATCTAAATGCAGGTTTATTAAATACCGAACCTAGCTAAAAATGCTGCACGGCGGTAGATATATATATATAGGGTCCTACCACAGGCTCAATGTTGTTTGCTCAGGATTGATGGGGATCATGATGAATGATGACAATTATAGTCAATACATGATACTCTAATTAAACTCTAAGCCAAAGCCCCTCAGTCGTTATGATGTGATCGAGTTACAAACATAATAATGTCATATTTGGCTAAGCTATCAAACGATTTAATCCATCGTTTACATAATAGTTGGATAGTAGCCCAAATTAAAACTTATATACCTACCTAAGCAAATCAAATCTTATCAGTTCTAAGCATGATTAAAAAAATATTAAAAGTATATTTTTTTATAATAAACATATAACTTACTTATTTCGTAAAACGTAATATATCGTAAATGCTCATAAGGTAAGTATGGAAGATTTTATGAACTGATATCTCTCCTGTGTGAACGAAAAGCCGTTTATAGAAGCAGCGATGAGACATCTGTGGAGAAGTTGGCGAACTAATGATGATCTTAAGGCCTTTGGAAATCCTTTTCCCGACAAAATGTTAATCCCGTCAATTATAATTTGTGCTCCAAGCGTACGCTAAGCTGTTGGCACTGCATGGTTGTGACCGTAAAACTGACTTCGTTAAAACAACCCACCTGTGTGGTGGGATATGGCCCGAACGCCTTATATGCTATAGTTATTTTACATACATACATACTCTGACGTCCTTCTCCCAAAAATGATCGAGTCAGAGTATCGAAATCAACAATTTTGGGTATACTCGACATTAGTGATAGATAGATAACATCAGCGATGGGTTGCCTGCCGATCGCCTGATGTGCGAGTACCTTGGAGCCCATGTCCCTTAGTCGGGTTTTACGTCATGCAAGGGAAATTAATTAGCTGATAATTCTTTTCACGTCCCAAACCAGCATGGGATTAGTTAATTCGATATCAGTAATTGTCCCATGGCTGGACAAAGGGCTCTTATCATTGAAATTAAGTCATCGTTACAATTAATGGGGGGATTGACCACCCGTTTGTCAAATGCGGGTTGTTGATCACAAAACCGAGCTGTTCAAACAATCGAACAATTTTGAAACACACCTTGTGCGACCGAACGCAACGAACCCAGAACCTACAAATATCAGAGTCGTGCGCTTTTCCACTTTACTACCGATGCATCGAAGCGTAATATAATAATATTTAACCAATAAATTATATGAGGCTGTCATTTAAATTATCTACTGACCAATAGCGTAGTTAGGCCGATACAGACCGTCCGTATTGTTGTAGCGGGATACTGTTAACAATGTTTGTGACAACACTGAATTTAAACATGTCACAGTGAGCCGATCCGACGTTGTATCACATGTTTATAATGTGACAGATACGGAATATTCTGCAGACTAGATGGAAACGGTAGTTAAATTAATATCTTGTTATATCAACATTGACAATACAGACAAGGTTAGGTTTACTTGTCCATAATAGATATTGTAATTTCTGTGGGGGCTTACGCAATTAATGATGCACTGTCTTATGTCTTTATCATTAAAAATATTATTTTAAGCCTGTTTCTCTGTAGCAAACTAACAAGTTTGAAAACAAAAACTATTATAATTTTGTAATGAACTTTTGAAATGATTTGTTCTTCAATGTTCAATCAGTGATTGATAATTCCGTATTTCTTCTGCGATTTGCATGGCATGTTTTGCAATTTTTCTGCTGGTCGCCAAGAGATGGCAGTCGTAACTCTCAATTAACTTTACTAGCAATAGACTCGTGGTGGACTTTTTTGTTTGGGTCACCTCGTTTGAGATTGAGAGTTTCCAGAAATTCCAATGTTAACCATGACGACGCTAAAACAATTGGTTCAATGAAATTTTAATACTGCATTGAATGTTGCATACTTAATAATACTTCGTTAAGAAATTTAATGGACATGGTTCCATTTCAACATAGTTACATGCGGTTTTATAAATAGGCATATTTCATTCTATGACTGGAGGAGAGGTGATTACTTGTCCTCAGCACTAACAGTTTACGACTGATGTATATATATCCAGCTAAATAAAAAACAAATGGATGTGTTATAAATGTTGTAAATTATTCCATTATAACTTATAATGGATAAGCGAAATAGTTACATATAACTTACCGAGAAATGTATTTAGTCAGTTTCTGCGAGTTGATGCCGTATGCGTTGAAATCTTTTTAAAGCAACTTATTGTAATTTCGCGCGAACCGCTATGTAGCTTCTCAAGGTTAATAATAAGATTTTTTTTATTAATCCTAAACAAGCTTGCACCTGCGCAGTCAGTTGCAAAAGTCTTTATCTCGCAAGCCTCCAGGGACATTGTATTTGACGGCGATGAAAGTTAGCCTTTATTAATATGGGATCCCTTTATTTTCTATATTTTGTCAAATCAGTTTAGTAGTTCTAGAGATTCTTTAGCCCAACTTCATCCGCTACTGGGTATAGGTCTCTCTTTGCTCTATTAACTCTACCTATCCCCCTTTAGCTTTAGACGTAAACACCAACTACATATACAGTATTTTATAACGTAAGGTTTTTTTTTTATATAAAATAAAATTACCAACTTCTTGTTCACAGATTATGGTGCGTACGCGTCCAAAGAGGTGCGCGTGCGACGCGCTCTCTCGCGCAGGGAGCGACCCCTCCTACCCCCGCAACACCCTCATACACCAACAGTAAGTCGACAATTTTAATTTTTTATAATTACATCTTGATTCATAAAAAATGGTGGAACCAACCCACAGCTCCGGTGATTGTTTATAATGGCCCGGGATCATCTTGGCGACACGTGAGGAAAAGTGCAGGAGTTTTTTTGGGTATGCTTACTAAAAACCTTCCCCTTGACGGGGACGGGGGGAGTCCCACAGTCCCACATAATGATCTGCGTCTCTCCTGGCGCAGTCGTATGGCTACTGCATTTTCTCATTAAACAAAAACAAAAAAGGTTACTTACCCGCTTTGTCTGATTTCCAATTGCTATTTTTTATGTGGGAAATCTTGAATCCAGCAGTAGCACGTTTATAGGCTGATGATGGTGATGAGGTTAAGTAAGTAAAAGTGAATACCTACTTACTTGCCCTCGACACGAGATGGCGCCACTATTTTATATTCTGTACGTTTCTCGGAGTTTCAGCAGCCTTATGCTGGCAGCGCTGAAAGTACTTGAACATCCCACTCCTTCAGCGTTACTAGTGATGCCCGACCGGCCGCCGCCCACTCGGAACTCCCAATTTAGTAATAGTAGTCCCACTTAGTAGCGATCGAACTTTCCCCCATTCGTTCAACGGAGTCAAACGACGAAGTTGTACTGACATTTTCGTTAATATCAAATAAAGCTTACCTACCCGAACATAAAAAATTCATCTCATAATTTTTGATTAAAATACAGTTTAAAGAGTTCAATTCATGAGCCAGCTACATACAAGCATTATACGACCACCACTTTAAACGTCTGACCTAATTTAAAAATAAACTTTGTATAAATATACATTTTAAAAGTATAATCTTAACACATAATAGATATTAGTTTAACAGTAACGTTAATGAAAATTAAATATCATTAGGAAAAAAAAATGGCCATTAATACCTAGTTCTAATATGAGCCTGATATCCTATCTATAAGCTTGTTATACAATTTAAATAACAAATGTATATTGAGAAGTGATAAAATGGCTCTAAATATTACCTTAACTGTAAAAAGTATACAATTACTTCATATTGTATAAGTTTCCAAACTCCTAATACTTAGTACTTAATCTAACGTGAAAATACAAAAAAAAACTTCTAAATTACAACTCCTACACAAACTCAGTTTATTGCATTACAAACATGATACGATAAACACAAAGCGAAAAGGCGAGTTTAAATTATGTAGGTCAGTGTCAAAGGACAGTCGACGTCCCCACGAACGATTCCTTTGTTGCACTCTAATATCAATCATACGCACTTATGTTAAAGCTTAAAGTCATACAGCATTTCAGAAAGTTGTATTTTGATGCGAAACATTCCTTACATTTGAGCGGTGGATGGAAATTATTTCATTCAGTATTCGAGTTGAAAATGTTGAAAACTTTAATTGGGATCTGACAGTGAACGTTCATTGACTCTGTCTAATGAATATTTTACTTGTGGATATGTTGGCTACCTAATCGACTTTTGTTCGACTATGCGTGCACGCGAATCCGCATGCATTAATGTTTATGTAAAAACTTTTAAATTTTAAATTTACGTTTTGAAATTACTAATGCAAGTAGTTAATTTATTGTAAAATTTTAGTACATAAATATTGTTGTTGTTAATAATATAGTTAATTAACATAATTTAATTAAAACTTTTAATTTTCGCTTGAAATTGCGCGCAGTCATAAAATATTTTTTTATGTCTGCGCGCAATTAAGTAAGAGTTAGGTTAACTTTACTTGCCATTCTATTTCTACATGAGAAATAACATATTATTTATAGGTTCTGATGATAATTATATATTGACCGAACGGATATATTTAACTACAGGGAACGTTGACAAATAATCGACTTGAAAGTGGTATCATTACGGCGTCATATTACAAGACAAGTGAGCGGCACAAAGGCGCTAATGAGGGCGGGGGAAAGCCGGCGGAGGCGGGGGGCGGGGCGGGCCGGCGCGGCCGTGAGAGGAGGCACAGTAAACAGATCTATACAGTATCTTGGCTTGTGACGGCTCGATTCTAGCTTGCGCACGCAAACTGAGGGACTGTGGGTTGAAATAGGGCTTTCGATTTGGAAAAGGGACGACGGGTTGTTGTTTTATTCCGTAAACTCTTGTGTTACTTAGGAGTTTTTTAGATAGGATTATACTTTTAAATGTTGATATTTAGAGAATAAACTACTTACTACAATTTTATAAATTATTTTAATCATATTGTAAATCCAAATTTGTAATTATGCTGTTATTTCTTAATCGAGCGCCGGTAAATGAACACGTTAAATAAAATAAATAAATAACTATATGTAATAATCATAATAATAAATAATAGTATAATTTACTAAATGTAACTGATTTATTTCAGACTTTCAGATAGATTGCAACTCGAAGTACGGTAAAAATTATCGTGAGAAAGTTTACTTTTTCTTTTATTTCTAAACCACAATGATAAAACGCTTAGTCTTATTCTAATTAGCTTACTACTGGCTATACTAGCCAAACAAACTTAAAACCACATAAGTATAATGTATTATTTACAATTTATTAGTCCCGCACACTTGTTTATTACAAAGCTCACCTTTGTATATGTCCTGTGTAACGTGTGTTGAAATGTAATTTCTTTGCACAATAAACGATTAGTAAAATAAACCAGGCAGGATAACTAGAATAAACTTTACAAAATAAATATGATAAATCGTTGTTAATTTTTCGAAAGTTCTTAATTTCTAGAGTTGCATTATAATATTACAATAATTATTATATATTATATTATTACGGCATCGACGTTAACATAAATACACGGAATAATAAACATATTATTAAGAATATACGTATAAGTTCACTATGCATTTGAGGTACTGCGTCCCTTTTCACAGCGGCAACCCTGAGAGGTGGAGGTGCCCTATGAAAGCTGTCAGCGGTTGATTTTTCCGAGTGTCGCGGGCGCGCGCTGATCGATAAGTCACGTGGCGCGCCGCTCGATAGTTAGCCTCCGCAATTCTCTCGTCGCCAGTGCTCACTTTCGAGCGTTTCGTAAATAAGTACGTGGTGCGGAACTTTTTATTAGATAGTTTTCGACGCTTCTGTTGTTGGTGATAGTATTATGTAAAGGCGTTGGATTTGATGCACGAAAGTAAAATTTGCATAAAAAATTTAAGTCATTTTGAACTGTTAGAGACTATTAAATGTTTCGTAAACTTGAATGAATATAATATAAAGTTATGTAGTTGTTTTTTTTAATAAACAAATTTCAAAATTCTTACGCCTATGCAAATATAAATAAAAATATAAATAAAAAAAAAACTATATTTAAACACCAACATGGAATATTTAATGGTTCTGAGCACGTAAAATAAACAACGTTTTCCGTGTTTGACATTCCAGCGTGTTATAATTGTGCGGGTCAACGTACCTGACTACTGAGTATTAATATTCCCACCTATTATTATCTTCGTATCAAGTTGGTAATATAAAGTTTTTAGCTTTTAATGGTCTCTCAGTCGTAGCAGCCGTAGCAGCGTTCGTAGTCACGTAGCCAACCCGTTTGGCGCTACGAATTGTAGTAACGAAGTTAGCACCGAAACGAACTTTGGAAACAGATACGTTTCAATGCAAAACTTTATTCAGTCACGTCTGCGGATTTGATCGTTCTTACTAAGATGTTTTTATTGAGCACTTTGTAGAATCAAAAGGTGAACGAGTTAGTTGTTTGTTTGTTTATACTGTATTGTGTTTGTTAATGTCTTAATTGTATACAACGTTGTTTTATATTGAAGCAGACCACATTACGGTATAATAAATATTACTTTTACCCACCTTAAAAATGCAAACTAAGTCTTAACAAAAATTGTAGTAGTCAATCAGAATATCTCCAAAAAGTGGATAAAAGGAGTGTAGGTACTTAAGCAAAAGTTAAAAATATCATAATTATTTTGTTTTGCAATAAAAAAAGAGTAATAAATGGAAGGAGTTCTTATAATGGATTCAATAAAAAAGGTAACCACGAGTTCAAAACTTTGTTACCCTTTGAAATAGGAAGGTTGACGAAACTGTACAAAGAGTTTGCAATATCAATAAAAAGGAGTTCTTAGTATTTTTCTAAAACAATTAATCATGTTTTGTTTAGTTTCGAAGTTAAGAGTAAAATGAGCAAAGAGTTATTAATATCCATTACAAAAAAATAATTTTATGCTATTTATGAAAAAAAATAATTGTGTTGTTTGTTTCGTTTGCAATAAAGAGTAAGACGTCCAAGGAGCTTTTAACATCAATATAAAAGAGTTTCTTCGTTTTTATCTTAATGTTTTCCTCGGTCGAAAGTCGCCAGTCGCGACTGATGACGGATGTGCAGCGTGCACGGCGAGCTGTGACGGGCATCGATCGGCGCAGCCCGCACCTCTCCCACGTATCCGAGCGTCTGGTTACACCGCTGTCACGGATCTGCACCGACGTCACACTCAAAACCACTAATAGACAAGTAGAGAGGTGTATGAAGCGTCAGTTTTTTCTCCAGCAATTTTATTGGTACTTAGATTATTTAAAATTAAGTAAAAGGTAATAGGTTTTAAATTAAGTAATAAGTAATAAAACTGAGTCATTTGCACCTAAGTATTAAGTATTAAGTCGTTCTTGTTTTTTTATTTTAAAATAAACTTTTACGTAAAAAATAGAGACAGCCGCATTAAACATAAAGTTTTCATTAAAAATTCAAAAAAGTATAAAGTGGGATGAAAAAATATAAAGGAAAATCGGTTTCATTATGAAAAAAACTGAGGAAAGCAAAGGTGTAAAAAATGCTGCACTTGCTCGATCGCTTGACCGCTCATCATACGCAACTTTGTTTTGAGATAGTATTTGCAAAGTTTTGCGGGTCTCCAAAGAGAAAGAGAGGCGTCAAAGGGTTCCTTAGTAATAAAACGAAGGATATTTCGTCAAACATGATGAAGATTCAGATTATAAAAACGAACTATAAAACACTGTTAACTAATTTACTGCCAAGTTTTATCGCTGCGCTAGAGAATAGTGACAAACAACAGCTTGCGCGCGCTTCACGTCTCTATGCAAGATAAAACTTATGGATCTGTCCCAATAAAAAATGGTGAAATTATCTTTGTGAATATTCTTTTGTAACTGAATCGCTGTATCTTGGTAAACCGCTGAGATGACGACGTATCCTGAGAATTACAAAAGTGAAATAAATTTTGACATTTCTACACAAAATACGGCGGTTTTTCATAGATGATAATATACTTCCTCATCCGGACCTTAGCTTTAATGTATAGGGTTTTATTTTGTGATACATTCTTTGAGAATTTTTGTCGGTATACACGAAATTTGCAGTAGCGGGAATGTTGAAACGATTATCCCTGACATCATATAAATATGATATGCTGTAAAAAATAGAATTACAGAAGTTTGACAAAACCGAGAAAGGTACATGTTCCGCCAGGTTCCGCCGGACAAAATATCAAAATGAACATTGTTTATAACACATCTATTAAATTTTCGTTGTCGTTACAATTTATATATCGGATTTTTGAAAGAGTATCTTCGGATATCTATTTCTTATGCCCAATGATCACTTGATAACTTTAAGCATTCTTAAACAATAGAAGTAAATAGAACACGATCACTGATGAGTAACACGATTTTATATTATGAATTCATAACAAATGACGTGCGCGATGATAGTCATTTGTCAGCGTGGAACGTGCATTTATTATTTTGAAAATGTAACGATGTACGAGTATTCTCAGCGAATTTAAAGCCTCCTTACATACCGTCCTTTTTGATAGTGTGGATCGACCCTAACGGTTCGATGGTGTGAAATGCCGTAGTGCAGAGTGACGGGCATCGATCGGCGCAACTCGTGCCTGAATGATCTCTTGCACCTACCGTATCTATACATGCTTTCACGGCTACCTCATAGCAATAATCGCGAAGTTATTTTGAATACTAGTAAATTTTTATATATCATCTTGAACACTGGTAGGTTTATCGTTCATATTGAATAGAAAACTGTAAACTACTTTTAGTTAAACATTATAGTGAAAATTTATTAATTAAGACAGATTTGTCTTAACATAATAATACTAACTTCCTATTGACTACTAGTGACCACTAGGAAGTTAGTATTATTATAAGCGAGGTCAAATCGTACAAAAAGTGATTTCGCTAGCAATTAAAGTATTCTTATATTGTGATGAATTATATTAATATTTTAACGAATTGGAACATTTTAAAAATTAAATAAAATAGTTTAAATTTAATATTAAAAAACGTTTTAATGTTTTGTTTGACATTTTCAATAAATTAAATATAAGATACTTTAATAGACGATGCCGTTGAACTCTAAAGTACGGCGTTGCATTGAAACACTTCATTGCAAATAAAAAAGGCTCTAAACGTTTAAAAACTTTACTGAACTACAAAAATAGAAACTTATTTCAAATGTATTGTTTTCTAAAGTTTACGCGAACACTACACATTGAAATTATATATCCTCCATCCAACCCGGATAAACGAAACGAAACGTCAGGATAAACATTAATTAAAAGTAATGTGTAAAATAAACGCGAGTAGATCCGTAATAGTTGTTTTATTTCAATTATTTCAAATGTGTACAGACTCGCATTGTTTTTTACAGTTAATGTAGTGTTTGTGCACTACAGAACATAGTAAAACATTTTATACGGGTCTCTTCGCGTTTCATTCGCATAATATGTGGTTGTAACCTGACGTTTCGAAACTTTTGTAGGGTCCGTGGTTCGTTTCCCTGTGACCACGGACTACAGACTGCGAAACGTGTTCGAAAATCAGACTAAAATAATTACATGTAAAATAAATGCCGGTAGGTATGTATAGAGAGTTTCATTATACTTAACTTAAACCATTATCTTATCTTATCTTAGTGGGGCCTGCTGAGGTTTCCCTCTCGCAGTAACACTTCGACCCATCGGGATCTTTTGTGCAACCCCATCCTTACACTTCTTCCTCTGTAAAGATATATAAGTTTGGCAACGTCCTTAAGAGGACATACTAAGGTCGACTGAATTGAAAAATATGTATGAAAAGTAGACAAAATCAACGTTTCGTAGTCCCCTGATTCCTCCTTCAAAACTGGAACGATTTAATTACTTTTTTCTTAAAAAATTAAAGAAAGGCTTTGGCTGTGTCCCTATGTTTTTCTTTTTTTTATTTAAACAGCGGAAAATCTAGCCAGTTTTTAAGGTTTTTAAGGGTTCATATATTTTTTAGTATATATTTTTTTTAATTTTGAATTAAAAAGTAATCAAATCGGTCTAGTTTTTGAGGAGGAACCAGGGGACTACGAATTGTTGATTTTGTCTACTTTTCATTCATATTTTTCAATTCAGTCGACCTTAATATTTCCTTTTCAGAGGAAGGAGGAGTCCCATTCTTTTTCTAGCCACACATAACTTAAACCATTAATAATCATACAAGATTCGTAAAAGAACTTTAAATTAATTAATTTTAACTTTTTATTTTTTTAAGTGCTTGGCTGCGCTGAAGCTAAATTAAATATATTTATAAATTGTTTCAACGTATTTTATAAATTTTAAAAATATTTAATTAATGAATTGTTTTCGAATTTCATTATAGTGCTCGTAAGTTAGTTCTATACAATCAATATGATGAAAAGATTTCAAGGACATAACTTAAAGATAACTAGCGTCCCGCCCGCAACTATGTCCGCGTGAATAATGTAGCCTCATCTCCCCACAGCCGCTATTCGACATTCCAACTCTAGACTAAATCTAGTGTATTATTATAAAATATTAATTTAAACTTTCTGTCGAAGAGGGCGGGAGGGAGTTAATACAAAGGGAGGACAACGCTTTTATAAAACTTAATAATTCTGACAAATTTGACTTTGATGATCTACAGTTCAGTTTGGTGTTTGAAATGAAGTTATATATGACAGAAACAAAGCACGGAATTCCAAGCTTGTACCACAGTCTATTTAATCTCTTCTTGTACTATGTTTATTAGTAAGGCCTATAAAAAATCACGTTCCGTTGTAAATAACGCAAACTGCTTATCCTAAGCGTACGGTTGCCAAACCTTTACGTACCATATGCCCAGTTAACGATAAATCATGTAGAACATTTTATTTCAAAGTTGATCGCAACAATTCTATCGTAACAAATCAAATAAAGTTGCTACTTTATTACTCGTTTTCGCCTTGATGATACATAATAAAGATTTGTGAAACGGTCATTGTGCTATATTGTGTCATTATCGTAACATATATATTACTCATAGTACCGAAACATTTATTTCGACAGCTCTATGTGTTAATACTATTAGTAGCAGCAAGCGAGACCACCGTAAATATATTTTTTAATTTAATAATAATATTTTTAATATTAAATAATCATGTACACACGCCTGCACATCAACCTACCACAAATTGTCAAATTTCCTCAATAGACTTTGAACTTAATGATGATGAATGTTATGGTTAAAAATGTATTGGATAAAGACAGTTTTGGATAGGTTGATGTGCAGGCGTCTGTACAACATGACAGTGTAAATTAAGGCACCGTTGGAATTGTATTACATAATTCCTTAAACTGTGGCATCGCATAATTTAAGTACGCACACCAGCATAAACTATCAAAACCGTGTTGTTGCAGTTGTGAAAACGAGACATGTGTATATACGCCGTTCGCAACATGCCAATATTTCGGCACAGTTGCATGCGCCATGATCACGGATGTATTGAATTTATGCGGGTGGGGGTTTTTAAGCAGACAAAACGATCTACCCTCTTTTTGAGTATTTTTTTTGTACTACTGTTTTCCTACATTACCTACTATTTATTCGAACTTGTTCTGATCACAGATCACTACATGATGATGGCGTAAACTGTGCTGAAATATAAGATACTCACAAACAACAAAACACATGGCAATGATCGCGTTAATAATAAATAATTCTTGCTAGAGAGGAATACTATGATGTTTTAAAAAGTTACTATAGCAAGACCTGTATGTTTATTCCACCTAATATCCATCTCCTTATATGAATGAAGAGAGATATTGGTTGGAAAGTGTGAGCGTGTATATCATGTTATATGGGGAAGTCGTAGAGCTGACGATCGCGGACGACGCCCGTCTCGTACCCTGAATCGATACGCGCCGGGACACACCGTTTGCGCCATCGACCTCACCTAATCATTGGTACAGGATCGTAAATTCTTTTGCTATCTGAAATAATGCGTGTGAAATATGTATAAAAAATGTAGGAAGTAATACTTTAATGTTTAATAGTTATTTGTTTACGATTTGTAACGTTTAGGATGAAATTGGTGGTGGAATTGCGATACAGAATTAAATAAATATTTTGCGATGTTATTTTTATATTATCTAGTATTTTTTTGTGGTGAGTTTTAATTTGTTATTATTTTTTAAAGTCCACGTGGTCATTTAACATTGAAATAAAATATTTAATACGTGTAATGGTTTTTATTGCCTATCATATTGACTTTGCGTACGGTCACTATGACAGTAATGCCTAACACTTTATACTGTAACCGTAAATACATTGAGATACGAGCCCCAAACGTTAAAAAATATTTAAAAAGTGTGTTCGTAACTCGACTCGCAAAAGTATATACCATTAAGTATGTACTATTAATAATTTACAAGTATTTAGTGTGAATAGCATGCTTAAACGAAAGTAAAAGTAAATCAGTTCTTTAAACAAATATTAATTAAACGAAAAGAATTTGTCAACACAAACTTTTTTTGTTCGGATTCATCATTTTATTGTAACAACAATAATAACAGTAAATTTTAATAAAAATTTAAAAGCCATGATGTGAACGGACTTATATAAATTTACCTACTTTTCAACAACTCGCCACTTTTCTAGCTTGTAGTTCAAATGTTCAATAGGGATCATCTCAAGGCTTTGAGGACTCTCCAAGGTCCTCACCTTCCATAAACTTCCGGTGGCGCTGTCAAGGCTACCTGCAGCGAACAGCGAAAATCAATAAAACCTTCCTCTTGGCGGTTATGTAGGAGAGTTACTGTTGACAGATACTCTTTTATTTTAGCAATTAAAAAATATTTACTGTTTTAATGGTTAATACTTGCTGAAAGTCAATGATTTTTAGAGCTCAAACCGAAGTCACTTATCGGATATTTGTCCATTGCTTGATGATGATCAAATGAAAGATTTAAATGTAAAAAACCAAATTTATATTGTTTCTAGTGTATCTAGTGTAGTACCTTTATTTATATTAAAGTTAGTAATAGGAAAATGTGATAGAAAATATTTATACATATACACTCGTAGCAATACGAAGCCAGTGAGTGTATATCGATCACTGATAGGAAACTTGCACGATTCGCTACAAACTGTCGACGTCACTTTCTGGGGCCTAATTAAAAAAGCATTGTTTCTTTGTGTAGACATATACACACACTTGTGTACACTCACATATATAAACTGTAAGACGAAGTTCTGGTTAGGTCTATCTGAAACTTATTGCGTTATGCGTTATGCGTTATACGAAGCTTTTGTTTTTTGTTCTTGTTTGAGGAAAAACGGGTATTCGCTAGGTGTATTAAAAAGTAAGTTGAGCTGTGCTGATATGGAAGCCATTAATAAAACTAATGTAGGGAATATCTCAAGCTTTGTACTTGTAGATTTATCGCGTGAACCGAGTGAGCGGAGCGCTAGCGAAAACTTACCCAATAATACATTTGTCTTGTTTTACAAGGTCATTCTTTTTAATATTAAGGAAAATGCTGTAAACTTATATGTCGGATTATGTGGGATGCTTGAACAATTTTTGCAAGGCGTAATAAAAAAATATCTTACTCAAATTGGCCTTAACGGTAACATTTATATCTTGTTTTTTTTTTAACTTGAACTCTTTTGTTAGTGTACTGTTAAACAAAAAAAAATAAAAAGTAAAAATGATCGTTTAGCTCGTAGTTAGTATTAAGCTGAAGTGGGCTAGTTCGAGGCACAGCTTTGTGTTTTAAACCCACAAATCTCGTTTGCGTTCTGATCTTTATTCAGAATCGTAATAAAATTTTAATTTTCGGCATGATACTTACAAAGATGAACATAGTTGGACATCTGGGGAAAGTTAACAATAGCTTTACAAAAAGAAATGTGATATAAAACTGTAATTAACCCTTTAACGGGCATAATATGTTTGAATATTTAATTGGTTTCGTTCGTTTAGTTTTTAGTTGAATGCTATTATTCTATTTAATATGAACTCTTTACTTTTCAGCCTCCATTAGAATGCGGGATCAACGGCCGCAGTCCGGCGTACTGCGAACCGCAGATGTGGACCCACTATCAGGTAACTAAATGGGAGACTGACTGATAAGAATTATGATAAGAGTAATTGTAAATAAGATTCTAAAATTACAAAAAAAACAAATGTTGAAAAAATTTCCACGAGCAAGACTTGAACCTGCACCTTTCTGACATACCAGGTCAGGTGCTCTTCCAATTGAGCTATCGTTGTTCTAACCAGCCCGCCGAAATTATTCAACACCATTTACTTTTTACTTTGAAAGCCAAAGGCGCCCATTCAATGTCAACAATCATAATATTTTTACAAATACTAAAGATCAGTTAAGAAGTAGGCAAGCCATTAAAATATATTTTTATAAATAAATTATTATTAATCCTGCTCGTGGAAATTTTTTCAACATTTGTGTTGTTGTGATTTGTATCGCAAAAAAAAATTGCGTTAAAATTATATAAAACAAAAACAAAAACATTTTATTCTAAAATTATTATATAAATATATAAATTATCATAGTTTACATATGACCACAATTGTGTATACTGATGTCTATAGAACCCGTACATATATGCCTGTAAGCAATTAAGATGGTGAATTTATTAAATCGTCACGCTCGATGAGCTAAGCCAAAGCCTAGAAACCATGATAACAACAACATCAGAAATATAAAATATTCTTATATAAACATTTACTTATCAGGACATATCTTGTCAGAATGTAAAGTCCTGAAATACCCATACATTTTTTATGTGAAATAAAAGAGTCTTAGTAACGTATGCTTTATTATAGTTAACTTTCCACCACCACAACGTAGGTATTATATGACCGTATTCTAATTAGGTAGTGTAACAAGTATATGTGTGTAGATGGGCGTCCTTGGCGGCGGCGGCTGGAATGGCGCCAACCCCACGGGAGGGACGTGGGCTTCGCGGGGCTCGTGCTCACGCGAACACGTTCGATATCCCTCTGACTGTCGCCAAATAAAGGTACATACTACTGCTATTCTCAATCTTATATACTAAAATCACGCTACGATGTAAATAAAATATAAATTTTCATGTCTTTTCCAGGGTCCACTCATCCACGCGCAGAATCAAGCTTGCTTGCAAGATGGTAGATCAACGCCTTATAGAGCTTACGAGGAGTCTTCTTACAACAGAGAGGGTGGTGGGAGGCAAAGAGCTACGCCAGAGTTTCCACCCGCGGGCCCGGCGCCTGTGGAGCCCGCAAGAGGGCGCGATCGAATCTATCTCGAGCCACGGCGCTCACCTCCCGAGGAGAAACGACCGCCCGTCGTACCACTGCCTGCATTTCAGCAAGCGTTCGGCTCCACCGAAATAGGAAAATTCGCGGAAGCGTTCAGCCGCGCGGAGGTAGCACTCGAAGAAGCTAGCGACAATTTCCCGTACGAACCCTTCTCCGAGTGGGAGAGCCCGCCCGAGCCGCAGTGGTCGTCCCAGCCCGCCTCGCGCGAGATCAAATGCGAAGACAACTATTGATGCGTCTTCGCGCTAGCATTAAGTCCAGGCGCCATCGCCTTAGCTAATTAGACATTTTTTAGTTCCACCACCATGTTGCCAAAAGCGTAGCTACGACAAGTTCGATGTTATAGAAACTTTAGGATGTGATACCTGTTTGCCGATGCGTGCGAAAAAGTTCAATCGGAATAATGGTGTGGCGATTAATTTATATATACATTATAAAGTAGATTATTAATTAGTTAATCCCTTTAACTAGTTTTAGAATGATCATAAAAGAAGTGTTGAAGCGAGTAAAGGGATGTAACGGGAACGTAAGCTACTGCATTGTATAGGATAACAATATGAATCATGACTCAATGTGCCTTTATTCGGAGAACCCGGCCGCAGGTCGCGCGGCGTCTCGCCCCGCCAGCAGAGCACATATTACAATAGCAATTATAGGGACCAACGTTTAGACAAATATACACGGACATTGGCGCAGCAACCACGTGCAGTACCCTCCACAGACGTTCGAAAACTTATTGTTCGAATGAATACGTCAGCCAACATGATTGATTATACAAAAGTAAACGAGTGCTAGCAACCAATTACGAAGTACATAAGTATAAATATTGTTGCACAACATAATGACATTTTTCAAAACATTGAAATGAAACAACTTTTACGGATCTACTCGCGTTTATTTTACACATTAGTTTTAATTAATGTTTATCCTGACGTTTCGAACCCTTTGCAGGGTCCGTGGTCACAGGGAGACTGAGTAGATCCGTAAAAGTTGTTTCATTTCAATGTGTAGTGTTCGCGTAAACTTTAGAAAACAATTTTTCAAAACGTTTCTACGTTTAAAATAACTTCACGTTATAAAAGAGAATCTTAAACAAATTATATGTAGATAAGAGTTTTAAATGTAATAGTTAAAACCTTCTCTTTACCTTGCTTCTATTTAAATGATATTCTTGAACTTCTTCAGGGGCTTCACAGACGCTGCGCGAGCTATAACATTCGAAAATTTTCAGAAAGTAATGATACAAGTCATGTAGTAGGTATTTAGGTAGTTAAATTTGATAAATTTTTTAAAGAGATAACTTATGAATAAAATGGCTTTTTAATTAAATATTTAGGGGTCCAACAATGTCGATGTAAAGTGTTTGTTGCGATTTTATTGTTATAGAATCACAACTGAAACCATGATACAAAGTCCCATTGCCTGTAATGTTATAAGGTTTAAAACAACACCAACATATTGTTTTATTTGACACATTGGTATAACATGTTAACCATTAGGAAATGTTAAGTTGTTTGTTACATGTATATATATTTTCATAAATATGTTTATTGATACCTGTAAGCGACAGATTTTTCAATACTTACTACTTACTAATCCGACAGAGTATGTATTACCCAACCAAGTAAAAATGTCTGCTGTAAAATAAAAGAAATTAGAAAATTATAACGCACCTTTTTAAAATGGCTGTATAAAACGACATGATACTAATATCTGTCTAAAGTATTGAAAAATCAGTTCCGAAACATCAAAGGTGTTAAATTTGTTATTTTATTAGTTGTATCTGTGATACTGTTTCTGTGGGGGTTTGCTTTGTTTTTGTTTATAATCTTTTTTAAATATTACATGTAACATGGAGTCTAACATTCTTCAAAGGTAATCTATAAGGGTCATGTTGTTCGCTTCCATTTCTGATTAATTCATTCCAACAAACCCACTACAACGAATAATAATTTCATGCTAGTGTTGAATTTCCAATTTTCCAACTACAAACAACAAAAATCCTTTATTAAAACAAGTCTTACCATCAGAATAATAAATTAATATTACAATCTGATAAATGTGTATGTCTAATGTATATTAATTAATTTGAGCTTATATACAGGTTGTTAAGATAAGGGTTGTAAGAGCTAAAGTGGTGAATCTTGAAGGCAAGCAAAAAAATATTAAAAAAGACAGAGTTTCTTGAAAATGTCACGATGTTTGTTTGAGATATGGTACGACGGTTTTTGTTTGCATAGGCGTGTGACAAAATAATGTTTGTAGGGAAAGACAGGCAAGCATGGATCTAGAGGATAAAAATATTATCAAAGAAACACTATTGTTACTTTTTATATTTACCTAATATGATATCCCTAAGCTGTTCGTCTGCTGACTATATAGCGACTATATAATATAGAGCGAAAGTTAAAAAAAAACAATTTTATATTGATATCGTAAAAGTATTCCTAGGAACAACATGGAGTCTAACCTAACAAAGGACAATAACGTTGGATACATTCGGTTATATATACGTCGCTGCTTCCGGCGTTATATATTCCCTTTTCTCAACAGCCTGTAGATTATCATGTCTTATAAATGTGCGGTGCGTGAATTTTACCTGTAACTTCCATTGGTCTTCATTTTTATAGAAGAATCCTGCGTGTGTCAGTATTTTCAATCTCTTTCGATAAATAAAAAGCAGCAAAATTAATGGAGTGCCTTACGTATTTAATATGATATGAAATTAGGGTGGATGAAATTTATTCTAGCATAATTTGACGAAACACCATAATATGATAGAGTAATAAAACTTCTTTTGAAACCGAGTATTTCATGAATAAGTAGATATTGTAATGAACTTAATGAAAGTTATTTAATAATTAACTTTACGATTAATAACATACAAACATATTATATACATATTTATAGCTATATTTAAATCGATTATGGTGTGCACTACCGTTTTACGTCAGTGTTAAAATTATAAGAATATTATAATTTTTAGTAGAATGTTTAATTTGAGTGTTATATAGCATTTATAAACACTATTAAGTAAGATTTTTGTTGTTATAAACCTATTGATTTTTCCGAATATCGAAAATTCGTCTTTAACCTCTAGTCAAAATTGTTCCTGATTCTTCCGTATTTGTAGTTGATTATTAAACATGAAAAAGCCATTATTATTTTAGAAATGTTTAATCTGCCAATGATGATGTCAGCCATTTCCATAAATTATCGCATAATAATAAATTGCAACATTGTAACAATGAAGTATTTCTATTAGTGGCCATTTTGTTTGCCGGACAGAGCTCTGTGCAATCATGAAATAAAGAGACCTTTGGTTGAAAACATAATGAAGTAAAAGTAGTTTGTGCCACATTATTATGTATATATCATACGATATACATCTCCTTAGATAGTCTTATTGTTATTTCTTTAAGTATTAGTGACATAATTTTACTGTAGAGAGATTGAAAAACCGTATATAATAATTATTATTATCGTCTAGGTGTTCCGCAACTAGAGCTTCCCGGTCAACTATCTTACTAGTTCATCAAACCTTAATAAATTGCTCTTAAAGCGTACAAAGTTTATTTTGATATTATCATTTTCTAAAACTTCTTTCAATATTATAAAAGCTTAATTAATATTCGTAGAATTTTCCAAAAATCTTGTCATATTAAAATAATCTCGTTCTAAATCGAGTTTGAGTATAAAAATACGTCCTATGTGTTAAGTCATTTGTAATTTCAATTAATTTTCATTTCAAATTCCCCTGTAAAGTTAAATACAAAATTGATTACAAAATAATGTATAATTATCATCATTTTATTAAATTAGGCCAACAAAATTTAGACGCATAAGTATTATGTATATTTGTTGAGACAGTGAAGTACTGACAAAAAATTATGGAGATGAGAAAAATATTATGTACCTATCTAGTTATAATAATTATTATAACCTTGTAAATATTTAATTATATTTTGGATGTTTCACTCATATCAATCTAGATCAACTGTTTT
Organism: Eudonia truncicolella; assembly: GCA_949315975.1. NCBI lineage: Eukaryota > Metazoa > Arthropoda > Insecta > Lepidoptera > Crambidae > Eudonia > Eudonia truncicolella. Next base: position 9,775,547 of record OX438830.1, read on the forward strand.
ATTAGCAAATTTTAAGGTTTCGATTCCGAAAACACTGAAATGTTTGATTTATGGACGTGGATGTACGATTAAATAAACACATTATACTTACTTTGCTTTTTTTATTTATTTATACTATAATGGAACATTAATTCTACATACCGGTTACCAGGGTAACCGGTATATTGGCAACCTGTGTTTGGTATTTTTTTTGGTGCAAAGGGTTTTTTAATTTATAAATGTACTTTATAAACTCTGTCGGGCACTGCAGTTGTTACTAAATCTCACAAATCAACTACTGAGGCTGGCTTTTAGAATATAGCTATCCAGAAAGACGAAAACAAGCTACTACCATTCAAACCGGGGACATTAAAATGTGGGTACGCCCGCGTTAAGAATCGAACTTAATAAGCCTTATGGTCTGAGACAAGTGGTTTAATTACTAGACCACAGTTGTGGCTAAAAGTATTAGTTAAAAGTTATTTGTTGTACAAATTATTACGTAGCAGTATGACCTATATTCTACTAATTACAGTAACGTTAATTACTGACGTTCCGTCCCACTTGATTTATTCTTCAATTAAGCCCTAATACAAAGATCGTATCGTAGTCGCGTTCGTTGCTTCAGTCGTGTTCAATACTTCAATTAACAGTCTGAGGTTGTTTAAAGGATATCTATCGACCTTGCATGCACATAATGTGAATCGTTAATAATACATTGGTTGGTGTATTGATATCCAATCAGCGCTCAGTGTTCCTATCATGATGTTAATTTATATCCAATGTTGTTTCTGTTCCTAATAAACTACCTTTAGAAAAGGGCCACAAAATAAAACACAACCACTCTTTTATTTTATGTTTATTCATAAGCAATAAAAAGTTATTTCCATATGTGTCACAAATGGAACGTATCAATACATAGGAAAACAAGGATACATACACCAATATAGAAATTATACTAACTTTGTTAGAAGCCACTAAAGGACACTAGAATCAGTATTCCGGTAAATATATATCTATTGCCAAACTGTTTACACGAGACGTTGTGTTGATAATGATGTTGATAGATATTCAAACATTCGGTGCACGTCCAAAGTTTTGTGAAGGCACTTTTCATTCAGGCATATCGATACAATTTGAAGCGTAAACTTATATTGTTATCGATTTTCGAAATATCCTTAGGTCTCGGTACTTTGAATGCAACCTCAAGTTATGGTATTGTTACGTCTTCATTTAAAACAAAATTGTGTGAAATCATAATGGCTTCTGGCGTCTACGTCAGTTTTATAGTTTTAGGATTTTCAGTATTATTTAAATGCTTCGTGTGGGAGTTTAGTTTGCCAATATACCATTAACTAAACTCTATTTTACAGGAAAGTTAATATTTTACTATATAATACATAGAAATATAATAAACTCAACGCTAAAATCAACACAAACGCAAAATATATAAATTTAAATTAGAAAAGTTCAATACTTATTAATAACATTAGTTACCTTCGTATTTTACTTCAATAAGTCTTTCTAAATATTCATTCATTTCCCTACATTACTTTTCAAATGTCATTGAAGTATGAAATACAATCGCAATTAATGAGCTCATCCTTCATTTCACTTTTCACTCATATTTGTTTATTCATTTTATTAATTATTTTTCTTAGTATAATAATATCTATAAATTGATTGTATAAGTTCGTAATTATTAAATTCGAATATTTTAACATATGTATATTAATAAACAGGTTTTATTTCAATAAATCACAAAACAATCAAACAATAAAATATAAATATATATATATATATGTGTGGTCACAATAATAAATAATTGAATAATCATGATAATGTTCATTTAATAATAATATAGATATAAAATTCAACATTAATAATATGAAACGCTTCAAAGAAGTTGTGTATGAGAACTTGGGGATATTCAATCAGAACACAATCAATATCAACAATGCGTTATTTTAAGCTAAATCAAGCTGCTGTATTATTTTGTAACATTAACTTTGAAAGCATCTATTTTTATAAATGGCAAATCAGTGTAAATGAATTTTCGTCAACACAATAGCGGTTAGTTGAAATATTTGGAGCAAAAAATCACACGTACCATTTTGTTTAAAAAATTATAATCGGACTGATGCGACCATAGTTTTGTTGTTCAGTTTACAAATCCTCCAAGTTCTCAAGGTACACAAATAAATCTATTACAATAAATAATAACTTTTTTTAATTTGACAATATTTACTTGAGTAAACCATACAACTTATAGAGTGTTACAATACATGTTATATCATTCGCCTAGCCTATGATAGAACTTTCGAATTTGATCACGAAGAGAAATTATTATCAAAACTACCTAGTACTTGTCCATAGGGTGAGTGCATTTGAACTATAAGGTAGTGAGTAATGCGTTGCCGACATTACAAAATGAAACTTAAGTACATTACAGCTAACTACTCTCACGATATATTTATTCAGTATTATGTCAATGAGTATTACCAAGCACAGTTGTAGAGGGTACCTAATTTGGCACAATGGTTGAGTCGGAACGAGCGCTCAATAAAAACTATTTAAACGCAATCGTGGAACTTATCAGGACACCACTCGAAAATTGTATTATTCGTTACAGTGAATTTCAGTTCAATTTCTATAGGAATTACAGAGTAATCATTTTAATCCATTGATATTTTATTCTATCTATCTGTAGGAAAACGGGTAAATTTTTCATTCAACCAATTAAACGGGAAAACCAACGGGAATTAAAATCATTAATCGTAAAGAGGTATATCTAAACTGAAGCCGTAATAGAGCGTTTTTATATTTATTATCTGTAAGTCATTTGAAATACACTGATCGTGGATTAGGGTTGACTAATGAATGTTTTTATTTATATTGCAGGAATGTATTTTTTTACCAATCTAAATTACGTCTTTAGTATAGATATACGAGTTAGAACTAGGTGCATGATAGTGACTGACGCAAGATTCGCAGAACTGCTGAAAATCACTGGTAAAAATTAAACAACTATATTGCTATTTTCTCTATTGATATTGTCATGTGTGTAAGTTATTACAACGGGCACGCAACAATAGCGTTCAAAGATCCAGTGCGAGAAAATAAAAAAATTAACACCTATTATTTAATTTTACATTAATTTAACACGTGTCGGCTGTGATAGATTACAGAGATTTGGAAGAACAAAGTGCAGTTCAGATCGTGGCACATGAATTTCATTGGAACCCAGCGATAATTATAAATGTACAGGGAGGACGACATTCACTCATGTATACATACCTCACCGGCGCGTCGCCAGTCGATGATCCTCGACCGTTCAGACACAGCTCCTCTTACGAATATATTCATACTTGGAGAAGACCACTCTTCCGAGGGATGAACGAATTATCGTTCGTCATTCGTTACGCACGGGTCACAATACGGATTTAAATTAAAACTATTCAATTAGATTTCTAATAGTATTAGGGTAGCAATGTACCGTTGGCTTCGGAGTCACACGTAAATAAAACTACACTCATTTTGCTGGAGCTTGAGCTTCGAGAGGGTGTTTGAGCTTGATAGTTTATTCGTGCGGTGTAGGGGCAGGGACTTCTACCGGTATTCAATCGGTGTAATTATAAAAGGTAACTTGATATTGACAAAAATTACGATACCGTCAATTATAGAATGTCATCATGCATACTTTCTCGATTTGATCGACGATGACCAGTATTCAGCTGGAATTCTCGATAGCAGGTAGACTTCTTACCGTTGCTAAAGTAAGGGCTCTTTCAAATTATGCGTTTCGTGCAGGACCGCTGCTGTTTAATATGGAACGCAGTGCAAACGTGCGTTAGCCATCCGACAACAAACGTCTAAATTGAAAGAGCCCTAAAAATTCTGTATCAAATTGAATAAACGGTTTTTCTAAAATGACGTCACTCTAAAATAAATCAGTATCGATATTGTTTGTCATATCAGTCCGTATGTTTAGAGCGCTAGTGGCGATGGTCCGGCGCGAGCGACTTGCGGCTGGCGGAGAGATGAGCGCGTGGCGCGGGCCGCTGACTGCGGGGCAGCGTGGTGGGGGCGGGGGGCGCAGGGGTCGCGGCCGCCCCCCCCTCGCTCGCCATCTCGCGCGGTTTCCACACCGGCGATCCTACAACACACCAAACACCGAACTCTTTAGTACCGTAATAGTTGCGCGGTGCAATTTTGAAGGTGGCTGCTAGCAGTCTACCGATCGCCAGGTTTTCGCGTGTCGCGCGCGCAAAGAGTTGAATGTTTGATGAGCGTTGTGGGGTAGGGTTGCCAACTGTCTTCAGATGATTACAACTCTCTTATCAACACATAGAAAGGAATAATTTAAAAAAGTCTAGAAACTATGTGAGTAATTAATTCATCGATAAGTAAGATCTCAAGTATTTAAAAAAATATTTAAAAAAGTTGAATGATTCTACATCGAACATGAAATGCTTATATGTCACGAAAAACTTATGAGGTTAATGAAACGTTGGCAACCCTAGTACTGGGTCCGACCCCCCCAGCAGGCGAGCGAGGACGAGCGGGGCGGCGATGGGCGTCAGCGGCGGCCCCCGGCCAACGGCGTCATCGAACATTCAAGCGTAGCGCTCTCGCAACAGTGCGGCAGATTCGGTACCCACTCACTGTACTTGTGGCCTACGCTACAGACTAGTACCTATGTGCTTCGACTACTTTTAGGCTTACTTCGAAAATGTTTACGAAACGGAGAACATTTCGACACACACGTTACATTTACAACAGTTTCTACTCGAGATTTATTTTACCGGTTTTTAAAACTACTTGATGTCATTGTATTTTCATTCAGGTATAATCAAAACTCAGCTTTAGTCATCTCAAGACTGTAAACCTCATTTATTAATACCGGTATTAATGAATTTATTAACCCTTGTGTCGTAGTGTCGTAAGTGGGCGTTCCAACTCTGAAGCATTGTTTGACGAAAAGCTGACCGTTTCGAATACAATTTGGAAGTAGGGCCGATTGTGTCGGTTCGGCGTCGTCTGTCCTTGCGTACAGAGGCTGGATCAGTGTGAGTGCATCGTTTAAATCCACAGAGAATTTGTGCATACCTAAAAGAAGCACTACGTGAGCAAAAAGGTTCATCTAAATTACTCTATAGATAGATATTATGTGTTTATTACCATACATTATTATTAGTACGAATCATGTTATAGCCTATTATAAACCATTTAGTATATGTATATCTTTTAAATCTATTGTTAATATTGTTATATAGCATCATGAATTGATTGATTTATTATTTTAATAATGATATTTATTCTACTATTAGTGATTATTACTGTAGTCGAACGACTGCAATAAGCATACATTCCAAAACATCTCATATCTTAGTAAATTAAATACGCGAATTTTATATCCGTATTGCTATGACAGCTAACATTAAATTCTAAATTATCGATAGTATAGTTATAGGCAACTGTATTGGAGTTCAAGTTATTTTGCAATCAAATCAAATCAAATCAAATACGGTTAATGTAATCCCAAAGCTAAGCAATAAATATTCAGTTTTGTAAAAATTAATAATAATAATTAATAAACACATTATATTAGCTCCGAAAGAATTGCGTTTTGTAAACAGATAAACTTAACCCTAAATTGAGCATACAGAAGATTATTATGCGAAAAATAATATACCTATAATATCATTAATAAATAGGTATTTTGAAATGGAAGACTTAATGGTACAAATCCATGGCCATCTATGTACGTAATATTACATTAGTCTTTAGGGATCTTTGTATAATAACAGTCGAAAGTGAAATTAATAAGAGATACTATTAAGAAAGTGATTAAGGATTAACATCAGTACAATTCCACAGCCATTATTATGTAACACTTAGCACTTGGATTATCTACGCAATAATATATTTATGGGTATTTCTTTTTTTTATTTACGTTAATGTGATTGTATAATTCTACATACAATATCCTACTTAGAGAATGCTGGATTCATGAATCCTTGATTTAAAAATGGGTTAAAATTGTCGAAATGTTTTACGTATACTTCATTTGAACGATAGTGCTAGTTCACAACTCACATTTTAAAATCAAACATACAATGAATCCTACGCACGATTATACTTAAAAATATTGCTACCTTCGTGATAGATTTTTAATATTTAAAATAAATATAAACTTGTTCTTATACAAATAATTATAAGCCCGTAAGTTTTGAGTAATGTGATACATTAAAATAACTTTATTTGGAAATTGATATCTTCATCTCTAATCAATTCCGTTGAGCTAAGGACATTATAAGGTTGCCGAAGTGACGTCCTAACGAAAAATCTCTACGATATGACCCCAATTGTATGTCCCGCGATTTGTTATAGGTAAGTGAGTTTTTAATATAGTATTAAAGAAACCTAAATATTCCTAGAATTTTAGAAATTATTTATCATTAAAAATGATGAAAACCAAAATAGATATATAATAAATTTATATGGTAGTATTTATGACACACATTCAAAAAGATATAAAAGCTTAGAAAATATCAAAATTTTTAATTAGACAACGTAAACCAAAAATCAATCTATGTAATTTTCGCCCTGCTTGGCCGGTGTTTATTGTAGAATATGGTTTCATTTTACCATTATATTTGGTTAATTTAAAGCCCGTGTCAGTTATGAAAACAAGAAATATTTATGTCATTTCCATTTTATATTTAAACAGTTTCGTTTAGAGCAAGATATTTTTTGGTTAACACGATAATATAAATGCCTCTGTGGCCGAGTGGCAAAGCGCTCGGTTTGACAAGGAGTTTGGCAAGGAGTGATTCGGTTTTTTCGATGCATTGCCCGGGTTTGTGATCACCTGTATTTGCCATGCGCGGTGATAATGCCTTTATCAATTATTTGTAGTGATAAATTGATTTCAATAATGGAGACCTTTGCTCAGCAGTGGGACAATTATACTAACACGATAATGTATTATTAGCAATAAAAATTATATGGTTCAGAATTTAACAAACGAAACGAAAATAGAAAATAAAACGAAATAGTTACAATAAACTATAAGGTAACCTGGCAAATTGCAATAAATCGCGGAACATAGGTACCACGTGGTACATTTAGTCATATGGTATCGATCTCGAAACAATAATAATAACGAAATACCAAGAAATTTCGTTTGGACGATACTTTTTAGGCCACTCTGTATATAAGGAGACGACGAATTCTAAAATATGTTGATCATTAAGACCTTACCTTACATCTTACTATTTCATTATTTTTAATTGTATCAACAAATCAATTTAAAGACACATAATTAATGGTGTTATCGTAAGTACCTAAATTTTTAACTTAGCGACTTAATTGGAGTTGAATAAACATTGATTGTGAATCGAAAAATGTTTCTAGTCGTTTAGACATGTATTTGATCGAATTCGTTTTTCTCATTTCGTGAAGGGCAATGTCCGCGATCGTTGGTATCTTCCAGAGTCTCAATGCTGCTTCGGTCCGATGATATTGTGTTCCTCATAGATTGAGCAGCTAAAGACTTTCGTCTAGATTTGGGGGACTTGCCCTTCCCCTTATGCTAGGAACTTTTACTTTGACGCTTCCCAGAAAGGTAGCATTGAACGCAAGTGGGGTGTTCGATAGCCTTAGCGATCGATTCAGTCGATTTTGATACAACTATACCCATTTTGATAGCCTTGTCTTCTGCTTTAGCCAGTTGAGAGTAGTGAGTCATTCTGTCCAGAGAGTTTGTTCCAATTCTAGCAAGTTTTTCGCCGCCGGATTTAGAGGAACGACGACTTACGTTCGGGGATTTACAAGGGGATCTGTCGAAGCTAGCTTGTGGTGTGCGCATTATCCCTTTCTTAGGAGCCGGTTTAGGCGACTTTCCTCTGTCAACACTATTCTCGCGAGACTTTATAATGCTTCCACGTGGTGATCTAGATCCATCGAAGCTTTGTTGCGGAGATCGAGACTTGTCGATAGAACCTCGCGGAGATTTAGACTGATCGATGCTGCCTCTCGGCGAGCGATATATAGTTTTCGTTTGCTTTAGGCTGGACTTATTAGGGGATTTGCAGACGATTATTTTGCTCATGCGATCGCAGTCTGGAGATGGGTGGTCAATGGACCTATTTGGAGATCTGTCTCTATTGATGCTGCTACCGCTGCAGGAACGTATCACCTTGATCTTCTTCTCTGGGGTTATGGTGCTATTTTTCTCTGGAGACGATTTTAGAGAGTGGGATTCTTGCTTACCTAGTTCTTTGACCATCGTCGGCTGGTACTGAGTGGGTTGGTGCGAAGACTGGATAAGTCTAGCTTGGCTGCCCGTGCTGCCGGCGCTCAACGTCGACGTCGTACTAAAAAACAAATTCATTCATAAATTTTACGTTAAGGCCTTACGCAGACGGCCGAATTGATACTGTCCCTGATGTAACCAAACTCTATTTCAGGGCTTTATCGCCATCATCATCATCATCAGCTCATTTATGTCCCCACTGCTGGGGCACGAGCCTTCCCTATGGATGGATAGGGAGAACTGGTCATAAACCACCACGCGGGCCCAGTGCGGATTGATGGTTGTTAACGACTGCTAATGCAGCCGGGACCAACGGCTTAAAGTGCTTTCCGAAGCACATAGGAGCTCGAGATTATAAATTTTTGGTCACCCATCCGGCCTTTGCGAAAGTTGCTTAACCTCAGTACTCGCAGACCGGGCGCGTTAACCACTGCGCCATCGAGCTCCATCATTTATTTTTATCATTTATCACCATAAGAATGCCATTATACAATAAGCAATTTTCGATCGAATGTAAATCTTATTTCAGTTTAAGTGTTTACTACGTTTGTTTTTAGAATGCGTAGTGACGTGACTACCTTTGATGTAGTAGCACTATTCATTCTTTAATTGTGTTACATATGACATTTTATATTGTTCATAGTATGTAATTTTTTGTGGACACTAATAAATAATTATATCTACCATTATTCGGACCGACATTCGGTCATCTGCGCTAAGTCTACACCGCGTAACAGTTAGATAGTGACATATGTATGAGTAAGACAAGCAAACCTACTTAATTTATTAATAAGAATAATGTGAGGAGTCTGGTGGCATGAATCACGGTGTAGGTGTGTTAAGTGGCAACCCATACATATGTTGTACCTTAGCGTGAGGTGGTTGGGAGTGCGGCCTAACCCTCGCTTGGCGGGCGGCGGCGGTGGGTCGTCTTCGCCTTCTGACTTGGAAGGCTCTGACTTGTCTGTGTCGGGGGGCGGCGGCGGCGGCGGCGCGCGCTTCACGCCGCTCTCTGCGGCGCCGATCACGGGCGTTGTTAGTATTAGGTAGGTTAGGTTGGAGCTAACCATATTGAATGTAACACTTGCGACGGGTACGTTTGGTATACAAATATAAAAGAGTGAGACAATAATCTTTGGATTTATGTGCCTCGTAAAACATACATAACGCCGTGATATTTGAACGAGTGTACTCAGGTGGAGTAAGCATGAAACGAATTTAAAGAATAGAGTGATACAAAATATAAAAAGGGAAATAATTTATTTGTATTACAAAATTATTATTTGGTCAGCAGAATTATACAATCGGTCAGCATAAGAAATCCTTACTGTTGGTTAGGTTAAGTTAATTTCTTTTTTCCCGAGCGAAGCGCAGCGTAGCGAGGGCCAGTCACGGAAGGGGGGAGCAGCATAAGACTGCTGTTCAGAATGATATAACTAAGACTAAACTAGACTGATTAAGAAATATTTGCTGACCATAAATTGTTGCCCAACTAGCATTTTTTTGCTAACAAAAATACTTTGCTAACCGTTTAAATAACACCCTATAAAAAATAGATTCCAAAAAAAAAACTATTGTGTTTTTTCAGTGTTACATTAAACATGGTGGTTAAACATGCATTACCATTACATTCATTAGTGCTTTGATTATAAAGGTACATTTAATGGTAGAGAAATTAGAATTTGGGTAGTGACATGAAAATGATTGTTAGTGCCTAAAATTATGATGTTTGAGCATTCATAAAGTTATGTCTTGAGCAGCTATCAAATATTTAACAATTTTTGTTAAATAACGCATTAAACGTATCACCCCTTTGTTTTGCACTTACCGGCGTTGTCACCCAGTGTTTTACTCCTGTGCCTGAAGGTATGTTCTTCGTCGGTCAGAGGCTGGGGTGGCTCATCGGCGTCCTGTGAATTTTCACGTGACAGGTCACCAACCTGAAAAGGTTTCATTGCATTATGTAATAAATTTATGAAACAATCGACACATCAGTGTCTGTGTGACCACGGACCTTGTAATGGGTTCGACGTCAGGATAAAATCAAACGTAAGATTTTAGTACATTTATTTAATGTGTTTTAATTTTAAGATACATTATAAAATCACAAACTACTGGGGCAGTTAAGGATTATTTATAAGTATTGTACATTTTTTTGTGATATTGAAACTAAAAAATGGCACTAACATTGTTGTTACGGCAACAGACTTCAATTAGGTAGTAGGTAAACAGGCGGACTTAAAACAAGCCATTACATTAACCAAACCAAGGACTGTGTTATGTATTCTCGCTGGGAGTCAAACCTAGGAACTTGGGATCTCCGGTCTCCGGAGATTCGTTCTTATTTGGTCTAACCACTAGACCACAGAGGCAGTTAAACGGCGAATATTATTGAAAAAGAAGTATGGTAAGTTATGGTCCAACCTCCTTATGCAACTGTCTATAAAAGAGCGCAAGAAGAAGAACCCATTTGTAGGACGTTTGTAGGATAAAGTTTTTTTATATTATATTTACCTCAATATTCCCAGCTGACAACCGCTGTCCTGTAGTTTTGGGTTTCTTTGTTTTGCCAAGGGTATGAGATCCTTGCATCACAGTGACCTAAAAAGTAATTTTTACGTAACTAAACACTACTAAATTTACAAATTTTCTTTAACATTTTTATTTAATTATTACTAGTAACATGAGTAGAAAAAGAGACTACTAGGAAGATATCAAACAGTACTTAAAAGTTTCTAGACCCGTTTCTAGAGTCGACATGAAATAAACGTAATGATTTTTTCCAGGCTTGCTCTTCAGAAATAGAACTAACATTGGGGCCAATAGAAATAGTGGGACTAAAAGTGTGAGTATACCAATAAACAGAACAGATGATTATAAAGGTGGCGTATTTGTGACTACTAATCAGCTGTTTGAAGAGAAGAGCCGAAGATTGGGCTCAGTGGCATGCATTGAGAGAGGCCAAATCCAGCAGCGGAATGATACGGGCTGATGATGATGATGGTGATGACGATAACATGTTAACTAGTAACTTCTAACCTGGTGCTTGGGCCGCTCGCGGTCTCGCTCGAGGGTATGCGGGGCGCGCGGGGGCGGCGGTGCGGGCCGCGTGGTCGGCAAAGACATGTTGCGGACCGATTCGCGTATGATCTGCCTGATCGTCTTCAAGAACGCGTTGCGGAAGTCGGCAGTGCTGTATACGTAATAGGGTTTAAGTTGTGATAATATTAACATGTTACTTCAGACGTACGGTAACTAGCTTTCTCTTTTATCGAATCAATGGTGTAAACATACAAAGTATTTAATTGGAAGTTCACCAAATACTAAACTTCTCCGATGTAGTAAAATTTAAAGTGATTAATTGCATAGATTTATTATAGTATTATTATTCAAATCAAAGATAGTTGAAAACAACGTATTTATAATTGATAAAATTATATTTTTAATGAGAATTCTAAAGTCGAAATCCTCTAAGAGAGATATCTCTTGATCCGTATTTCCAAATATGTAAACTATTAAGTCATAATAACTTAGAAAATAATCATGTTCTAAGTTGAATGAATACACCTACGCTACGACTTAAGCTACGAGACGTAGCAATCTACAAATCGTAGACTATTTCCCCGTAGACATTTAAACTAGCAAAGTAACTTAAATAAATCCGTTTCTGTGGAAGGTTGAGTTGAAACTTTGTTTGTAGCACAAAGCATTTCATTTTCTTTGTATCCCATAACAACTTTAAATTACGGATTTAAGACGCAAAGTTCGCGGCAGTAAGGATGTTTAAAGAATAAAGTTTTAGCTGATATCATAAAGTACTATATTTAAAAGCCTGTTTCATTCTCTTCTGATAACAATTATAATCATAAAAAGTTAGTTAAGACTTAGTTAAGTAACCTTCGAAGTACCGGGTATTTAAATGGGTGATTGAATCCAAAAATACTTAGATCAACAGCGTGGGCATTATAAGTAATTAATAAAAAATTCAGTATGTACAATAAATAATAGTCATATTTTTAGCATAGCCTGCATTGCTTTATTGAACACTTCTTAGCAGAGACAGCCATTACAACTAGCGCTTTTATAATATTTTAAAGATGTATTGTTTATCATATTATTATTATCATACCTATTACTGTATACAGGGTGTCCAACGGCTATGCCACACGAAGGGGAAGTACTTGAAATATCGAAGATAGTACATTTTACTGTAGGAACACTTAATTTTACTTTCTATATTAATATAATAACATTTTATTTTTGAAAAATCATTTAAGTACATTGGGAGTCGAACTCATCAAAATGTGAAGTGACTAGAGTATTTTAAATCAAAGATAGCTAATACTATTCAGACTTATAAAACCTTAAAAGGGTAATTAGCAATTTACAATTAAAATACGTGTAGTATGCATAATCACATTACTATATTTCTTCATAGAAATTACTAATCTCTATGCCTTGTGTCCTAAAATTGCAATTACTTAAACAGTTTTCATTTTAATATAGGACACTTAATGACATGGTACAACAATAGGTATGAAGTAAACAGCTCAAAGAAATGTTTAAACGTCGAACTGAAACTATATTTCGTCGCTTCATTTTTCAGATAAAAACATTAGCCACGTAGTACCTACGCCACCGCAACATTCACATAAAAATGCAGTGAAGCGACTCATATAATAATGATCGAAATTCACTTCAGGCAAGTTCGTTTGATCATATAATCATAGTTACACAACATAACAAAATTAAACTGAACGAACAGATCTGATCAGCTTCAAAAGACTTCAACTCAACAGACTGGAAAGCTTACCTGTTAGATAGTACGTAGACCTTCTCAGAGCGGCGTTGCAGCTGACTGCGCAGGTGAATGAGTTCCCATAGGAAGTGGCTATCCATATCTTTGGCGGAGGAGGCACGCACTTGCACCTCAGTCACTGGGATCAGCACTTGGTACCTAATTATCTCAACCTCATTGGAGTTGTTCTTTGACGATACGCCCTGTAAAAGCATTTATAGATAGGTGTGTCTTGAACATCAGGGATTGTTGAGGTTTTAGACGCGTTCTCATGTTTAAAGAATAAACTCTTTCCTCTTGATGAAATGCCGCTCTTTGTTATGCATTGTTATGCATTCAATTGTACATGAATATTATGTGTATTGCAATAATTGAATTTATTAGATTATGTGCAATTGGTTTTTAAACGCGTTTTATATATTTTCTACTAAAAGTGTATCAAATATTAACATTTAAATCTTTATTGGTAACTGCAGAAAAAATCAGTTTCCAGTCCATCAAAGAGGGTAACTAATAATAGGATAAGTGTAACATAAATTAAATAAATATAAAATGTTTTTGTTTTGTTTATATAATTTTAACGCAAATTTTGTTGCAAAACAAATTAAATTTTCAACATTTGTGTTTTTGTAAATAAATATAATTAATAATAATACCATTAACTTTTTCTTCTGCCTCAATCTTTCTTTGCAAAGGAAGACAACAGCTGACTTAAATACAAAGCACATCGCGTGCAATTCCAATCCCTTCTTTATTTTACCTAGGAAGTCTGAAATATTTAACCATTCTACACCACCGTAGTATAACAAATCACCTGAAAACAAAAAACACAAAATACTTTAGCATCATCAACATAGTATTGTAATTATGCCTGAATCAATAATGTTTTTGTTACCAGGACTTAGATCTATCGGTTGTTTGCAAGACTTCTGGTGTTGTCTAAATAAATGATCAAATATAGCACCATATTCTTCGTGTATTCGTTGCATTTCATTAATATGTTCAGCAACCTTTTCCATTCCTTTGAGAGCCTCTGCAATTTGAAAACAGTATTATATATAATATAAGATTTACAATTAACTTAACTTTCTAATTAAAAGTTTGATCTATGGAAATAAACTTACCAAGTAAATGAGTTTGTTCCTCAGAATCGGATTCAGTCAAAATTCTCAATTGTTGAAGTAGCAACGGGTACTTTAGTATCCGTTGAATTGGTTTGATTAAGTAAGACTCCAAAGTCGATGAGTGTTGTTGTTTCGGATTTCTTGCAGACAAAAATTCTTGCAACGCTTGGTTACCTTCATCTGTTGAAAAGTTAGGGCACGTAATTTGTTCTCACCAAACATAAATTATATAGAGAATTGTGAAAACACTTACTTGGATGTAACACTTTCTGCGCTTTGCTGTGGCTGGCACAGAAAGAACTGTACAGTTTGAAGTGGTTGACGTAACCCAGAAAAGCATTCCCGATAGCAAACAAGATATTCTGGAAACAATCATATGTAGTTCAAATAATGTTTACGATCAACATAAGTTGTAAAAAGTTTAATATGCAACAAGTTTCACATGCCACGTACCTTAAACTGAGTTGAAAACTCAAAGCATTGGAAGTTCGGCTCAGCCTCAAGTGCATCCTCTAAGTTTAGTAGGAACTGCCTTTGGAAAGTGACTATCTCATGAATGTTTCCGAAGAGGGCGTTGATCTCTGCGTTTGATAATAAAGTTTCCCTTTTCAACGGCTCCAAGTAGTTCTCCAGTAAGTTGTTCAGGTGCTGAAAGCAAGAGTTTGATTAAAGAACTCCTTAATCAAGGTCTGTTAAACCCACTTCCAGAATTAACAAATTTTATGAATATTCTAATCCACAAATGGCAGCTGTGCAGGTGCGGCCGGCATTACTTGGGTTTTGCAAAGTTTTAAATACGTTTTATAAATCCATCGGAACTTTTTAGCTCAATGAATATTTATTTAAAGTCCGCAGTCCATCAATTTATTCAGCCAAGTGTTTTCGAATGAGAAGGTGCTGTAGTAGTAGTGTAGTGTGTAGTGGTAGGTGCGAAGCAATATCGTTACCCCAGTATATTGGTTATATCAGCGGCTTTCATCTAGTTTAGAACTATTTGCAATGTGTTACGAAGTTGTTAGCGCTCGGTACTTACAACTCGTTATGCAAGTTGTGTTAAATTTGTAGGCGGCGCGCGCACAACTTCTTTTTTCTTATTGGCCGTGTTTGAAAAGGTGCCGTAACAGGAATATCTAGCGATATTCGGTCTGTTTTGTAAGAGCCTCTAAAGTAAGATTCCTTGTCAGAAAATATTTCAACGATGCAACATACTTTCGGCCCCCGTTTAATTTAATTCAGATTAAACTTGTGAAAACAAAGACAGCTTTTTTAATACATTAAAGTGTCCTCTAAAAAGTAAAAAAATATGAAATCTTGTGATACGGAGCAATAATTCGATTCAAGGCTTTTCGCTTTGTCATGACATCTTACTTTTCGTCTTTATTAAGTCGAAAGGACTGCTTAGTAACTGCTTTATAACTTTTTAATTGTCGATTAAGTCGATAATCGGTGTTCGACCTAACAAAATATTCTTATCATTATGTAGTTGGCACCTCGGTGAAAGCGCGGTTATGAATTTTACCAATCGCAAAGTTAACCTACCATAATGTATGAATGAGTTAAAATGAAATTCTTTATTAAAACTTTAAGAAATACGACATTTACAAACATAGCCCCACAAAACTATATTAATAATTGACTGTTGGTAAAGAGCAGCATCTCGAGCTGAGAGAGTCACGCCGACGATTTTATCACTTATAAGCTATAACTATATCTATGCAACTATAACAAACTTTTCAAAAAAAATATTCTGATGCAGGCTACCTCGGTACCTACCCAGATGGGTAATAAAATATTTGTTTTACAAACACAATGAAGGTTGATCTCGGCTGTTATCAGAACATTACAGTCGGGAAATCAATTCATATTAGAAGACTGACAATTCACAAGATTAGCGCTTGTTTACTTTAAAATAAGAATATTGATAACTCTATTGTTTAGGTACTTACTACCTTTTGTGTCATAATTTGTAATTGATGACGTATAAGTACGAACATTATATGTAATGCTGCAATGTAAGCACATACTCTTAAACAAACTAATTAAATAAAACGTTAAAATGATCAAATTTACCTGATTAATGTTTTACTTATTGAAGTGAAATTTCATCACATTTTCCGATGTAAATGTGTGGAATTTGTAACGTTATTAAGCCCGAACATAAATTATTGCAAATATGTAATGTGTTGGAAATGTAAGTGAGTTGGGTTATTATGGTTATTATGACAATAAACATTTATTAATCCTTTATTGTGATTGTCCTCTCTCCTAGATGCTGTGCCTAGGGTTCACAATATGCCGCATAAATGAATGTAAACCTAATGTTTTTCAATAACAAATATTGAGTTTTGCAGAAACACCGCGGTGCGGTAGTCGAGTGGCAAATCGTTCCTATATTCGATGGTCTTGGGCTCAATTGCCAAGTTGGGCAAAGTGTGTTTCATATTTAGATGCATAGCCCAGTTTCGTGATCACAACCCGCATTCAGCTAGCGTGATACCTATTAATTGTAGCGATCCCGATGGCTTGTTGTCATGATGGAGGACTTTTCCCAGCAGTCGGACAGTAGAGGTATGTCGCTTAGATCACCCAGACAGTAACGACTTGAACTATTCCGTTTTGATCACATAAACCTTAAAAGTAGCTTCTAGTGTTGTGCTGTTTCTCGATCTCTGGGCGTTTATTTTTTTTATTTAGACTACAAAACAATTACACGATAACATACATGTCGCAAATTATAAATAAAACGGTATAATTGTGAAACAAACAGAGATAAAATTTAAAGGCAAACAATTTCTTCAATATAAGCCTTCACAGGCACTGACATCAACCTATATATAAAAAAAACAAAATTTTAGTTGAAACTAAACTTACTGAATCTTAATCTACCACCATTATCGATTTTTGGAGACCGTTCGACCTAAAAGACCTGAGCTTTTTACTATAGCTAATTAATTATGACTGATATGCTTGCTTACCTTCACATATGCGCGCTCAGTGTCCACTAGTTCCAACAGCACCTTCTTGAGCTTGTCAGCGTCTGAGAGGTGTCGTGAAGGTGTGCCGGCCGCGCCGCTCACCACACTGCCGGTGGGGCTGCCGCGGCGCGTGTCGGCTGGCGAGCGGCACCAACCAGTCACTTGTTCCGCACTCTGGGATAGAACGGAGTATATCCTTATTGTACCTATTTAATATTTTATTAAGGGCTACTGCGGCGTGTGACACACGCCGCGTGTGACCGGCACCACCCAGTCACTTACTCCGCACTCTGCGATAGAACGGAGTATATACCTTATTATACCAATGTTGTATTAAATTAAAATAAATGCATAATCAGGGGCTGCCACAGCACGTGTTGGCCAGTAACCGGCATCACTCAGACAGTTGTTCCGCACTCTGAGGTAGAACGGAGTCTATCCTTATTGTACCTATTAAATTTTCTAGCAAAATATATCATTAGAGACCATCACAACCTACTCGTTTGCTTGGTACTAAAGTAAAACGGAGTATGTCCTTATTGTAACTATGTTGTTTTTAGTTAAAATGCATAATTATAGGGGCTGCCGCCACGCGTGTTGGCCAGTGACCACTCTGAGATAAAACGAAGTATATCCTAATTCTACATATTATGTTATTTTCCATTAAAATATTATGAGTTACATTAATTAGTGACCGTCACCACTTCGTGATCACCACCGACACCCTTGCTCGGCACTCTGACGAAAACAGAAGTAAAATATCCATAATGTGACTACGTCATATTTTGTTACAATACATAATTTGGGGCTGCCGTAGCTCGGGTCATCAGCACCACCCAGTCCCTTGGACCGCACTCTGAGATAGAGCGGAGATTATCCTTATTGTATATCTACCTGTGTATTTTTTTGTTAAAAAAACCACAGCAGATTTTTTTTATAGAGACACTTAATAAATGGTTGAAATACGAGTGTTTAATTTTTTATTTACATAAAGTATCTTTTGAAACCCTTTATTAACAATCAGTCATCACTTTTATAGTTAATTATGGTCACGTACTTTCTGCGAAAGCTACCAATCTTCGTAAGGATTAATATCTTGATGCAGAGGCAAGTTAATTGCGAGGATTCTTCTTTCAGTATCAACTCAACGATGTGTAAATGTATAGTATATCTTTTTACGATGAACGTGGATAACCATTGTCTTAATTCAAAATTAAAGGAAAAAAGTACAAATATTGAATTAATAAATCCTCATTTCAAAAGACGATGACATCAAAGCCCTGTCGACAGTGAATTTATTCAAATGAAAACTTTGGCAGCTTAATTAATTCAAATAAAAAATAAACAGGCGCCAGTTAACAATTGTACCTATCATAAAACGGAATTGCATAAATTTATGTACTCCGTCTGAAAATTTCAGTCATAATTCTTTAATTACGGAAACCAAACGAAGTTAGAAGCAATTAAAAACATTTGCACCGAGTTAGACACAAAGTGAGATTTCTGTAGACAAAAGGGGTTTTGATAAACGCTTCGTCTATAAAGGTTCGTCCACAAAGGAGATCGGATACGATCTACAGGACAGGTATGATAATAGGGAAACGGCATTAAATTGTGCCCACCCCATTTGATTCGCCAAGGACGATTATTATTTTCAAGAGAGACATTACCATGCGGGTATCGTTACGAAATAAAACCTCTTGCGGGTGGATAATTGAATTCGGAATTAAGTCGTGGTCGTGTGTGTAAAGGTAGCAATTTAATTTGAATTATTATGCCATTCGGTACAATGAAGTTAGGAGGAGACAGTAAAAATGGCGGTACATACTTACTATTTATAACTAAGCACATGTTCAATTCCATAAACGAAAAAGGGTTATCAACATTTCATATACGGAATATGTAATGAACGCATATTTTCTGAAAAGGTTACTTCATCAATTTACAAAGCTTTCACAGGATCGCTATTATAGGCGAAACACGGTCGTCGGTGTTTGATTGATGGATTTGATTGGTGGAAGCGAAAAAAATTAAAAACTAACATATTTTTTATAACCGCTTGCGAGGTCCAGTGATTACACCATTAGTCTCGGTCACTGAGGTCTCTGGTTCGTTTCTTAACGCGGTTACATTTTTTTCGCAGTTTGGTTTGTAGTAGTAGGACACGGTCTTAGTCCGCCTAGCTAGCAATCACTATAGTCTAAGTTTGCCTCTACAACGACAAGGTAAGTAGCATTGTTGTATTCCGAAATTAAGAGATTGAGATAGTCAGTCTTAATGATTTCGGGTGAAACGTACTTTCATCTAGGTACGTCTATTCTCGCTAACTATCAGAACGATGGAGGTTAGATGGTCCCCTTTTGTGGAGGAAATAAAACCATGTTTTACAATCAAAGTGTGTGCCTGCCGTGCTCGATACGGAGCAGTCAAGCGGACAACGCACGGGCCATTCTAAGTATTGACCGGACGCTTCACTGCAAGTTTTCAGTTATTGTTTGCAGTTCACATTGAAATTACGCGGGTGTTCATTTTCCAATATCATTGGTGTAACCAATAACCAAAGGTATTGTAACAGAACGTTTGAAGGAACAATATTAAGAGCTTTTACAAATTTAACTTTATATTCGTTATCAGATTGTTTGTGAAATCAGGAAGTGAAAGATAAGTCTTTGCAATTTTGGGTGCATAATACAAGTTTTACTTGCCATTCAATGACATAAAAAAATAAGATATCATAGGTAAAATTTGAAACTTTGCTCGTTTGTAACCCTTAATGCCACAAAAACTCATTTTCGTCAACGAGATCAAATGGAAAATATTACTCGCACTAAGCACTCCGAATATTTGTAACATTTCAATATTCGAGTTCACAAAAGTAGCTCGTTCCGCTGCAAATTTCACATTTCTCGGATACTGTTAATTAAGTTGAGCTTCATTAAATCATAGTTGCAGTAAATATTGAACCGGATAAAGTCCGTTACAAAGAGCTGACATCATTTAAATAGCAGAGTTTGGCGTATTCGTAAAACAATATAGAAGTAGGTATTACAAAAGAATTACCTACTTCGGAGTTGCAATAACGTATGCTATATAGCATGTCCCAATTGCCAACTGGCCATCTGTCGACTTTCATGAAGGCGAACTAGTGGCCGAAGAGTGTCATGTTCCAGCCGTTCCGATATCGTTTAATGGATACCGCACTGCGTCACACGACAAAGAGCGTTTATACAACTTAATTACTATATTAAAAGTCCACTTAGGAATGTTTCAAAACGTAAAATTTCAGTTGACTAAACTATATTTTTGCATCGTCAGGTGATGATAATGATGTAACATATTAATAACAAAAACCTTGAGAGCCAAGTCCGTGACAGGTATTTGTTGTACGCGCCGTTACGTTCGTCAACTTAAATAAATGGTAAATAAAAAAACATACCTTAAGCAGGTTCTCGATCTCGAAGGAGTTTGTTCGCGAGCTGACTTTCGGAGGTCCAGAGCTGATGCCGTCGCCGTGCCCATCTGTCTCCGGGCTGTATAGTTCCTTGCCTGTTCAAAATTACAACTAATTAACATATTATAATATTTTTTTGCCCTGTAATTGTCAACAAATATTTGATTCACAGTTACGATAGCGTACAGCTCACATCACAATAGCAAATGGGTATTTATTTACTGTTGCTTTCTCATTATCATTAGATTTAGGACATCCTACAGCTAGGCTAAGGCCATACCTTATGAACAATACCACATTTGGAAATTGGGAGATAACCACCACGCGGTCCAATGCGGGCAGGTCGGTTTAAACGACCGCCATCAGACGATAACAATCGGTACCAACGGCTTAACGTGCCTTCCGAAACATGGTGAAGTTAGAAATATTAAAGTTTGAGCCCCCATCTTGTGGCCATGCAAATGGAACGTGGCTTAAATTTCGAGAACGCAACATGAACGTGCTAACCGCTGCGCCATCAAGATCCTTTATTTGAATGTACCAAAACAAATTCATTAGCGAATTAAACAAAACTTAATTAGTTAGTATAATGTTAGCAATGTTTCTTCCGTTACTTTGGTTACAAATCCTAAATTAGCTTGAAAGTATAAATTTTGAGGTACCCTTTACAAAATTTGGCAAAACTTTACTTTACTTGTAATAGTTGGTTAACCGCCTCACGCTGAGACATGCACTCCAGCTAACAACCAAGACGAATACTAATTTGGCTATTCGTTTCTTCCTCCAATTATTAAGTCGTTTAATCAGACGAATTTCGTTTTCAGTCCGATTAACTTAGCCCCGCAATGAGCTGAGCTCTGCTTTTTAAGGATTTATTATATAATACCTAGTTGATAATGATTGGGTACATAGGAGTTGAAGTAGCTGGACTGAGTAATGGGATTGTCTCGTAATGGGACAATCCCATAATAAGAGTAATGATTAATGTTTTTATAACCGTGTTGTAACGTCAGCGGCTGGCTACTCTTAGATGATGTATTGATAAGATGATCAGAGAACGGCGATAGTTTTACAAAAACGACCGTACGGATTGATTGCGTTTATTGCAGTGAATTAAAATATAATGCATTGCATTATTACAATTTTGTGTCATCTAATTCATTTACGTTAAAACAATATATAATATGGTTGTCTTGAAGTAGCCGATATTTCGGCACAGTTATGTACATGGGCCATGATCACGGATTCTTTAGTGGCAATAAAAGTTTAAGCAATCATTATATAGTGTTTTTAAGTCCACATATTGAAGCATCACAAGATACCTTTAAAAGAAGATGAAGTTTGGTAACGATCTTCAAGTGATAATGTGACAAACAAGCACGCATCACGTGAGAATCTAATGAAAAGCGGTTAAGCGAACGCTTGTAACACCTTGATATCATTAGCACGTTGCCGGCCCTGAGGCATAACACAAATTACTAAAATCAGTCATGCTCAATAGTTTGAGAAGCATAGCTGAAGCAGCCTAACTAGATTTCACGACGGAACGGTATTACTTCCTTGAATTCAAGGCTTGCAAGCGGATAATATTATCGTAAAATAAAACGGTTTCTGTTCGATAAATATAAGTATTTACGGTATCTAATAGAACGTAACAGAATTTTCATTTTAATATGAATACCTACGTACTTACCTAATACAAAATATAACGTAATAAGTGCACACTTTGAAATTTTTATTCAGAATTGGCTACTGAATTGATTTGATATAATTATTTCTATTTCGTTTATTTTGACTGTCCAACGAACGAAGCATATAATTATTTTTTATTGTGTTTGGAAAAGAAAACCTTTTATAAAACTGTCTAAAATCGAATAAATAGCCGATTCTTAACTTACTGCTTTCAGATTGTGAAAACATCGAAGGTGTCAAAAAAGTTTCATGATCAGAGTTCATAGTTTGCCATTCCCATTGTCACAAAAAAAATCTATAAAACATATAGTTTTGACAGTTGCTAAAGAGTCTATCTATTGACTAACCAGTTATGACTAGACTAGACTAACCCATTTTTATTAATTTGCTTGAGCTCCTCCGTGGTTTAGAAAGCATGTTAAGCCGTAAACTAACAGTTGTCAAAATACGACATGCGTCTATAAGGCGCTCCTATTTTGTAAGACCTAAGCCTAGAATAAGGACGTTTGTAAGTTGATGATTTGTCAGACAATCTCATTGTTTTATAAAAAAGTATTGATCAATCCGACAAAAGAGTCAGCCACGCCCCAAATGATTACTAGCGTTAAACCAGCCGACATATTGGCGGTAACGCGATAAACCAGCCATCATCGCAGATTGCAATTGCAAACGTAGAGATTAGATATGTCGCCCGTCGAGACATCCTTTCACGTTACACAAGAAATTGAATTGACTGCACATATAGGGAGACGGGATGCTATATTTTGTAGAAAGTTTCCAGAATGGAAAGTTGTGTCGTCTCCTTATTTTTATCCTACCTACACATCGATCAAAATTGAATGGAGCACTTTAACAAATCTATAATTATATTATTTATAAGTTAATTTATAGGTTCATTAATATTGATAGGTTCTAAAAATTCTATGGCGGACAAATTTAACACAGACAAAATGTTAAGTCGTATTCAATCTCAGTCTATTGTTGTAGCCTAGTCACAATCGCCAGGAGGTGTGAGTTCCAATCCCGCTAGTACAAATTAAAAATAAAAACTGTGTATTTTAACTGATCTACTTTTGACAGTAGGCATCTTGTTGAAATTAGTTTGGAGACATCTGAAGGTGCCTTAAAAATGGTGTTAAACATCGATCTGTTTATGATAAACCATTCTGGATCAGTTTGATTGACTGGATGAGTTTACTGCTGCAAAAAATAATTGTTAATTTGTTAATTTTTATATTATATCACCATTTATCATACGAGTGAAAACATTTTTCAATACACTACGTAAAAAAAATAATATTGTGGGTGAATAAAGATCTCTTTTCATTAATAAAAATTAATGAAAACGTTGTTCTCTATTATAATTCTAATAAAAGTAAAAAAATGTCTGACCTTATTCTTATTTACAGTATTCTAGGTACACACCTAGAATATAAAGAGCGTACCTTCAACAACTTAGAAACTACTATGAGTACCTACAAGCATACGAGTGTCTTTAACGAGACTACGCAACAAAACCTTTTTCATGTCAGCTTTCCCGTGTCGCAAATAACTTGGGAGCACTATCCATTTTTTAGTTTACTGTGTTACTGAAGGGAATTAAAGAATGTTATTTAAGTAAGCTTACTGTCTGAAAAAGTTATGATATTAGTTATTACCAATTCAGATAAGAACTTTATCGATAACTAACGATACTATGTAAAGATATGCTTTGAAAATTAAATCTACTTAATGTAAAGCAAAATAGTAATTTCTTAATCAGTGTATCAAATAGACTTCGATCTTCGAAAACAAAGTGTAACATTTTAGTAAAATTATATGTAACATTTGGTTTTCGAAAGAAGCTCAATAAATAACTTAAAGTTGGCACGTTTTATATAAAGGATCCTTTCATTTAAATAAAACGTGCTTGATGCATCAAATATCTTCCAAACAACTGTAGATTTCTCCTAAGTAACCCCTTGAAAAAAGCAGGCGATTGCCAATATCATCGGGGAGGGAAATAACATTGTCGTAGTCGTTTTGTGACAATGAACCGTATATTGAGTTTTTGGATGTGGTGAGGCTTGACTTTTTAACTCGTGTCATGTTCGCAAGCGGCTTATATTATTATCTTTTACAACGTTAATATTGAAATATCTTTGTCATCACGAAACTCACATGGGGAAACTACGTTATCGCCCAAAGGGTGCAGTTGCTTCACATTTTCAATCGTTTCTCGTATGCGTGACCCACTGTGCCTACTAGTTCTACATTCTAGTAATAATGAGCTGAGTTTTAAAAAAATGTTTCAACATTATTTATAGCAGGTATTTTGATGCAACACATTTCCGCGTGGAATAATTTATTGCTCTACATATGAACTACTTAGGCAAAAGAGTTTCATTGTGGAAAGAAAAACAGAAGCCAAGGTAGCTTTGACGATAAAAGCTTCGTTAAAGTGAATGAAGGTAAACGTATATTCGTACTTCTTAGCTAAAAACTTTTTTCAATTGCTACGTAGGTACTGGTAAAACAAGTAAAATAAAAGACGCGCCAACTAAAATTCGCGTGTTCTATAATATACAGCGTGTGTATTCCATACGATCCTAAATTTTGACATACGATAGATTTAAGCAGTTTTAATAAATTTTAACAAATACTTTCAATAATTAAGCGTAATGATTTTTTAAAGTTTTCCCGGCCAGCAATGTAATGCAAATATTGAGTTGACAATTTTGACACTTTTATTAAAGTGCTTACGTAGACGACTTGGTTATTTGAATACATTGCGTGCCGAATTAATTTGTATGAAAACAAAAATGTTTTCTTTTGTTAACTTAATGTACCAATTTACGTTAATTAGGGTCTTATCTAACTGCCCTTAAAATATAGGATCGTATGGAATACACACGCGGTATAACAATGCTGGCTATATTTAAAAACTATTGTTAGTTTGGAACATAGTGGCCAGGAGATAAGTGAATGAAGGTGTTTACCTTCATTCACTTATATTGTAGCTAGGTATACATGTAAAACTGTAAACACATGTAAAACTGGTGCCTAAATAAAAAAAAGACGAGCGAACGAAAATTTGCTAGTTCTTTATTGTATATTATGCTGGCTACATTACAAAACTACTGTTGCCTTTACGCGACAAAGAGCGGCAACGAGTTTCGGCCGCGGTTAGTAAACATCGTTGGGAAACAGCTCGGGGATGGGTCGCGGCCTCTAGTTGGAAAGTATTATTTTTGTTTTCTTAATTGCCGGCCTACTATTTGGTAAGTCCTTTTAAATTAAAACTATTATTTAACAACCATTAATTGTTTCTTTGCAAAAATGATAACGACCCAAATGTTTATTTCTGTTAATTTTGCAATAAAGAAATTTCAATTAATGCCTAAAAAATGGTAAGTACTCACTAAATTTAATTGTTTAAATGGAAGAGAGTTGTTTAGTTTTTAACGCAACTGTTATTTACTGTTGCCCGTCAGATGTTGGCCGAACCAAGCAAAATGTCGTAAGTCTAGATGACTTCATTCATGAAATTCATTTTAAACCTCAATCCTCAACCTCAGTTCATAGGACATGAAAAAAAAACTTAAGCCAGTCTTAACGTTAAATAATCACCAAGCAGTTCTATACCAAACTCATGATAACGTTGAAACTTCTGCTTTAAAAAATCTAAGGATTCGATTTTCAAATGTAGTAACGTTTTGAGCAGAAGTTAATAATGATATCTAAGCCAGTGTCTCAGGGCCTAGATTAGTGCGGGCAAACGGCCGCGGGTCAGGCCATGGCCTCCGCGTATGTACAGTCAGCAAAGAGAGAAGCTGAGAACTTTAATACTCTGTAATAGCAGCAGCAGATAATAAAAATGTTTGACGGGCTCTTGACAGTTCCTATTAGAAATGTAGTAACATTGTGCGAGGCTTCTTGGCGAGAAATTGAAGATGCATGTCTGCGTATTTGTTTTAGTTTCAAAAATTTTTGTTTGTCGAATTCTAATTTAAAATAATAGTGGAGTATAACTCGTTAAGGGTTCTTGAACTAAGCACAAAAAATACATTTTGCGACATGGTGTACAAAGGTGTTCAGTGATTTACGCTGCCGACTACGGCCGCCGTTTACGAACGGCCGGTAGTTTCAGAGACCGGCCCTTTGGCAATAATGGAAATAATTACAAGGTACAATCGCTACGGACACGCCAAAGTATAATTTCCGTTTTCGGTTTTTTATGACCTGTTTCATATAGTTTTATGTTTTGTTTGTATTTGGTCAATAGTTTATATTTTATCACTTTTTTTTGTAATTTTAGCAATATCCGATAACTTGATCGTTTTAAGAAAAGGATCTGTCCAACTATGTATCGTCAAAATTCAAAATCATTTATTCAGTTTAGGCTACAAGTAGCTCTTGTGAATGTCACTATGCCATCGGTTCGTAAGTCTACTCTGGGCGGGAGATCTTGTACTGAGAAGAACCGGCAAGAAACTCAGCAAATGTCCAGCTCTTTTCTCCCTTACAGCGTCAAAAATATTGGAAAATGCCCTATCATAGCAGGACACTTTCCATTACAAATAAACACAAAATTATAGAAGACAACCACAACATGTAAATAAAAAACAAAAATATCACAAAATAAAAAAATAAAAAAAACTAAGTTAACAAATTTACATAAGGTAAAAGTTTTAATTTCCACAATGTCATACAGTCATCTTTATATGTCTTTAGTTATCTTGAATAAGTATTAGCAAAAGTATATATCAAACTCCGAATATATAAGAAGTATTTTAATAATCTGCAGTATAGTACTGCAGATTATTAAAATACTTCTTTCTACATTCTTCTTCTTACATTTGTAATATATAACTAAACAATGACTAGTCCAAATATACATTTAACGTGTCCATCGTATCGTTATTTATACATAACAAGACGTATCATAAATCATATACTTGGTGCCAACAATGAAGGTAAATTGCGGCAACATCCGTACCCTAACTCAATATAAAAGGTCACATGAAATGAACAAAAAAAATTGAAACTTAACAAAGGTGTGAAATGAGCAAAATGAAAGCATTTTCGGGTCATATATTGAATACGCGTCATTATGAGAGAAAAACAGGCGTCTCGTTAGATGGAAATGTCATAATAAATAACGTGGTTGAGGCCGAAGGGCGCCATTGTTCCGCGCGCTGCCGGCCTCATCACACCGCCGATACCCGTATAGGTTCTCATAAAACAAACAACTACACCCCGACTCAATATGTCGTCATAATTGCCTCTTGTGTTGCACGAATGCGAATGCTCAAACAAACCCCGGCAGACTTTACCACACCACAACGATTTCTGGACCGCTGATCATAAATAATGAATAACGTAGCGCGACCCGTCCGACAGATTTAATGAAGAAAAAGAGGCAAAAAGGCATTGTAAAGAAATTAGTCTGAATTTATTTATTTCTTAAGGAACACGTAGCTTGACTTTCTTTTTGAATAGAATTCGTAAGGCGAACCAACAAATTTGAGTAAGTAACTGTTTATTTCTGAGTGAAATCGGTTGAGATTGTATGGAGTAAAAGAATAGTATTAAACTTTTTATTTCACGCTGGAATGTTTTCCCTTTGTTTCTTTAATTTTGCGCGTTCGGAAAAAGGTCTTGTTGCTATGTAGATTTCAACAAAAGGGTGTTAGGAGCGGGCGGGTTTTCATGACGTTAATATGTACCTATCAGAGTGTCAATAAACATTTCGCCGAGTCACAGAGTTAATAACGCACGAACGTTTCTGCTTCACGCACTTCAGACAGTTCTCAGTGTGAAATTGTTCAATATAAGTGAACAAAAGCCCCCTACATTAGGGAGTATTAGATATATGCTGTGAGTAAGCGAGATGTTGTCTCGGCTGTCGGCAAGTGTGCGATGATCGTAAAAGCTGCGGCGCGCCATAACGACCAACGCATGACACAAAACTTGTTAGGTACGAACAATGTGTACGTAACTAAGATCGATAGTCCAGAGCACGCTCTGATGCTTTGTAATCTACGATGCACAAAATATTACTGGCTGACAGCCACAATCGGATTCAATGTAAATTCAGGGTGTTTCGGAAACGATGCCAAGTAATATATTCGCGGAGATTGAAGAGTTGCTTGTTAGGAAACTGGCGCGGAATAAAAATGTCATTTTTTCCTATTAAAGAGCTATTGATCGAATTCTTTCACGTTGTTTGTGCTTTATATAACGCTAACGCGTCAACGTTTTGCAACCACCATGACGTGGCACTGCCTTTATTGGTATTGACGTAAATCTGAAGCGATCTTCCCTTATGGAGGGCAAGTTAAAAACGTTCCGTAAAGTCATCTCTGCGGCAACCGGGCCAGTAGGCCATGGCCGTAGTTAAATAGAAAACACGAAATGAGATTTTTGCCTCGGAGACAAATTTAAATGAGGTTTTGTGGCCTAAAAAGAATTAGACTTTAATAGCTGTCTTTTATACATCGTTACAGCTGGTTTTGTAAAACCATTTACCCTTGCTTCGGCCAACAACTTTCATCCCACCGAACAAATCAATCCCACACACATTTTTCTGCCTGAAATACCAACCTTTATTCTAAGTAAGTATTAATTTGTTAGAACAACAATTTTTCGTTTACTGTATTGAAAAATTGACGTACAAAGTTACAAACATGAGAAAGTTAATTCGCAGGGCACGCACTCGTAAACTCCAAATAAAAATACGTGCGGAACTGTCAATATTGGCCATGAATCTGATAGAGCGGAAAACACTTCAATATTTTTATAACGAGGAGTGAACCGTATTGAAATTGCTGCTGCAGGTGACAGGTGTGCGTACCAATCGATTCAGCCGCTCGAGGCAACGACACAAATAAATACAAAATCGTGACAGAGAAAAAGTATCTGGAGATTAGGCTAAGCTCTTTTACTGAATGGTAATTATATAGCAAAATTGCTTCAATTCGGTAATAAACGAATTTGAATTTGAATTTGAATTTGAATTTTTATTGCTTTCTCGTATGCACTATGAAGATCTTAAAATAATACGTACTAGAAACAATATGGACCCTGCTGGGCACAGCAAAATTTAGGCAGAGGAATGAATCTCATTCAGGACACAAAATGTTAAGATTGTTTTTGATAATGAACACTTTTTTGTTGATTACGTCGTAAACACAACTGCGGTAACCAAATAGTGAGATACAGAGACAGATTATCACTTTAAAATTGCGAAATTTTTCTGCTCTTCTCTCACCAAGCGATCGCTTTTATCCAGGCAGGCACATTTACCACTTCAAGTAGGTATGTAAGTACTCCGCTTATGCTGTTTTTCCAGTAAACAGAGTTTCAGTAACGTAAGTATAAAAGTTTTTTGTTTATGGCTTTTTTTTGTGACGTTTTGGCTAACATTTTAGGTAGGTTATAATACGATTTCCGAAAAGCACGCCAAGTCGTAATTAATAGATTTCATGTTTCATTCAAGTGGTACAGCTTTATTATATTCTATATTATATTCGATATGATATAGGTTAAGCACATTATTTATTGTAGTTAGTGGAGATTTATTTATTTATCTCTTCATCTTGCTGTCAACGTACTTAGGTTTAATTTCTGCTATTTAAAAAAAACTACATTTGTGTTTGAGTGGATTTTTTTGACCCGGCAAGCGAATATATGGCCCACATGATAGAAATGGCTGCCGCAGCTTATGGACGCTTCCAACACCAAGGATATCACGCGATTCCGACCCTAAAGCTTCAGTTCTGCTTTAAAATGCCTTTTAATATCGCTGACGCTATGTACCCTTTAAACTAGAACACAGCAATGAAAAACAATTCCGCTCGGCGGCAGAAATAGGTGGTATGGTGCTAATAGGATGGTCGACGTCTAAACTGATTTTCAATTCTACCACAAGTACCTTCGAAAAATGTGTGTGTGAAAACCTGTGACGGACACGTAACAATCAAAATTGTACTCTTGTTTGGTACGCGGCGGGCACACCAGCGAATTTATGATGTCATTGGACGCCGCGCGCATCATGCCTGTCAACTCTGATGACTCAGTGCTTGAAAACCTGTGACGGACACTTAAAAATGGAAGTCGTACTCACTCCAAGCAGGTGCGGGCACGATGAGGCCGGATATCATGTCGTCGGAGATGACTGGCGGATCGCTGGGCGGCGGCGGACACACCAGCGAATCTATGATGTCGTCGGTCGCCGCGCGCATCATGCCCGTCAACTCCGGCGGCTCCGTGCGTGACGACCTGTGACGGACACGGAACAAGTAAGTACGGACTTATATTAATTATATCATTTATAAACAATTCAATTGATACATATTTTGCGAGTAGCAGCATGTTTTTATTGTATTTTTTTAATTAAACATATAGGTACATATCGAAATTCCAACCAAAAGAAACACCGGTAATGAAAGCCGTTGCGAGCGCTGAAATACTGACGAGAAAATTGTAACAAAAGCATTTTTCATGGCAGCGAGATATTAATACTCGGCCCGTGTGAATATAACGCGAGTGTACGCCGAATTAAATGCGGCGCGCGTGATCGGACACTTTATTAATTGCTGCCATCTAATAAACTCACAACGCAAACATAAACAAACATATTGGGCGCAGCCCATTGTTTAACCTTAACTCTGTTATTCAAAAACATGTGCTACTAAAGAGGAGCTCGTGGCGCAGTGGTTAACATGCCCGGTCTGCGATTGCTGAGGTTAAGCAACTTTCGCAAAGGCCGGTCATCGGATGGGTGACCAAAAATGTATCATCTCTAGCTCCTCCGTGCTTCGAAAAGGCACGTAAAGCCGTTGGTCCCGGCTGCATTAGCAGTCGTTAACAACCACCAATCCGCACTGGGCCCGCGTGGTGGTTTATGGCCCGTTCTCCCTATCCATCCATAGGGAAGACTCGTGCCCCAGCATTGGGGACATTATGAGCTGATGATGATGATGACCACTTAAGTTAAACTAGGTTTAAAAGTGATGTCCCTGTTGTTCCCTCGCCTATCCTCTATCCCCAATCATTATAAAAAAAACATTATAATAACAAGATATATCTACTTCTACTTAAGTAATATTATTAGACACTACTTTTATAAATAAATAAATAAACTAAAATTAATAAATTGTTTTATCTACATTACTACTAGTACTGTGCTTTTATGCACAAATATCAGACAGACACTTTTTGAAATAAAAGGGTGACGGTAAATGTCTTAACATCATGAAATTTTTCGTATACATGTAACACATTTCACACAACTGTACTTGTACCATTATCTATTCTGTGTCGCAAAAACGAAATGAGATTGATGTAAAACAAAACTTTCATCATCCAAAGTATGATGCCATTACAGAAAAGCGCGTAGCAAAAAAAATCACTAGAATTTTAATCACGCTCTTGATTATTCCCAGCTAAAAGCTCGCGTCGGCGTCCGGCACATAACCACAGACTCGCTATAACATTGCTTTGTGAATTGTGACAGTCTTCCCCCAATATTAACGTTGGATACAAACGCCTGTCGCAGTGACAACTAATTTTAGAAAGCCATAGCATGATTTAAATCTGCACCGCTTTCTAAAAGCTCGACATAGCTACAAACTCGCCACAAAAAAAAGGTTTGTGCCACGCGAATCACAAAAGTACGTATACCATTTGTTTGTTAAACTATTTCCCTAGGGCTTCAGCCTCCAGCATTTTAATCTAAACTAAACTGCGTTTCGATTTGCCCTTTTCCAAAACTCAAAGCCCGTACCCGTTGGAATCCGATATTTGTGACTTATGTTCGGTACTTATACTCGTACTTGTATATGTATTTTTTTTTCTGAATTTTCCCTTTGATTCTACAAGACTATCAAAGTATTTGTAAATATAAATAAGAGAAAGCTATAAAGACTTAGATATGAACAGTGTTACAGTATTATTTTTATTGTTGGTTTAAAAGTATGATTACAAATGAAGGCGGCACAACACCTTTTATGTTAAGATTGTAAAAAAAAATTGCGCCCGCGAAATATGTTTGGCACTTTTTCAATGAGAAAAATGGGCAGGCATTCATTCACGTGCGTAGATTTTACACAAAGGACATCCAATGTTTGCATGTAAGCAATGAGCTAACGCTTTGTTTGGCTTTCAGGCAGGAGCGTGACGTTGAATAACGGAAGGAAATGCTGAATAGCATTGGTATTGGCAATACCATCGACTGCAACATCGAGGATGTAGTTGTTACGAGTTAAAATCACGATTCCCATTCCGCTCGAGATCTCCTAACAACGTTATGAATACGGAGTATCCGCCTTTTGTGTGAAACAACGAGGGTGAAACTGGGGTATTAGCATCACCGTAATTATTCTCGCAAACTTAACTTCAGCGGTTTCAACGGCACAATGGAGGGTGCGGCGTCTTAAAACCAGAACGCTTGTATCGTATGGTCGGAAAGACGAAACTCACAACAATAATAATATTGCGTCGCGTAGGCGCTTCGAGATGACATTTGTTAGGGGATAGTTATTTACGCGGCGCGCGGTTACGTCGAGAGACTCAATTGCGGCCGGTCACAATACGCGGTGAGGCAGCGGTGCCAACCCCTCGAGCTAACTGTGTCACCTGTCCCTATCCCCACTAATGATCCTATACGATATTAAAATTTACGCTCATCTCGACCCTCTCGGCTGAAGGAAAATGAAAAGTTAATTGAACTGTAAATAAATATCTTTTCACGCGAACCGCTCTGTCTGAACATTAAATGGAGCTGTATTAAAAACGTTGCATGAGTTGGTGAGTTTTATCACACTGAATAAAACTTTTTTTCAACTTGTGCAAGTTATTTAAGTAAGTTTTTTTATTACTCCACTGTTTTATTGCAAAAAATCACGAATACCTTATTAACCACTTTATAGCCTGGTAATAGTTGATCAACGCGGATGAAGTTAAAAAAAAGTTGTTTTTTTCCGATTCATGATACTCAATAATGACCAATTGTCTTTTTTATCAGACTAGAATCAAGTATGTTATTTGTGTTACACATAAATTACAAGAAAAGATAAATGTAAGATAAATTATTTCAATCCCAATAAAGCAACTACGCATCGAAAGAGTTTGCGAATATGCCAGAAAATTTTCATTCGGTGTTGTTAACGGTTGCCCTACTTTTGATAGTTTCCACGACCGCTTTTGTTATTCAATAATACAATTCGGTTGAAATGTGAAATATACTCACGAGTTCAGCATTGGTGCGATCCAGTTAGTTTGAGTCTTAGGTTAGGAGCAGAACGTGTATTGTATTGCGGTTGGCAACGCTGAGCGTCTCCGGTGGACAAGCGGAGCGAAGGGTGTATGTAGGTCGCAGCTAGCGCTTCGGTAAACTTGTCGCAGCCGGGAAAGGTCAGGTGTATGAGGGCGGGAAATGTCGATGAGCAGGCCTCCGACATCCCCGGACCCCATTCCAGTACCGAGCGGCTGGCTTCCATCGGCAGCCGACATTTTTATTGCCAAAGATTTTTGTCGCCTCGATTTATTCTAATTCGATGGTAACAAATGCGACGGCCGCGGCCGCACTGATTAACGGACACCGGTTAACTCGGCTGGCGATCGATCGATTTTTATTAACATTCGAATAGAATTAGCTGTGTGTTCGTCCGATGCGAATATGTCTGATGTTGCCGGTGTGAGTAAATAACAATTTTCGATCCGCGACAATATTGTTGATTTCGACAAAAAATATATAAACCTTGTATTAAAAACAAAAATGAGATCTTTATACCTACGTAGTTTTGTTTTAAAAATAATGTATGTAAGTTAATGTCCCTCTACTGGGCGAAGGCTTTGAATCTTTGATATCAAGTCATCGCTACAATTAATGAGATTAAACATTTTAAAGTATATTTTTTTAAAAAGAGAACTTACCTCATCATCATGACTAGAGACAGCTCTTCCTGCAGTACGCTCTCCAAGTACATCATATCTAGGTCAGATACGATCGCTCCGTTGATCACCATTATCTCGTCGCCTTTGATTATGCCTGGCGCAGAAAACAAATTGTTACCAATGATTATTTTTTGCCTCGTCTTGGCAAGCTAAAGAAAACAAAGAAGATTAAAAAATATCAGAGCCGAACAGGTACGCAAACCGATGCCGTATTGATTACAGCGGGGACGCGACGCAGCGAAGATTAAATAAAGTTACCTATTCTTCCCTTTAAACTTTTGTTCTATATCTATTGTGATGTGACACAATAATGTCCGAGCCTTCGGTTCGATGACTTTGAAATAGAAAATGAAGTATTTTCCCGAAATCACTCTGCCAAGTTTTCTCTTACAGCGTGTCAACGTTAATGTACGTCAACATTAAGAGGGAACCCGAGATTATGCTAGAAACTTTAAGTATCGATTGGTGTGTTCTGTAGTTTCGCGCATCAAAGCTATAAACGTAAGCAATACGTAAAATACGAGTACATGCCAATTGGAGTTCTATAATTCGAAATCGTTGAGCCGACTACTTTACAGAATTCAACTATCGAGGAACTTTCGCGGCTCGGTTAACATCTAATCACATTAAGGGTGCAGTCAAACGATTAGGTGATTTCATTTGTCAAAGTTAGCAGAGTTATCGGCTACTCTGAAAGCCCTGTAGCTTCTAAACCGCAGTGTAAGCGGGTTACGTGGTGTTTATGTAGCAATCGCTTCTGTTTACCGGTCTGTTTGAGAATTATGAACTTAGTTGTAGCTGTCAGTTACACTGAAGGGCACTATTAAATGTTGACATACTAAACACCAATTCTTACTAAACCGTGTTGCTTACACTGTAAAGCATGAAGGTTGAGTGGGATTTGTTGAACGAGTATGTTTGAAATCCACGAAATAAACATATTTGGAAACAACGAAAAAAAACGAATTTCAATTAATGTCACTTTGTAGCGGAATCAATTGTGTGTAAAAAAAATCGCTATAAAATGTGGCCTTGTTTATTATCTAATCTTCAGCAGCTAAGGTTTTTCACGAAGACCTTTAAATCATAAAGAATGTTCCTTAAACATGAATCACTCACCATTTTGCATAGCAACGCTCTTGTCTTCCACCCGGCTAACGTAGCAGCACAGCTCGTCTTGGCGCTCTGCATTCTCTATCAGCTCAGCCTCCACACTGAAGCCCCACATTTGCTCTAAAGTGTTCCTCTGAAGCTCCACTTGGTACAATATCTTAGCGCACACCTCCACAACTTCATGTGTGTGCAGCTGAATGGGAAAAAATATAAAACGTTTATGAATTGAACTACTAGGCTTCATCATTGAAATCAAGTCATCGCTACATTTGATGGGCATTATCTTAATCCCCACGTTTGCCAGATGCAGGTTGGTGATCAAACCTGGGCTACACATTGAATAATCGCTTTGACTGACTTGAGATTGAACCCAGGACCTCCGATTAACGCGCAGGGTGCTCAGCCACTTGGCCACCGAGACGTTGTTACTTGACTGAATTATAAGCGTTGCTTCCCAATGAGTGTGAAGTTTTAACATATTATTTTTCACAATAGCAATTAATTAAAACTTAATCACATTCCACACAAAAGTTGCAGTAATTGGATGCAACAAAACATAAGTATACAACCTTCAATAGAGCAATTCATTTTAACTGGACAATAACGATTTTAATTGAACGAGATTATATTTTCTACAACAACTGGAACGAAATGGTTAGCGCGCCACTCCGGAAGGCGGGAGATTTTCGTTCCGTGAAATCTCATTAATTAGGTAACTCTTTCGCTAAAGCAGTACACCTACTTGAATTTAATGCATTTAATTTTTTTCTCTACAAAATGACTTTTGAGCTTAAACACAATGCTATTGTGGTTCAGTTAATACCCTTTTTTATATAAAGCACATTGTTTGGTTAATTTCATTTTACTCTGGTGCATTTATGTCCATAAACAGATTTATCCATTAACGGTTTCAAATAATTATCCTTATTCATTTAAACATGGTCCTGTTCCAAGGTTCTATGGTCATGTCAAGTTTATTGTGGAGACAACCCAAGTTTGAATCTAGAGGGAATTATTGAAACATATTTTGGCACGTTAGTTTTTAATGACACTACTTTATTTATAATTAACTTTGAGAGGGTCTGCTCTTAGGAGTCTTATCACTATCGGATCCTTCTGCTTGCTTCTCCTTGTTTTAGTAATTACAAGTTCAATGAACTCTGAATCTAGTACGAGAATATTATAAAAGATTTTGGAATGCAGCTTTGTCCAACTTTGTAATCGATCACATACCTTAGGACAAATTTACCTATCTCTAATAATTTCGGACTTACTCATACTAACCCTCAAGGTTGTATTTACTTGTACCTGTATTTCTATGAACTAAATCCAAGAAAAAAGT
This sequence comes from Eudonia truncicolella, assembly GCA_949315975.1. Taxonomy (NCBI): domain Eukaryota; kingdom Metazoa; phylum Arthropoda; class Insecta; order Lepidoptera; family Crambidae; genus Eudonia; species Eudonia truncicolella. Next base: position 9,812,281 of record OX438830.1, read on the forward strand.
TTAACTAACCAACTTACATGAAGTAAAATTACTAGAAGTGTTAAACATGATGGTGTACAAAAAAAAGGGAAACCCGACACAGAGTGTCACAAAATTATCACGGACAAATTTATCTGTAAATTGAAAGCTGAAAGCGCCAGATCAATTTCCGATTTGTTGGAGCGTCAATAATTTGACACAAACCGCCACCCACATTATCTCGTGAACCCAAACATTTGTACACGAAATCACTTATATTATTTCCTCGATACACCCGATAGTACATTACAACAGGGGCAGCGGTGAAGAATAATGTGAAATTTATAGTTACGGTCACTGGAAGCTGTGTGTAGTGACAGTTTGTCAGTTGTCCCATGGTCCGAGGGCTTCCTAAATTGATGGTAGGGATCACAGACGGGCTGTTGCGAGTTACGGCGATAGTTATGCGGTTCCAACACGCGCAAAAAGTCGTATTTACGCCGCTAAATAGAAATCGTGTTGTTGCAACTAATTATAATAATTGTTTGTTGATAATTAATAACGGCTGGCCCGCAATGAAAAAATAATGATAGATATAGTGAGCACTTCTGTATACTATTTGATATGGATCGGCATACATCAAATTTATAATTATTTTTTTATTTTATTAATAATAAATAATCATATTTCACCAGGTTTAGTACACAGGAATATTATTATATTGCCTAAGTGTGCGCGCAAACACAAACACACCAGTGGAACGGAGAACCGCTACGACTGGAAGAGAGCTAGATGAATTATAAAACTAACATACATATAACTTATATAAGTTAGAATTATGACGATTCAATGAGGCAGATAGCAATCCTATACTAACTAGTAGTATATGTATTGTAATACCCATTTACATTTTTAAATTTCGCACGTATGAACACCTGAATCCCGTAAAACCTAAATATTATTTTAATATTCTTTCTTAGCAACTGTCTACACTTCTAAGAAACGCATAAAACCCTACTAAATAAAAGAAACTCCATAAAATTACATAATCATTTATACAGACAAACGGGAAAACGCAGGCGTCAAATTAATAACCCATAGGAAAGAACATTCAACTGTATTAATATAAAATCCCATCGATCCTTCAATGTTGAACGTAGTCGATTAAGTAATTAATTAAGATAAAACCATTAATCGATAAATAAATCCAACAGATTTCATCACAAGATAAATAGGTACTTTAAGCTCATTCTTTGTGTGAATAAAGAGGGATAAAGCAAATCGTAGCTAATCTTCTGTCAGACCTCAATCAGAGGAAAATCACGGCACTCAAACTGTACGAGGACCAACGAGCTATGAGGGATAAGGAAATTCAATAAAATCGCGAGGCCCACTAAGCGAGCGAGCCGGCCGATGAAATTTAACTCTTTATTTACTTATTTAATGAAGTAAAATAACTTCTCGGGGCTATTTACATTCTAAAGTCGTTGTTGCCAAAGCAACTGCGACATAACTTTTTGATAACCCCTCCACAGTATGGCGTATACAATTCGCGACGTTATAGAGGTGCGCGCTGTCCGACCCTACTCACGGAATCTCGGTCACAAAACATTTATATTTTTACATTGACTTCCTTCCGTGAATGTTCTTTAGTAGGGTTTAATTAAAAAATTATCCCACGTTCGGCCTGTGTTTCACTTGATATTCTAAATTTACACGCACCACTGCGAAACTTTAATCTTTGTCTTCAGGTTGCTTGATAAAATGCAAATTCTTCTAGGTTTTTTAAAGTAATCGCTCCTCTGAGATTTTCCCTCTACAGGGTGGTCGTTAACTTAATTAGTCCCCTTGTTTTCACACAGACGGCAATATAGTAAAGATCAGTGTACTTAATGCCCTATCTCCTATAAAACATGTTATGCTAAGTGCTCTCAGCTATATATTCAATCAAATTAGCTTTGAGTCTCCAACTTCGTTAAGTCTAGTATCATAAATTATTATGAACTGGAAATACTAATATTCTTAGAGAAACGTTTTTATATAGACAGACAGATAATTTAAATTGATTTCATAGATATAAAACTAGTTTATTACGAATACAAATTTATTGTGCATAATGTTTGACAATTTACTTATTTAATATATTTTACTTTTTTATTTTCAAGTGCTAATTGCTGCACTGAAGCTGAATTAAATATTCATAAAATTTTATAAAATACAGTGAAAAAATTAAACGCCCACCCGACCCAGCCATGAATCGAACCTGGATTCTCCGCAATCCGGGCGGCTGCACTGACCGCTATGCTACCGAGAAAGCTATAAAAATTAAACGCCCACCCGACCCAGCCAGGAGTCAAACCTGGATCTTTCGCAAGCCGGGCGGCTGCACTGACCGCTATGCTACCGGGAAGGCTGACGTAAGCGCTGAATTTTGATATATAATAAGCCTTTCCGGTATTTCCTGGCTGGGTCGGGTGGGCGTTTAATTTTTTCACTGTATTTTATAAAATTTTATGAATATTTATTTAATGAAGTAAAGTAAGTTTTTTAAGAAATAACTCATAACAAAGACTAATTCACAGATCAGCGGTATTTTTGCTTTAAAGCAATCTCAGTAAATAAACGGATGAAGAAAACTTTGACCATACAAAATCGGAGGAGCGGACAGTTCGAAATAATAACAAGGTCTTACATAATGAAACTTTCAAAATAATAACTCTATAACTGCATGTATTTATATTATATTAAACAACACTGTGCGTATGGGTATCGTAATAATTCTTGCTAATTTACAGTGATAAAGCAGTTTTTAATATATTCGGAAGTGATGGATGAGGTAGATTCTCAATTTCCCATGTGGATTTAAAGTAAAATTCTAAGGGACAAAATGAAGTATAAAAATGCCTGCAAAGGTATATATTTAAGAAGGTAAAAAATAAATGAGCCAAGAACACCGAACAAAAACATACATTTTAATTTCTTTCGTTTGCGGATTGAGCTCTTTCGAATACAGGGTAAACATAATACTAAGGCTTTGCAATTTAAATGAAGCTATTTACTTGAGCCCTTGTCCAACCTTGTTTCCTAGCACTAATTAATGTATTCATATGCATAGTGGCCATTCTCTGACATCTGGATTATGGTCTTAGACGGTGTAATACAGGTCTCGAACGTAGCTAATGAACTTGAAAGTACATGTGGCTTTTCTCAAACATATACTCATTAATTACATGGTTATTTGGGTTTTGCATAGCCTTTGTGCTTTTCCTGTTATTGTGTGTAAACCTTAATTAGTAGGTAATGAGTTTCCTTCTTCTTTACATTTTATAAGTATTCTTTTGTTTTGTTAGAATTGCAAAGCTTTGTCTTCTCTGATAGCTTAACGTGCCTTACTAACCGATCTGAACGACTCAGAGAATCTAGTAGAGAAATGGAACACGCTTGTGTGATGCTACAAACTCTCTAACGGTATTTCAAACACACGGTTTAAGGAACCCATTAAGTTTCTCGCCGTCACCGTGCTTTGTGTATTGTAAGGAACAATATATCAAAAGATAACAAATGGAACACAAAGTTATATCAAACCAGAGTAAAAAATAATAGATTCGCGGAACTCTACTGACATCTCTACGGGGCGGGGCGTCCTTACGTTCTACGGAACCTACTTTTGGAATAGTTGGCAAGAGACGATGTATATTCATGTAGGTATGCATGTGTGTATAGGTACTCACATAAGTCTCGATGAGGTCACTGCGGTGTGGGACGAAGTAGTTGTGGTCCTCCATGTCCCTGCGCTTCTTGACGCGCACAAAGTGTTCGAGCGCGTTGAGCGAGCGGCGCGCGCAGGCGGCGGCTAAGAACTCTTCGACGGACATGCCCTCGCGCACGCCCACCGTTGCTGTGGTGCCTTCGGGCAGCGACACTCGGACTGCTGCCTCACCGTCCTCACGCGACATCTGTTCAATAAATTTTTGAATAAATATTTTTTCAGCCGACTGGTAGTGTTTTTATTTTTATTTTATTATCAAGAAATAAAAGCAGCCAGTTTCAATTGTAGTGTGGTTGAAACTATTGCTAAGAGTTGATGATGATTAAGCACTAGCCTTACACTTCTTACATTGAAAAATATGACTATCACCAAATACTTAAGATTTAAACTTATTTAATTATAACGGCTTCCGGGTTAATATTTTATTTTACCTAATGTGAAATGAAGATTTGGCTAAACATAGAAGCACACTTCAGCCGAGTCGTAAAATATCCTCTTGTAGGAAGCTACTAAGAAACTGGCTATCTTATCTTTAACTATCGGAACACAACATTTCTACTAACAATGTTGTCACGAACAAAGATTTTGATTTGATTTGATTTTGATTTAACTGGCCTAATGATCTTATAATATACCCTTACTCCTAGCACAATAATATGTAGACTGAACGCAGTGAATCGAACCCGGGAAACAGTAAACCGCAACTCTATCCACTAGACCACAGATGCGGTTAAAGATTAACCAAAGAACCCGTTCTTGTAACATTTTTTGTCCACAATTTAATAACTTTTCTACGAAGTATACATTTGGTATTTAAGAAACCCTTTGATCTTTTTATTGGTACAATGATGAAAGTTGAGAAAATACTTATAACTTACCAGCTTCCATCCGTGAAATTCGGTTTGTCATAAAAGTCTTTATTGCGTGCCCCCGGGAGCTTTGTGTTTGAACGAGATAAAAACGTAGCTTATGGCACACTCGGGCCTTACTATCTCTGTTCACAACATCTCGTCGATCCGTTGCTCCGTTTTAGAGTGGAAGGAAGATAAACAAACCAACTTACGCATTTCTAATGTGAGTTAGGATTAATACAAGAAGTAGAAGTAAGAAGAATTACGGCGTAAACCAAAACTTTGAATGGGGGATTTAAGTTGATTTGTTCGTAAGCAATGTGTACACTGTCGTTGGAAGGGTAGAGGCACCAGTTGTCGACAGGAACCAGAGAACCAGAGATCGACATCATCATCACCATCATCAGTTCATTTTATGTCCCCACTGCTGGGGCACGAGCCTCCCCTATGGAAGGATAGGGAGAACGGGCCATAAACCACCACGCGGGCCCAGTACGGATTAGGTGCGATCGACATATTTTCCTTTAATCATTAAAAATAGCAAGCAACTGATTTTAGTCTTCAGTAATAAGATACAGATCAGCTGCGTCCTAGCGTTATGCCGTATAATTGCAATGGAAATCTATGTTATGTTTTAGCGACGAAAACTCTGTCGAACACCGGTACCATAACGATAGATGGTTGAACCAAATATATTTAGAGTATGTTATTTTTCAATTATCCTCACTATACTTTCTATACTTTTATTTACTGCAATGTATATTTTGTTCTCCTGTCACGCTATCCAACCTTTAAAGACTGAATACTTCTTAAAAATAAACTAAGTAGCTTCGAATAGTCATTCCGTGTTTTCTCTCTTTTGTTCTAATTTGTAGGTAATGCAGTTTACATGACGGGAACAAAACACGCAATATTATTTTCAAGTGTATGCTATGTTAATTTGTGCCCTAACTACTCTTCTATGTACTTTTTCCATAAACTCACCTAACCCATATTACACCTTTAAGCATATTATCCTCAAAGAGTCATTTATATCCCACACATATTTGAAGTAAGTATGAATATTGATTCAGGTACCGATCGTCACTTTATTACATTACAGTATAATTATATTATAGCTTGGGGCACAATAATTATTAAATAACGGTCGCCTGCGCTCATACGTGTGACCCATCGATACTACACCCTGGCCAATTTTGCAGAAACGACGTTGAATTTGTAGACGAAACAGGAATGTTAAACATTTCGTAAGAAAAATAAACCGCGTTCTCTTTTTAATGTTATTTTGCCATAGACAAACATAATTCTCAATTCAGGAAAATATTACATAATTAACAAATAGTGTTCGTTAAAAATATTTTTAGTTCCAAATAAACTTTACAGTTGGCCAGTTACCCGACCGGTCCCAACAAGTTTTAACTATTTCTAAAAGAGTTATAAAAAAATACAACACGTAGGTAAATATATATATTTGGTAGCCTTCTAATACTACGTATGAGTTATAAGTTACAATGCGATTATCCTTACGGTAAGAATGAATGAATGAATGAATGAATGAATGAATGAATGAATGTAAGATATTATAGCCTACCTGAATCTCTGTACCAAAACCAATCTAAAATAACAAGGAGGTAAAATAGTTTCTATGTGGTGGGTTATCTTTGAAGTTACCGAACCGATTTTAAATTTATTAATAAGAAGCTATAGTATCCCTCAATATATAGACTATATATACTTATTACCTGGCCGAATATCACGCGCGCGAAGCCACAGATACTAAAAGAAAAGTAAAACTGAAATGGTTAAGTTAATAGTTGTGTAGTGCAACTAGCTATAAGGCTTTTAGGATAACTCAAAGAGTATTACTAAGGAGTACTAACAGCCTCGTTCTCACAACAGGATCCTTTACTAGATTGCCGACTTAGAATTCTTATTTTCTCTAGTAACCTGTCTCTAGTAATATTTTCTATAATGGTGCAAAAGGCAGCACATCGCGTATAAGGGTATTAAAATAAAGCAGGCACAAGAAATGTATGTAAAATGCCATATCTTTTGTTTTGTGTATCGGCCTAGCTTTGAGGGCCAAGCCGTTCGTGATATTGGTCTTAGTAAAGCGTAAGTGAAGGTTCGTAAAATCATATTGGTAATACTTCACACATCATTCCCTAGCCGCATGTATACTTTTTATAGATCCCATGTTGTTTGTGAGATATAAAAGATTTATTTATATTATACGGGCTTTCATCATTATATATCATTTACCAAACCGATTACAGTACCCTGCTGGGAATCGAACCCGCAACCTCGGGCTCTGAGAACAGTAAACCGCTAAACTTAAAAAGCGACGCAGAAGAGAGATCAAAGTATAACTAAATTCTGAATTCATTTCAACATTCAGACTACCTTTGTTGTCGCAGACAGGAACCATTTACATTAATGCAGCGAACTATTAATTTTTAATAAATTAATTGTTGGATACAGGCTTAGTCCTTTCAAGTTTCGTATTTCTATGTGAATTGTTTCCGTCTAACACAGCCCGGGGCTACTCGAAGATGCGCCTACTTTTGTTTTGATGCATAATTTAACATAATCGGACTGTACTACTGTCGGTTCCCGTTCGGCACAGTTCACACAGCAACAATTTATTCAAATCGAATACCACAAATAAGAAGTGAGTATTCAGGAAACGAAGTTTTATATCGATATTGGTACTGAGGAGTCAACACTTACGGCGCCGGAATGATTGTTGAATTTCTTTCTTTTATTGATGAACGCGAAACCCTTACCTATTTCGGGATCAGTGAGCTTATAAATAACAAAAGGGAATTGTCATGCAGATATTGTTGTAAGAATTCTATCTAATAATTTTATCGTGTATTTGTTACTGTAAAAGCCCGAACCACGGCAAATTCTAAGATTTTAGAGTAAGTCTTAGGATATACCGACCCGAGTTGGTAAATGTAAGTATTTCTGAAAATGGGATTATCTTTTCGGGCTTTTACCATTCGAATTCAGTATATGCTAAGTTTTACCACTGCCAGCTGGTAGATGTTGGTTTTGTATGAATACTAACCTAACCTAACCTAACCTAACCTAACCTAACCTAACCTAACCTAACCTAACCTAACCTAACCTAACCTTTTTTTTTTTTTTTTTTTTTTTTTTTTTTTGTTTTCCCGGTGGAAATCTGCTCCGTCAGACCGTCTCACCGAGACAGTCTCGGGAGGTGTGTGGGGATGGGCGATGTTCTGCCCGACCCACTAAAACCACCGGGGGACATTACCGAGGCGCATTGCGGAGGGACCACGGGACCTTAGCCACGAGGGCAATACCATCGCGGGCCTCACTGCGCGTTATGCAACACAACCAAATCCTAGCCTAAACATAAAACAACTATTTTGACCGGCGTGCCTACCCGTTGAGTAGACACGCGGACCCCACAACCCGACTAACGTGCCCACCCGTTGTGTGGGCACGCGGACACGACAAACCTTCGACATGCCCACGTTTGCGTGGGCATGCGGACTCGCCAACCAACAGACACACCCACCGTTGGTGGGTGTGCGGACACAACAACCAGACACACACAACAAACCAAACAGACATGCCCCCTTTTGCGGACATGCGGACACACGACTACCCTAAGGACATACACAACATATAAATATATATACAGACACAAACCACTTGGACCGGGGCTCTTGCATGGTCGCTTTGGGTTAGCAGGACAACTGTCTGTCGTCCCGCTGCCCATCACTTCCATATTCGAGCCCCCGCCCATGTTCCTACACGGAACCCGCTGAGTGGGAACCCTCCACGGTTGATCAGAGCAACCAAACGTCGGTTGCTCATCATTTCTCCCGTATCGGGTCACCAACTCAACACCTACACCTAAAACCGACACGACACAACACGACAACACGACAACAAACCCGACCAGACAACACAACGACTACGACAACGACAAGACAACACAGGAGAACGTAACATTGGACCCCGGGGGCATTTGGGGTGCTATAATCAAATAGCCATGCCAATGCCCCCCCCCTTCTTTCTGGGCCTTCCTAAACCTAACCTAACCTAACCTAACCTAACCTAACCTACCTAACCCAACCCAACCCAACCCAACCTAACCTAACCTAATTTTTTTCAACATTTACCGTGCCTTCAATGTAACTCCTAAGATTTACCAAGTGAGTGGTGGTAAAAGTTCGAATCGCAAACCTTTTTGGACATTTACCATTAAGAATTGGTAAATCTTAGGTTTTACTGGAAAATCTTAGAATTTGCCGTAGTTCGAGCTTTTACAGTAACATATTCATTTCTTTGACACTTATAGCACTTACTTTGGGAACTGTGGGAACTTAAGAGCATTCAAACTGATGATAATATGTATAGATATACTACTATCATAAGTTACATTATTCTAATTAGTTAAAGACTATTAGGATGTAATGTTAAAATAAAATTATTGTTTTGATATATACTTACTAAAACAGATCTAAAAATTTTGGTTTCGAGTTTAATTTATACTGTTCAAACAAGAATGAATCGTATATTTCAAGTGTATATTACGTAAATTTAAATTTCCATATATTGCGTATATTTCAAGTTCTGTTACACTTGGTATAAGTGGATTTCGTATAATAAGGAGAATAATAACGACTCTCAATCAGAACCATCTAGGGGCCTCTGGTGCATTTACATGATAGCCATACTTTGGTGCTAGATTAGGCTAGATTATTTAGCACACCACTTCGGAAATCCCAATAGCTTTGTTTCAGTTTTCAACCAAGCCTAGTACGAAAATACGAACGAAAGCTCTTTAAAATTCAGTTGAAAAGGCAGCTGCCGCATGCGTGAGAAATGTTTGAATTCCCAGCTGCAGTGACGAACAAGGCAGACCCACAACCGTAGTTTATTTTGAATATACGTTGTCTGCACAAAATTAATGTCTCTTATTTTTGAGTGCAAAAGAGCTTATTCTCAGTAGCAGTCAGTCAGTCTAAATGCTTTAGAAGTGCCAATGGTTATATCACTGGCTGGTTTGGATTGCAGTCTTTTATCGAAAACATTCTAGTAGAAACTCGACAGATTCCAAAAATCACAATCAGGGGTGGCCACCATTTCCCGAAATCCTGACAGTATCGGGATTAAGTTTCCGATACCGAATTTCCGAATTCGGTTTCCCTAGGGAATATCAACATGTGCCATCGGCATTAAGGGTGGCACGTCCCAGTTCGTCAAGATAATCCGTAGATGACGCGAAATTATTAATTGGAGATTCTTCTTTTCAAAAGCGAAATAACGATCATGTTTAAAAATTAATGAGGAAGGTTTTAATTTTGTCACTATATCATTCGTTTGTTTCCTAGACACTGTGTTAGTTACTCAAAAGCGCCTCTACCATACAAATGAGCTTAGAACTTAAACTCAGTACGGTAGTTCAACCCACGTACTTCCTATCTGTCCGTTTAATTAAAAAAAAGTATTGTTATTTTACGCTGCAGAGATTGTGTGTTATGTCAGCTTACTTGCAGATCGTGACCCACTGCGCAACCCAAATCAGATTGGATAGGAGGCGACTGGACGTGACGCGAGTCCTCAATCACGAATTGTTTACACCAATTTAAGTTCTATGCAAGGAGATCGCTTATCTTACGTCAAAGCTCCGACAGTTTCATTTAGATAAGTGCTAATGAACGACGCCAAAACAAATTTTGACTAAACAGGTTTGACTGAAACTAGCAACACTTGAATATTGACACTAAATTTGATGAAAGTACATATATAACATTCATATTAATAATTAATTTCTAGGAGAGGTTAGTCATAATAGGTTTTAAATAATTGTTATCACTGACATAAAATTCAACTCCAATAACGTATAGTTTATGCACCTTATGTATTTGAAGTTTCGTGATCAGATAAATTGAATTGAATTAAACATTTGTTGTGGCACAATTTTGGATGATTTACAAATTAATTTATCTAACCAATGAATTACAATTTTGTATTTAACAACAGTCTTTGTAGGATTTTGTGTTTATAAAGTTAGAGGTAATATAGCCTTTTTCTTGGTAGTTGATGATTTCGTTTCTGGGTATTACACCCAGAAACGCCTTTGTTACCATCAGGTAAGATAAAAGCCAGAAGCTTAGCCTTACCGGTTTTAGAATAAAGAAGAACTTTTAATTTAACAATATTTGACAGTTTGGTTACTTAATAGAAATAAATATTTTTTTATTTTTCATACATATGGATGACTGCTGGTAAATAGATAGATGTTTCATAGCTGCATTTATGAAGCTGTTGTCGAAACCTACACATAATTTGAAAATGACAAGGGACAGTGCGGGCATGGACTTGACTTCACTCTGAAAACTCGAAGCTTATCAAAGTGTTTCTTGTGCCACTTGACACTAGTCAATTGGAAAACTTACCTTTTTTGGAGAGGGGAAATCCTCTTTCGGATACGCCTATCGCTAGTGGGAGGGCCGGGTTATATGGGGCTCGCTCTTGCCTTCTTTCAAGGGCAATCGCCAGGTTGGCGAGCGTGAAGGGAGCACTCACTAAAACCCCTGTACGTTACATCAAGGACCGAAGCTAGGACCGGCTTGAGATTGTTTCAATACTCACTATCACCGTGATCTATTCGATACTCACCGAGAAATTTAAAAACTTCTGTGCATATTTTAGATCGTTTGCTGAGGCATGAATTCTTGAGAAGCATACACGTGCATATAAACGTGACGACACCATGAACATTCCCAGTTAATTATATTTATTCTTCTGCCACTTGACAATTGTTATATGGAACTTACCTGTATAAAACGCCTGGTGGAGCCAGAATTAGAGAGCGGGAGGTTGGGCTATCGACGCTTTGTGGCGCCATGGCTCGCGAGCAGGTTGTTGAAGAGCGACGGCGAGCGTACGCATATAACCGCGATGACAACATGAACACTCCCAGTTTATTACAGTGTTTCTTGCGCCTCGTGACAATTGCCATTTGGAACTTGCCTGCATAGAACGCCTGCTGGAGCCAGAATTGTAGCGTGAGAGGTTGGTCGCTCAACGCTTTGTGGTGCCACGGCCCGCGAGCGGGTTGTTTACGAGCACACAGAGCGCGCGAATATGACCGCGATAATACAATGAATACTCCCAATTTATTACAGTGTGCCTTGTGCCACATTTGGAACTTGCCTGCATAGAACGCCTGCTGGAGCCAGAGTTGGAGCGCGAAAGGTTGGGCGCTCGACGCTTTGTGGCGCCACGGCCCGCGAGCAGATTGTTGAGGAGCGACGGCGAGCGCGCGCATATGAACGCGTGGAACGACGAGACCGTGAACACTCCCAGCTTGTTCAGAGTGCTTTTGGTGCCGCGCGACACGTGGGTCAGCAGAGACTGCGTGGAAAAGAACAACGTGGTCAAATTATCCTACGCACTGTTTTCAGTAATAGGTAGGCAAGACACGTCGATAGCCGAACGGATAAATGTTCAGGGTGAAAGCAAGAAATCTTGGACGAATTCACATAGCTCTATTGGACTACGGACGTGAACCTTAGTCTTGAAAACCCGCAAGTTACTTCTTATCGCTTCGTTAAAATGTTGAGGGAGAGAGGGAAGAGCATTATATTTTTGTACTCAATTGTATTTTGAAAGCCAAAGCCTATTGAGTTGTTATTAAGTACAAACTAAGAAATCAGTCAGAACTGTCTTTTTTAAATAGTCTAGTTAAAATTATTCCCAATCTACACATTTTAATGATACACACGTCTTTACACTGTAGCGTCCGGCGTGACATTCTGTTGAAGAAGTTATTTTTAGATTTGATTATCAATTTTAATTGCTTTAATGTCACCTCAAAAAATGTTAAGGTAACATAGTGTACTTTTGAACCCTTCGTATTTCCATTTCAGTACTCTTTATATGGGACAAAATCTACATTACCCTTGATCCAAAAATAACATCAAAGGTTGAAGGATATTGAAACATCCGTTAATCAAACTTATTTCTGCGTAAAATCGCAGACAATTTTATTACTTGTGTGTTGGGAAGCCATTTATGACGCGCCCTGACGTGGGTCGCAGCGTAAGAGATTCCGTACCGCGCGCCCCCGGTCAGCGGAACTGTCAATTTATGGCAGCGCCGCAAATTTCCTTTCTATAAACCTTGACCAAATCATTTGAAGCTTCGATACACATTCCATCTCCCGACGACGACATTTTGCTTATTAAACTTTCTAACTGACAAAATACAAATAAAATGTTTTGGTTTTGTTTATATAATTTTAACACAAATTTTGAAGCACAAAAACACTAATGTTGTAAAAATCCTGCTCGTCGAAATTTTTTCAACATTTGTGTTTTTGAGAATACAAATAGTACGCATGATGACCTAATTCGTACCCGAGAACACCTCTAGAGAGCCAGCTTACTGATTTAAAAACGCATCTCAACTTACTTTGGGGTTGGGCAATTCTCCGCTTTGCAGACTAGCCATGTAACATCGCAAGCGGAACTGTTCGCAGTGTAGCCTTTCCAGGTTCTCTTCCCATTGCAACATCTGAACAGCTAGTTGGGCGCGCGTCTCAGGATCAGATACCACTGATTGCTGAAGATCTGCCATGTGCTTCAGTTTATGATCCTGTCATAAATAAGGTGTAATGAAAATCTTTATGTACTTACATTTTAAACATAACTACTAAAACAAACAAATGGGGCTCTTTCTCCAAAACAATTATTCACTCTCATCCATTTATAAAACGTTCAAACTCCAGCAACTTTATTATTCCCCGTGAGTAATACGATGTCGCTATAAAATTGTTTAAGCTTATACGGGCGTTCGATTGAAAAGATCCAAATCAATTATGTTATCCCATTTTGTCGCCCCTGAATGTTTGAGTTGAAGCTCCCGGTTAAAACATGATCAGGCCACGCCACGCATGAACTTATTTTGAATATTCCCACTCGAACTCGCTCCGAGGTTCATGTGTGCCATGAATAATAATAAGCGCGCCCCCACCTGCCTGTTATAACTATCGCGCAAGATATAATAGATTGTTCCCAACTACCGCCAAGCGGTCTGTCCCTATTACGCCGTTAGAAATTTCCCACAAAAACCGTTTCAACTTCCAAAAAGTTTTGATTAACTAATTCAAAAGTTACATTTAGTTACAATTGAGGTCGTATGCAATCGTAGGTTGGTTTCCCGTATTTACATCGGATAGTTAATCGCAAACAAAATTGGCGGAGCATGTATTCGCCTGTGGTAAATATGTAGTAGTCAGTCAGGCGGCCACAAAGGCTTTGATGCGTGCTGCGGTCACTTGGTGCGGGTCAGAAATTGGCGCGATTTACACGAGGAGCGCTCGACACCGCATGACGTCTGCCCAGAACGCTCCCGTGCCGACCGATGCGTTACGGGAACGTCACAACGCAAATTCTGACTAAATTATGCGGTGTGAAATTACGGTGTGCACAGCTCAGGCGTATTGAAACAGTATCTAGTCTTAGTAAAATGCTTTAAACACTGGGACTGGTAACAGTCAGTTGAATGGATTATTTTGTGCGTCAAAACTATCACTTTTAGGGAAAATAACACTTGCTACGCAAATCATCAAATGCTAAAGTTAAGTTAACAACACTATTTAGTATACAGAGTTTTTTTCAAGTTTCCTAAAAAATAAAAGAAAATCGATCAGATATAACAATATGTTATAGACACACAATACGAGTACGGCCGATACCGTTGACGGTTTGTCAACACAAACCGTCAACGGTATCGGGACCAACGTCCCGATATTGAAATGGTTATCCGATTTCTGATTATCTGTTCAGGATCTGTCCGATAGAAACGAGAGCGCACAATCTAATCTCGAGAATTGCATAAGCGAGTGTGACGTTCTGCACGGTATTATGTAAATCCACTTCTCATCCTATTTTTGACGGAACACACCCTTACTTCGCCGTTGAACTTGCAAATTTTATTAAAATAAACGCGGGTGGGTGGGGCTCCAATTTCTGGTGCGGAGGTTGAAAGAAGTTTTCGCCTGTAAACGTATTCACAACGAGCTCGGTACAAGCAATAAATTTATCTGCATAAATGGGGAATGATTCGGGCTCGCAACGTTGTGCTCGAAGGTTTATAGCGTGCAATGAGAATGGACCGAGTGACGGAGAATGACCCTTGCTGCATTGTAATAAAGTCGAGGTCTGGCAAAAGATAAATTTGCAAAGGTAGTTAGAGATTCGTGTCGTGCCAGTCAAACAATGCTTCTGTTAGTTCAGACCGATGCGCGTTGCTCAGCAGTTAGGGTCGGGCTGTGCATAATATCTCACCGAGCATTCATGTTTCAGCACGGTCTCATTTCTAACGTTATTGACAAAATCTACAAATGATTAACATGAGCTGAAAATAGTTCTGTATTTCTAGTTGTACTCACCGACTCTATGGCTTTCTCGAGACGGTATATTTCCTCCTGTAGTAAATGAAGTGTTCCAGTTTTGCCGCGGTGACGAGCAAATGCCGCAGCGCATGCACTATGTATGCTGTTCACCCAATTTTCTAGCTCCACCTACGGGAATGTACTCTGCTGTAGGTATCTCTTAGATAAAAACAAATGGAGGTGGCAAAAATGGTTTGAATGAAACGTTTTAAAACTCTTTAATTAATACAGTACGGGAAGGTTTTGTGAGTATGCTTACCTGACAAGGCGCTTGAAATAGGTAAGCATCTCCGAATGCTGTGCTTAAGCAGAAAATGTAGTCGCGTTTAGGGTGTTCAGGTATAGGTTGCATAATGGCACCATCTACTATTATAAGGTGCTTGGGAGCGGCTTCAACTGAGCGTCCTTCACGGGAGTCACAAGGATAGAACAGCAGAGTGGTGCCTTTCAGGCAAACCCAGTAGCCCTTCCATCCTCGTTTGCGAGCCAGTTCAATCTGATGTTTCTTGCGCAGCAACCACTTTTTAACGCTCAGGAACCTGCAGGGTTGAATAAAATAGCAATAAAATTTACATAAAAAGATTCCAGCTGCCACCATTGTGGCAGTTAAGATTCAAGATATATGGCACAAGGCAGCCCAATCATAACTCAGGACAATGAGAATACAAACAGTGGTGTATGCCCTCATTTATCTACGCATTTTCTTGTGAAGTATGGATAATCTTAAGGCTTACAAGAAGAAAGAATAAAACAATTCAGTATAGTACAAATACGATTTTTATTAACCTTTAATACACATTTTACCATTTTTACTTTCACAAATTATTATTAATATAAAATTGCAACATATTTTTTGTAACGTCTCAAATTTTTTGTGGCTCGGGCACTTTTTGATCTGTTTTCTTCAAATAAAATAAATCATTTGCTTTTTCGAGGACTCCAAAGTAAACTGCGAACATAATGGCCATGTCGATTTTCTTGTCGACATCACATTTTTTGCAAGGCAGCACGAAGTGTTTCTTTATGAGGGAACGAATTTTGTGGATCGGAACTCCTTTAGTCCTTTTCCCGAGGATTTCCATTGCCCAAATAATAGCGTTCACGGGAGTGGGATATCGCTTTTGACCCTTGTCCTTGGAAATTTTGAATTCAGTTTTCACACGGAAAACTGTCGAAATCGTCGATATCGTCGATTGACTATAATTAGACATAGTAAACTTCTATTCATTATGTATTTAAGGTAATTCTAAAAGAAATTGTTATTAATAAAGTATAATATTACATGATATTATATTTTTGGGTTAAGTATTGTTTCGTATCTTCACTGAATGATGTCATGATGACATTAAAATCACAGATAAATAATAATAGTCAATTCAGAGTTATAATAAGTAAATCATTCTCATACTTGTAGGGTGTTGTTATTCATGTATATTTATTTTATTGAAATCGATTAATTTACACTAATGAATGTAATAAGTACTCAAGTACCTACTGTTAAATCACCTTTGTTCTTTTGGTACTCTTGCGATATAGTCCTGTTCTTTAAAACCTTTATAAAACTTACAAGCATCAAAAGAGGCAATTAGAGACAAATTCTATATTTAGACATTTATTTTTGTATAGAGTTTATGCAAAACTGAAATAAATAAATCCTACAAGCAGTCCTAACTAAATAATGTTCTATGTCTGCGAATACTTTTGGATCGCTTTCTCCCACACAAACATTAACATTTTGTCAAGCTAAGACAATATTTACTTAAGTTTGCTCTTCTTCAGATAGCCAGACAAAGCTATAAGATATGATAATAATTTGATTTTATTAACAGACAGCGTATTTGTTATTTTCGAATAAAACCTTCGACAATAGTAAAAAATGATTTATGCATTTTGATCTTATTTAGTGTAGTTGGTTTAATGCTCTAAGTATTTAGTGTTTTCAAATAAATACAGTTTTATCGTGCTACAGCATTATAGAAGTATGTTGTATTTTCCTAAGCAGCCGTAATTTTATTGTCACAAAAAAAAAACAATAAATTGCAGATAATCATTGTTCACCTCCTAAATTCGGATTCATACATTTAACTTTGACGTACCTTTACTCGTATTATTTTCACTGGGTGACGAGAAAATAACGTGATTAACTTTGCTATTTACTACCGAAATAAAGGCTTCTATTGTAGGAAAGGCAGGGGCGGTGACGATTAATCATCACAAAAGAATTAATGTCCCATACATAAATTGCTCCTGAATGTATAAATTAATCACTACTCTGAATAAAGCTTAGTTGAGTTGAGCTTGATTTATTAAAAGTTATGTAAGCGCTGAACTTACAGTATACCGGAACGTTGACTCGATTATACTCATCAGATTTACTGGCCTTAAGTGGATCGTAACTTGTTTAGCATTCTGATTGAAAAGCTCCTTATCACGTATCGCTTTCATCACTAAACGAACATTCATGGTTTCCTTCAAAGTAAGACTTTCGCACCATAGCGTCGCCCCTCGCTACTCATAGTTACACCTGAGTTTTAATGTCGCCATTGAATGGGTCATGGCTAAGATTTCCCTCCGGTCATTTGGGATTCATGGAAGAGAAATTGTAGCCCCAAGGAACATAAAGGACGCCGTAAGCTTTTTCTAACAGAAACTCGTTGCAGGTCCACAACGACATCGCCTTTATTTCCTTCGGTTCTTGTTTTACTTACATTTATTTTAAATCTTCAGAGACACAAGGTTTTTTATTCAACTTTTTCTTTGTGCCACAGGCGTGAAAATGCAACCGAGCGTGTCTTAGACAGATTTCACTTAAGGATTCTACGCTAAATACTTTCAGTATACACATCATTTGTCCGACTGAAACATTACGGTCACTGTTTACTGGAGAGTAAATTTTATTCAGTCTTTTAACGGCAAGAGCGCCATGAACATTCCACTCTCTCTTATTATACATCCCCTTAAAGTTTATAGTCTTTCCTGTCCCGCAGCGCTGCTATCGACCTTTTTAGGACCGTACCGAACTATTCAGATAAAATTGTTATACCCTTTAATAATGTGATAAACAAGCCCATAACGACTATTGAAAAAAAGAGAACACTTATTGAGACTTAAATGGTAACCGTAGCTGAATTAGGTAGCCTATCTACAATTATTGTAGTTTCTTTTGCTACTTTTTTCAATGTAGACATTTTCTGTTTTGTAGTTATCGCAATGTAATGCTGGTAAAGTTTTCACAGTTGCATTATTTTCAGTTCGTTACAGCCAAGCATTTCGCTCGTCGCTAAACGCCACTTCGCCATTGCGTTGGTATTCGTCGGGGTTCGAGGAACTGTTACGAGTACGCAAAGATCTGGAGGCAGTGCACAAAATTATTAAAGAAGAAATTTTCTTGTTCCAAGCAACATAATAATAATAACACTAGCTGCATATAATTAATAGAGAATGGAAATTACACTTTGTCGACTTGTTCTAGTACGGTTATACTTTAGGAAGTCGTCTATATGTTTTTTTTAAATGTTTGTTCATCCATTTCTCTGTCAATTGTGGACCGATTTTATCCAAGGTTGAGAAGTGCTTGGCTTTCATCTCACCTGTTAGTGTATGACGATCCGTTCAGTAAAGCTTAAGTAGTTTGATTGAAGTAGATTAATTTATCTTCTCTCACTGTCTCAATAAAGACTATTTTATAAGAGTCTTTTTTACCATCAGCTCCGGCTAAGACTCGTCGAGAGTGCTACTTCCAATTTAGTTTTTACTACGTTCTTGGTCTGAGTGGTCTGACTCGTTATGCTATGGTTTCATTTGTGTATTACTACTCTTCTTTTAATACCGTTTTTCAAGTATTTTTGATAATAGCTTGTGTAACCCACTTTTAAGAACACATTATATTTTTGTGCGTTACTGATACTCGTATAAGGATTGTTATAACATTCATCACAAAATGTATGTCATAATCTTGCAGTTTAAATAAAATAGTGTTTCAAAATAAAATACTAAGCCAACCTTTGGTTTTTTACAAGGAAATCTCATTTTTAATTTTTTTATGCCAATTAACACAAAATCCCGCTGTTTAACAAAACTTGTCATCCTAAAATATTTTCTATACACTTTCTACCATTTTATATACGTATTATGGACATAACATATGAATTATAGAAACCGCAGCGCAAACAAAAAGTTACACGATTTTGGAACGCGCGGTCTTTCAGACACCTTCGTGATATTTGAGACGTCTGAGAGACCGGGAGAGTAGCAATTTAAAGATGGCGGGTTAAAATCTTACCCTGCTTTCCTGACAGCACCGGTGCAGTTGAATGAGGCAGCCGCGGCGCCAGTCTGCTTGCCTTTGTATGGTGAATTCATGGCGCTCTCCCCGGGGTCTTCCTCGTCAGACACCGCCGTCGTTAAAGACATGCGATCATCATCCGATATCTGGTGGGTAGAGCAACCAATTAAAAAAATAATAGTTATATGCTTTGGAGGTATCACGTAAGAACGTTTTAAAACCTTGTCCGTGTACAATTTTTTTACACTTATCCAAAAAGTAAGTTTGTAAGAACAATTGTAATTCAGCTTTCAAAACACCACTTCACACAAAAAACTGCATTTCAAATTAAAATAAAAGCTTATTGTCAAGACATAGTACCAGCACCTGCACAAAAACTACCTGCGTATAAAAACATTGTATGTTTTAAACAAGTTTTCGTTTTTCTTTTAATTTTACGTAATAGCATCTGAGAGCTGATTATAGGATTATTAAAGGTGGAAATAAAAGTATCAAAGCGGTTCTGTGCTCACCGCTTTTAAAAAAAATCATATATATTTTGTATGTGAATCACACTAGTGATGATAAATCCACCTCTGCTTGGTACATATCCTCCTATGTCTTTTAAAGCAGCTTAACACACGATGCATCATTAATATTTGATAAGAAACATGGTATTACTTTAGATTCGAACAGGTGTGCTTATTCATTGACAGAGGAACACAGCCTTGAAATTGACTCAAAAAACGAAATGTTGTTTTTAGTTCCTTGCAATTGTTGTACACTTTAACAATGATTTATGTTATATGTTAGTAATAAATATAAATAATATGGAAAAGGTAATCCTAACAGAGTTGATAATCATACAGCAACATAATGTCATAGTACATTTTACGCGTACGTAATGCGTACATATAGATGATTGTAAACTAAGAGCAGTTACACATAAAAAAGGCTCGTTCCCATGCATCCAAACATATACAAGATAGAAAGCAGAACCAAGTCCATTTGGGATTGCATCATGATACTATGAACTCGCATGTTGCCGACCATACAAATGGGATATTCCCATATTTCATTTGCACCACTGCAGCTCAAGGACAAAAGCTTTATTTTATATATTCGTCATGTTCATGAAGACGAAGAGCTAAGAATAGTGTGGAATACGGAGTGTGACGCGGGCCGCTTAACATTATACTCGTAAATTTTTAAATGTAGTTAGTTATGCCTTAAATATTATAAAAATCGTTTTTAATGCTATTAAAGGTGTTTTAATAAGACAACACAAGAGAGAAGGTGGTGCTTAAGCACAAAACTATACAGAAATAAATACCATAGGAACATATTATTATTCGTTGAAGATTTCATGAAACTCGCAATTATTTATAAAAAAAAATTTAAAATCTTACAAAAGAATGTGTACGGACTCGGCAAAATCAATTTACATACCTAATTGGGCCACAAATCAATCGTTACGTACAAAAGTTTTGGACTTTATCGTAAATGAGAATTTCGTCGCTCCTATATCGCCAACAACTTGCTAGCCAAAGTTCGTAATTAATTTGGACTGAGAAATGAGCAGGGCTCGAGTACAAATAATGTGAAAAATCCCCTCTTTTGCCTCGTTCTAAAGTAGGTTCTAGCGCTTACTAGAAGCCACGTTTATTTCGTTCCCGTTTGAATTAAGATTTGCGGAAAGACATTAAGCTCCACAAAACATATTACCTGAACCGTGGTTAAATTTTGTTTACCACTTCGAAGATTAGGTACTTGAATCTTGTTTACAGAAATATTGTCCGAAATCCAGTTTGAAACATGATTTAGAAATGCAACCTTAAGCTTTCTGAAAATATTTCTACATATAAAACATTTTTAAGGAAAAGGTACATTAAAGTTGTAACCAGATAGACACTTCTCCATTGCAAGCAAAATAAATCAAAACGAAAAAAGACGCCCCTCACATAAGGCCGAAAAATGCTCTATCATTCTGTCCCTTATGACTTTATGAGTGAATCTCATATTACAATGGAAAATATTTCCTACCAGACGGCGAACTTACGTTGGAAGCCAGACGTCATTTTAAACGAGTCGTGCAACAACATGAAGTCACGTTTAGCTATACTTAGCATATTCATACTTCGAAACTCCCAAGACCTCCCTCACCTCTGCGGTAAATTGTTGCGACGCCTACCTAGCTCCCGGTGCGCTTTGCAAAAGACGAGTGCTTAATGAGTTTCATTACTTTAACCTCAAATTATTTTCCTTATAACCTTTCCCAACGAAGCGGTGAAATAAAGACATTCGCAAGCAAGCACGAGCGATGTTTCAATAGCCTTAACTGAACTGTAAATAGTGCTTTTCAAGGAATCATCGAAGGATCGTTTAGTTTAATTAGTGGAGGATGCTGCAAACTAAAAACCTGGGAAGCAGTGACTCAAAGCCGCACTATAGCGGCTTCTTTATTTACGTAAATACGGTTTGCTATTTTCAATTTGAATTGCATTTATTCTACTTCTATTTACTTGTTTGATCTTGACATGGCAAGTTTCGTGCGTTTTTATGATATCGGTATCAGTCTACGTATAAACATCCCAGTCTTAGGCCTTACAACCTGAACAATAACATATAAGCATACTAATGATATACTTTTGTGCAAAGGACACAATTGATTCTGCCAACCTCTTTCAGGATGGTATATAACAATATTTCGTGGAAAATTTAATTACGAATAACGTTGTACCATAACACGGTGTCTCTTGCGCTTTTGATCACGACACAATGCAACAAGGAAAGAGTTGCTTTGAGCGCATGCGGGCCGCGGTGCGCTCTCGGCTCGATGGCCCTCGACGTCGCTGCGCCCTCGCTTCCGCCTTTCAGGAAAAAAAGAATTCACCGGCGTACATACCAGCGACAATATATTAATAATTAAATACTTTTTTATTTTCAACGCTCTTTTCAAATTACGAACATGTGATGTTGTAAAAAAAGACAATGGGGATGAGGAAGCTGGATGAAGCGGCCTATTTCTGAATCTAATCAATCATCGGTATACTTGACGTGTATGTCACATTACTCATTGGGTCAGCGGCTAGTATGGTGGATGGGGATAGCCTCGCTCTCTGTATTAAAAGGCTTGTGCCCAGCTGCGAAACATTATTGGCTGATAAAGCGTATAATATCAAAACAACCTTCCCCTGCGACAATTTTTTTTAAATCAAATATTTGTTTGGATATGTTCAAAAGATATTAATTTGTTGTAAATATTACGTTCTTCAAGTATGAACCATTACTGATTGTCCGAAATTAAACTAGACGGAAAGTTTCAAAGTTGGGAAATGTTGTTTAAATCAAGTTGCAATTATTAATCGCTTTTGACACCTCAGAGCTTCGCAGGAATATACTGTTACAGGCATAATACTTCCGGCACCGCTTAGTTTGTTGGAAATCGTAGTTCCGAAACAAACTTTTACATTGGACTCGTTTAGCTGCAAAGTAACTAATGTATCTGCGGCTATAGCTATGTGAAACTGCTCGTCATGAAACATTTTACTTTTGCAAATCATCCAGTCTCACTAGGCAAACTTTAGTTAGGAAGGTACCAACTATTTGTTCTCACGGCTAAAATATTTGCGTCGTTACTCGCGACTCAAAAAATATATTAAAATATTATAGCCTTAACGTTACCAACGACAATATGTGAGCGCGCAGAGCGGAAATACGAAAAGCCTGGCATAAAGATAAAGGGACTGAGTGAGAAATGAAATCATTACTTTGTTTTGAAAAGTACATATAACTTCATGCTCGTTACTTTAGCCGTGTATACATAGAGAGAAAAAATGCCACAGCCTGTAAGAAGCTTTTTGCTACTTAAAAGATTACAATTCAGAAGATTGAAAAAATAATGTGATGTGAGTCAACTCGACTCGTACTTCGGTAATATGAAAATCAGGAATGAATCACAAAAAGTGACGGTTAACCAGAAGCATAAACAGGAATTTTTTAAGACATTTAGTGATTAATCCTCCAAACAAATGGAGATGGTAGAATTTTTATACACTCTTAGCAGAGAGAAAATAGAGACTCTCATTAGCAAAAAAGGAAATTGCAGTTTTCCGAGGAGGAAACTAGAATAAGGTCAAAGTGTTATCCACCTTCTACGACTTTTTACCTCCTGCTTACTTATTGTTAATGGCACAATAGCAAAACGTTGCCATTGTGGTTTAGATTAAGATCCATTAATCAACGTATAATTTTGTACGACCGCTTCATGAAAAGCCCGACACACAATTCCAGTTAACGGCTATATATTACGTCATCACAAAGTTTTCATATTACCTACTTTTAGTCTTAGAGCATTCTTTTAGTAGATTGTTATTTGTTTTTCTTTCTTCACTTTCTTTTTGTAAAATCACTTCGATCAATTAGATCGATAATCGTGATACGTGTAAACTTCTGATGTCTTTTTGATTTAAGCTTAAATTTCTTCTAAAAACTGTAAACACATTTGGAGCTAAATTGTCGTTTATTAAACAACACGAATATGAATAGCGTGATAAGATTACTCTGCGTATAGTATCTCGAAATTTCTAGCCATATGTGCCAGAGACATACATACAGCGCGTTATGTAATTTGTAAAACCAGTACAATAGCATTCACAAACGACACACCTCCTAATACCAAGTGAAGTTGTATTCTGTGAAAAGCGTTTCATTGTGACATTAATACCTCAAATTCTGTCTCGTGCGAGTATAATAATATACTATTACATACACATATACATAAATTATTATTAGATTCTTCATATAATTTCGCTAAAGGAAGTCCTTGACAAGTCAACGGAAGCCCTTCAGCTCCTAACTTCACCCACGCCCATACCTTCTTATTGTACTGCACTGAGGCCCTCTTGGACCAGAAACCATAATTATTATAAGCATAGAACGCCTTAAATAGAAAGACTTTATCATTTATATCATACTGTAGAAAGCACATTTGTTTTATCTCAGTTAAAATCTATTTAAATAATGCAGAATGCTTTCTATACATGTTGGAAATTGAATTGTGAACTACTGAGGAGCCAAGGATAGAACGACTAAGACCCAGATTACGGACATGAAGTTATCAAGAAAGCTTTTATATTATTATAGGTTGGTCGCAATTGTCCCTGAACAGGATAACCTTCAGTGGAAAATGAGTTCTGGGGTATAGAGAGACGCGTCCTTAGCTTAGTTGTAAAGAAGCAGGAAGTGTAAGTTGAACAGTTAAATTTAGCTTTGCTTTACGTGAGATCATCTGACGATATCTTTTTGCAGTTCGCGCTTGCGCTGTTTACGTATATTACTAGTTTATAGGTAAATAATTTAATCGATTTGTACCAAACTTCCGTTCAGCTTTGACTTGTGTAATAAGTATTAATTTAGAAATGACAGAAAATTATCTTTTCTGTCGATCGACAGTTTGAAATCACGATCTATATAATGAACATCCAGTTATGATTAATAAGGCTAAGTGTTTTCGTTTTACGTACGTATTATAACTTTCCGCACACAAGAGAGTTTTAATAAGATCAATTATATTGGCACGCTAATTAAACTCATCAATGCAGGTTTAAGTTTGTAGCAAAACTGATAGTTACAAGACTATAATACTATTACTACCTTAGCACAAAATATATAAATGGAACTTTAAAGCAGCTGTGTCAGTCTGTAAAAAAATCTGTAATAATAGTTCAAGTGTTCAAGTGGTTATCTTACCTTCCTCAGAAAAGCTTCGTTGCAAGTTTGTGCAGTTCCTTTCCAGTGGTAGTGCCGATACCTCACGTTGCCGAGTAATTTAGCGCCTTTCAGAATAGATACTTCATAAACTATGCGTCTTATATTGAGTACGTCAGTGCGTCTCTTGTATTTGTTAAGCTTACGCCGGCGAACGATACGTTCGTCAGGCTCTGAATACTCTCCTGTACTCGTGAGACCTTCTTCGGCAGCCCAGGCACTCAATACGCTTTCTATGAAACTGAACAGTTGCTGTACATTAGGCTCTAATTTACTAGGTATGTAGAGATAAGGCGAAACGGTTTTCTTTGGTACAATTGCTTTTTCTTCAGGTTCGTCTTCAGGGGGTGGAGCGACATCGTGGTAGGGACAATTGTGAATTTTATGATGGTGGTGGTGATGGTGATGATGCTTTGCTTTACGTTTTAACTCCTTGCCTCCTGAACTGGCGCCGCCCTCCCCTTTATCTCCGGTCTCGCCGCCGCTCGAATGTGAATCACCACTACGTTCCCTCCGCGGTTTAGGTTTCCCGTTCGAGGTTAGAGCAACGAGAGCACCGGCGGCGAGACAACAGTGGTGCGCCACGCAGCAGAAGCGCGCATCGCCCTTGCGGAGTCCCGTGTGAGCTTTATGACAGAAGGAGACATCGGGTATCCGTGCGCCGAGTGCTGCCAGATGTGCCCGGTCCGCGCAGACCTGCATCAGTAGGTTCTCGCCGAAGTGCACAGTCTTGTGTCGGCGTCGGCGCAGGTGCATGACAGTGCCGCTGCCGGCGAGCGAGGGTGGCGCGGAGGCGGAGGCGGGCTTGGCACGGGGTTCGGGCGCGCGCGCACATCTGGTCGGCGGCGCGCGGTGCGTCTCCACCATCATTGGCGAGGAGCGGCGTCAGCGGCCGGCGCGCGTGCGTCACCTCATCACGCGCCCGGCCCACTCTGTCGCAACGACCGTCTAGATACTCTTACGACGCGACGTTCTCTATCACATTTGTACTTATTTAAAGCTTACAACAATTAAGTCATTTTGAAGCACTTTATATATTGCTGTTTTTATTAGGTATTACATATAAATTTAGTTATAAAACGACAAAAATTTTTAATGAACACTTGAAGTGCTTACTCTTCAATCACATATCTTATAATGTCTTCGTCGTCATAAATTGCAATCCTGCTATTCCTGTTTTTATTGTGATAAGAAATATTTCATTATTTCACTCATGTTACTAACACAATCAACTACAATAACTTCAATAATCAACTTTTCATTAAGACAAGTTTTTCAGGTTACTTAATAATGTGGTTTTTTAATTACATTTTTTTAAATAATATTATGGTGTACTATTTGTATTTGTTCACTGAATTTCAATTAAACGAAATGTCCTTAAATTTTCTACTCGTCTGAATTTCAACAATAAATATCAATTGAATCCTCTAAGATCTATCCCAAAGTAAAAAGTATAAATAGAATCAACCAAAAAGACGAAATTGACAACAAAAAAGTCTTAATGAATGCTTTCACCTTCCAGACGTACCAATTAAAATGAAAATCAAGATTCTTTTTCTTTTAAAAACGTGACGAACGCAAAATGTAAGCCTTTTAATAGTTTTCTATAGGTCTGTGAATTGAATCTGCTTGGAAAATAGGTAGGTAAATTTTCATCAGGTCCTAACGATTCTAAGTAATAATAGTTTACTAGTGATCGCCTAGTGGTCAATTTTTTTATTAAAAGATGTTTACTATTCCGGCTGAAGGGTTTGTAACCAATAGTCATGACAATTTTGAAAAATATGTGTTTCACATTGACAAAAGAAAATCATCCGCATTTTTTAATATTCTTTGAATTTTTTTTGTAACACATATTATACATACATTTTATCTTTCTGCACTCCGTCTCCTTATGAACTTAAACTCTCTTTCAATTTAGTCAGACAGCTAACGCACGTCAAACTCATAATCGGCACCCATGAAGCTGTTAGTCGGCACCCACGAAAAAAGTGATACCCATATTTATGTTATTTAAGTTTTCGAACCTTAGAATAATAACTAAAGCTATATTGTAATGAGTATAAGCAGCTGTCCCACCACCCGGCAAGTATGCGACGAACTATTGACTATTTTTTCGATCAAGAAACGTACAATAGACATAGATCCTGTGTCAATAACTGACTCACACTGCCGGCGAGTACTCGCTTTACTAGTTTGCCGCTGGCGAGTACTCGCTTTATAAATTTGCCGCTGAGCGATACTCGCTCCGCGATACTCGCTCCGCGATACTCGCTTGGCGGTCAGATCACTCGCCGAGCGACCAACCAGTGGTCATTTCTACCTAGAGTGCGGATCTGAGTGCTAGCTTACATACATAATGAATTCAGAACAACTATTTGAACTATCATTGTTGCCTAGTTCAGACGACGACGATGATGTATGTTATAATAGCATTTGTGTAGTAGCAGCGGAAGTTCTGAAAAAACGGAAGAAAAAAAAAACAAACGAGCCTTACAGTAGTCGCAATGATGTGTAATATTTGACATGTCACCTTTTGAAATCAATATTCTTGGACCTTCAAATATAGATGTCATAATTATTCATAAACAGCACCTACGATTTCAATATGGAAATTAAAAAAAAACATAATAGTGTTTGCCATTAACCCCTATTGGACTTCTTGGCGGGAAAGTGAAAAGTCATGTCTGTGGTTTAGTTTTAATATCTAAAATTTGTGTTATGTCGAATATTAATATGAAAAAATAATGAAACAAAGTTTATTTAATTTAATGTATTAGTAAGACATAATAAACATATATTTTAACGTTTGTGAGATCTTCTCCATATAACCTATAACTATACAAAATCTCACACTCCTCTATGCGCGCAATTTGCTTAAAAAGTGATCCAAAGATTTTGCTTCACGTTTTAATATTTAGATGTAGGGTGACATTGAATCAAGTGCAAATATTTTCAGGTCTGGCTTTAAACTTATTAAAATAACGTTAAATTGAATTTAGACTTGAAATTCTCGAATAAAAAAATAATTAATAAATTGTTATTTTTTTTTAAGTGCTTATTGCTGCACTGAAGCTGAATTAAATATTTATAAAATACAGTGAAAAAAATTAAATGCGGAAGACCCAGGTTCGATTTCTGTCTGGGTCGGATGGGCATATTATTATTATATATATATATTTTATATCATTAATTTGATTTCGAATATCGAATTATCTAAAAGCTCAATCACACCCGGTAGTTGAATGGAAATTTTGCTTGTAAACTATTATGTTTTCCGTGTTTTGGTAATTAACTTACAGTTGTCGATATCCCGAACACTAGTGAATAAAAACTTTTTTTAGTTTATTTCTTTATTCAGGCGTAAATAAAATATTTGAAAATATCTACACTCAATACATTGTCAACTTTTTAACTGACGTCGATAGAATAAGTTACGTACTTAAAAGTGTATGCGGATTTACTACCTCAGTCTTGTAAAAAGCTCAGAGAGCATTTTGACAGCTGATATGGTCAATTTAGTAAAATAAGGACGTTTTACGCTCAGCAGAGGGATTATAGGTTAGTTAAAAATTAAAAATGTTACTTTATACGTATGAATCATTGTTATTAGTGATATATTTTTTCTTCTTTATTTATTTGTAAAATTTAATGTAAAATGTTATATTTTGTAAATTGCAAATAACCGTTGGTGAAATAAATAAATAATTATATTATTTGAAAATTGACGTAGGAAATATATGAAATACTTAAACTTATTTATTAGTAAATAAAATTAATAATAATTATTAATTAATTAATTCTCATAATTTCTTAGTTCTCTGCCTACCCCTACGGGAAAGAGGCGTGATTATATGTATGTATGTATAAATTAAGAAAAGAATTCAGTGCGCAACTAAAGAATTTAATTTGCAATTGCAATTAACGGCTGTAAATTGCAGTCAAACACTTTTCAGTAGTGCATAAGTAACTTTGAACGTAATAAAGTTTATTTACACTCTCTTGGTAAAAGTTAGTCAACAAATCTTCAGGAGGAAAGAGTACCTTCAAATTGAATTTGAATATGAAGCCATTCAATCAAAACTTTTCCTTTAGCCTGAATTAATTCAATGCAATTACCTTGTTTTCAATTGTACTAATGAACATTAAAAGAATTTACTAGTTCGTTCTCTTGAATAAGGTTAAAGGTGCGCCGTCCGTAGGTGATATATTTTATTTGAAATGTCTTCGTCCATATTTATTTGATACCGCGCGGCCATATTAATTTTGCATGGGGAATTAAACGTGTTAATTTGAAAAATAATAAATTAAAAACCGCTCGATAAATCGAAAATGTGAGACGGTCACTCTGCTACACACGACTTTAAAGTTTATACTGACACCCCTTACCAACCTAGCGATTACAAAAGTAGTGTCAGATATTCATACGCAAGCACATGGGACCATCTACGTCAAGTCATAACGCCGGATCAGGACGCGCCGAAGCGCATTCTTCATCCGGTACTTTTAAGACTAGTGTCTCGAGCGAGTTACTCCGTGGACACGTATAGTCTACTACCTAATATCCAGAGAGGTTTCCGGAGCTGTAAGCTCGCTCACTTCTCGTTGCACCATAAGCACAACTCGCAGTTCCACTGCTCGGGTTGTCAACTCTAAAGCCGACTACCAAATGTTCTTTTTGGTGGCGGAGTTGTAAGCCCACTCACTTCTCAGTACCCATCCAGGCACCTCAGTTCCAAAAATCCTACGCGGCTGATTCAACCGGAGACTTTGCATCTAGCATTTGCATCATCTCATCTAGTTATCCAGACTAGTACCGGAGATGTTGGAAGTCTACTTAATGAAAACCACCAAGCAGAACAACCAACTATGGACAACCCACGTGCCCCGCAGATCTTTTTGCTTCAGGCCCCACTTAGACCGCTAATCGGACCCGCTCGCTGTGCACGAAATGGAAGCCTGGCCAGACCTCAACCAGGCAGACGAACATTCCCACTTCTACAGCTAACATAGCCACCACGAGTCCAACCCATGTCCTGGACTTGCCGGAGATGCCCGCGAAGGCATAACCGGCAAGGGGTCTAGGATCCGAACTCCCGTGGTACCCTTGAAAAGACAGCCAGACTCGTAGTTCCAACTGCCAAACCTTATCAGGGTCAGTAGATAGGGACAAATGTGAGACGGACAATTTGTAATTAAAACATTGATGATAGTTTAGACATAATTAGAGGTATAATAATTTAGATATAAGATATCAACTAAACGCCGCCACTAGTTTTCATGATTTTTGCCCAACTTTAAATGATATTGTAGAAAAAACTATAGAGTGTTATGATTTTATGGGTCGGACTAATTGTAAACACGTTCCCTTTGATACTAAATATATATTTTAATTATGTAATACGATAGTTTTTTCATCATATTATATCAACTTAACCGTGACTACACTTTTGGATTTTTGATCGGCGCACCCTTAAGTAAAAAGTTATGAGTGTTATTTAAACGGTTAACAAATTTAGGTTAGAAAAAAATGCTAGTTGGGCAGCAAAAAAGCTAGTTGGGCAGCAACTTATGGTCAGCAAATATTTCTAAATCATTTCAAATTATGTCATTTTGAACAGCAGTCTTATGCCGCTCCCCCCTTCCGTGACTGGCCCTCCCTACGCTACGCTTCGCTCGGGAAAAAAAAAATTTAACCTAACCTAAAATATTTAATTTAACGTAAGGATTTCTTATGCTGACCGATTGTACAATTCTGCTGACCAAATAATAATTTTGCTGACCAAATATTTATTTTGTAATACAAATAAATTATTTCCCAAAAGTTATTACTAAATGAATTTTGTACATAAGACAAAATCGATTTCTTACATAGGAAAAAGAACTCAGTATGAGCTGTATTTGAAGTAGTTATTTCCCCGAGGAGACAAAACTTTGTCAAATCCATTGACATTTATTTTAAATGAAGTTTTATTAGTTCGCTTTCACCGCAGCATCATCACATCAACCAGCTCATTTTTTTGTCCCCACTGCTGGAGCACGAGCCTTCCCTATGCATGGGTAGGGAGAACGTGCCATAAACCACCACGCGGGCCCACTGAGGATTGGTACCTAATGCAGCCGGGACCAACGGCTTTACGTGCCTTCCAAAGCACGGAGGAGCTCGAGGTGATAAATATTTGGTCACCCATCCGATGACCAGCCTTTGCGAAAGTTGCTTAACCTCAGCACTCGCAAACCGGGCGCGTTAACCACTGCGCCATCGAGCTCCATACCAGCAGCACACCAATTGGGTATTACTTACTTACTGGGCAATGCAGTATAGCAACGTTACTTGTCAACAGAAATAAATATGAGGGTTTTAACCATCCAGTTCAACTTTTAATGTTACTTCAAATTCCATTATTTAAGGAGATACAAATATATTTTTACAATATTTTGATCAGCAATTGTCACAATGAATAAACACGATTATGTTAATGTCACTTATGAACCCACCCACACATTAGTATCAAGAAAAGATAAGGAAAAGTCCTACCCATATAAAGAGAAAATAAAAGCAACTCTCTGGCTACTTACAAATAAATGCGATGGCATAATTCCGTTTCAAGGAGGATACGTAAATAGTTATGTTACAAATCATATTGTCGCATTAGTACAGTCCTGGGACGCTATCTCATTAAAGTTGGTGTTATTATTGTAAGTCGGACACACAAGAGGACGCTTGTATCTTTTTGTATGACAGTGGTGTTTTAATTACGCTAATAGCTGGCGCGAACTTGCCCATGTGAAGTAGGGCGTGAAGTACTGTATCAAAGCGACATGGCGTTTCAGCCCGTCATCACCACTGGGACGTCTCTAATAGATACGAGTATCAGTCGCATTTACTCGTTAACTTTACAGCCAAGTTAAGGAGCTGACACCTTAATCATTTATAATTAATATACCCTTTTAAAAGAAAAAGGTTTTTATAACTTTTCTTCTGGCGGTGATTTTCATCACTTCGTTTATGCACATTGATAGATAGTTTAAGAAAAAATATCCCCTGTGTGTATGAAAGGAAACTATGAGTATCATAGTAACTACCCAAAGTTACGACTCTTGAAACTATGTAAAAAATAATTAAATTAATTGTTATTATAATAATTTGTTATTCAATTATCTCTCTTGAGACTTCTTAAAACTCTGGTATCAATTGTCTATAAGATCCCAAGAAAAGGGAAAAGTTATCGTTAGCTACATACAGAGAAGGTATTATAAAAGCTCATTGCACAGAAGTAAACATTCGGTTGTTCCACCTTATAAACATATAATTTTAATTTTGATATCGTAACCGTTAAACATTAAATAAAAATGGTACCGTAAAAAGGAAAAAAGGGTTTGACTGAAGAAAACACTAAGGACATAGTATTAAACTCGTAAGTTGTCAAATTAATTTGATCGTTATGCTTTGCTTGACGTACTTTCGGCGTCAAAATAATATCATTAAAACGGTGAGACATTACCTCTTAAACCAGTGCTTTTATAACCTCAGTTACAGTGTAGTTGGATTGCATTAAAAAATTAAAATATAAATGTTTTTAAAAATAATTATTAATGACAAGTCGAATAATAGGTGAAGTTTTTTTCGCTCTACATTCCTTTGTCAATATTTACTTTTGCTTAAGGTAGCGGTAATCTAAGCTCTTGCTTTTCACTATGCTATGGGTTGATTCTATAATCCTAGGATAAAAATTACTCATACAGTTTTAAAGTTTAAACTTTTACGTTCGAGTTTAAATAAAAAATTAACAGGGTACAGTCGGGTGCTTTCATAAGTTTACGTTTGGAGTTGCCGGGTAAACATTTTTCAAATGATTTATTTATTTAAGTGCTATCTAATCGAATAAAAATATCACCTTTGATCTTTGATCAACTATGTACTAAATTCCCGATGTGCGCTTGAAAAACGGTAGGCGACTTTGGAGCCACAACGACGTTTGTGGCGATGACAGTAAATATTAGGTACAAATATTTTGCTACCATAATTAAACTTAATTGACGTCTCTGAGTACGGCAGTGAGAGTCTATGAGTTAGACTGGGGACAAACAGACAGACAGACGGACATGGCGAAACTATAAGGGTTCCTTGTTGACTACAGAACCCTAAAAATGGGAAATGACAGCACATCTTTAAAATGGCCGTATACATAATAATAAAATTTAACATCTATTCTGTGTTTATCAAAGGTTTCTGAAAGTCGATCGTACATGAAAGCATGTAGCGTAACCGGATATTTATGGAAAGCCTTTTCAGGAAAGACTCTCAGGCGTAGGCAGCTAGCGTAATACTACGATTAATAAATGAAATAAACTGGTGTATTTCTAGAAGCCACCGACAATAATATTATTTACAATAGAAAAAAAATTAATCTTTACGCCCTGTGCGTCGCACCTATAAGTGTTGAATTATCAAATTAATTTTGTAGCAGTAACTTTATAAGTGCACATACACACACACACACACACACACCACACACACACACATAGACTTTAATAATATTATAGAGTTAGGAATATTAAATAGACGTCGTCCCTCTTCAATAGTTCTTTTTTTGTATAGTAATTATATTTTTTTTAAATTTCTACGCCTATTAACTCAAAACAAGACATTTAAAAAAAAATCTTTTCTAAACTTTGTACATTTAATCGTTGTTAAGAGGTAGTCTCTGAAACTACTCATCGAATATTAAATATTATGAAAGAATAGCGCGAAAACTTCGACACAAGACGTGAAAACAAATCAATGCAACATCGATACAAAAATTACCCTATGAACTGTCAAATGAGGACATAGCGTTAATTCGGATGACGGCCATACATCCTCATAGAACTTGGCCGAGCTTTGTGAGTGATGTGATTAATAATTTCACCTGACATAATTAATTTCGCATTGTTGTTTTATTATTGAACTGGATTCCGCTCACGGCTTTAGGCGCGTGAAATCCGTTCTATCATTAAAGCCTTTATTTACGTGCCCCCGGGAATATTACAATATTTTTGTACGGGATTAAAAGGAGCTTTTGTTACTTTCGAGACCACTAATTGTGTCGCTGTGAAAAAGTGACGCCGATAAGTTGTTCTATCAAGATCGCTCCAGCAATTTTAAAAGTGTAGCCTAAGATCGGGTTCAGTGGCGTCTTAGAAGAGGTCTATGTCCAACTGTGAACTGAATTGGCTGATTATAATGGTGTTCTTCCGTCTAGTTGTGGAGGAAGGGCAAACATTTTTATTTGTTCATTGTTTTAACACAATGTAGGTACATTGTTGAATGATAAAATTGCGGATCGATGCGATTATCATCTATTTTACTTTTAATAATAACAGTGAATTATGATATTATTTTATTATTTTTATTATTTTATAAGGTTTTTTATTATAATTGGAAAATTACAAGAAATAAGTTGAACATTGAAATTATGTGATTTGGGTAATAAAATATGGTAAAAAGTAATTGAAATAAAGAGGAACAAGAAAAAAAGGCATAATTTACGGAAAGGCATGTAACACGTTTTATACAAGAGTACTATCATACATACTGACGCACAATGTATGAACGCAGTAAGTACCACTTACTGTGTTTATGATTGTTTTAGATATTTGAGGTAGATATTAAGATCTATAAGAATCAAAGACCTGTTTTTTTCTATTTTGGACTTTTTTACAAATTTTTTCGTAACTTATTGTAGGCACCCTATAATAAAAGGCAAATTCAAACCCTTCCTCAAGAATTTTTACGAATAACAATCGTTCGTTGCCATCTCCAAATCCAAATCGAAATCCACCATAATCACACTAAACCCAAAAAATTTAGACCATGAACTGGCCATTGATTTAGTTCACAACGACAAAGCTATTTTTATCTCACTTTATAATAAAAGACGATAAAACGGAATATGAAAGCGCTCTTTACCCAGAACCCCCAACTACTGAGGAACTGGTTATCTTCTCTCTAACTGACGGAAGTGCTGTCAACATTGTTGCTACGCCGGACCTAGATAAGATGGTGATAACGAGTCAGTGGACAAAGAACAAGCTCTGACGTCTATCGAACCGAGCACAATATGCACCTCCGCTGAGAATCATACACGGAACCCTAAAAACCCGATGGTCGTACCGCTAGACCAAAGAGGCGGGACGAGATTATGAATGTTTTCATGACTAAGGTACGTAAAGAAACTGCCTTGTGTAAGTTTTATTCTCTATTCGATCACGAAAACGAAAACTAGAATTGGGTAGTTGATTGGTTAGTCAATCGAGAAACTTTTTAGTACACTCAAAACGATTTTTTTCAATAGAAATTGTATGGGAATGATATTATGACGTCACAATTTTATTCCATCAATAAAGTGTTTATTTGTAACTTTTTAAGTTACAGAAATCCAGGCTTAAGTCAAATAAAAAATTGGACCATGTTACATGAGTAGAACATAGTAGTAGAAGTAGAACATAGAACATTAACAAGTTACATGATTCTATTTATACGTTTAATGTTCTGGAATTAATTATTATTGTTGTCAACATTCCTGTTTGCATGACATTGTAGCAACGCCTCAAGTAATAAACGACTTAAAATGTTTCATACAAATTTTCGTTTTCGTAAAAGTGATCGAATGGTGATTAAAACTGGTACTCAGCACCCTGATCCCTTGCGGTGTTCGGACCCGCAAACATGGGTTACGCAGTCTACATATCTAGGGGCTAGAGTAAAGGACCCGGGCCGTCAAAGGACAAATGATATTCAAAACCTACTAGTACTTGTATGACCCTACCCATAAAAACATAAGACACTCGTTATCAAAATAGTTTTACGTTACAACCCAATTTGTCGTTGACATAAACGTAAACTTGACTTGAGTTTAATATAATTATATTAATCTTAAGCCCAAGCCAAAACAAAGCTCGTGCTGAAATGAAACACGCGACTATGGATTACACAGTCACCATCTCTAACGATTAGGCGAACAACTGATATTCAAAACTTACATCGACCTTACCAAAAACATAACACACTCGTAATTAAAATTGTTTAACGTTACAATCCAAATTATCATAATATACATAAGCATAAGTGCGAACCCTTCAGTTTTGTCTACCATTACACACTTAAGACGAACAATTATATTATAATCAAGCCGGTAGCAAAGCAGGGGCCGACAACTTAATGGATTTTAATTTCCCACTGGATCTGACAAATTGCCCTCGTTAAATCTCCCCCGATTGCTATTTTTATCATTATTGGGTTAATTGTTAGGTCGTTAAAAATTTAAAATAGCATTGCAATTTAAATAATAAATTTTGGATTAAAAAAATATGTTTCAGTACAAGATTACGCTTTCAGTTTAGGAATATTTAAATGGCAACTACTAGTACTACTTATAGTACTTATGGATTGTTCGGATTAATTAAGTCTGTATATAATTTTATAATTACGTTACGGCTTACTACCCCAACTTGTAATTGATATCCTTTACGGCAGTTTACTTGTAACAGATTTACAATGTTAGATTTACGATCTGTATTCACTTACAATAAGAATTTGAAATACATTTATGTCTTAAACATATTAGAAGACTGCCACACATCATAATACAGTTTAATTTCACATGCAGTTGCATACTATAGTGATCCGACTAAGCAATTATGGATTCGGAATGAGTCACCGCAACTGCGTGGATGTTTCCATCCAGGGTCCTGCATTGCGCCAAATTCCCTTTGGTTTGAATCTATTTGTTCTATTAATTACCACGTGATAACCAAGCACAGGCGATAATAAAAACACGAATACACACATTTCTTAAGTTAACCTAAACGCTTTATAACTAAGCGTAAACATGAATGATTGTCTTAATAACATGAGTGAAGTAATAAAACATTACTACAACAGCTTTGTGTCAATTAGGATAATACATTTTTTGGCACATTAACAATGTAATACAAGGATAATTCAATGGAATTTTCCAAACGAAATAATAAACCTGTTCTGCCGTCGTATTGCCGCGAGGATAGGCGTACACATCACTTCTGCACATAATACAATGGTAGTTCTCAATTACGAACAGCGCATGTTAGACTTTTTGTTGGGTCGCGAATCGCCGATGTCAGTTAATTTGTTTATGGTAATAAAGAAATGAGTGTTTTTTGAGTTACATAACCGAGCACTGGACGCACAGTGAACCGCTCCAACGCCCTGGCGGCCTCGCTGCGACTGGAGGCAGCACGCGTCGACGGAGGGTGGTCGCGATCGTCGAACTTCGTTACGATTCGGAGTGAAACGATCGTGAGTCCTCGGGCGCTCTCGGAGCACGCGCGCCTGCGGGCGGGCGGCGCCCGTGCGCCCCGCTTCACCCACCTACTAATACATCAAGCCAGCGTTTAATTTATTGTTGAAAAATCAAATGACGGTCCACTCTCGATATACATATATTTTTCTAAATGTACTTGGCCATTGGAAAATTGACTGACAAATTACAACGTTGATTAGGTTCATTTAGAGACGCTAATCTCGAGAACATTTTTTAAGTAGGCTCCTACTTCTCATTAAAACTTAATTAAGTATGAATATTCGTTTTAGTATACAATTAATTAGTTTTACAAATTATATTTCTACTTTACAATTTAGTTATTTATTAGCATCTACTCGAACGAAATGGCCGAGTGAGCAACAACAACAGTCGATATATAAAAGTTTCCAAAGGACTAACTCCAACTACCAACTAACACAAGTGTAGGTTCAACTTAAACCTCTGTCTAAATAAATATAAGGAGATTAAATCGTTTTACGTGCAATTTCACTTAGTTCCGTTGTCGTCTTAATCTAATTAGAGTACAGCATAGCGTGATGTTATCGCGCGACTCTATCAGTTCGCTGAGAAACTTTTCCACGCGGAAAATATTACAGTCTCCACGTTACATACCTACAGAGTAGAAAGTTATACATTAAAAACTGTGCGATATGAATGCATCTTGTGCGGCTAACTCGTTATCCGGGGCATGACATCAAATTCTTATTGATCGATATCGTACACGCTTGTGTCATCGATGTTTCGATAAATATTAGATACAACGGCGGCAGTCATAATCGTTCATCATTTTTAATCGCATTCCCGAGAAAAAAACACGAAAACATGTTGCGATTTCGAGGCAAAAACGGTTTTATGTTTTGATAATAGATAGTGGAATGTGCGATGAAGCGGATAATGTGTCTGGGAAGGGAGACTTATGTAATTCAGGGTATATCTATGTTTCCAAAGCTCTATTTCATAATATTTGGTACTAGTATTTTGCTTGTTATCTTTAAACGTTTGCAATTGAAATATAACACTATACTCAGCATAAAAGTTTCTTAAGCGCAATTCTTTGTTAACAAATAAAGGAGAAGTGTCGTGTTAAGTATGGTAACTTATCATTTTCTTAACGCAAGGACAAATCGTACTAATGATAAAAAAACATCACTTAAATATTAGTTAAAAATCTATTGTGTTTTAAATTAGATTGTAATTGTCGGCACAGAAGAGCTTTTGTCGTGACGATTGTGTATCTTTCAAGTGCCTATCTAAAATTCATGAAATTTATTGGGCATTTAAATTCAGTATAAATTATTCAGTACGTATTATACAAATTGTTTAATTGTTTATTAAACAAAACGTACCTGTGTTTTGATTAAGTACTGACTTAATAATATTATTTTTATTTTTATGTATTTTATAGCAGGAGATATGGAGTCTTTTGATGGTATTGTAGGCTAAAGGGCTTATTGTTCATAAGTCCAATTATCCACTGTTGACAGCGCACTTCACCTAGAATTTTCATCCAATGAGAAACTGGCTATATCATCGTATACCGCCGGAACAAAATAATGTTGCTCTTATTGTAGTCATAGCGATAGACTTAGAAAATATGGTGATAGCT
This sequence comes from Eudonia truncicolella, assembly GCA_949315975.1. Taxonomy (NCBI): domain Eukaryota; kingdom Metazoa; phylum Arthropoda; class Insecta; order Lepidoptera; family Crambidae; genus Eudonia; species Eudonia truncicolella. The sequence goes on from OX438830.1 coordinate 9,851,289, forward strand.
AACAATATAAATTGTATTATACGTATCAATTATGTACGGAACAAAATTAAACATTAATTAAAACGTTTACATTGAACAGGATTTATTTTTATATTACTAGTAACAAGCGAATCACCGAGAACCATTTATGTAACACATATCCTTCAAAACAGTAGCATAAAAAAAACAAAAGAAGACCTTACCAATCTGATATTATAATGTTTGATGTTTCAATTTACAAAGGTCTAAGTTTGCTATTGCCAATAGTAACTACTGAGGGTACAATGCTGAAAGTTATCGAGTCAAAATGTTGACTCCGATATTCCGGCAGCAATACGAGGCTCTTTAGTTAGCTCTCTCCATAACCCTCTAACCCATTTTCGTGAAATCCGGTCCTTAGCGAGATGCTGATTGCGGTATTTTGGACATTTGAAATTTGCTTAGGGAACAATAAATGGGAAGTAATGGGGAAACGTTTTGGTACAAGAGTAATTAAAATAACGTGTTATCTACTGATGCAATTAATTACGACACATGTGTTATCTAATAAAATACGGATTGAATTAGAACGCTTGCATCAAATGGTTAAAACAAATCAGTTTCTAAATGAAATAGTACTGTAGTAAGTTTCAGACACAATATTAAATAAACTGTCATAGACATAATATACAATACGAGCCACCAGAATGCACTAATAGTCATGTAGGCGTAGAATATCATGCATAATAAATCTTTGACTGAATGCTTCAATTCAGAAAGTGGTCAAATTTATTATTAACCTCAATTCTAGACCTAAATTCAACACTTTTCTTCTAGCCCTATTGATTTTATTCAGAAACTATTCGACCGGCGCTTTCACGTCTTTCGCTGGCTTTGCTGGTATCTGAAGTGTTTGTAGCTTCAGGGGGAATGTGCGTATGACCGGCTAAGCTTATCAACCCAGCTACCCTTCCGCACTACATGCGCTTTTAGTAGCGGTTCAGAGAGAGGCTTTTGGCTTACTGATGCGCGAATCACGTGATTTGCAGTGACATCTCCGATACTAGCCTGAATAGCTCGCATAAAAGCTACGCTATAGCTAACATCTGTGTCAAACACGTAGGATTTTAACATTGGCAAGGTATCAGAAAGTGAGTGCGCTTTAGAACTACTTATCAAAGAGGACATTTGGGAGTTGAAATAACGACCCGTGAGGACGGTGCTTACCGCGCTAAGAAAAATAGGACACTCCATGTACTTAGTTTTCGCACAGACAACTTCTAGTCTCCTATGACTGTACGCGTCGGACGGGTGACTCGCCTAAGGCACTACACTTAATTTTCTCTCCGTATCTGGCGTTAAGACCTAACGTAAAGTTTGTTCACGCATGGCTTAGTTTCGCTTACACAGGTTCTATAGCAGTGGGGTCTCAGAAGGCAAAATTATTAACATACGGATAATCTATATTTGCTCTTGTTCGAAATCTAATTCGTAACAAAAAACTCGGCTTAAAAGAGCTCAGCTGCTTATAAAACGTTCTAAAGGAAGCCCTTTCCCCCATTTTCTTCATCGGTAAAATAATTACGTAGCCTAAGTAAATAAACTTTTAAAACCTGATCGATTTCCACATCACGGGATATCACGTTAACCACGCTCCATGTAACATTCTTATAATGACGTTACGTGCTCATAATGACTTATTATTATCATGTTGGTGAAGTCGCAAAAAGTACCGGCAAGATGAAGTTAATGAATCATAATTTATTATCGCTCCTCTGACTGAACGTCGTCATCAATTTAATTACATTTCTGCCTCTTCAAATTTCCTCGTACAAAATTTAGATCAAAAGGTGCGAGCGTGCTTATATTATCAAATGTGATTAGGTAAGCTTGATTGACTTTCTCCCTATCGTTGCAATGAGCATGAGTAGTACCTAAATGAAAAAGCAATATTTTATTACACGAATGTGCCGTTAATTATAACGTAGCATCAATACGCTGAAGATAATTGACCGAGCAAACGAACCGAGAGTATTACAAGAGAATAATATGGCGCTGGGAGAGAGGCGCAGGCGTGAGAGCCAGCAGTTCCCGCGCGTCCCGCCCTCGACGTCACTGCGTGGATCAACTAGAGTAGCCTGTACGGCTTTAACACAAGCGCTGAAATCCATTACTGTTTCGTTGAGCCGTACGGCTTTATTGCATTCACGTTATAGTGCGTCTCTGTATGCGAATAGATTCGAACACTCAGCCAGGAGCTAGCGATGTGACATCGGCGACGCCGGCTTCCCAATCACTGCCGAACGGCCGGACGCTACGTGACGAATCCAAATTAAATTTCGAAGGAATGACGCCCAAAATCAAAGTGTACGGCGATGCGCTATGAATATTTAACCGGTAGCATTGTTTATTTCAATAGAATGTTGAACATTTGATAATGTATCCGATATAGAAGTACCATTCGTAGAGATAAATTTTTCAATTAATATTTGATATCTTTTCAGCATGTCTATCGACAAGTACTAATTTACTTAAGTACACATTGAAAAGTGTATACATTGTACGATTATATTTTTTAAAATTTATATATAGCATTCTTTATATAGGTTGTAATCTACATGCCGCCAGGTAACAACGTAACGAAATACAAACTGGCATGTAACACAACAATTAATGGGTTTGTTAGTTATAAGTAAAGCCTTTTCATTTATTGGAAATAAATAATCGACGCAAACGGACAAAAACATTATAAAAATATTCCAATATGCAATCACAACTTTATGTATCGTTATTTGACATCGTTACGTCAATAAATCAGTTAAGTAAAAATAGATCGTAATATAGTCGCACCATGAATTATGAGACTAAAAGTGGCACTGATATAAATCTTGTAGTTGTGTGCCAATAAATATCAACCATTATCAGATAACAACTGTCGCACTAAATGAGTTTTCTATCGGTTGTTTTATGTGGCGAGGCCGACTTCTGATTAGCCTTCAGAACGAAAGTGGTTAAGCTTTTAACTTGAATGCTGGCAACTTTTATTTGCTCAAAACTTCGATGATCGAATAGCCCATATCCAAGCGGTAGTTCTGCATTATAACTTAACGACTTACCGCCTCGTGAAGTCAGCATCAGCCTGCGGTATTTCTATTAAAAATAGTGAACTGTACAGACTCACCTCCGTTTTTATCGCGGAACTTTCTTAATTTTTAAATTGCTTACCTGCAACAATAAGCAAAAATTTTTAGTTTCTAAGGAATACTACGTCTAGTCATTGAGTTATATGCGTAGTACATATATATCGATGCGTCTAGTACACATAATTATTTCGAGTTTGCCTTCTCTCTTACATTGCTTTTCGAATGCAGTAGTAAAACACCTATATTAAATAAATTTAAAATATTTTTTTCATACCGAAAACAGCTTAGTCTGTTAATTTCATTCACATTTGGAAGTAGTTATTTTGTATTATTTAAAAACACTAGCTGACCGGCGGACTTCGTACCGCTTTGACAGTTTCTATGACAACAAAACAAACAAATCATTCGTCCGCTTAAGAATAGCCGTATCACATGATGGACCCCTATAGCAGCGCCACCTACCGGGTCCAATTGTGAATCTAAACCATTCTCGAATCCACTTGAACACACACAGAAAATTTCATCACACGCACAGAAGATTTATATATACAAACTCTAGCGGCCCGCTCGCGACTTCGTACGCTTGAGTGAATACCCGTATCCTATAGAACCCTAAAGCAGTACCTATCGGGTCTAATTATATGCATGTTTTATACATATAAACCTTCCTCTTGAATCACTATATGTATTGAAAATAACCGCATCAAAATTCGTTGCGTAGTTTTAAAGACCTAAGCATACATACATACATAGCGACAGACAGGCAGCGGGAAGCGACTTTGTTTTATACTTGTAGTGATAAAGATACATTAACACCAACCTCCACGATGAACGGTACAGGAACTGCATTTGATACGTAATGAATATCCTAGCTCTAAATTTATCGTTTTAGGAGCTCCACTAGATTCAGGAACTACTTATCGTGAAACTGGTGTTTTGACGGGTTTAGGAAAAGCAATCAAAACTGAACGTATATCCAAAATGGAAAGTTCCTTTGAGCTTTAATCTAGCTCGAGGTCCACTTCAAAAGTATATTATATTCCATGCTGCATGATTATAAAAGAAATGGCTTAATATTCCTATTTCCATCAAACCTAGCTCGAATCAGATGATTATACTAGAGAGATCTCTAACGCTTTGTGGAAAATTGAATATCATAATAATTAGCCTAATTAACCGCCCCACTGCTCGGCACAGGCCTTCCCACATGAACAATAGCACATGGGGAGATCAGGCCGTACACCACTTCGCTTGCCCCATGCGGGTTGGTGGGGTTAGACGGCAGATATTGCTTAACGTGCCTTTCGAAGTTCAGAAAATCTCTTGTAATTTCATCACCCTTCCAATGACCGACATTTACAAAGCTGCTTGATTGCAAAATCAAAAGATCGCAAACCGCTGCTTCGTCGAGGTGCTAGTACAAACAGAGATTAAGTGTGATACTTTAAAAGGGGCCTTTCGTAATCAATGGTCTGCGGTGTGCTGATGATGATGAGCAAATAATATATACATGTACGTATATGTAGACTTACCAAAACGAACCATAGCCAAACGTCACTTTGTAAAAATGAAAAAAGCCCTAATTTTTTATCCTGCACTCCAATTTACTGTTTACTTATTTTTCTCAACAAGCCAAACACTCCAGTTAGCAAAGTGAGAAATAGCACTATTAAAGCCCTCTCCAAAAGCTTTCATTGCAAATAGCGTACACATTACCTACAATATATAACCTGTCTGCACCGTATTACATGTTTCCTGCGGAAATACATCATGTTGAGCCGTTTTCTACGCCATTTATTTAGCTACCGATGAAAAATGTTTCTATGTTTCGAGGCAAACTTGGAAACAGGTTTTATGTGTCTCCCTTTATATACGACAAATAGTTGCTTGACGTTTGAATGAAGATAATACTAATTATATTTAGCCTAAATAAGAATTCTGACTTTACAGCTTTTTGTGGATTCTCTGACTACAGCTCAATAACACTTTTATAGTGAGCTCACTGTTATTTAGCTGATACAAAAGAAATAAAAGATAAGGCGCGTTCGCGTTCGTTTGTTGAAGGTTTGCTTTGTATCGGCTTTTGTATTTGTTTATTAATTTAAGAAAGATTACCGATAATGAATCTACTAAAGCAATGAAATACTTTATTCGTAGTAGGTAGCTAAATTAGAATAAAAAATAAAAGGTACGAGTTTTTCTTAGATGAGTTATTATGTCTTTAATGCAAAATAACTTGATATCACAGAAATCGATGCAAAGAACACTGCTCTTCTAAGGATCGCCTCTATAACTTTTTTTATAATATTAGAGGAGGAGGCATACGAGCAGGCGGGTCACCTGATGGGAAGCAATTACCACCGCCCATGGGTGTTCATGGCAAAACCAGAGGAATCGCAGATGCGTTGCCGGAAAAGCTTACTTTCTTACTAAGTATTTATTTCATTTTGCAGTGCATTCATAAATACTATATTGACTTTGTCTTTGTATAAAAACTATTCAAAAAATAATCCTGACAAGAATTTAGGTACTTTCTGGACAGCAAGAGAAGTTGTTGGTTCGAATCAGTGTTTGAAGTAGCCAAATAAATATGCTCGACATTATAGCAGACTTGGCGCTAAAATAGTAAGTAACATGCTTTATGTTGGGGAAAGGTGGCAAACAAAGTCATATCATGTTCGGGAACGTGATAATTTTGTATGTGTACCGTTCGTAGCAATTTCCTCTGCACGTTTTTAGTGTTTCGATGATGAATTATAATAAAAATGTATGCTTTCATAATCCATGTACTTTATTTTAGCTGTAGGTATATCAGCTATAATTATTTAGTAGGCAGTCGTTATCGTCAACCAGCAGCTGCTGTAAAATATTGCCAGCAACGTTATACGCTGAGTCAACTCAAATTATATCTGCCGTCAAACATGGAGGGTTCTGCGACAGTGGCAGTATAGTAGTAGGCTCCTAACGATTGTCAGGTATAATTTGATTACGAAAATTTATGTTCTACTCGTGTAGTTAGATTAGGCTTTTCATATTATTAAAAAATATATTGATAAAGAACTCTTTATAATCCGAAAAATAATAAATATACGTGTTTACTTATTGTTAGTTGATAATATTGTGGTGTCATATCAATAAAAAAGTTAAATTTACTTGTATAAAAGCACATATTGTCGAATTGTCGATTATTAATAGTGTAAAGTGTTAAAAGGTAAGTAGCGCAAAGTACTGGCGCCTAACCTCTCACTTAATGTGTAAACTCATGCTAAGCAACTATATTTCAGTAATGATAAATTATGTTCTTACAAAACGACGGATAAAATTGATCAGGATATATCGTTTTATTATACGAGGGCAACAAATCAGGTTATAACGGGTAAGGTTAGTCAAGTTGACTAGAAAGGAAACTTTTATTATTACCTACATGTTACATACACTTTGATGTATTACTTTGATGAATAAATATTGGCTGCACTCCATACCACATCCTGACGCCACGTCATATTTTTTGAAGTATTTTTTTGTTTTTTGTTTGCGCCTTCCAAACATTGATATATCGAAACAACGGTTTTTTTTAATTCTACATGAATAAAAGCTCAATCTGAACTGCAAAAAGCAAAATATTCTTAACGTAGATTGACCAACTGATTAATCACGAAATATAAGCCCCCAGTCTTAAAATTTGTCAGATAGGATTCTAAAGAAAGCATTCTTAAAATTCCCCCAGGAAAACAGAATAAAGGGGGACAAAAACGCGTTTGCGAATTGTTTAAAATAAGAATTTGTGTAGAAACAACCAATTCAGTTCCATATAATCTATTTATAAACTCACTCTGTATACAAAAATGTTCATAACATTTTACACTTTGACTCCCATTAGCTATTAGAACTAAGGTTTAGAACAATTCTGTATAAACACACAGTCCGTAAATGAAATTAATTGATAGACGTAATTTCATAGATTTTATGACGTCACGACTGAAGTAACGTAACGATTCCTACGCACTTTATTACGCAACGTGTAACATCTACATTACGAATTCGACAAATACGCGTACTAAAACCCCCTGATCAAGTGTTTATTATCAATTGAGATCCAAGTGAATTACTTTTGCACAGGGTATGCAAAATTATATTAAAATGCCATTATTTGTTTTCCATGTCTACGTGGTTTGATTGTATTCAGGGCTGTTGATTTAGGCTCGCAAACCAATTATCAATTTGTAAACAGTGCGGGACATATGGGATGGGCAGTCGCAGCGGAAGAAGCGGGATCAATAGGAGCACGACCCTGACACAATTTAGAGTGGCCATGCCGCCAGTCTTGGTTCGCGGCCGTCCAAGAATAAACATCAGACCTTTAGAATACTATAACGGGGACGCTCTCTATCTGGATAATGTAAAACAAAAAAGACATAACATTGACATGACAAGCATCAGGTAGCAATGCAACCCATTGTTGAGTAAAAATCTCCTCATGATCTCTCTACTATTTTAATAGCAAGACCAATGTCTAACAATCTTTTAATAAGAAAGATTGAGAGGCAAAATCTCGTATGGTTAAGCCTCTCGACATACGAAATTACGACTTTGTGTATTGAAACATTAGTTCACACGTCAGTAACGAATACTATTTATTACAAACTACAATATTTGTCTGCTTTTAATATTTTCTTTTTTATATTTAACACTTCAAATGATTCCATTCTACCTGATATTAGGTGGAAATGTAATCCAGACGCGAAGACAGCTGGCTCAGCGTAAAAACAACGCAGCACCAGTCACTCTGCCGGCCCACAACACCTTGACCTCTTCACGCCTCGTTTGATGGACCCCATATCATAAAAAAGTAGGGAAACTTGTGCTGGTAGACTATCTTTCCTATCTTCATTTTTCCTTTTAATACAACCAAATAATATTACAAATAGCTATCAGCAGCCTCCGAGGGTTTAGTGTGGCTATGACGCAATCTAAGAATAAACATTGGACCTTCAGAATACCATTAGGCGAATAGTGAGCGTGAAACAAACAAGACACAATATTTACAATACAAGCTTCATTAGCGAACAGACATTCCCGGAACTCCCACTTCCTATGACCTACCTTTCTCGTTTCAATTTTATTTCCACTTCTATTATAAGAACTTTGTTTTTTCTCTGTATAAATTGTGGTAGATATTGGAGATGTTGATGATATAGATATATTGAAATGAAACAACTTTTACGGATTTACTCGCGTTTATTTTACACATTAGTTTTAATTAATGTTTATCCTGACGTTTCGAACCCTTTGCAGGGTCCGTGGTCACAGGGAGGTGGTCTCCCTGTGACGTAAAAGTTGTTTCATTTCAATGTGTAGTGTTCGCGTAAACTTTAGAAAACTATATAGATATAGATATTATAAATATAATTTTTACCTCGAAATTTTTACAGCACTTGAATTAAGCGACTGCCTCAGATGTCTTTCACGGGTTTTACCATGTCACAAAGTCTCATACTATTTGTCTAATGACATAATTCTCGCATTAAAATAATAAAGGTTATGTATTATATATGCACGTATTTCGCATCATTATAAACACTAGTTATTAATTGTAACTAGTTTGAAATCTCTTGAAATTTTACGTAAGTATTTTTTATATTCGTTTTATCCAAAAAATATTTTTGTGATTCTCACGGTAACAAATAAGAAGACAGTTCAAAGCAAAGCAAGGTTCCAAGTTGCCGGCGCCCAAGATGGATCTTTGTAAAACATAAAGAAAGCTACAGAAGAGAAGTACAGAAAAGAGACAAACCAAACATGTAGCGAAACTGTAGTGACAGTGCGCCAACGGCCACTACGTCGGGCTATTATTTGAGAGATATCCAGGAATTTTTGTTTATTACTGGCTATAAATGCATTATCTTTACGTGTGTCAGCTATGTTACTAGCTAGCCGAGGATAGATGGAGGTCGGTACTGCCCCCGCATTATTACTTTAACTCTATCAGGGAATTCTTCGACGGTGCTTGGTTCATTGCACACTATATAACTAAAGATTTAAAAATATCAACTGAACTGAAGTTTGACCTTAATTCATTCCATAAAACGAAGATGTTTCCAAAATAAATTGCCGCCGTAGACTTCTCATAGCTTGAATCATCATTTATAACCTTTTTCAATATCTCAAGACAAATCGTTTTCCATTGCATCAAAGAGCCCTACAATACGTTATGTTTTTTTTATTAATTTTTTAAAGGACAGCTTACGCTATGGCCCTTTGTACTCGGCAAATTGGAAATGTTTTTCAGAGTCACATTGTGTTGCTATAATTCGACATCATCTCAGCCAAAAGACGTCCACTGCTGGACAAAGGCCATCTGCAAGGAGAGATCCTTGCAGAAGGCCTTTGTGTGGAGACACAATGAGCAGTTTTGTGCTGCTCGCATCCAGCAGATAACCGTGAACTTAACCAGATCGTCGGTCCATCTTATTGGAAGCCTGCCCTCACTGGGTTTTCCGGTACACGGTCGCCACTCGAGAACTGTTCAGCCCCAACGTCTACAGTACTGCGAGGGATGTGCCGCTAAGCACTAAGTGATGTGAGCTCAGCAGCTCGTTTGTGGATCTCCTTACTTCGGATTCGATCACGCAGAAAAACTCCAAACATAGCCCTCTCCATTGCTCTTTGGGAGACCTTGAGCCTTCTTATTCTCTCTTATCTCATAAGCGACCACGTCTCAGTCCCTTATGTCATCACTGGCAATACGCACTGGTTAAAGCCTGGTCTGGTGGTGTCTTGAGACACTGTGGTAAATCGGACAAGGTAATATTTCGTAGAATACTGCTCAGCTTAATTGGATTCGACGATGTCACGACATGCACTAATCAAATTGTTGAGATAATCCTACCTTTTACTAATTAAGCGCTTGACCAGTCAAAATATATAAATACTCAAATGTGAATTAAACACGTAAGGTCAGCATCATATTGAGTAGTTTTTTATGTTAAATCCAAGTGCATAGAATTCCGTTCTACGAACTACACATTCTAATGTCAAAGAGATTCGTTAGCATTTGGTAATTAAATTCACCGACCGCAAAATTAAGTTTCTTGTCTATTGAATTTTGGAGTTCCTCGATAACTAATTCAGCGAAGAGCCTTCCAGTAAGGTTGTGTTAAGTATCCACGAGCCGAGCGTATTGGCTAGTTGCCACCACTTCGTTTCTATTTCGTAAACATAATGTAAAAAGAGATATTACACGTCTTGTGTAATTAATGAGACTTCTGGGATTATTCTATTCGGGACGTGAAAACTTTAAAGCGGTAAAAGAACCTTCCGAACATAATATTTTAGAGAAAACGACGAGTAACATAATAGGGTTGCACAGAATATCTTAATTGGTGGTAGTGCGACATACCTAGAGCACACCCTAAAGAGATAAGGCAGTACATACTTACTCATCGGTTTTAATAAACAGTAAACCGTATAACTATAAATGAAACAACCTTTAGATCTACTCGCTTTCAATTTTTAAATTTTGATTTTATTGGGGCATTTTGAATCTTTTACAGGGTTCTTGATCACAGTTAGAATGAGGAGTTAGCCGTCTCATAATTATTTTCTAACTTGCTGTTGTTGTAACTTGATAAAATAAAATGAAAAAAATAACTAGTGGGTAAACTTTAGAAAACAGTATTAATATAAAGTAAAACCAATTACTTAAGTCGTAAATCTGTTTCGTGCAACCGGCTACAAGTGTCGTGATTTCCTAAATTAATATGTGTCTACCCAATTAAGGGTAATATGGAACTGTATGATGCTTTTTTAATATTACATTATACCCATAACCTACATTATACTGATACTAATAAAAACATCTGACTGTACGTTATCATAATGAGCTTAGGTAAAGACCTAAACTCATTACGATTACAATAAATAAGCCTCTCGGGCCTTATTTATTACCGTCATGTTGGTAATAAAAGCCAGTCACGTTTAAGTTATAGTGGGGCTCTTACTCTGATAGAATAGGTGTTTTGATAGTAGCGGAAATAAATAAGATGTGCTACGCGTTATATCATATATTGTTATAGTCAACTTTGCCTTTATAAACTTCGTCATCATCGATCCCCTTTTAAATGCCCTCAGTATAACTGGGCTAATTTCCAGTGATAAAACAAGCACCTGGGGTTATAAAAGGTTTAACGAATATTATTTTCTATGCTCGATAGCGCAGTGGGTAACGTGCCCGGTTTGCGAATGCTAAGGTTAAGCAACTTTTGCAAAGGCCGGTTCCAGTCATCGGATGGGTGACCAAATATTTATAATCTCTAGCTTCACTTCGGAAGGCACATAAAGAGGTTGGTCTCGGCTGCACTAGCAGTAGTTAACAACCAATAAACCGTCCTGGGCCCGCGTGGTGGTTTTTGGTCCGTTCTCCCTATCTATCCCTATCTATCCGTCCATGATGCATCTGTACTCAATTTACACTTAACATCAGGTGAAGTGGAATCATTTATCGTGCAATCTTTAAAAAAAACATAGGGATAGCTCGTGAGCTAGCAGTGGAGAGACATAAAATAGGCTGCTGACGAGATGATGATGAATATTACAAGGAACGGGAGTATCGGCTAAGCGTGCCTTCCGAAGCATGAAGAAGGTTTAAAAATAAAATGTTTTTGTTTTGTTTATATAATTTTAACGCAAATTTTGTTGCGAAATAAATTAAAAAAACACAAATGTTGAAAAAATTTCCACGAGCATGATTTGAACCTGCACCCTTCTGACACACCGGGTCAGGTGCTCTCCCAATTGAGCTATCGTGGTTCTAACCAGCAAATTATTCAACACTATTTACTTTTTTACTTTGAAAGCCAAAGGCGCCCATTCAATGTTAACAACTACCGTCATCAACATCCGATCATAATATTTTTACAAATAGTAAAAGATCAGGTAAGAAGTAGGCAAGTTATTTATAAAATGTTTTTGTTTTGTTTGTATAATTGGTAGTGGTGGAGGTGCAGGTTCAAATCCTGCTCGTGGAAATTTTTTCAACATTTGTGTTTTTGTAAGGTTTAAAAATATTAATTTGGTCACCCATCCGGTGACCCGGCATTGCGAATGTTGCTTAACTTGCTAGATCGCTACCAGTACGCGTAAACCTCTGCCTTAAGCTGTACGCTGTAATTGTGAGCTTTAAGCTTCAAGCTGAACCCAATGACTTTAGAATATTATATTTTTATTATGATCTTAATAAATTCTAGGGTATTTATAGCTAGAATTTCGCTTCACTATTCGAACCGACTTAATCTTCTACATTGTGTAGTGTTACAACGTCAATCATAAATATAAATTTTAGAGAAGAAATTATATTGCGTGCAAATTTTAATACAGGAAAGGCGTTCAACATTTTTTCCACGAGTTTAGCAATTTTGGCTTACTTAATAAATGGATGGTGCTCTTCTTCAACATAACATTTTTTTTAACACTTTTCTGTATCATCAATCACGTATATTGAGTGTGGATAGATGAAAATATGAAAAATGTAGGAGAGCTATCAGCTTCATAGAGAATATTTCATTGACAGGGGTAGATAAGCCTTTTAGCTTTTAAATTCTACAATGTATGCTCTCTTCCCGATAAAAGACTTCATTAACAACCGACGGTAGACTCAAGATTACTTTTAAATACTTCGGAGAGAGATCTTGCATAAATAAATACTATTTAACTTTTCTTTTACTTTTATATTTAAAAAAATCGTAAATTTTAACAATACTTACATTAGATTTTTTTCTTTTGACTGCTGGTCATCATTATCGTCATCAACATCAGCCAAAAAACGTCCTGTGCTAGGCACAAGTGCTAGCTCCTCCACATGAGCAATATCACTAGTACACACGCCTGCACATCAACCTACCACAAACTGTCAAATTTCCTCAATAGACTTTTGTCAATTTTATATAGGTAGATGTGCAGGTACACGTGTATCTGTACATAACCTACCACGCTGACCCATTGAGGAATGGTGAGTTTAACGAGGGCCATCATACATCAACTGGAATCAGGCGTGGAGTACAAAGTATACAAATACATAGTAGTAAATTATGAAGTACAACTGCTAGGTTCAAAGTGATGGTTGAAAAAGCAATCATCAAACAGACGTCAAAATGTTTAGGCTATATCCGACGATAATGATATTATTCATGTTATAGTTCATTCATGAAATGTATCAAAAGTTCAAACGCCGTGTTATGCCGCAATAGATTTGGTAGTAATTAGGCTAAATACTGGCTTACAATAAGGCAAAGGCCTCCATAAACATATTAAAATAAAATCATATAATATAGACTGTATGAACTCGATGATGAAAATACTAACAATATTTATTATATCCGCGACTAAACAAGAAGCTTATTAACTTAAGCACTACCAACTTTTCTCATTGAATGCCAATCGACGTGAACAAGTTTACTCTTTATCTTCTTTGTGGTAAAAACTGTTCAAAGTTCCAAAAGCTCATCCATTCAAGAAAGGGAATTGTCTTTGTTCCCGGATATAATGAAGATCGATTGCAAATTAATATAAAAAATAATACAGGTGACCCATTTCCTGGCTGGAACGCGACCCAGCTAATCGTTAATTTACAGAGTCTGACAGGCAGCTGGTAACTAGCCTGCACGCGTCACTTATTAACTTCACGTCATCGCTATTTCAAGTGCTTTAACATTATTGGTATTGTAAAATATTTCGGACGTAGCGGCACCTAAAAATAGGGCGAAGTAAAAATGAATATGACATTTTCCGGTATTTCATATCCTTTAAGAGTCGTGTTACTTACATTACTTTAGTTGCCCTCATTGTTTACACTTTACCGAGCGCTGCGGAAAACAGGAAGACCTTGGCCTACATTGCAAATGTACTTTTTGCAAGCAAACTCATTCTTACACTACTACGACATTTAAAGGAAATGACAAACTATGTCCTAGGGCTACAATGACTTTGATTAAGATTGGTTGAAAAACAATGTTTAAGAAAATTTGCATCTAATTTAGTTAGAATAATGAACTTGAGAAATACCTTCATAAATCCCGAATGCCTTGATTTGTTGACCCCCATGCAGCTTTTATATTAACTTTCTCATCTTCAAATATTTCCACTTGCAGTTCTAATGTTTTATATCAATAGATTTAAATATTCTACTTCAGTCTAACAACAACATCAACACTTGAATTATATATTAATTAGATTATATCTTTATTTAACAACTCTTACTGAATGAACAAATAAATATTACTTAACACTAATTTAACATTTAGCACTCTAGACTTTGCAGTTTCACTAATAATATTGGCAGCTTTAGAAGTTTTACAAAAAGGTTTAACATCAACTAGTAGAATAAAGAATATCACAGGTGGATCAAGCGATCTACAAGCAGGAACTCTAACAAATTTAATTTCGCTATATATATTTATATTTTTTTTTTTACAAATAACACGACCCAACAACGTATGTCAACAATTCACTTGTAGATAGGCCTTACAATTGACTTCACTTCAACACAGAGGATATGTTTTTAAAGTACATTATTTCACAACAGTTCAAGAGGAACAGTCTTAACAGTAACAACCATGGAGATTAAATTACGGTGCAGGAGCTTAACGTAGCGAGGACGATGCGAATCTTCTTTGTCCGTGCACTTGACAGTAAAAGCTTTGTATTTACACAAACAAAACGTCTCAGTTTACGGTTCAACGTTCTTTTTCGCGACATTCGACACGTCTATGTTTGGACGTGCCTAAACGTTCGGGTGCCACGATTGGTTTGGATTCATTGTATTGAATTAGGTGAAGTTAACCTCAAAATAATATTGTTGATGCTACGTCCAGGATACTATTGGGGGAGGTAAAGGCGCACCGAGTCGCGGCGCGGCGCGCAGACTCCGCCGACGCCTGCCGAGGGCGGCCGAACCGCCCTGGCCGCGCTCCGGACGCCGCCGACAATAGGTAGGCCTTACAACTTGTTCTGCATAACTGCTACCTATATCCAGCTTCTACATAGCTAGCAAGGGTACCATAAAACGGCAAGCTGTGATTCGCATTTACCAAAGATCGTAATTGTAATTGGATAAACATAGTTTATCGTACGTAATGAAATAGCTCACATAACACCATTAGATTGAAATGAATAGCTCTTGCTTTACTTAATAGTAGCTGCCGCACTCTTGTGGTAACACGGTTTGTCACAAAGTACAATATCCTTAGTAGATAAGATGTTTTTCCGGATTAAAAAGTTATCCATAGTATGCTCTAATCTAATTTGTTCATATCCTGCAAATCTGTTAGATCATTCGGGCGTGATTGTCGAACGAGTTATTGACACTTTCATTATTAAATGAAATGAATATAATCACTTCTTAATGCGATAAACTTAAATTGGAATTAAACCTTACTTTTTATTATTGACATCTGAATGCAACATAAAACAAATTTTAATTAAACCTTTTGTTTTATTTATTGACACCCAAATGCAACATTCAGGATTCGGAATTAAACCTTTTTAAATTATTGACACCCTAATGGGGGTTCACAGACATACCTACTGAATTGCTACTGAAAAACGTGACTTTTTCATTTGAGTGGCCATTAATTTCGCTGATAGCACAAGCTTATTACCAGTAATTACACGAGAAAGGACGAGTAATTGCGCTATCTGATACAGTTCGATTAAGTAAGTGTCAATATCACGCTTCTTGATAATAATAGGGAAGATCAACGCACTAATGTTCCCGGTAAACTCGATCAATGTGCTGTGTTTATTGTTTTGCTTGCACAAATGTTTGCACATCACGGAATTGGAGCGTAGAATTAAACAAATCTTATAGTAAACATTGATAAAGGAGTTAATTTTATTGTTGCAATGACAAACATTTACTTTGTTATTTACTGCTCTTGGATTTGTTTTTATGATGATTTATGGTGGATATATTTTTGACGTTGTAAAAGAAAAGGCGAGGAAAGCCAACAAACACTGTTCGCTTCGTTTCATTTACACTCATCTAGTGTCATCTTTACATTTTCAACATCGACTTTCATCACTTCATGGTTGACACGTGATACGTGTTAAATGGAGTGACCTTCATTTGTTTTATTGAGTCGTTTCGAGTTTTGGATTTGAATCGTGTCTTGAACCTGGCGGAAAAGTGTAACAAGAAGTATTTATTTCAAATAGGTGTTAATACGGGATAACTTATAAGTAGTAAAGATCTGAAAAATATTTAAAGCCGTCTTTTTCGTAAGTTAACAGAAATAAAAATAAAAATAAAATAGCGCTTCTCTCCATAATACACAAATATAGCCCTGAAAAAAAAATCAATTAATTTAAACTAATTTAATAGCCTGTATACTGGGCGTTATGTCAGTCAGAATCAATTAAGAAAACACTAAACTCACTACAAATTAATGTTGAAACCCCCTAACTCAACGCGTCGTTAAGCAATTATAACTTATTGAGTTTGGCTTAAATTCCTAAAATTTGTACCAAGAAATTCCTACTTCTGAAATAATATATACTCTACTCAAAAGCATGTTCAGTTCGTCTTCTATTCTCTTGCTTTGCTTCACTATCTCGGAATGGAATAACAGACACGATTAATTGATGTTGCACAGACAGACTGCAATTCAATTTACTTGTCGTTGCGCCAAAAGGGTGGATTTGACATATTTGGTATCATAGGAAGCACTACTTTACCCGATTTCTGATTAAGCTCCTAATGGAATTAAGCTTACCAAACATGTACGTATTCAATATCGTTTAAAACTAAAGAAAAGGGTGAAAAGAGCTAAAAATATTTTTGCTGTACAAAACAATTTTAATTTACAAAAACAGATACTTTTCCTGTTAATAAATGGGTGGAATAATATCCAAAATTTTATTAGCGGTACGTATTTTGTGTCCAGGAAATAATATTATAGCCTGCGGCACTTAGGATCTAGAGAGGAGCGGCCTTGTATGTAATACTGCGGCACAAAAGTCCGACATCAAAAGAGAAATATTAATGTATAGGACGCACTCTCTCCTAACTAATTAAGCCCCATTAGCCTGCTTCGACATACCAGGCTAGACCGGTTAATATAAAAGGTTGGATACAATATAGAACTGGAAATTGGACCGCGGAAAAAGACACTTTTACCCAGCAGTGGGGAAACTGGTCTGTGGATAATGATGAAGAACAGCTCAAAAATATTT
The DNA here is from genome assembly GCA_949315975.1 of Eudonia truncicolella. Classification (NCBI taxonomy): domain Eukaryota; kingdom Metazoa; phylum Arthropoda; class Insecta; order Lepidoptera; family Crambidae; genus Eudonia; species Eudonia truncicolella. The sequence goes on from OX438830.1 coordinate 9,868,616, forward strand.
TTGTCACATTGGGCTGTTCAGAGGATCGATTTTTGAATCGCATGAATGACCTTAAAAAATACTGTATAAAATATATTATTTTTTACATTGTTAACCATTTATTAATTTAGGCAAATCTAACAAAACCACAGGGGAAAATTAGATCCAAGATATTTACCAGAACTCATTGTAGATGCCTACAGTGAGTTCTGGTAAATATCAATGAAGAAGTATTATTCATCATCTATGAATAATTTTTCATCCATCATCACCACAATCTATTCACCATGATAAAAGAATCACCGAATCACTAGCGATTTGGTGGAAGAAAGAAAAAACATAAAGCCTAGACTTTATGTTTTTTCTTTTTAGAAACAAACATCATTAAGTTCGAATTCGTGTCGAAAAACTCGTTAAAAGAGTAATTTAGTCATGGAAATTGGTCCAAGAAGCGCCACAAAGACTTAAATGAGACTAACTATCACGATTTTACTTTTACGATACGTGATTAATTCGATTGAAGTAGGCCCAAGATTTGGGGTGAAATCGATGACAATTATACACGAGACGGTAGACGAAGTTACCGGTAACTACGAGTATTATGACCTTGAAAATTTTCGATTGTGGATTTTTCAAAATGTTTCTACAGATAATCTTTTTGGAGATTCACCATATCATCCGCATCTGTTTCTATATATCAGTATTCGAGCAAACTAAGACTATACCGAATGATGTTAAAAATAAAGAAGATAGAAATTCTTTGTATTTATCGCTCTCCATCTAACAGTAATGCTAATCTATTTGTAGAATCAATATGTTCACATTTGGATACCCTAACTACGCAGAACAATATCATCATTGCTGGAGACATTAACATCAACATTGGTCCCAAACCAGTCGAACCCACAATAGAATACAATAACAGAACGAACTATTTAAACACACTCTCGTATTCTTGCTGGACGTACTTTACCCACTAGAGAAAGAAACTGTCTCGATCACTTTATGCTGAAGATCAACAAAAACAAGTACTCAGCATTCATTGCAGTCTTGCATACCACCATTACAGACCATTTTACTACCTTTCTTATTCTATCAAAATCTAAAATTAATAATCCTATAACTAAAACGAAAACTATTATTGATTATACAAAGGCTTTAAAAGATCTTCAAGAAAAGTATCTCTCTAAATTACTGTTTTGTAACGACCCTACTAATCTAACGCACCGTCTGTTAGCTGAACTTTCCGAGTCTGTAAAAGCAAATACCAATAACATCATTATCCCTAAAAAACAACGCACGCTAAAGCCCTGGATTACTCCTAGAATTTTACTGTATCAAAAACCGGAACAAACTACAAAAAAACCTACGAAAAAAGAGTCACAATGATATTTTAAAAATAACCTACGTACGGTACAGGAACTATTGCAATAATCTCATAAAAAAATTGAAACGAAAATATGAAAGGGACTTGCTTGCTAAATCTGTCAAAAATAATAAACTACTGTGGAAAAATATAAAATACATGACTTACAGCAACAAAACACATAAGGACAATAAAGAACTAATTAACCTTAAAACTAATCCCAATAAGTCCGTGAATCTTATAAACAACTACTTCGCAAATATAGGTAAACATCTTGCAAATAATATATAACCCAGCGCTTCCTCAGATCAAAATTGTATAACTAATAACACATTGGACCAGGTCAACTCTTTCGTTCTGTTGGAAACCGATGAAAATGAAGTAGAGAGAACCCTTATGAATTTAAGATCCGATAGCGTTCCTGGATGGGATAACATTCCAATATGTTTTTTGAAACTTGCAAAGAATGAACTTGTACCCATAATTACTCACTTAGTTAACCTTTGCTTTCAGCTAGGAACATTCCCATCTGCACTAAAAAAAACCATAACTACCCCAGTGTACAAGAGTGGAGACAGGGACGACATCGGCAACTATAGAATTTCGGTACTCCCAGCTATCTCAAAAATTATGGAGAAACTTTTAAACTCTAGACTCCAAAATTATCTTAACAAATATGAGCTACTATCTGCTTCACAATTTGGTTTCAGACAGGGCAAATCAACTGAAGACGCAGTTTTGGCACTTTGCCAATTTATAACTGAACAAGTGGATAGTGCAAAAAAATGCTTATCGGTGTTTCTGGACCTCAAAAAAGCGTTTAATACCATCTCTGTCCCTATTCTTGTACACAAACTAAAAAAAATTTGAATCAGAGATACTACACTCTCTCTCTTTAGAAGTGATTTTTCTGAGAGGACGCAGATGGTGAGGTTGAATCGATACACAAGTGAGGACGTCACTGTATCATATGGCGTGCCGCAGGGAAGCGTGTTGGGCCCAACACTTTTCCTGATTTATATTAATGACCTCTGTAGTTTAAAAATTAACAATGCGCGCATAATTTCCTATGCCGACGATACTGCTGTGGTCTTTACCGGAAAGAACTGAGCTACTACAGTAGCCCTTACAAGGGATAATGCAGAACATGTCATGAGCTTAGTTGTAAAATGGTTGAAAAATAATTTCCTAACCCTAAACACTGCCAAAACCAACTACATCTGTTACAGTATCCAAAACCATACACAACCTGGTGCCGATTTTGAGCTCAGAATACACTCCTGTAACCTCTACACAAAACCTGCTCATTGTAGTTATCCTGTTGATTTTGCAAAACTAAGTACTTAGGAGTTATGGTTGATCAACGGTTGTCCTGGCATCCGCATCTGGATCAAGTAACAGCTAGAGTCAGGACGCTGATTTGGATATTCAAGGAAGACGTGTGGTGGGGAGAGCGGTTGAATGATCATGGCTCTTCAAGGAATATTCTCAAGGAAATTTACACAGCGTTGGCACAATCTATCTTAACTTATTGCATACCTATCTGGGGTGGAGCTGGTAAAACAAAAATGTTAGAGGTAAAACGTGCCCAACGCGCGCTGTTAACGGTTATGCACTTTAAACAAAGAAGATTCCCAACGCACAAATTATACTCTATCAGTAAAGTTTTATCTGTAAGAAAACTGTATGTTCTTCTAACAATATTAAAAAAACATAAATCTATAAACTATGACCCTAGCACAACACTAAAGAGAAGAAAAAATATTGTTACCCTGACCCGAACAAAAACGGAATTTGCTTGCAGACAATATAACAGTCAATCGGCTTCCCTTTATAATAAATGTAATAAAAACGTAGAGATTTATAGTAAAACACTAAAAGAATGTAAGAAACTAGTTACTAATTTTCTAACACCACAAAAATATGAGGATACAGAGAATTTATTGCAACATACTAAATAAATCACACACATGCACACACACACACACACACACACACACACACACACACACACACACACACACCACACAAATACACACACACACACCACACAAACACACATACACACCACACAAAACACATAGTTACTATAGTTAATAAGTTTAATTTGTATAATAATTTTGTTTATTTGCATTTAGTTTGTCTATTAAATATAAAATATTTAGCTATAGAAGAGCGAAGTCACTTGTTACAGGCAGTCTTATGCTTTCTAGGTGACTTCAATCACTGAACTTTAAATTGTAACATTTATCTTAGCAATAAATTTCATTTCATTTCATTTTCATTTCATTTCTTGAAGAAAAATTAGACAGTGATGAAATTCTTCTTTGATATAGACAATGTATAATGTTTGTTGATTTGTTTTTTAATTGTTGATATATTAATGTTTGCTTTTATAAAGTTGCGAAAATATTTCACACGCATTATAGTCCTTTATGTTTGCTTGTACATTCAAGGTTTTCCAATCTGATGTTTTTAGAACATACTCAAGACTCTGGACCAACGTATATTCAGACAGATTAACAAGAGATAAGACAGGTTTAGTTTATCGTCACTAACTAAACCTTTCACTAATATCCACCTCTCTCTCTCATCATCTCAATTTGAAGTCGAGACGAAAAAAATATAATAGTGTTTCAGTTATAATAGTAGGCACATAAAACAAAAGTCACTTACACGAATTCTGAATTCTGAATGTAAACAGCTTTTTCTATCGCTTTTATTTATGTTCAATAAAATGCGTGTAATCTGCTTAACGAAAATTTCATAAATCTTCGTTTATTCGTGTAAGCACTGAAACGCTTATGGTAAGCTTGGTATTGAATACTTTATACAAACATAATCTGGCATCGTTCTGGCATTTTATCCTTTTCGAGAGGACCCTAAAGAACGTATAATATGCAGAATCTAAATGAATGAGATGAGCAAAAATACGCGACCGAATTTTTTGTCCTTGCTCGATAGCCTGAAGTTCAAAACAGAACGAAATAACTGTTTTATGACGGTAATAAAGCAAGTTTGCGAGGGACAAAACAACCGGGCGGGTGGGGACGCAGGTGTTTGCTAGAGCTGTGAGAGCCACTAAGGGCAAGTTTGTTCTGAGCCATTATCGTAATCTGAAATCACTACTTTTGTTTAATAACAAAACCTTTTGAAGACCCATTTTGACGTAGGGCGGTATTATTTATGTATAGTCTATTCATCAGTTTCAATATCCATAACAAACTTGTTTATAAGTACCTATGTTGCTCTTAATTTGCATATAATAGGAATATTTCAGCATATGAAGATAATTATGGCTTCGCAGGCGTTGGATAATCTTAACAAGAAGAAGTGAATTTTTATCGGCAGTTGTTATATCTATATAAATAAAAATGAATCGCTAAATGTGTTGCTAATCGCAAAACTCGAGAATGGCTGAACGAATTGGCTGATTTCTTTTTTGTTGTGTTTGATGAAGTCTGAGGTTCTTATGGAGAGAAAAAACGTAAAAAATACGAGGAAAATAGTAAAAACCACTATTTTCTTTTCCCATACAAACCACTCTTTACTGGACCGATTTAAAAGATTCTTTCACCATTACAAAGCTGAGTAACATAGGCTTTATAAAAAAAAAAGTCCACCCGTGCGAAGCAGGGACGGGTCGCTAGTTTATCATAAAATTAATTAAAAAACATACCACCATTTAGTAAAATACTAACTTGAAGCTTAATTGAACTACACGAAAAGATATGAAACTTTTTATGAAAAACACAATTTTGAAATATTTTCATAACAAAATGTACCTAATGGTGGAGATAGCGTTTATGTGTCTTTTGGAAATGCGGATTTCCCCAAACTATACCGCACACGGTTCTAAAGTTTCAGCCCAACTTAAATTACATTTACAAATTATGTGTCTGTAAAGGAAATTCTAGTATCCCGTTTCTATGAAAAAGTTTATGGTTGGTATATCGGAAATCTTTTTTGGATCGGCCAACATATTTCCTCTATATAGCAGTATGGTATACTATATACTGTTCGATCCGACATCAAGTGTACTTACTTTTTAATATTTTGCACTAAAATTGTACTGTTATATTTTTTTGTTCTACAACAAGGATTCGCTTGGCGTTCATCTTATCTAATAGTTAACAAACATAAAGGTGGAAGCGCTCTTTAAAAATGAACATGCTTGCGACTGCAATTAGACTTACTTCAGCGCGACATCAAAATGCATTGAATGAATGGAGTTATCGCAATAAGTCAGAGTTCGATTCAGTCAGATTCGAGACAGAATGCTTTGTGATGTATTTTAGTCGTCCGCTTTCTCCAATCGGTTTTAACTACAAGTAGAAGCTAGGGCATACAGAAATACCCACATAGCGGGTTCTTAGAATGATCTTGCGGTTACGTTTGATTCAGCTTTGACTTTTAACCATTACATTTCTGGCTGCACTTTGGTATTCGGGTTTCGGCGTACAAGTAAATTGGATACTAAAGTACGTACCGTAAGTACCATAGTACACAAATTCGACGAATTTCAAATGTATGCTGAAATATAACTACGCCATTCCTGAAATATGTAAAAATAATGAATGTATTTATCAATTTTTAGTAAAGCATCAAAACGACGAAATCCTCATCGCCCTGAAATTGTTACGCGGTTGAACCTTAAGCTACATTAAAAAAAGTCACGACTATTTGTACGACAAGTACGTGCAATGTCAGCCCGTGGTGTACGCCCAGTTTCCACTGTGTCGCATGTAAACCGCGCAATGCACGTTATAGGAACCATCCTGAAGGTAATACGTGAAAAACATGTTTTTTTTACAAGTAGGTAAATATGGGGCTAAATATTTGTTTTTTGCGATAAAGGGTTATGAGAAATAAATTAGGGAGTTCGCTTTCTTTTTGGTGCTTGCCGTTTATAGTTCCGAGTCATCCACATTGCAGAGAAGGTTCATCATATGTAGGCCTCCCACCATCGAGTTTTTAGTGGAAGGGAAGGAGAGCACCACATAACCTGGTTCGCCCCTTGCTGTGTTGTACACATGTGTAAGATAGAATGTTACCTAGTTAAAAAAGGGTGTTCGCTTTCTAATTGTTATCTGAGCAGAATCATACCACCAGGCAAGATTGTTGTCTTGTGCTGGTATTGGACGGCTGGAGTGATATAAATGGTAAAGGTACACACGCCTGCACATCAACCTACCCAAAACTGTCAAATTTCTTCAATACATTGTCAACCGTAAGCCTTAAACATAAAGTTCAAAGTCTATTGAGGAAATTTGACAGTTTGTGGTAGGATGATGTGCAGGCGTCTGTACTATCACACTTCACAACTATTAAACCTTTTTTTTATAATTGCGAGTATCCTGAAACAACAACTGAGTATCTTCTACCTATTTGTGTCATCATCATCATCAGCCCACTTCCGCCCACTGCAGAGCAAAGGCCCTCATACGACACTCTAAAAAATCCTGCGCTTTCCTTGTAAGATCTGTTTCTTCCTGTATTTATAAGTTAAGTACTGTTTCTCATCATTCAGGAATAGCAAATACCTGAAACCTAATTTAGGCACCAGTTCTTCGCAAATATAGAACTATCCTATATTATCACTAATGATTGCTTGTAACCATGTGTGTGGAAGATTTTTTTTTTTAATAATGCTCATCCATTTCTTGCCAGCCACCGACCATGCTGGAGGTCTGCCAACTGATCTCTGATCTCTGACTCTGTCAGCGACCGGATCCAACTGTTTACCTATTTGTTTATAGTACTGTAATAGATGAAATAGATCGACTTACCTCACTGGAAGTCAGGTAGCAGATCCTGGAGTCGGTGCTGTCGATGGATGCCTGCTGTACGATGCCGTAGCGAGTGGACTCGCGGTCGCTCGTGTACTCGGAACGCACGCTGTCTTGGCGGTCAAACACGCCCCTAAAAACAATTATATAATCATGATGTCGCATTTATTTATGAAGGTGTGGTCTTGGTTAGACCGCTGTTCTTTCAAACCTAGTAGTCTCAGGTAGCGTGAGGTTAATAAAACTATGATCGGTAAGAAGATCAGTATAAAGTGTTTTGTCCAAAGATGGCCTTGTTTTAAGTACACTTGGCTAGATATCACCATGTTGTCTAAGTCTGATAAAAAAAATTGAAAAATGGATATGGAATTTTCTTGCAGAAAACACACTCCTTTTGTTTTTAATGTGTCTTCTTTGTTGTCTTTAGGTGGATAACAGATTTTGCAAACTGAAAGATCAACGTAGTAACAACTACCGGTGAACTTATTTTATTGTAAAAATTGGGAAGTAGGTAGATAAGTGTTAGAAATCTCCTTGAATTATACTTACATACTTTATACTTATAAAATATCGTTATTAAGTTATTAACCTAAATGTTATTTTAAGCATTCACTATTTTTGTTTTAAAGAGCCATTGAGCGGATGTTGTAACATTGGGTTGCTATAATTTCCCACGTTAATTGTGAAATGTAATTTTAATCTTAAATCAAATAAATTTATGCGTTGTTTTTATTTTCAAATGTAATTAAATAGAGTTTTGGTTTTTATTATACAAAAGTTGTTCAAAAGATGTATTTCCGTTACAAATTAAAAGTTGTGAAACGATGCCCAATGAAAAGGGAAGGGGAAGTCTAATCTAACGTCGGCAACTGAGATTGCCAACGTTGGATTGGGTTGGTTTTTGGTTGTTCTGATTTGGATTTTGAAGTGGAATGTCGTGTCGTGAGAAAAATAAAATATTTTGTTGAAGAGAACGTGTATCACTTCGAAAGCCCTAATCTACTGGTTTTTATTATCAGAAGTGGGATAAACAGGTACGTTCACTATACTTTTTTTTTATATATATAAATCGCTACACTATTTATTTTAATTGTCAATATCAGCCATTTCATAATCTTTTTTTAAAGGCGGTAGTTTTTTTTTTGCAATAAAACATTTGAAACATTATTCTCTTAAACATTTAAAAAAAAAAAAAAAAAAAAGAAAATACCAATGCATGCTGTGTGTAGAACTCTGTCATCATCACAATCATCACCAGCTCATTTTTTTTAATATCCCCGCTACTGGGCCACGGGTCTTCTCTTTGGATAGAGAATGGATCATAAACCACCATGCGGGTCCAGTGCGGATTGGTGGTTGTTAATGACTGCTAAAGCAGTCGGAACCAGTGGCTTTGCGTGCCTTCCGAAGTACTGAGCAGCTCGAGAAAATAAATTTTTGGTCACCCATCCGATGACCAGCCTTTGAGAAGGTTACCGCATTAACCACTGAGCACGTCCTTTAGTCCAATGAATAATAGTATTTTATCAATTTGAACATAACTGTAATACCGTTGTTCTGTTACATATTGTGTTATTATTATTATTATTTTTTTTTCTAATGTTGCTTTAGGCTACCTTTAGGGATCGTATGACATGCCTCTAGGTAAACTCCGGGGGTGCATGGGGGATCAAAAATTTCGTTATTTTTGCGCTACGATGCACCGTTTTTGAGATACGATTAAAAATGTAAAATAAAATAAATAAAATCAATATTATATATTATTAGTATCTATTTTAGTTTAAATATTGTTATAACGGCCTTAAACGACGTGTCCGTAAAGAACAGATTATGTCCGGTTCTCTTTATGGCATTCCAGGATGGACGACTTCGTGGACAGAGTTAGAAACACTCCGTCGCGTAGTGGCAGGAGGTCCCGCAGTCATCGACGAAGCAATGAGAGGCGGTACAACCGCAACGAGCGCAGCCGTTCACGATGCAGTCGTGGAAGGCAAAGCAGAGCGTCTATCAGGAGTCGCAGCCCTATACTGCCACATGCGAAAGCGACGCAATCGCCGCCCAAGGATCGTTCGCTGCTGCGTCTGTCCAGACGGCGCATGCGGTCAACGTCCAGGGATTCTCCGGAACGCCAAGCGTGCAACTCTTCAAGACACCCGGAATGTTCGCGACGTCGGCGCAACCACTGTGGTTCATCACCTAGCAAATCACCAACGCGTTGTTCGTCCGGGCATCGCAGCAGTAACGACCAACCTGCCGCACAGCCCCAAAGGCCGCAGAACTTCAATGAAGATGAAGGTATGAACGCTGACCAACTCCTTAATAGTTTAAACTCTAATTCAAACCTCTCACACTTACTTAGCTTTATGAGTAATTTTATGAAAACAGATCATTCTCAGCGCTTACATTATGATAAAAACATTATACCGGAATTTGATCCAACGATAAAAAATCACAGAATTGAAAATTGGATTTCAAAGGTTAATGAGTGTGCTAGTATATATAAATGGTCTGACCAACAAATACCTCATTTTGCTTTGCCTAGACTTGTAGGACATGCCAAAAAATGGTATGAGGGATTGCAGTCGATCAATCGCACTTGGTCGGATTGGCAAGATTATTTAAAGAGAGCTTTTCCATCAGAATCAAATTATGGAACCATTTTGTCCGATATGTTAGAAAGACGTTTTAAAATAGGAGAATCATTGGATAACTATTATTATGACAAAATGATGCTTTTGAATGCATGCGGAATTACAAGCAAAAAAGCAGTAGATTGTATAATACATGGGCTTGATGACAGAACTATAAGGGCTAGCGCATCTTCGGCCCGCTTTACTGAACCAGAGCAATTACTAGGATTTTTGAAAGATATATGTACTGAACGTAACGATTATAAAGGTCTTAAATTTAGATCAAATGTTTATGCCAATGACGTGACCTGTTCTTTTTGCAAAAAGACTGGTCACAATATTAAACAATGTAGAGCACTTTATTGCTTTAATTGTAAACAAAAAGGACACAAAATGAATAACTGTAGTCAACCTTTAGTTAAGTGTGATACATGTCAAAAGATAGGACATAAAAAGGAAGACTGTTTCAAGAACAAACCTAGGCAAATTATAGAGAAACGTACTATGAACATTGCTTCGTCACACAATTATCATGCAAAATTTTATAAAAAAGTTTCTATAAATAACAACCCAATTAAGGTAAACTGTTTTATCGATTTCGGAAGTGATTGCTCCCTCATAAGTAAAGACCTTATCGACCAATATAGTCTTATGACAGAAACTGGAAATTTACCTATTATAAAAGGTATAGGTGAAACATGTATTACACCATTAGGCAAAACAAACTTTAAACTTAGTATTAATTCAGTACACGCTACGATAACTGCTTATATAATTAATCCTGGTCAGCTACATGTCCCTCTGTTAATCGGTCAGAATTTAACTGAATTGCCCCATATATTAGTTATAAAAACGAATGAAACTCTTGAAATATTAAATAGAGAATCCTGTTTACCTGACATGGAATCCGAAGAGGTTTCAATAGTCAAGTTAGTCACTTCAGTCTCTTGTACAATAAACAAAGTTGGTATTATACCCTGTTTTACTGCAGAAATTTTAAGTGGAACTATACTAGTAAAAAGCAGCTACCGTAATTATTCTGGGGTAGAATATTGGATTCAAGAGGGCGTTTATCAGATTAAAGAGGGTCAAACTTCGATACTAGTAATAACACCATCTGCATGTCTTACATTAAAGTCAAATACATTGCTGGTTCGAGCTGAAATAATAACAACAGGAGTTAACAATTTCAATCGTTGTCTTAAAGTTCATAGCAAATATGAACCGATTGACGAAGTTGATATAAATATAAATGATGAACTTTCTGCAAAAGAGAAAAATGAAGTATACGAGCTAATTAAATTATATCGTAAAACATTTGCACAAAATTTATCGGAATTAGGTTGCACTTCGCTAAACGAAATAGATTTCAAATTAACTGATCCAACACCGGTCGTTCATAAACCTTATAGGCAAAGTTATAAAGAGCGTGAAATTGTACAAAACATGGTAAATGATCTTTTGGAAAATGATATAATAGAAGAATCTTCGTCATCTTATGCCAGCCCTATTTTACTTGTATCAAAAAAAACTGGTGGTCAACGCTTATGCATTGACTATCGAGCATTAAACAGTCGGACAGTAAAAGATCATTTTCCCTTACCGCGTATTGAAGATCAGCTTGACATGTTAAGTGGTAGTAAGTACTTTACAAGCCTGGACCTTACTAGTGGATACTACCAAATACCTATAAGCTCGCAATGCCGCTACTTGACAGCATTTGTTACACCAAACGGTCTCTATCAATTCAAAAGAATGCCTTTTGGTTTAGTTAATGCTCCTGCTGTCTTTCAGCGAACAATAAATAAAGCGTTAGGACTCAATAATTCAACGACTGATCCTTCCGATAAGCCAGCTTTAGCATATATGGATGACCTAATTATAATATCAAAAGACTTTACCGAGGGCATTAACAAGTTAAAAACTACACTTAATTTATTAAATCAAGCTAATCTTACGTTAAATATCAAAAAATGTACTTTTTTCCAAACTTGTATAGATTACTTAGGGTTTGAAATTTCCGTAGGCGGGATAAGGCCTGGAAAGACTAAAATAGATGCAGTAGAGAAATTTCCAGCTCCAAAAAATGTTCACGAGGTGAGACGGTTTATTGGATTGACGAGTTATTTTAGGAAATTCATAAAAGATTTTTCACTTTTAGCAAGGCCCCTAACTGATTTGACTAAAAAGAACTTTACTTGGCAATGGGGCAATAATGAAATTGAAGCGTTCAACAATTTAAAGGCTAAGTTGATTGAAAGACCTGTACTGGCTTTATATAATCCAAAATACATTACAGAGTTGCATACAGATGCTAGCAAAGTTGGTTTAGCTGGCATTTTACTGCAAAAAGAAACCGAAAATGATCCTTTGCACCCTATAGCATTTTACAGTAGGAAAACAACTATCGATGAGCAAAAGTTCCACGCCTATGATTTAGAAACTTTAGCAGTTATAACTTCTCTAAATAGGTTCAGGGTTTATTTATTAGGCAGTCATTTTACTATAGTGACAGACTGCAACGCCTTACGTGCTACATTTTCTAAGAGGGATATTTTACCTAGAATCGCTAGATGGTGGTTAACGATGCAGGAGTACGATTGTAATATTATTTACAGGCCGAATCATAATATGATGCATGTTGACGCTCTTAGTCGTAACCCTATCAATTCTTTACCCCAAGACTGTGACCCTGCAATTCCACGTGTTATGGCCATTACCCAAAATGATTGGCTTCTGAGTCTACAATTAACAGATCCGAAGTTGTCTCATATTCGGGAAATTCTAGAAGACCCGAAATATAATGAATTTGTTGACATCAAACAAAATTTTGTCATAAAAGATAATAAATTATTCCGAAAATCAGCAGAAAATGGACTTAAGTGGGTTGTGCCAAAGGGTGCCAGATGGCAGATTTGTATTCTTAACCACGATGATGTTGGTCATTTTTCCGTTGAGAAAACTCTAGCTCGTATTCAAAAAGATTTTTGGTTCTCTAAAATGAAGAAATTTGTTACAAAATATGTGAAATCTTGCGTACACTGCGCTTACGGTAAAGACACTTGTAACAAAAAAGAAGGATACTTACATCCTATTCCAAAAACTGATATTCCGTTTCATACAGTCCACATAGACCATCTAGGCCCTTTTGTGAAAAGTTCTCAGGGACATATGTACTTGTTAGTTATAGTAGATGGTTATACCAAGTTTTGCATTTTAAAACCTCTTCGTCATTTGAAGTCCGCTCCTACTATTAGAGCTTTAAATGAAGTATTTACTATTTTTGGTTTTCCTACAAGACTAATTTCTGACAGAGGAACTACTTTTACTTCAAAAGAATTTGAAAAATTTTGTGTTGATTCTCACGTGAAACATATATTAAATGCAGTATCGTCCCCTAGATCTAACGGACAGGTGGAACGTTACAATAGAACAGTATTAGATGCGCTAACCTCTTACACAGACAAGTTAGGTGAATCCAAATGGGATCAGGAGTTAGGAAAGATACAGTGGGGCCTAAATAATACTTTAAATAAAGGGATTGGTCGAACTCCTTCCGAAGTATTATTTGGTCGCAACCTCACACACGCCAATGAAAACATGTTTAGTGATCTGTTTAAAGAAACGCGATCCCCTATCTACAATCTCGAAGAAATACGATCAGATGTAACTCAACACATAGAAAAAGATCAGCAAAAACAAAAAGCGCGTTTTGATAGTCATAGAAAAAAGCCAAATATTTACTCTATAGGTGACCTAGTTAAAATTAAAAAACAAATAGCATCAAATGAAGGACAAAGTAAAAAACTTCTTCCTGTTTTTTCTGGGCCATATAAAATCTCTAATATTCTAGATAATGACAGATACGAAGTTTCCAGTATATCTGGTACTGATTTAGGAAAGAAAAAGTATTGTAATGTGTGGGCCGTTGATCAAATTCAACCTTGGATTAATACTCATATTAATAATTTAAGCTCAGATAGTGAAGCAGAAGAATGATTTGTATTTCTTTATAATTATGTTTTGTAACTTTCTAATAATTTATATTGTATTTGTTTTAATTAGTAAAATTCCAAATGCCAAATGTTACTTGATGAATGTTTCCAAGTGACAATAATTACACAAAAAAAAAAATTTACTTAAGAGTTACTTGATGAACTTTCCAAGTAACAGTGAATACTATATAAAATATTTATATTAAATCATTTGATGAATTGTTCCAAATGATAATAATATAATATCATGATGATAATATAAGAGCACTTGATGAATGTTTCCAAGTGGCAATATTCCACAAAAAAAAAAATAGGCTTAAGAGTTACTTGATGAACTTTCCAAGTAACAGTGAATAGTAACATATAAAATATTTATATTGAATCATTTGATGAATTTTTCCAAATGATAATAATATAATATCATGATGATAATATAAGATCACTTGATGAATGTTTCCAAGTGGCAATATTTTGTATTAAAAAAAATATATATATATAATAACTATTTAATGTAAAAATCACTTGATGAAGTATCCAAGTGTTAAGATTAAAATAAAGTTGATTGTAGAGTCACTTGGTGAATGTTTCCAAGCGATAATATTTTGTAAACTTTATTATTTTGGATTTTTATAGCAATGTATAAAAGTTTTTTTTTTTTTTTTCTGTTTTTTTTTATTGTTCTCTCTTTTCTAAGTGGAAAAATTTGTATAATTTATTATATTGTATTTTAAGAAAATTTCTGTTCAAAGTGTCAATATAAAGTGATGGATGAATTTCAGTTGTTTTAAATTATTAATTTTTTTTTTTTTTCATTTTCTAATGTATTACCTAAACAACCTAGTTGATTATAGTTTAAAACTAATAAGTATTAAAGTTAATTTATAAGTTTGAGGACAAACTTGTTTGTCAGGAAGGCCGATTATTAGAAATCTCCTTGAATTATACTTACATACTTTATACTTATAAAATATCGTTATTAAGTTATTAACCTAAATGTTATTTTAAGCATTCACTATTTTTGTTTTAAAGAGCCATTGAGCGGATGTTGTAACATTGGGTTGCTATAATTTCCCACGTTAATTGTGAAATGTAATTTTAATCTTAAATCAAATAAATTTATGCGTTGTTTTTATTTTCAAATGTAATTAAATAGAGTTTTGGTTTTTATTATACAAAAGTTGTTCAAAAGATGTATTTCCGTTACAAATTAAAAGTTGTGAAACGATGCCCAATGAAAAGGGAAGGGGAAGTCTAATCTAACGTCGGCAACTGAGATTGCCAACGTTGGATTGGGTTGGTTTTTGGTTGTTCTGATTTGGATTTTGAAGTGGAATGTCGTGTCGTGAGAAAAATAAAATATTTTGTTGAAGAGAACGTGTATCACTTCGAAAGCCCTAATCTACTGGTTTTTATTATAAGATACCACTGAGAAAAATAATTGGCAACTTTTCTCAAGCACTATAAAATTGGATTGTAGCAATAAATGTTCTATTTGTTTTCATGAAAAGAGAATCTACTATTTTTGAACAACAAGTTGTTAAAACACTTTATTTTATACAAACGTCTACTAAAGTTGCCAGTCAAAATGTCAGAAGTTGTTGTTTGATATTATTTCATCAATTTTACTTTTTTATTTTTAAGTGCTAATTGCTGCACTGAAGCTAAATTAAATATTCATAAAATTTTATAAAATACAGTGAAACAAATTAAACGCCCACCCGACCCAGCCAGGAATCGAACCTGGGTCTTCCGCAATCCGGGCGGCTGCACTGACCGCTATGCTACCGGGAAGGCTGACGTAAGCGCTGAATTTTGTCACTGCTATTTTAATGTTTTTGAGTGCTTTTTTTTTTTAAGCAGGCACTAGCGCCATCTATCTAAACGGTTGTTGCAACCGATGGCCATGCAGATTCATCTTTGCAGATGAAATACCACAAATTTGATAACACAACGCTATAGTAAATTTTACTTTTTTATTTTTAAGTGCTAATTGCTGCACTGAAACTAAATTAAATATTATTTCATCAACCAACAATGTGTGGCAGACCAGTTTGACGTGTTCTCAATTTATTTCCGCGATTTGCTTCTGAGGTTTCTGCTTACATTTTAATAAACTGAAAGTGTACTTATTGAATAGGCCTCACTGACATATTAAGATTCCCTATCTGTAATAAATAAAAAATGTTTTTTTACAGGCGTATTAAACATAGATATGTTTAATACGCCACGGTTGTAGAGTGGCAAAGTGCTCGGACCGATACCCGGAGCCCTGTGTTCAATTTCCAAGTCAGGTAAAGTGTGTTTCGAATATTTTCGATGCAAATCCATGGTTTGTGATCATTCACCCATTTGGGATTTGGCAAGCGTGGTGATTAAGCTAATTCCCATATTTTTTTTTTGCGATGAGTTGATTTTAATAACTACTGCTACGAGTAGGTATAACGAACTATTTTGTTACAAATATTTAATTTTGTTCTTATTGATTGACGTTTTTTTTTAAATTGTTTTAAATTTGAGTAATAAATAATATATTATTCATCCTTCTTTTCATTCCGATTCTTAACAACTACTATTTTTAATACTTTACGACATGTATTCAGGTTGTTTTCATAGGAACAGTATAAAGTGCGGTGGCACTGAGCATTTGTTGCTATCGCATGTTAAATACGGACACGATTGATGACGCACTCAATATATAGGATGCACATGGTAGTGCTAGCGACCGACGTTTGGACCATTGCGATCAATCTTTCATATTCATATTCATATCTTTATTGCACTCCATAAGTTACAAAGATGTTAAAAATATAAGTAGGTACAATTATGGACCCTGTAGGGCACGGCAAGTAGGAGAGGCGAGGAGTCACCTTATGCTCGTATTCACAATTTTTTATTTTTTAGTTTATTATATTTATTTTAACATTGTAATCCCTTTCAATTTTTGTGCTATCTTTACACTGCCCCTGACTTTGCTCCCCAAAAAAAGAAAAAATACAACAATCCTTGTTAAGTTTTAAATTTGATTCAAAAATCATAAGGGAAAAAAGTCTTGCTTTGTCTTAATTGGTCGTAGGTAAGACCGAAAGTGAAAGCGCTAGTCAGCATGAATCTTTAACTTCTAAAAAACTGGCTATCTTATTTCATACTGTTGCAACACAACAATGCGCTCATGTTTTTAAGCTACGATGGTGGTAACTAGCATGTCTTACTTAGAACCAGTTTAACAACAAATCCAAGTAATAAAATACGTCATCTTCCCCGGGGAATGGAACCCAGGACCCCTGGGTATCTGAGACAGGTGTTGGACACAAGCCACAGAGGCAATAATCTAAAAAACCTTTAACATAAATAGAATAGAATAGAATAGAATAGAATATCATTTATTTGTATATAACTAACTATTATTATTATTATTGATTTTATAAGTCTAATAAAGTAATTATTAAATGTCAACGCAATTTCGTTAGGATTTTCAATAACATTATTTTGATATTAATTTATATAGTAATTATGTTGTGAACTGCTGTCTTTTCATTTTGTATTACACTCCATGTAGCTTTGCAAGTATTTTTGATACTGAGTACATAATTATCATTGCTTTGTTATTTGTTGTGTTATCATTTTGAATTCGTCTGGTTTTATTCTTATTATTTATACTTCGTTTTTTGTAGAAATATGCCTATTTATTTTCTATTTATTTATAATTTACGTACACACAATCAAATAAAATGGGCCAATAATAAGTATGATCGAGTACAAGGGCGCTGGTTAATCAGAATTAAATTACTATATATATATATAATACTGTAGATGTAGATATAATACTGAGATTTCGTTTCACACGAGAAGAGTTCTATTTTCGTATTCACATTACTTCCAAATTGGCAGGATAGAACGGATCTGAGGAGGAGCATCAACCTTTAAGTTGATCCTTTTCTCCTCTAAATACCAGCCACTGATAAGTTTTCGAGTGACGAAACACTAAGCTGACGGTTGAGTGACAACTTACATAAGTAATTACAAGTTTAATTAAACTTCTATATTCGATTACATTTACTTAAGTATACTTTGGACTGATATGTCTATAGGATTGATTTACTTTTTATTTACTTCGAAACGAGGCGGTATATTTTGTCAGTCTCAGTATTTAATCTAAATCTACCGCACACCCTTAAGACAAAATATATTATGACCGATCGGCCTTACCCTACAAAACAATAAAACAATAGAAAAAGGGGGGGGGGGGGGGGGGTTAGTCAGCGACCTTTTTTATTTAATCATTGTTCAGTACCTACATATCTTTGGTGAAATATTAATAGGCACTAAAAAAAACAGCACTGCTTCAATTAAATGCTTTAAAATAAACAAAACTTTTTCTAACTAATTGGAATAATTTATAAGTTACTATACTCATTAGGTACTTATAATTAGGAAAATATAGGTTAGGTTATTATTTGCACTACGTTTGTTTAATAAATTACTTGCTATGTTTTATGAATTAATTTTATATATTGTGTTGTTAGGATACAATTCAAAAAATAAATCCTACATAACAACATTTACTTTTTAACCCGATTTAAAAATTGTCCTGTTTATGCCTTACGTACCAACAAAAATACCAGCATATGTATCGCCTATAACCCGGTTTAACTAAAGTTCACGTTTAGAAAATAAGAGGGAAAGTAAACAATTTCTTTTACTGGTTTTACCCTCAGTCTAAATAATAAAGAATGTCAGACATACTCGTAGAGCCAAGAAAAACTATGTGAAGAAAATTCTTCACGTGCCAATATGGATATCCAATAGTCTGACATCTCGGCAGGGCTATAAATAACTTTTCAGGGTAATGTTTAGGTGTGACCCTTAGAAATTGAAAATAAATTTTGTTATGATATTGGTAAATAAAGTTTGGGGTCTCGCCAATAGTACTCGATCACTTGACATTGACGTAATGCGTTGGATGTTTTGGTGTTATCTTGGGCTTGGCAAATATGACTTTGCTAGTGGAATCTAAACAGGCTCAAAACATACGTATTTTATGTAGTTACGAGGGCGACTCTGAAAGTTCTTAGATAATCAAAAACTGAACAAACTAACACTTAACCAACTAGTTATTAGTTTTATCACATCTTTTCAAAATAGTGTCCATTCACATCAATACATCGCTGCATCCGATGGAACCACGGAGAAAAGCACTTTGCCCACTCGTCCTTAGAGGTCTCTTCGACGGCCTTTTGAAATGCAGCCACTGCTTCCAAGGCGTCCTAAAACGTTTTCCTCGAAGTTTTTCTTTTATTTTTGGGAATAAATAAAAATCGCAAGGTGTGAGGTCAGGGCTATACGGCGGGTGACCCAGTAATTCCACGTCTGACGTCACCAAATAGTTGATCGTTTGCTTGGCGGTGTGCGACGAGGCGTTGTCGTGGTGAAGGAGAATCCTACTGTGAGGTCGTTTCTCCCGAAATTTTTCCAAGACAAGTGGCAAACAATTGTTAGTGTACCACTCTGCAGTAACTGTTTTTCGATCCTCTAAAACCTCTAAAACCTGTCCTTCCGAAGAACGATGTCACCATCTTTTTTTCCCACCCTTCGACCTCTCTTCAGTTTAGTTGGAAACTCCTCGGAAACACCCATTCAGCAGACTGTGTTTTAGTTTCAGGATCATAACAGTAAATCCAGCTTTCGCCTCTCTAAAATATGTCAAACACAGCATTTGAGTCACCTCCTTAATGGAGGTGAATCTTTGAACCATTTCACGGCACCAATATACACAACGGAGTTTTTGGGTCTCTGTCAAATTACGAGGTATCCACCGGGCACAAAGCTTCCTGACCGCTAAATGTACATGGAAGATTTTGTGCTCTTGACTCATACCGATGCCTAAGCTTGTCCGAATCTCCTGATACTCTTTCCTGTCACTCTTTTGTCAGTCTCTATCATACGCCGCACAACACTGATGTTATCTTCAGTCGTCGCCGTAGAAGGCCGTCCCTCACGCAGATCATCGGTGAGATTAGTGCAACCACATTTAAACTCATTAAACCAGTTGTAAACAGTGGCACAAGATGGGACTTCATCGTAAAAGGCCAACCGAAGTCTATTATAACTTTTTTGTTGACTTAAATGACATCGAAAGTCACAAAATCCTTGCCCGAAAATTTTCTCGCGTTAAATTCATGCTGACGTAACACAGACAATTTTCAATTTGCCGCGAAGTCGTAAAATAAATGACAAATGAATGAAATACATACACAATAATATTGGCAGAGTTGAGTTGGAAGAGTTCCATTTTCAAAATTTGAACTTATTTCTTTATTATATCGTTTACAAGTGGTCAGGGGGCCGACCGCCTAACTCAATCGCTTTCGATCGTTTTGATCAATAGCTATAGGCTATAGCTTCCGATATTGCTTTCGAAATGACAAGATGACGCCTTCTCCTCGCCTCGCCTTCAAAGCGATCGAAAGCGATCGAGTTAGGCGGTCGGGTAGCAGTTCTAAAAACTTTCAGTGTCGCCCTCGTATTGCGACACGTTATTGATATTTTTTATATTTGATTTATGTATGATATCGATTTTATGTAAGTATCGTGTTTAAAAAAGAAACAAGATGTTGCCGGTTTGTTTAAAAAAAAAACACGGAAAAATAATCATACATCTTATGTATACCTTATAACCACTTCGTCGCTCTTATTTATTCGTTTTTTTTAATAAGCTGATGTGCTTAACAGGGCATTTGTACAATCCTGAAACTTGCGACTGACACGGGTGAAGCAGTATTTGCAGTCCGCATCTCACAATGTGTACTAGAACTGTCTGACGAGTTACCGTCTCGTCTCCTAGTCACTTCTATAGCCTGTTACGATAAGGACATAAAAATAACTTTACATTCTGAAAAATCTGTCGCTTACCGTTGCTCGAAGCTATCTGCTCTGTTGCTTCTGTAGCCGGAGTCGTTCAGGCTACCCTCGTGGCGCAGGCTCGGTAGGGAGTCCCAGGGCGAGCGGCGCGGGACGGGGGCGGCGGCGCCGCGCCATCCATCCGAGTGGCGGTACCACGCCGCACGAGCCGACTCGCCGATACACGATGCGCACCGCGATGCACTCACGAAACTGTACGAAATTGCGTAGCTTGAAGATAAACCAACTTCAAACCACCTTCAAGGTCTTGTGATGAACCGGGTAAGGCGCACTACCAATTAGAGTGTAATATTTTTTATTAGTAATATAATAATATATCAATGCGATATTTATATAGTTTTATTGTAATAAGAGTGTGTCAGCAACATGTGTAGGTTTGACTATAGTATACTGTACATAATCTAAGACTTGTAGGTAGATACAGCCTATTTTTTAAACTCTGCTAAAATAAACGAATCATCACCAATAGATTGCCATTTATTTCTTCCAATTAGTGAAACAAAGTCTGCATTTATTTATGCAAGGGCTAAGAAATAAATAAAAACGTATGGTTATAAGAATTACTAAGAAAAAAGTTACAAACAATGACATCTCTATTTCTTACGATAGAGCTTTCTTAAACTGATACTACCAAAGGATTATTCAGTCTCAATTGCTTCTACACTACCATCACCAATATATTAGAAGTTTCAGAGTAAATTCTGGAATTCGCCGATAAGAAAAGTCATCGGGTACCGAAAGCAATTCGTGTCGGACACATGAATAATTCATACGTGTAACTTATGTGATAACCTTTTTTTACACAAAGGAAATATACCAAGAAAAGGTAGATTGACATGTTTACGATGTCACGTGCTTTGTAAATTTTTTGGAAAATATTTACTGTCTGAGCCAATCTTACCAAATATCACACTATTATTATAAACTTTACTTTTTGTTACGCTATATAACGATATGACCAAATAATGTTTTACTTTAAGACATGAGTATTATTCATAAAAGCATTCAAACTGATTTTTAAGCTTTTCAGCAAAGTATTTTTAAAAGCTACCATCTCATTTCACAAAACATTCTCAATAGGAACGCAGATTTAAAAAAACGAGTATTGTCCGAAACACGATTAGTCTGTATCAAAGCCCATCCATCCAATACGAGGAATTCCCAGGCAGACTATTGTAATTTTGTAATCAACGTCTCTCATATCCGAGATCCCCAGGTATCCCACCGGAATGTTTCCACGTCAGATTAACAGCAGTACTCCATTTCAGTTTTAAATTAATACAGTGGGATATGTTTGTGTACGGATGCTTGGAATTAAAATCGGTCCTTCGAACGCATTCAATCTGCTTAAATAGGTCCTATGTCTTGCTTGAACCTTACCAATTAGGCTATCGTGGCGATGTCAGACCCGTGCAAATTTATCAACTCTATCTGACTCTTACTTCGCAAGCCAATGGAGCTATATTCAATGTTAACAACTATATAATCGACACCCGATCTTATTATTTTTACGCGTACGATATCACTTTTTTGTAATAGGATCGCTCTTTGTTTGTTGTTATATTGAGGTTCTTTGTCTAAAGTGTTTCGTGTTGCAATATAATGTATAAACATTGTCAACAAGATACCTAAATTTGTATCTGATTAAAATAATCACTTGAACTATTCGTATTTGGTGGTCGTTGATGAAAGTTTTTAAATTTGTGTTTTTGTGTATGGTTGCGCGGGAGCGCAACCATACACAGGGAGGGATCCCACACTAAGATGTTCGCGGAAGACCAGCGTCAGGTATAATCTATGAGGCCTGACTGATGTCATGCTAAGCAGGCACCTATTAGTGCCACTTAATTATTGTTAAAATTTTATGTAGTGATGTCATTTGTGTTGTGCCACTAATAAATGTTTTCTATTCTATTCTATTCTATTCTATAACTATTTCTTATTTCTAGAACCTATCATACAATATCAACAAACTACAGATAGCCTTTTGTTACAATTCTTTAAACCATTGAGCATCTAGTCATTGTAAATTGCTTGTTAAAGTTTGTTGTTCGCTTGCAAGAGAAACAGAAAGAAAGAAAGAAATCCAATAGCGTAACAATAATTCACTCTAGTTATATTTCAGTAAAAATAAATTAAACGAGAGCCGCCTTATTTAATTAACTCCGAATTCACGGGACTACTCAAATAAAATTAATATACCATATAAAATATTTGCCGACGGCTTCTCATTTTCATAAGTTAATAAAGCTAACTGGAATTATTTTCAATATGGCCCAGAACATTGAAAATTGTTTCTGCTTCTTTCGCGAAGGTATTTGGGAAATAACATTGTGACAGATTAGCCAATCTTGTCCCGGGTAAACCCATGGGACACGCGGGGCGCTACGAAAATAGCACTAGTATAAAATCAATACCACTCACTTTTACGTAGAAATATTTTTGAGACATACGCGTGTACTATTTACTTTACGAGTAAGTATCAGGCATAAATCTATACTTAAAATTATTGTAGTGAATCGATGCTTGATATACTAACTCCTTTTTAATTATATAAGTTTAACTAATTAATAAACAAGTTTTTATATTGCAATTTTTTGTCTAAAATAAAATTATGTTTCTTTTTCTTTAGTTTCTTTTTTAGTTAAGTTCTTATAGTATTGCATATATTAATATCCTTTGTATGGATAGATCCATATCCTCTCGTTTGCTTTACATATTAGTTTAGGTATGCTGGCGTTTCGAACCCTTCGCAGGATCTGTGGTCACAGAGAGACCGAGGTGTTGGTCGTCCCATAATTAATTTGAACCTTGCTACAGTCACTTATTTTTAATTAGGTGCGTTTCGTTTCACACAAATTGATCTCATACGAGTAGTATGTTTTGGTCTTGCAATGTACGGTTGGGGCTGGAATTTAATGACCCTTATGGAATAGCAGGAACGTGGTATATTCTGACAATATTAAATTATTTTTAATTAATTCGATGGCGTATCATTCTCGACATTTGTAGACAAAATTATTATTTTTAGATGATTTTATTGTATGTAGATTGTCGCTTTTGTATTAACGATGAATTGCCGGCTCTGAGGATCACGTAATATAAAATAAAGAAATACAAAAAAAATATATTAAGTCAAGATAATATTAATTATTTTCTTGCATTGACCAAAACAGGTGATCCATTCTACAAAAATTCACTCAGGCGTATAATGCCAACAGGCGAACCATCTTCGAATATGGGTGGATTGGCCCGAAGGTTTTATAGCGGTTGATACATCGTTAAAATTAGGTTCATCGTCATAACTCACTTGGAAAATGATTTTACAGGAACATCCTTCAACCTCCTGGACCCTTCTAAATATAAGCCTATCAGTATGGCGGCTACATAAGGCAGTCCCATTTCCGAGCATATCCTATTGTGCTTAGGTAGATAAATAATGAAAGAGGGCTATTCCTACGATGGCGTGCCCATCGAAACTTAAGCCGATTGAAAGGAAAAGAAAATATAACGCGTTTGTTCCGTGCTATTTTGATGGCAACTTTGTTTAAACATAGTTCATGCTGAATATAAAGAATGATCATGTAAACTATCAGACTAATATTCGGACTAACTATATTGAAATATTAAATGTTCTTGAGTGGAGACCACGACTCGGTAAACGTAGTGTAGGACGCCCTCTGGCCAGGTGGGATGACGACCTGCGAAAGACTGCAGGCAGATGTCAAGCTGAGGACAGGGCGATAGCGCCCTCATTAGCGCTCATTAGGGGAGGCCTATGTCCAGCAGTGGACTAAGGCCGCAGCAGCAGTGGATATAGGCCGATGATGAAGTGTATGATTTTGTAGAGTCTAGAAAGAAGTTTTAAAAATAACCCTTTCCATGTGATCATTGCTATGTGTCACATTTTCACATGTGATACATAGCAATTGATTTTCAATTGTTAAAATTCTTGCAAACCTCAATCTTATGTTTTAATCAAGTGTCACATCATCTACGAATTTACATTCTAACCCCCTTATACATAAAAAAAACTATTTAAGCATTATTTAGTTAATCATTGTTTTGTCTCTGTTTCTCAAATTCAAAATCACGTTCGTGTGACGTTGACAAAACAATATTTAACTAAATAATGCTCAAAAAGTTTTTATGAATAAAGGGGGTTAATGTTTATTTTTTAAATGTCCTAAAATTTTTTTTTAAATTCATTTACAGCCAGTGACACTTAAGTTGTATGTATTCTTAAAAGTGACATAACGTTATCTTTGTTGCAACCCGTTGTCGCATTAGATAAGTTAAGCCAATAAGCAAGAACGTCTGTTTTATCGACCCATAATCTGTTTGTAGTTGGCGTCCTGTTCTAAATAAAAAGCTCCTTACAAGTAACAAGGCTTTGTTAGTCCGATGGGAAATCTATGACTACTTCGGGGCTTCAAGAAATTTAATCACAAAAAAATACAGGAAATGCAGGAAAAACGAAATGAGAGACAATAAAAGGATGAGGCGTCGAAGCGAATAAAATAGAAGTAGGTATTCTACTCAGAGAGCATTAAGGACAGCTTTTTCCGTATTGGTTTATTCAATGCAGAAAATCAGTCTAGATTTTCCTTCAACGCTTTCTATTATTGAATTAGCTAAGACGGAGGTTTGCAGCGATATTTCAATTGAATTTGTGCTGTGCTGCGGGACTGGATAAAAATAAATTTAAATTATCAAAGACCAGAATCGTAAGGGAAGATAAAATTGAGTTTGAGGGAGTTGAACTATATAAGGAAATTCCTAAAAAAAATACAATGATTAAGCTATGCTATCTCTATAAATAAATAAATATTGTGAAACAGAAATCATAAAGAATTCCGAAAGGCGTTTTTAATGCATTAGAAAAACAATTAGCATTAGGTAATTACTTGTTTGTTTTTGTCATTCCAAAGTTTCGAAATAAAAAGTAGTTACTCTCTAAGTACTGTATTTTGTTACATAGAATTCCGAGTCGTATTTTTCCTTAAATCTGATGTTAAGCCATAAGGATAATTATCCACACACGTGCTTGGATAAGACCCTGATTAGATTATGTAAGCTAAAGCAGGGGATTAAATTGTACATTTTCCATTAAATTACCAAGTGTGTTGGCGTCATGGAAAATGTATAATATACTCATAAATTCACTGTGTTGACGTCGAATTTTATTTAAAATAGCGTGAAGTAAAATTTCTCTTTATTTTTGGTTTTTATGGATTGTAAATAAAAGTTACTATAAAATTAAAATTGTTAATTCTATATTACTTCGGATTTAGTGTTTATTATCGTAACTCAAAGCATAAAACAACTAACCACTAAACGTTAACTCGCAAAATTTTCTACAGTAGAAATAGGACCAGAAATATGCCACACAAGAAACATTGAACCTTAAAACTTTACAGATAGGTACACCAGAATAAAAAAACTCCGTACAAAGAAACTCATTGTAGTCCGTTTGATCCACCTCATTACGTCCATGCGTGTATTAAATAGCTCATTCTGTTGAGGAGTGCCGTTCTGGATAAATTACCTACTACATTGCTGTACAAGGTATTTCATGACGTTGCGTACGACCCATGTAATGTTTTGTAAAAACAACAGTCAGTAGTTTATCAAATTATATTATAACTATGTACAGACGGCAGCAGATCAACCTACCACTAAATGTCAAATTTCTTTAATAAATTTCGAACCTTAGGAATTGGGTATAAAGATCAATATCGATTAGAGAAATTTTACAGTTTTGAATAGGTTGATATGCAGGCGTATTACCTTATTAAAAAGTATAACGTAAAAATAATGAATACAAAAATACAATTATATTACATTATTTTTAATTTTTTTATCAAGGACATTATCTTCATTGTTTTTCTGCTTTAACAATGAATATACTAACGAGAATAAACCACAACTTGAAAATAATAACCAATCAAGTAAAAAGGCACATCGTCTAACTCATTTAATTAATTGTTTAGCACAAGTTTAAACACGGAACAAAAGTTAAAAAATCTATTGTAAATTAGATGGAAGCTCACCTTGATTGATGGTCGCTCAAGTACCCTTGATCCCGGTCTCTGATGCGATCCCTGTAACAAAGTTTATGAGCTAACTTTCTTTCTTAAGTGGGTAATGTTCCAAGAAACCTTAAAATAAGGAAGGCCCCTTTTTATTTGATTAATCGACAAGGATTACTAATTTAAACGTCTGAATCATTCCCTTAAAGGACTGTGAACCAATTTGTGAAGTTGTGGGGGGGGAATAAATACTTATTTCTTTGCTATTTCATCCAAATCAACGAGTAGGGTGGGTATAGAAACACCTTCATCCTGTCCATTTAACTTTTCATCATTATCAGCCTGTAAACTGTGGTCTAGTGGTATGACCGGACTTTGACATAGAGGCTATAAGTCCAGGTTTGATTGTCAGTGGTATATAGAGTACTTAGTTTGATTGATCTAGATTTTTTGTAATTCTAAATCCACTATTTTTATTGAAACCTTTTGGCGCCTTCTACTCCGAGGAAAACCATATGTCAAGCTAGTAGGGAGCTTGCTAAGCGTTATATTTTAATATAGAATGTGTAATAAAAAAGTTTTAGCTATCTATATGCAAATGAGTGGGAAATTGGGATTACAAAAGACATTGCTATTCTAAACGCATCGTAAGGGATGCGATTATAAGGATATAGGATTTATTAAAACAACAAATGGATTAATTAATTTTCTTCTAACAAATTAATTTTCTTCTTTTCATTACTTAAAAGCACCGAAAACCATTTACTTGAAGATTGAATTCGTACTTATTTTATGCTTATTTTTGTTGACTTGTTTTCGCTACTACGGTACTAGGAAATAACGTCTTATTTGGTCAAAAGTTAATTGCGCGTAATAAAATCGGAAAACGAAGCTGCACAAATAAGAGAAGAGGGATCTTTTTCAAGATTAATGTATACAGGGAACATGAAGATGAATGAGTCTACATGGTAAGGGTTGGAATCAATTGGTTTTGCTTAGTGAATGTGCTTGTGGTCAATTCCTGCGCTCACTTCTCAAATTACTGCGTTACATTTTTTTTCCACTATATGATTCAATTGAAAAGAGACACTATATATAGGATTTTTTCATACATAAAGCCACAAGTATATAAAATTTAAACACTGAAAAAAGACGACAACCTCAGGTGGGAATCGAACCACGCACCTTCCGCATTCCGGGCGGCTGCCTTAACCACTTGGCTACCGAGGTCTGGCTTTCAACCGTCGAAATTTTTCAGTGCTTGATGCTTATGTTTTTTAGTCAACATTGCTTCATCAATCTTAGAAGTTTTCACCTCTGAGATCCGAAAGAAATGTTTTTACAAATATTTGAACATTCGGTTAAGATGAAGCTGCGTTATAGATAAGTGTTTTTTATATATTTTAGCGTTTTATTAACGCTTAAACTAACGTGGTTCGATTCCCGCCTGAGGTTGTCGTCTTTTTTCAGTGTTTAAATTTTACTTAAGTATATTTAAGCGTTAATAAAACGCTAAAATATATAAAAAACACTTATCTATAACGCAGCTTCATCTTAACCGAATGTTCAAATATTTGTAAAAACATTTCTTTCGGATCTCAGAGGTGAAAACTTCTAAGATTGATGAAGCAATGTTGACTAAAAAACATAAGCATCAAGCACTGAAAAATTTCGACGGTTGAAAGCCAGACCTCGGTAGCCAAGTGGTTAAGGCAGCCGCCCGGAATGCGGAAGGTGCGTGGTTCGATTCCCGCCTGAGGTTGTCGTCTTTTTTCAGTGTTTAAATTTTACTTAAGTATATTTAAGCGTTAATAAAACGCTAAAATATATAAAAAACACTTATCCACAAGTATATTATAATCGTAAATTAATATACTTAGAACAAAACTTAAAAACTTAAAAAACTTAGTACCATAACAACACGATGACGTGTTTAATGCATTTTTTTATTAGTTGTTTCTAAGTTTCTAAGAATTTCCAGGACTGGTGACCACAGTCACACAGTTTTATAAATAGATTTAAATAAAGAAAAATAACTTCATAAATACATAATAAAAGTTTGTCTAGACCATCCCCATCAGATTACGAATATATTAGTATTATTTTATTATAACGTTTCAATATTGCAGTATTCGCGTAAACTCTAAAAAATTATAATTGAGTTGATTTGTTATTAATATTTTCAGATGCCAATAATGACGACGAGGCTAGCGCGTTCCAGTTACGATAACAAAAGCTAAGTAACATTCGTTTTAACAGGTGGAGCCTTGGTTGGCGTATAAACACACAAGCTTACCTTTATGTGTTTTGGAAAGTGTAAAACAAGCTCTTCGTCCCGTTGCGGTCGCATGACAGGGGTTTACAACCAGCACGTAACCAAAATACGTGTCGATTAACCTAATGTGCCTGTGGAAGGGTTGGGTTCATTGTACACTTGCCTACGTGCCTATGGAGATTGAATTTCCTTCCCATTCAACCTTAGCATATCCCTATGGCTGGAGGACATCAAACAGTGGACTGGACTTGGCTATCGTCAGTTAAAATATGCTACATGGGACTGCAGGATGTTTTGTGTACTCCAAACTTCAGTATGAAGATGGCACTATATGGTGATGATGATATTCCTGTACGGCTCAGTTGATGCAAAGAACTGGCAATTAAAATATAAACACTGTTACAATATTTTTTTTTTAATAAAACTGAGCATACGAACTCTTTCTCTTTCTAGCGAATATGTGAAGTAATGTTTATGAGAGTTTATCTTGTGTATAAACTGGTGAAATACCAACCACCACGTTCGTGGTGTTCTTCTTTATTTATTGTTCAACAGGGAAGTTCTGGACCGCTATCTCAGCAAATGGTAGTCGACAATAAGAACGAAGATTGGAAACGCACTTCACCCTGCGTCCTAAATTACTGAGGAACTGAGTATCATAGCTCGAACTATCGGAACACTATAATTATTATGATGATGACAGACTCAGTTAAGAGTGTAGTAGCTAGCCAGTTAGATTAGAACAAATCATACCACCAAACCCTGTATAATATCTATTTACCATTTTTATCAAACCCGAGACGTAGAGGTCTGAGAGTGGTGGACTAACCACTAAACCACAGTGACAGTATCTTTGAATGTACTTCTCCTTTTTTCTAAATAAGAATGTATATACAGCTTGACTCATAGAAAACAGCAACCGCAGCCTATGGGACACTTGTATTTCCAAAAGTATCACGCGACCAGACCAGAAGCTTTAATTTTTTCTTTCTATGGCCGTTAAACTCATAGGTCTTAAAAATAAACTAAGAATAAGGTCCAAATAGTTAATACCGTGTTTTGTCTCTTTTACTCTAATTTGAAATGACGTTAACGTGACAGGAACAAAACACGGAACAACTATTCGGACCTTATTCTTTGTTTATTTGTAAGGCAGTAAGGATCTAGTGCACTATACAGCAATGCTAAACCATGCAGACTGCCTAGTGGTTTATATAGGGCGTCATCCATTCTATTCTGGGCTATCATAGTGGCACCATTTTACGACAATTTAAGCCGAGTGATCGACACAGTTTCCGTCGCCAAAATTAACATAACATAGATTGAAATGAAACAACTTTTACGGAGCTACTCGCGTTTATTTTACACATTACTTTTACTTAATGTTTCTCCCTGTGACCGTGGACCCTGCAAAGGGTTCGAAACGTCAGGATAAACATTAATTAAAAGTAATGTGTAAATTAAACGCGAGTAGAACCGTAAAAGTCATTTCAATATGTAATGTTCGCGTGAACTTTAGAAAAAAAAAAAACATTGATTTTCATTCATATTACAAGATGAAGATGATGATGATGCTAGGAAGCAGGTGGGCTGTATATAATTGTCGCTACAGAAGCAATTCAGTTGCTGATTCCTATGTTTAATGATTAGAGAAAAAATATACGACCACTGGTTCATGTTGAACACTGTTGTCATTATTACTTGGAAAATAAATTTATTATGCATCTAAGATTTAACAAACCTTGTATTGTGATCGCTCAAGTAGCCTCGTTCTCTCTCCCGTTCTCGTTCACGCATCAACTCGTTGCGATCACTAAAAAAAAAACTTTATATGAAATATTGACTGCTCTGGGACTTTTGGCAGACCTAGTTTCATTGACGTAAGAAAAAGATTACGACTTTTTAAATTGAAATGGGTCTGATAAGTAGGTTCGAAAGCCGTACATGCGACGCACGCTGTTGCGAATAAAAATTCAAGTGGTACGCCCTTTCGAAAAGCCGTTGTATCGAAAACCGCTGTATCGAATGACGGATTCGCGAACACGCTGTTATGAAAATCGTTATATATGTGGTACGCTAAATCGATGATCATCATCATCAGCTCATTTTATGTCCCCAGTGCTGGGGCGCGAGCTTTCCCTGGATGGATGGATGGATGGATAGGGCTTGCATAATTCTTGTAAAACATTCAATTAAGTGTAAAGAGTGAAAAGACATAGTAGGTTATTCTGTTGATCACGTATGTGAAATTGCTAGTGCAGAGTTAGATGGTTTTCTCATAGTGTGTATTTATCGACCGCCTTTAGGCAACTTTACAACTTTTTTAACTATATTAGAAGATTTATTAGACAAGATATATGCCTGCAATAAGTCCTTTGTTAAATGTGTTAAATTTAATATCGATTTGCTTTGCTTTTTAATAAGTGGTAAGTTCTGACCATAAAGCCCAAAAGATAAAGTTATTTTGCAAGAATTTAAAAACGGAAAATAAAAAAAAAAATCGAAATGAAACACCTTTTACGGATCTACTCGCGTTTATTTTACACATTAGTTTTAATTAATGTTTATCCTGACGTTTCGAACCCTTTGCAGGGTCCGTGGTCACAGGGAGACTGTGTGTGTGTAGTGTTCGCGTAAACTTTAGAAAACAATATAAAAAAAAATCTTTTAGACCCTTGACAGAAAAAAATCTGTAATATTTAAAGATAAAATCATTGAGAAACTTTCGTTTTAAATCACAATATTGATGAACCAAATGAGTCCTACAATAAATTATTTGGTGTGATTACTAAAGAGTTTAACAAAATCTATACAAAAAAGATAGTATTATTTAATAAAAAAATAACGTTTAGAATGGGCCAGAAAGGGAATCAGGAAAAGTAGGGATATTCTTTATGATCTGTATGATAGGAAATCTCATGATTCTAGTCCAACTTTTCATGATTATGTTAAAAAATATTTCAAAATATTTAAAAATGTAGGGTTTAAAAGTTCAAATTTATCCGTTATTCATTCTAAAAATAAGGTTAAAATTACTTGGAACATTATTAATTCTGAAGCTGGAGTCAGTAAAAAAGAGTCAATTTTTGCACTTAAAGTGAATAATGAGCTTATTGAATATAAACTTCAAATAGCCAACACTTTTGATTCCTATTTTGTTAATATACCTATTGACACAACTAGAAATCCTAAAATCGTCGTCTACTGAAGCACAAAGTTTATTAAAACTTAGTCTAAATAATAATTTACCACATTTTTATTTTAGACATATATCAGATTTGGATATAATAAAAACATATAAATGCTTAAATAAGAAAAGAACGGAAGATTTATGGGGTCTCTCTGTAACGGTTTTGGAGCCAATTTTAGAAAATTTAGCACCAAATTTAGCAGGAATCTTTAGCAGATGTATTGATGTAAGTTCATTTTAAGATTTAATGAAAAATAGTAAAGTGACTCCTATTTTTAAATCTGGAGATACATCAAACCCTGCTAACTATAGACCGGTTTCAGTTTTGCCAGCACTTAGTAAAATATTCAAAACCATAATCTATATACAAATGAATGCACATTTTAGAATGAACAGAATTTTACACAACGATCAGTTCGGTTTCACGAAAAACCGATCAACCATAGATGCTGGTGCTAAACTTGTAAAAAATGTTCTAGAGGCTTGGGAGACTTCACATGACTTCACAGTAGGTATTTTTTTGATCTCTGTAAAGCTTTTGATTGTGTTGATTATCTCACTTTAATTAGTAAATTATTTCAATATCATGTTCTTGGGACTGCACTAGATTTAATCAAATCTTATCTGTCAAAGAAAAATCAAAAAATAGGCATTAATGATGTAGTATCAGTGGGTTCAATGGTAATGATGGGAGTGCCTCAGGGATCTATTCTCGGTTTTTGTTTCTTGTTCATATCAATAATCTTCCTTTCATGGTTAAGAAAATGTCAGAAATAGCACTATTCGTTGATGACACTTCTTTAATATTTTTTTTAGATAGGAAAGACTCTAAAACTGGGGAGGAAAAAAATAACAATACACTTAAAAGAGTGCCTCAATGGGTTTCGGTTAACAACATAGTGCATAATGACAAAAAAACAAAATTGCTTAGATTTTTACCTCCAAATACACGACTTTCTCCAATGAATATTGAGTTAGATGCGAGAAACTTAGAAATCGTTAATAGTACTTCTTTTCTTGGTATAAATATAGACTTTAGACTACAGTGGGGTTTTCATATTGAGGGTCTAGCAAAAAGGCTTGTTCAGCTGCCTTTGCCGTTAAAAATATTAGGAAAATAACTAATCAAGATACTGCTAGGCTGGTTTATTTTGCATACTTCCATAGTAAATTTTACTTTTTTATTTTTAAGTGCTAATTGCTGCACTGAAGCTAAATTAAATATTCATAAATTTTTTATAAAATACAGTGAAAAAATTAAACGCCCACCCGTCCCAGCCAGGAATCGAACCTGGGTCTTCCGCAATCCGGGCGGCTGCACTGACCGCTATGCTGTATTTTATAAAAAATTTATGAATATTTAATTTAGCTTCAGTGCAGCAATTAGCACTTAAAAATAAAAAAGTAAAATTTACTATAGCGTTGTGTTATCAAATTTGTGGTATTTCATCTGCAAAGATGAATCTGCATGGCCATCGGTTGCAACAACCGTTTGGATAGATGGCGCTAGTGCCTGCTTAAAAAGCACTCAAAAACATTAAAATAGCAGTGACAAAATTCAGCGCTTACGTCAGCCTTCCCGGTAGCATAGCGGTCAGTGCAGCCGCCCGGATTGCGGAAGACCCAGGTTCGATTCCTGGCTGGGACGGGTGGGCGTTTAATTTTTTCACTGTATTTTATAAAAAATTTATGAATATTTAATTTAGCTTCAGTGCAGCAATTAGCACTTAAAAATAAAAAAGTAAAATTTACTATAGCGTTGTGTTATCAAATTTGTGGTATTTCATCTGCAAAGATGAATCTGCATGGCCATCGGTTGCAACAACCGTTTGGATAGATGGCGCTAGTGCCTGCTTAAAAAGCACTCAAAAACATTAAAATAGCAGTGACAAAATTCAGCGCTTACGTCAGCCTTCCCGGTAGCATAGCGGTCAGTGCAGCCGCCCGGATTGCGGAAGACCCAGGTTCGATTCCTGGCTGGGACGGGTGGGCGTTTAATTTTTTCACTGTATTTTATAAAAATTTTATGAATATTTACTTCCATAGTATTATGTCCTACGGATTATTGTTATAGGGATCAGCAACAGACATAGGTCGAGACATAGGTTTTCATTCTCCAGAAAAGGGCAGTCCGGTTTATATACCAGTTAAAGCCACGAGATTCCTTAAAGAGTGTATTAAAGATATAGATATTTTAACTTTACTATCATCACACTATAATATTACTAGTTGTTGCCCGCGACTTCGTTCGCGGGCAACAGTAAAAAATAAGAAAAAAGTATCCTATATGCTGGTCTGGGTCTGTAAATGAGGAGAGTTTCATTAAAATCCATTCAGTAGTTTTTACGTGAAAGAGTAACAAATATCCATCCATACTTACAAACTTTCGCGTTTATAATATTAGTAGGATAAATGCGAAAGTTTTAGTGTATGTGTGTATATTTGTTGCTTCTTTACGCTGCAACGGATGGATGGATTTAGATGGACTTGGATGAAATTCGGCATACAGATAGTTTATAACCTGGATTAACACATAGGATAGTTTTTATCCCGATATTCTCACGGGAATGAAACTCATACCTTTTCTCTATATTTGGTTCCGCAATTTACTACATAGGTCCTTAGGTCTTGGATTTGATGTTGGGAATTTGTTTGTTTTGTTGTCATGGAAACTGTCAAAGCGGTACGAAGTCCGCCGGGACCATAGACCTAAGGATACGCTAATGGCTGGGACAGCTACTTATATATATTTGTAAATATTATGTATGCGCGTAGAAACCTACACCTTTATACCAAGATAAACGAGGTTCACGGATTTAATACAAGGAATCAAAATAAATTATGACGTGCACCGAAGCTCAGACACAGCAAGAGTAGTAAATCCTTTGTATGTAACTCAACTCGATTTTATAATAAAATACCTGATGATATAGCTGCGTTGACAGATATTAAATTCAAAACGCACGATAAACATGTTATAATAAAAAAGCCTATTATAAGGTAAATGACTATATTGCAAAAAAATGCATGTGGAAAAAAGTCCCCTGCACTGGCTTGAATATTATTACCTATTAATGTGTACAAAATTTGTATATTATATATTATAGTAATTAGGTTGAAAAGATGGAGAAAAAGAAATAAGCGTCCTGAGTTTCTTGCCAGCTCTTCTAGGTCGAAGGCTCTCCTAAAATCCGAACTTGTTGTAGATTCAGTAGTTTAGTCTAAACTAATTTTTAGTTTTTTGATTTATAGTTTGGACGTCAATAAGTGCCTGTAAAGGCTTATCTATACTAATATTATAAAGAGGAAACCTTTGTATTTTTGTATGTATGTATGTTTGTAACGAATAAACTCAAAAAGTACTGGACAGATTTAAAAAAATCTTTCACCATTATAATGCTACATTATCGCTGAGTAACATAGGCTATATAAAAAAAATATCAAAAAAAAGTCCATTCGTGCGAAGCAGGAACGAGCCGCAAGTGTTGAATAAAATTATTTGACTTTGACTTTGATGGTCACGGTATCGGAATCCATTGCTGCAATTAGATTAAAATAAATTAATGAAGGTTGGCTAACATTTATTTGTTTTTCCTATACGGCCAATTTTGTTAAACTACCAAAAATAGTAGATTATATTTTGGGATTCCTATGTTCCTCCCTGAACTTGATTGAGTTGATGTGCCAGTGTGTGACAGTATAATGAGCAAACAGAGTTGTAACTAATTAATCTAAAAACATTTTTTTTTGTTTTTATCGCGGGTGTTATTGTTATTATTATAAAAATGTGTACAAATAAAAAGTCGGATAATGCTTTACAAGTTAGACTTGTTTTCTATACTTATAGTACAACAATAAAAAGTTAGCTAATAATATTATTTTTCACTTCTCTTCCTGCCAAATACCAACAACCAACAAAAGATTTCGATACCGTGCTATTGATTTAGCGTACCACATATAAAACGATTTTCGTAACAGCGTGTTCGCAAATCCGTCATTCGATACGGCGGTTTTCGTTACAACGGCTTTTCGAAAGGGCGTACCACTTGAAAATGTTATCGCAACAGCGTGCGTCGCAAGGACGATTTTCGAACCTACATATCAGAGCCCTACTGGACTCAAGTTCAGGCTCTTCCTAGCCATACTCACCACAACGAATGATCATAAATATATAATTATTGACACTTATAAATACACTTAAAGATAAAAAAAATACATCATACCTGTAGTATCCGTCGCGATCGGACCTTGCGCTGTGCTGACGCTCTACTCCAAGCCTGTGTGGCAGAGGCAACGTGGATGAACGGCTACCACCCCCGGAGCACTGGGACGCTGGACCTAGGACAAAGAAACAAAATCAGCCCACCAAACTCAAAGCCAATGCAACCTTTTTACTTGGAAAGAGATTGGCTCAAAATCGAACATCCCAGAAAGTGTCTAGAGGGGCATCACGCAAGCATTTCAGCCCCCTACTAGATTTACGTTTGTCACCATAGTCTTTCCCCCCATTTAAAGTGAATTAATGATAAAAAAAAGAGTAGTAACAACTCTGTATACTTTACAGCGTGAACTTTAGATACTATGAAAATATGTGGAAACATATAACTGGTGTTTAGTTATATTTAGAGTTGTACGTTGTTGTATGTTAGTAATAATTTAAATAACTGACAGAAATCCGAAGAAAGCCGAAACACAAGTGAAATTAAGAAAACAGAATCACTGTACTTCGTAAATTAAAATGCACTTAGCATTCAGGATCTAGTTAGATGGTAACGGAGGCCAAGACACACTTATGGTAGCTGCTTTGTCGGAGTAAGTCAGTAGTAACAATATTCAAGGTCTTAAAGAACTTCAGAAGCTTTATAACTGGCGTACGATGAATAACCTACTTATCGACTTATTTTATGCATTATTGCGAAGTGTGCTATGTAACAGAATGGATGAGTTAACATTTATTTTGAACATATACGTAGGAAGTCCAAAGTTAATGAAGGTTTATAAAAAAAAGCAATGAAATGCACCCAAGGTCCCTTTATACTTTAAGAGGCTCTAGAAGTTATTAAAATTTATATAAAGCAAACTTTTCCTAAAGCAACAAGTTATTATAACTTACATGTTCATTGAAAATAATAAATATCTAATTAAAAACATTAAACCTTTTATTATCATATTATTAGCTTTATTGGTAAACTAGGACTGCAATGGAGTGCCTGAACACCCAAAGCAGCTTGCCCTTGTTTGCCGAGCGTATGCTTAAAACCTGCTGTTACAGTACTTAGAGTAGCCTCCCGTCAATAGATGGCGCTTGTCACTGGCAGCAAGAAGCGTGACTGAGCACAGTTTTACGTGTTCACCTCAAAAAAATGTATTTTAAATGGCATTGCTTTCAACTTTCCTTTAATACAAACCATGTAACTTTGTAAAAATACTGCATAATTTTGCAATGAACTGCGCTTTTTGATAGACTATCTTTGTTGTATGCCTACAAACGCATTATCTTCTTGTACGTAGACTATGGTCATTCAACATTGCATCTGCTCTAACTAATTTCAATTTTCTCAGCAATATTTTAATTAAGGGTAAAAAATACAAACCAAAAGTATTTTTTAAGGCTCTACCTTAACAGTAATATGAATACCCAAACAGGGCAACCTCGAGTGACCATAAAAGGGCTGTTCTAGTATTTTTTTATACATAGGTGAAGCTACTATTAAGTAAAAAATCTACTTACGCCGTCTTGCAGGATAAGGACTTCGTTGATTTGAAGGCGGCATATTATCGTTGTATTCTGAAACGAAGGAAATGGATTATAAATTATTTTCTCGAGCAATGAAAAAATGCTTATAAGTACTACACAGAACTGAATTTCGTTAATACTATGACCATCATCATCAGCCTAAAAAGGATCCACAGCTGGGCTCAA
This sequence comes from Eudonia truncicolella, assembly GCA_949315975.1. Taxonomy (NCBI): domain Eukaryota; kingdom Metazoa; phylum Arthropoda; class Insecta; order Lepidoptera; family Crambidae; genus Eudonia; species Eudonia truncicolella. The sequence goes on from OX438830.1 coordinate 9,906,713, forward strand.
GATTTCCTATTTATTAGGTAGTCATTATTTCTGGTTCGCTGCTTCACCCACCTACTAGAAGACATAATAATTACATGTCTTCTGCTTCTTTTAACCAGATAATGGTGATTGTATCTAATTTTAAGCATATAGCAATGTTGACGCTTATTATGTCCATAAAGTACCGTCAAAGAGGGCTACCTTTAAATCTCATATGATCGACGTTGAAAACAGCCCCTGTTGTTTGATATTGTCTTTTACGTGTTAAAGTAACCCTACGAAATGATTCTGGAGGTTCATACTAGGTACACCTAGAACGTTACGGACGAACGGGACACTCGTTTAAGAAGCTTAAGCTGTGATTAATGTTACCACTGATTTAAAAGTAACTCCGTCTCATGATATACCTTAGTATACCAATGTAGGAACACATCTTGGCCTTAAGGAGCCACAAACTGAACGCAACTTTAATTGTGGTTTACAAGCTTAATAAAAAGTCTTACCTAGGTCCTCCATGCTCTGGCTCAGTAAAGCCTCAAATGTATGCAAGCTGTAGCTCTCTGCGTCCATTCCTTTAGCGAGGGTGTTGCGAAGATGCATCTCGTATTCCAGGAGAAGCCTCGAAGTCGGCGAGCCGGGAGCTGGAGTTGCACTTGATTGAGATGCCTGACGCGAGAGGCATGGCTTCTAGGACAAAACAATGTTTATAGATGAAAGATTATTTCACGTATACTATCACGTATACTTTAGAAAGATGCACAGTTATTCATTATGAGCTTACAAATAGTTGTGAACCTGAAACCCTGAAAACCTGCCAAAACAGCCAAAACAGCCAAAGAGGCCGAGAATTATTTATTTTGGATAGCGTTTGCTGTTTGCGTCAGACGGCATATTTAGCTTCACCGGGCTTTTTTGGGGGCGGCGAGAAAATTAAAGTGTTCCTCTAGCCGTGTGAACTGAATCACCTTCGGAGGTTTTCTGGAGGGAACGTGTGGCCCGGTGCCCTACTAGATTCTCTGAAGGGTTCGGATCGGATCGGGGCTGAGAAAGTGTAAGACACTTTCTCAACTGACAATTCAGATGTAGAACTTATCTGTTAAAACAATTCTGCACAAAACAACGAATGAAAAAAAATTGAAGCTCATAAAAGTCGATTAAAAGACCAAGTGGTTAAACTTGATTATAATATTGTGCTAACATGGTTCCTACAAATTGGTGTTGCATCTTTCACAAAGTTCTTAGACGTTGTGTAGGTCTTTTGGGAACAAACCGCGTAATGCCTCTCTATGTAATCACGATCCCATAATAATGGGACATCGGAGTGGAAGCTTTTTAAATGCTACACCCACACTATTTTAGCATTACTTCTCAGAATGGTGCTTGCTTATGGTAAGACAATATTGTATTCTATTTGGTAAAGTAACATGTCACAGTATTCTTAGACTAAGAATTATGGCCTTTATTCACTTCAACGTTTTTTTTTTTTGCATATTTTTGTTCCGAAATGCCTTCGTTATACCCCCTATACTACTTATATCCCCTGTAGTCTAAAGATCGTAACGTATTTAGGTCTCCAAATTCCTGGGGCATATAATGTGTAACCTTATCAGTTCATTATATAGGGTAAGATACTCAGAAATGAAGCCAGAAAGAAGAAAATATTATCTAAGAAACTTACGCCAGTTGTACAGTAAGAGCACCCGTTCTCTTTTCAGAGCAGCTGTGTCGAGGGTATGAGTGGGTTTGATAATAGAAAGCACTTCTAGAAGAAGATACTGACCCCGTGGTGATGCTGCCTCAGATCTCGGCGCTGGCAGGTGTCCTGATCGGAGTTGCCATTTGAAGAGGATGGGGTGGTCGCGTAGCACTGGTTGTCGAACATCACGTTGTCGGATGGTGGGGACATGTCGCGCTCGCCTCCTCCCAGTTCCAGGTACAATCCACGGCCAGGATAGCCACTTGGAGCTGCACCGACACCGACTCCACGTCTACGGGAATTATGTTACATAATAAAAACCAATTTATACATTTTTATCTCGAAATTGAATAAGGCTCCTTTGCTTGGCTTAAAAAAGTAAGAGTAGATGGTGTCAATTAATTTCGGCGGGTTGCAGGTTGAACAGAAGTACGACAGTATAGCTGGTAGTACACCTGCTTTAAAATCACGCTATTTGTGGAAGTTTTTTCAAAAGTTTTTTTTATTGTAATTTTTTCGCAACAAAATGTGCGTATAATTATATAAAACCATAATAATTTTTATCTCATCACCGCAGCTTTAACTGTATAATATAGTAAGGACTGCTGGGTACATAAAGAGATAGGGCTATTACCCAAAACAAGCACAATGCGCGTCGATGGATTATAACGAAGGCTTTCGTCAGCGACCGGTTCAACAGTATAACATGCCTTTCGAAGCACGCAAAAACTAACCTAAGAAACAGCAAAAAGGTAAGCTTTTTATTATGTAGCTACAATGCTCTTCAACGAGCGAGACAGAAAACAGAATCTAAGAAAGTACTCAAGTGCGGAAGCTCTAAATAGATGTCAATATGATAGCAGATTCCGAATAGTATCCGTGGTTATTGTGGACAGTGACAATGTGCATCTTACGTTGAAGCTCTTCCTTGCCTAGGCGCTCGTAAAAGCGCCAGCTACTGACATGGTGCATTGGTAATACCTGATGATGGTGGCCACAAACGAAATCAACTGAACCATTAGGTAGGTACTGCTAAGAGCTCAGCCAGCAAATAGTTACCTTTACAGCAATAATTCGTTTGACAACATTTTCGGAGCTGATCAATGATGGGCAATACCATTCCATCGCAAGCTACATCTGAAGAAAGCTGTGCGCCCAGTTCAAAAGTAATTTAAGCCAATTCTGTGTTTTTTCAACACGCAGCTGTAAGGTACAGCCGGGACCTCTCTCGATTTTTTCATTGACGACGTGTGAATATGAACATGGTACGCAAGCAACATATTCCAATGGCATCTATGTTTTTTTTTATTAGACAACATCACATACATTGTTCTGATCCCAAGGTAAGTAGCTAAAGCACTCGTTTCATGGAAATCAGAAACAACGACAATACCACAACCACCCAGACCCGACACAATATCGAAAAGTTCATTTTTGACATTGACCCGACCGGGAATCGAACCCGGGACCTCAGAGTTAGCGCCGCCCAAAGTCCGGCGTACTACCCGGCTACGGAGGTCACTTTTTTTTTTGTTTCTTTTTTATCTTTTTGCATATTTCGATTTTGGCTATTCCTTCAATTAATTGCTCGTAGGTATTGAAAGCCAAATGAGTTTAAGACCCTTCGATCTCTGATAACTCCGCCTTATTAAGAAGTAGAAATAGAAATTATTTATTGTATAACCGTAAAAGAAACTATATGCTTATAAAAGACAAGTGAACAGTTACCTTTGCGAGCTCTGCCGGCTGTTGTTGTTGACGACGTGTGCGTAGTGGCCATGGTGTGCGTGCGCAGCGTGTCGGTGGCCATGTTGCCCGCAGGATGGGGGACACTGTCCGCCACCGCCACCACCACCGCCGCCGCCGCCGCCGTAGCGGCGTCGACCCATCTCTGGTGACGTCACTGGGCTCTCGGTAGATGGCATTGGCTTCAGCATTCGCTTTAGTGTGTTTGAGTCTGAAATGCGTGAAATAACGTTTATTTTAACTGACATTGATTTTCTTGATGAACCTAGTGTACAGTAGCGCTTTAATTCAAATTCAATGAAAATTGATTCTACATTAAAATGATGTACAATTATGAATTGAGAAAATAGTTTCAATTGGACAGGAACTAGTTGACTGCATAGGTAACCGTTTATGAAATGTGTTTATATTTACTTCTAAATATACCATCGTAAATACAGTTAAAAATAACACGGTGCTTTATACTACGCACAAAAAGAGATTCTGTGTTTTTACGGTTTTGATTTATATTGTTTTTTTGGAGGACAATATCTAAGCTAATTACCTAAACGTTGAGCCTAAACCATAAATGACCCTACTAAATATTGCAAACAACACAAGCTGTAGTTACTGCACATAATTTAATTCCCTAGTCAAATTAGTCCTTGACCGATCATAAAGAAAATATTATATACAAATATTTCTTACCCATATTCATATCTTCTGTGCTCTTGGATTTTGTGCGACGAGACCCAGAGGTGTTGTTGTTGATAACGTTGTGGTGGTGAGCGGAATGCCTGTCCGATTCGCGACCCTGAAATAATAAAAAAATAATATTTTACGATTACAAAAACAATAGAATCATTTTGATAACTATAACTGAGAGTGGTCTTGATCTACTTCTTTTTAATTTTTGATCTTGTTCCTATAGATGTTACTGCAGGATATACTGTGCAGTAGGTTCATATTCAGATTTCTTTGAGGTTTTTAAAGTTAGTTAAAATAAGTACATTCGAAAAGTTCTTTTTATTTTATAGAATTTGTTTAGAGCTATTTTAAAATAAAGACTAAACTCCAATACTCTTCTTTCTCTTTTGTCCAAAGACTCTTTTCACATTTTATTAAAATTCCTACGGGTAAGTAGTTGGCCATTATCTCACCTGAAATTAAGAAGGCTGAAGGTGAAAGCGCAACTCAACTACTGAGGCAAATGCACCCATCAGATTGAACGGTGGTGACCACTTGTTGATGCTTAATAAAAAAAATGCTAACCCAAGGATTCCTCTTATGACATTGTCAATCATTTAATTAGGCATGCGCATGATTACAAAGCAATATAATTTACTTTGACCAGTTTGTTCTAAATCTGTTTACTTATCTACCATCACTTTTTCATGATATCTGTCAATTTAAGACCAGTTTTTTTTTACTTCAAGTTTTCAAGTGATCATAAGTAAGGTTAGTCAGTTCGCTTTTGGATATCATGTGGAAAGTGATTCCACCTTCTCACTGTCATCGTAATTACAATTATACCCAATGTGAAGACCATAAGATAAACAAATATGATGTTTGAAAAATGATTGTTATTAGGATTTCTTTCGATTTCATTTAATTTCAGTTACTCTGTGGTTTTTAGTAATTAAAAGTAAGCTTGCCAGTTCGCATTTGGATTACAAGTAAAACGCCACCTTATAGGCCGCACCGTTGTCACCGTCATTCCAAAGGTAAAAACCATAAGAAAAATATACAACGTGTAACAGAAAGGTGTGGTAAAAATTAAAAGGTCCAAAGTGTATCCGATGTAGATCTTGTATGTGTTGTTACTAAGACGTCATTATTAGCTTTAATTTGTCATGCAATTGTAAATTAAATATTTATTTCAATTATGTCATGCGCGTCTGGCACGCATAAGCAAACAGCATAATTGTAAGTACACAAAGGTCACTAAACCACTAGGGCTGGGACTTGTTTATTTTTATGTGACGTCACAATAGAAATATTTAATTAAAACTTGCATAACAAATTAAAGTTACTAATTATGTCTTGCAGTCTCTTGCCAGTTTTTGACTCCAGCTCAGGTCAGCTTCCACTTTTCAGGGTAAAGTGGCGATTTCTCGAATCGGAGGATAAGACTCACTTTGGGTCCGTGCGTCAATGGAGTAAGTAATTACTTATGTTTTAGTTTTTTTTTATATTAACGGGTAAGCACGGTGTCTTGATCTCACTTGATGTTAAGTGATGATAAGGCCAATGATGGAAGCGCACTTCACCCGGGATCCTCAACTAGTGAGGTACTGGCTATCTTATCTCTAGCTGCCGGAACACAACAATGCTACAAACATTGATGTTATGGCGACATATTTAGATAAGTAAACATATTTAGATAGTTACTCTGTATACAATATCTAGATCGGATATACTTTGGATGTTTTAATTTTTACACGACTGCCAAAAAAAGGAGTGTTATGTTTTTACTACACCTTTCCGTTACAGATTGTAAGTAAGAATAAGCTATCTCACCGATTCGTTTCCATCTCCGTAATCGACACTCTTAGGCATGTGCTGTAGGTGTTCTTTGCGCGTGGAAGTAGCTGAGGACTTGGAGGATGTGAGGGTCCCGCCCGCCTGCACACCCTCCGACTTCAGATCCTGGCTGTGCTGAGTTGTAGTTCCCGCTGCTATCTGAGTCTCCTCAGTGGTCTGAAACGTTTAGTATTTTCAATTTTAACGGTAACATACAATTTTTTTTATTAAATTTTTATATAATTTATTGTAAATGTAAATGTAAATGTAATAATTTATTTACACACAATCAATTAAAAGAGACGACATTAGTAAAGATTAATAAATAAAAAGGATTATTTCAACGACATACAACGAAAGATAGACGGAGTGTGTGTGGAAATAGTGAGAATGCAAGTTTAGCTTACTTTATCTATTGTTTTAAAAAAAAAGAAAGGGATTGTCATTGATCATTGTTAAATTAAGGGTAAGTAAAAAAATGTTTAATGAAATAAAAGAAATGACTAAAATCCGGTGTTCTTATTCGATCACCATCCTCACTAAATTATGTTTATAGAATGGAGTAAAGTCTACGGTCTAAGTACACGGAATCCATCAGCAGAGTTCTGGTCAGTAAAAGAAAAGATTTTTGTAATTTAAAATGGTTCCAAAAAAATTGCACGATTTATTATAAACTTAACCTTATAAATAATTAGTCGGCGTAGAAACGATTCCATAGAACGTCTTGCCGTGCACGGGAAAGTCGAGGGCACAAGACCACGAGGGAGATCCCCAATGAGATGAACGGACCAAGTGAAGGCTGCGGTGGGCGCTCCCGTGCACGAATCTGCCCGATTAACGACCAGCAGGCAGAGGAGGCGGGATGTCATGCGGCGGGTACTGTCTGCTGCCCAACCTACCGGAACGTGATAACCACGACCACTCTGGCACGAGTGAAACGACTAAGAAGAAGAAACCTTATAATTTAACTAGTTGTTGCCCGCGACTTCGCAAAGACTACAGTAAAAAAAAAATAAGTTTCCTATATGCTGGTCTGGGTTATGGTCTGTATATGAGGAAAGTTTCATTAAAATCCATTCAGTAGCTTTTACGTGAAATAGTAACAAACATCCATCCATACTTACAAACTTTCGCGTTTATAATATTAGTAGGATGATCACTTTGTTGGTAAAAAAAGTATACGTTACGTCTACAAAAAAGTTATTATCCAAGGCCATCATAATCGTCCCATTTACCTATTTATCTTATACACACACTATAGCAATTGATTTTTGTGTGCAATTATTAATTTCAAAAATGTTATATTAAACATAGATATGAATTATTTCCACGTGCGGACATAAACCCATCCCTTCTTCCCACGGTGTTAGTCATGATTTTTCTATGAATAATAAAATAACCTTCTCATTATTCTCTGAAATCTAAACTCTCCGGGTCAGATACCCTCCAGGTTCAGAAAATTGTTCCACTCTTTTTTTCCGAATTAGCAAATATCTTCCTTCCTTGTCTTTAGTACATAAATGTACAAAACAAATTGTTTCGGAAAACATGACTACCAGGAACTGAATAGTCATGCATGATTAATTTCTATTTAGAAAGTTAACCTAAAGGTGTACTAAGGTCTATATAAATTATAGAAATCAACCATTGCAAACACAACCCTTGATAGTCTTTTCTAGTTGTAGTAGTAGATAGTCTAGTCTTTTCTTTCTTATTATATCATTTATAACTGAACATTTAAAACTAAAAAATAGTCTTTATACTGTCCCACTGCTGGGCAAAGACCTCCGTCATTGAAATCATGTCATCGTTACAATTGATGGGTATTAGCTTTATCAACACGCTTGCCAAATACGGGTTGGTCATCATAAATCTAGGTTTTGCATCGGAAAATCCAAAACACGCTTTTTCCAAGGACCTCCAGTTCTCAAGCCGAAGCCACTTGGCCTCAAAGCCGCTCGATCAGTTATAGATTTTAAAATGAAGAGATTCTCACTGTGGAGCTGTGCGTGCCAACTGAAGCGGTGACCGTCTTGGGAGCTGTGGAAGTGTTGGTGGTCATGGTGGAAGTCTCCTGCGATTTGGCAGGGCGGGCTGGAGGCTGGCTCTCGGTCTGACGTGCTGCCGCTAAAAGTATAAATGTTTGAGGAAATGATGATTGTGTACGTGCTATTACCACATTCAAGTTAATCCTGTTAAACAATCTAGGAAGCTAATACGCTTGTGTTAAGAATGGGCTCACGTTAGTAGTGGGAGCGCTGAGAGATATTTAACCACGATTATCTACCCGTTTGGCTACTATCGCTTTAAGTTTTAATTATTTGATTTGCTGTTTTCACACTGATTTATCAATAGCTCATTTTTATGTCCCCCACTGTTGGGGCATAAGGCTTCCCTATGGATGGAGACACCACAGGGAGAACGAGCCTTAAACCACCACGCAGCAAACACTTTCACACTGATTGTCTTGTCCCAAACTCAAATTTGGCACATGTCTTAGACTTACTAAAGACAAACAAACAAACATAACATAAACGAAGGGCCTCTTTTTATTAAACTCATAAATTGTCCCATTGACTAATTGGACATAGTATAATTTTGTATTGGTTAAGTCCATAATCCATTAAATTTCGAAAACTAGGAAGAACACGATACGAGACTAGTCAAAATACATAATGAAATGTGGGATGCATCCCCTGTCTTACCACGGACGGGCAGACGGAATCTACAGCTACTGAGAAACGACTAATCTCTAACTCTTGAAAAACCACAATACTTACGTTTAGGAGGCGCCTGGTGAGCTGGCTGCGGATTGGCCACATTATCATAGAGTGAAGTGGAAGAGGTGGCCGCAGCCACTTTGTCGGTCCGAGCGGCGGTTCCGCTGGTAGAACCAGCTTCAGTCTCCATAGCGCGGGTGGTAGTTCTTGGTAGCGTCGAAGAACCTGTTGTGAATACGTTAAAGGGTTAGGACCGATTAAAGCTTATGCAAAGTTCTTAAGGATCATGTTAACATCCTGAGTTTTTAAAATAAAGATACTTATATCATAACTAATATGTAAAATCTGTTAAGCCATTATGCTGCTTGCTGCATCGATATGATCGCGCAGGAGCCTTACACGACCCTCGTATTTATTTAAATTCCACAAAGTAGAATGGAGATGGTAATTGATGTGAATTCTTATAATTATATTGTTGTTATGTGTTATTATCATGTATAATGTGCACTTTCCACGTTTTCATGACGAGAATCAGACGAGAATGAGATCTTCTGACTGTCTGATTCTATGTTAATAAAGAGCCACACGGTGATAGGACACGCGGACGAGGCGTAAAAGTAAAAAGTACTTGATACTCTTGTCCTTGTTATGTCCTTGTCCGTGGTCAGTTGCTTCTGCTTGCACCTAATGCTTCTTAGCAATCCTGCTATAGCATACAACACTCTTAAAGATTTACTAATAATTTGCTACAATAATTTCCCAAGTTTTCCAAAGTATTTCCATATAGAGAGTTTATTGATAAAGTGATGAAACTTGTACAACCATGAATAGATGTCGGTTGCATAAGATTATTCCAGTCTTACGCTCCTGCTGTACGTCGATCAGTTTGTAGATCAAGTGTATAAGCATAATACGTCGGTAGTATTACAAATTAATCCTTACTGTCGTTAACATACGGTGCATGACTAATGGAGGCAAGGCATAGGGATTACTTAACATCAGCTAAGTTTACTTACTTAGACTATCAACTTGTTTACCAGCCCGATCTTCAAAACAAATTTTGAAGTGATCTTGTACTTACGATATCTTGGATCTTGTGCTCTTAGCCGGGCATATTGTTCTTGGGTCATGCATGTGCACTGAGGTTCACGGCCGTATGTTAGGCTAGAACATAAAGCATACTGTAAGTCTCAGTTAAAGTTAAATTAGGCTGACTGGTTGAACAAGTGAACCATTTCAGTATGGAAAATAAATAGATAACGAAAATAACTGATTTTTTAAATGTATTTTTAATTTAAGTTAAGGGAACTGTATGTCTGTAAGTATAAAATATACGCGGGTGGATTTGACACCAAAAAGTGTAGGTGAATCTGTGGGTGTACAGTAAGTTCAAAAGGTCACATTGATCTACTAAAAACAACTCTTTTTTTCAATAACATTTACTGTATGTATTGAAAATGTTGCCTTTGACTAGCTATTTACAATTCTGTTATTAGTTTAATACATTTTTAAAATAAATCGTATGACCTATTTTATGTGTCTCTCTAGAAACTGTCAAACAGTATAAGTGAATTTCAAAATATGAGCTGTAAATATCCAAATTATCAGGAATTATTAATTATTTATGTCTAAAGTGACCTTTCTAGAATTGCCTTAAAGTAATTTCCTAGAATAAAAAATTCTGTTATTATTTTAGACACATAGTCAAAGAAATTAGTAATAAAATTATGAAACCTCTTTCTTTTAGAGAAAATATTACTGAATACAATCCTTCAATATTCAACTCGTTTAACAAGTAAGGCCGTATTAATTAAAAAGCTTATTAAATTAGATTAAAGTTTATAATACCTTGAGCGATTAGGACTGGCAGGTGTGGAAAGAGGTTTCCTCTTGGCTTTGAACTTCTGCTTGTTGCCCGGCGGTTCCAGTTTCAGGCTGTAGCTCGAAGATGCCTTACGGGAGAATTTAAATGATGGCGACTAAAACCATAAATAGACATAGTAAATCTGTGCCTGCTTCGTGTCCAAATTCATTATGATCATTCTGTGAAAAATAATCTAAAAAGTTTTTATTTGGATATTTAGTTTATAAAATACCTGTTTGGTATTATTAGTGCATAAAATAAGGAAAAACCGAAACGTGTCTCATAGATAGATAGATAGATAGATAATACTTTTATTGCAATCATACAAAAATATATTGAACCTAATTTACAAAGTTAGTAGTAGACGGACTTACGCTATAAAGCGATCATCCAAACATCAGATGATTTCTGAACGGATACGAATACTAATGTAACTAATGTCTAATACTTTATCATAATATTAAGTGGTTCGTATAAATAAACGCTAATGTAAACAGACTTCAGTTTTTTCATATTCGCTGTCTGTTACGGACATATTAGTTAATACCAATTTAATTTTAAAGCTTACACAAATAACTTATTTATCATGATTGTTTGTTTATTATTAAACGTTTGAAGAATTATTTGCCTTCATCATAATGTATCAAAAGCTATTGAGAGGTAAGGCACGCCTACCATGCCTCTGACGCCTACAGAATGCCAGGAAGCACGACACCTGGGTGTAAACTTTTTTAGAACACACATTTTAATTTTGTAACAACATTTGGCTAACTAACATCTAATATGAATAGTAATTCAATAGGATTTTTTTTAAATTTCTAAATAAAGGATTTTATCATTTTTAAAAGTTTTAGTGTTTTATCATATTGGCGAGTCAGATTAGTCAGGAAAGGAGCATAGTGCGATAATAAGTAACTTATTGGACAGTTTAAAAATAATTAGGCAGGCTGAAGAAGTATAAGTTATCATAGTTGTATAAATCCGTATCTGGTGGTGTACTTACACAGCACTCTCTGAACTGCTTGGCGTCAATGGGCGAGGTGAAGTTTAGCCCCCATGTGTCGTTGGTCATGGGGTCTTTCCAGTACACAAAGCACTCCGAGGCTTGCCCGATTCTTGTGCCTATAAAGATATTTTAAAGGTTCAAGTACTTTCTATCATACTTTGTAAGGCCTGACTTGTGCATATTGGTCAATAACAATAAGTAAAGAAATAAATAAGTGTCGTAAATATCAGAGTCACTTCATAAGGATTGTGGTTTTAAAAAAGTAAAAGTTGTTTATTTGATTGTGTGTTTTTCTTATAGAGACCTAGTGTATTTTATCTCTAAATAACAAAGGGTTTATTTTATTTTAATGATACGATTATTTTAAAATAGCATAGTGAGCGAGCGTGAAGCTCCTAAATAGTAAATAGTCTTAATTTCTTTAATAAGATTTTAATACAATATTTTCAATAAACAAAATTGTCTTTATTTAGAGTCTAACAATATCAATAAGCGAACGTTTAAGGGGAGCATCTATACATCACACTGAGCATGCTCACCAAATTTGGTTCAAAACTAGAGGCTCGTTACCGAGATAATCAACAAAATATTATCTTAATTCACCAAAAAACACACCCTTTCCAAACCCGTACAGCTGTACTACACGCACACAAAGATGGCCGTGTGTGTATGAATGTCATAAAATGGCTTTTCAAATTGTGTGCGTGAATCTGTACACTATCTTTTTATTGACGCTTGCGTGCATGTTAGTAAAGATACAGCATGTTTCATGATGTGCATTAATTTAATTGATTTAGTTTGTTAGAAAACATAACTTTGAAAAATCACTATAAAACTGGAGCCCATTTTTTGTCATTGTATTCAGAATGATGTATGGTTACCGCCCTTAAACGTTCGTTTATTGATTTTGTTAGATCCTGTATAGTTAGTAGTTTTAACTGTTATTACATTTACCTAGCGCCGCATAAAGCAGTCACACCCCATAAAAAATACATCACTTAACAGAAAATGTTTAATTGCAATTTGTATTTTTTTACAACGTTGCATTGTACTCCTCCTCGTTGGTTAGTCTTTCATTTAAATTGAACCAATAGTACTAAAGTAAAGATACTTTCGTTATGTGCTATCAGCCAAACAGTTTTTGGTCGATTACTCGAGTTCACAATCCAGTTTAAATTTAAAACTGGGTTACAGAGGCTGCCGGGGATTCTCCCGATTCGCTCACATAAATGCAGTTCCCAATCCAACTATCAGTATTACGGAAATTGCTAAGTTAGGATTTATTATAATTTATGATTGTAGAAATGAAACAAATGGCGTGAAGAAGTAGTAGTAGTCAAATTAACACTACATATTATTTTAATTGCATTTTGAATGCAATTTGCGAAAAGTAAGGACTGATTCCATGGATAAGAAATTATAAGGTTATTAGCGCGATATTTTTGCGTACAAAAATGATTAGTAATTTTAATATGTCTGATCTTTTAATGGAGGACCAAACATTTTATACGCAGCATTTTGCATCGGTTTTAGACACTCCGACTTTAATTTTAATTTAAACCTTTTCATTTAAGGTACAAGGTTTCAAGTGTCAAAATGATACTTAGCGTTTGGACAAATACAGGCTGCTCATAAACATTGAACAGTTTAAAGCTGCATTTAATCTATTCACAGGTACTAATTGGAAATTAACTCTGTCCAGAGGAAAATCTAATCAAGAAAGTGTTGGTATAATGTAATACACGTCTACGTAGGTGGGCAAATACAAGATATTTAAAATGTAAACACCCACGTTACTAGAGCATCTTAGCAAAATCATGTTTTAACAGTGTATACGATTGAAGTTTGTTTTTGAAAATATATGTTAGATGTTTCATTTATATGTATATCAGGCATTTATTCATGACACAACTTCGAATACTATACAATACACTATACTATCGCACATACACTCTAGTCTAAAGATTTTTATTTTAAAAGATACTAAAGTCCTAATTGGATGAGTAATAGTAGATTATTTAAAAGTTTATGTAAAATTTATAAAAATATCACCAATTATTATATGCATTAATGAATTCAATGGAGGCAATTTTTTTATTGAAGGAAAAACAAAATTTGCGGTAAAAATATAAACACATATAGGTCTTAGAATAATTACGTAATATAGGTTTACTCATAATAATAAATAAATTATTACTATAGATTGTAGATGACGTAGTTGTCAGTAAAGTTAGTTTAGATATTAGTCAGTGTTGATAAATTTGCACGGATTGGACTGAGCCACGATAGCATAAATGGAAGTGCACATGACCCGTATGTATTTAATATTAAAGTTTTGTATACTGATCTCCAAACTTCAGTATGAAGATGGCACTAACTGATGATGATGATGACCGGTTATATCAGAAGGTGCAAGTCAAATCCCGCTTGTGATAATTTTTCCAAGGCTCTTTCTTTTTCAATTTATTAAAATCAGTTGATAAAATGCGCCAAGTCAACTCACCAGGCTGCAGTAGCCGCACGTCGAGGATTTTATCGACCTGCGAGTTGTAAGCGGTGATGTGGAACACACACTCGGGCGAGTCCTGGATGCAGGTGATGTTGACGGGAACCAGGTCCTCGGACACCTGCTGCCACTTCACCGTGCCGGCGCCGCTCGCCGACACGTGGAACACCTCCGCCCATAATCTGGAAGTTGGATGGTTTCTGAGATACAAATTAGGAGCCATAGCTTCAGCTTTTATTTATGGAAACGAAACAGTGGCAGGAAACAGTTTTGCAGTGTTGAAATGTGTCTTTTTTCTTCTGAGAACAGGTCTTTGGGCCACAACGGCGTTATAACCAGCTTTTATTTACACTAACATACAAATGTAACCTCTACTACAAATAGGGTACTAACGTTCATACGATATGCTTGTGACTCAATGTAATGAAACCGTTTCTATCAAAATTAGGTGTTATTATTTTTACATAAGCAAGATCACGATGAGTCACTATTTTTCTCTGTTTATTAAAATACAGTATTTGAACAATGAATGACTATAAATTTTAATAGTACACAACAACATTAATATCAATTAACATCTTTTGCAAAGTGCTGCTTTTGGAAACGAACACCAAAAAGGTATAAAATGTCATTTTGTTGGCTTCTTTCAACGCGTGACACGTTCCTTTAATGTTGAAGACACGAAAGTTGAAAACATTAGTGAACATCACGTCATACTTGGAAGTAGTCTTGGCATAAAAACAAAATCTCGATTGCTGAGAATTTATTACATTTGCACTTACATTAAAATTACATTATGTTTGCACACGCGCCGGTATTTTATTCAATTAATTAGTTCAACTACGGTTAGTACTCAACACGGTTGTATGATTTCCGACATCCTAATATCAGTTCCTAGCAGCATCAGTTTATCACATCAATCAGCTATCATAATTATCATCTGAAGTGTGTAGAGCCAGTCCCTACATCAAGTATACGAATAGTACAATCAAAGATGTCACTCTATAGAAATTGTATGCTACCACAGCATAAAAATACGCATATCAAACTTGAAATTAATCACACCTCCAGTGCCGAATCTAGTTCGTAGTTCTGCATAAAACATGCTATCAGACTCGACTAAGTGCCCGCCATTAATTGGGTCAACCAATAACGGAAGTTAATGTTCCTAACACGTAGGAGAACATATTCAATTTCCTGAAATATCTATTTTTCGATGTTTTGAGCTCGCGTAATTATATGGATGAAACGGTCAAACACCGTCCTAACTGTGTTTCGTGCACTTCGCATGAGAAATTCCATTAACTTCTTATTATCACACACGAACTGCAGCACTGAGGGTAGATTTTGCAATTATTAACATTAATTTAAGCTCGTTTCCTCGCACTGCTAGAAACAGCATACATTGTACATCTTTATTAACTCCATAAACTATTTTTGTTCCTAAAATAGGTCAATGGATGGATGTTTTTGTTCGACCAAGCGGTGCTTTTTAGTTTCCATTTCAATGAGTACCTATTTGTGAAACACGCATAACATGTTTGTTTCTACTATAAAAATAAAGATGTTGCATACTCTAATTGTTTTAAATCCACAACTCATGTGTTTTGTAATTGTGACAGATTAAATATCAAATTATTAAGATTGACTGATTATAGAGGATCAAAGTGATTATCGAGCACAATATTGAAATTTCCTAACACATGCCATACGCGATAAATAACGCTTGCAGAGTCCCCAAGAGCGGGGTGTACAGTGCCTAACGAGATCTTGTTTGATTATCTATTGTTATCACGCCCCGACGGTTTAGCCAGGCTAAAGACTACTGAGTACCTCAACAACTACGCGGCGGCGTAGCATGTTCAGGCACGGACTTTCCCTTAAGCAGTATGCTCCACCAACTACGCCAAAGTGCTCAACGAGAGCTTGTTTCCAAAAGCATCTGCCTTCTGTTATCACGCCCCAATTGTGTCTGTTACCGTAGATTGACTGACAGAGAGTCATAACACCGCTGAGAAAGTACCTCAACTCAGCGGCAACGCAATTTCTGCCACCAGCTGTCCTTATAGCGGTACGCCTTGCAGAGACTGGGCGCATAAGTGCTCAGCGAGAGCTTGTTCCTAATATCAACGATAGTCTTCTGTTATCATACCCCAATAATGTCTGTTATCGCAGATTGACTGACGGCTGGTTGACTTTGAGACCGCTGAGTACCTCAACAGATATCCGTCGAGGCATCGCGAATTATGTCACTGGCTCTCCTTAAAGCAGGACGCCTTTCATAGATTGGGCGCCCAAATGCTCAACGAGAGCGTATTCTCAACAGCATCAATACTCTTCTGTTATCGCAGATTTACTGAGTACGATGTTTAAAACCACTGCCTGAATAGGTATCTCAATAGATGTTCATCGCGACGTGTCGAGTTCTGCCACAAACTGTTCTTATATGAAGACGGTATGCCTTGCGGAGAACTGGTGTTAAAGTGTCCTACGAGACCTTGCTCCCAATAGCATTGATAGTCTACAGTTACTGTCGTTACTCCGTTGCGATCATTAGATTGATTGATGCAGATTCGCTGAGGGCGGGGTTAAAGACCACTGAGTAATTACCTCAGCAGATGTCCATCGCGGCGACGCGAGTTCTGCCACGGGCTGTCCTCATAGCGGTACGCCTTGCGGAGAATGGGCGCGCAGGAGCACGACGAGAGCTTATTCCCCATCGCGCGCGTGCCACACTCGGCGCACTGCACTATGTTGCCTGTAATGGTATGTTATATAAGTACTGACCATAATATTAACACAAGAATCATGACATGTGAGTTATTAAAATGCGATCGCATTTTTTTTTGTATTTGTATAGAATATACTCTTACATTCATAGTTCTGTTGTAAGTGTAGAATAAAAGGATTTTTAAAACTAGACCTGCATAAGACATCCATCTGTATGACATGCCTAACTGACATATACGAAATCACATCTAAACCAGGATATATAAGATAGTGACTTGGGTACAAAAAAAATTATTTACTATCGTCATTAGAAAACAAGGTTTCATATCTTTACAATGTTGCTAGAAGGCACTAAGTTCCGTTTAATGCTTTGGTCTAAATATTAATAATGCAAGAGATAGTGAAGCTAATACTTACAGGGCAATTAAATTACTTAATAATATTTTTCTCCAGACTTAATGCAACTTATATATTTATCTTACTTAAATCATGTTGCGAAAGGTAAATTGACAAAAGCAAACACCTTATAATACGATGCTTATATCGTCCATATTCGGTTCCTGCCCATATTTATTGATAACGCCACCCTATTTCTTCCCATGAATGACATAAGAACCCCCTAAAGGACTATAAAATATGCACACAGCAGCTCAAAATGGTAACAGGAGCCGATTCCATGCCATATTGCCAAATAGTGCATTTGAAGAAGTAGATGGGTTTTGGTAAAACGTAGCCGGGAATACGTTTATGCATGGGAGTATGTTTATGCAATTTTTATGCAATTCACCCCTTTATATGACTGCAGTTGCGCCGATAGTCATCTTATCTAATCTAATATTATAAAGAAGTGAATTTTGTTAATTATAAGGTTATTATTTCTAATAGAAATAGAAAGTATATTAAGCTGTTATGTTCTTTTCCAAGTGGGTGTAATCGCGGGGCACAGTTAGTTTTATTGTATATATAATAAAATAGTATAAGATATATAATAATATAAGAGATAAAATATATTTTTTTAGTAAGTTCATTTAATTTTGTATGTGGCTAATATCTGTTATGTAAGGAGGTCGGTGGCACCATAGCCACGCTTCCTTTGCTTTATTATCAAAAGTTTTGCTACCTTGTGTGTGATCAGTGACTGTATGGGAATCCAAAATTGCTTATTGATTTACCTCCAGTCACGTTAAATCGTTAGTATTATAAAATTGCAGTATTTTTCTTAAATTAAGATTAAGAATTATTCGCCACTGATTCGCCAAGGTTTTCTAGGAGCTGGTATAGCCCAAGTGGATTCTATATAATACTATACTGAATTCTCCAATGCGTTTGTAGGGCGTTTCTAAAGACTAGTTCATTGACATGGATTGGCCGTGTCGTGGAAGGAAATTGCAGTCGTGATACAACCCTGAATGACTTGAAGAGGCCTGAATGACTTGAAAACTAAAAGGGTTGTTTTGCGGTTGATTACTCGATAAGTAGGCCAATCTGTCAAAATGTATGAGAATAGCTCAGACTAACAAATGCCTGGCAGTCATTAACCCAAAGCAAACGTGCGGAGGATGGCGATGTGGGTATCAACTTGATAAGCAACTAGTTAGTACGACATAGTTTGAGTATCTTTGTCACTTTAAAATATTGCTTTGTTCTTGCATATTATATCTTGCATTTAAAAATATTCACTATTAAGTGAATCTTGATTATTTTTAGGGATTTGTGGTTATACTGATACTTTATTCTAAACAATAAAAATGGAGAAAGCTTTGCTTTAAAAAAAAATCTATTTCCTGTGTACTAGTTTAAGAAATGACACCTCCTTAACACTAGAGCGCACGCGCCTCTGTTTGGTACGTGAAAGCACGCGTGGGGACAAATGTACCCCATTACTGAGATAGCAGTTTATTCCTTCGTATTGTTTTAAATAAAATAAAATTATTATAAGTATAAAAGGGAACTTAATCAAATAAGTTTTACAACAAGAATGTAACAAAATTGTTTTAAATAAAAAAACAAAAAAACATCAAAATTACACTTATTTCAATATATTTGGATTATGAGCATATTTGTGTGTACAAAAAAAGAAATTAGAACATTATAATTGACTTTGATGACAGTCTGGACATAATATTTCAACAAGGGATAGCGTTTCCACATCTTCTTTTATGAGATCATGAAGTTGCATTAGATCACTATCAGTATCAGAATTATCTGAAAAAAACATATAATTTACATTTTTGACTAAAAATAGATCGCTGTTGTAAACATAAACAAAGACATCTGAATGCGCAATCCGCAGTAAATAAAGACACCTGCCAGATATACGTCTTCACGTCGTTTATAACCTTAAAACGTTTAATAGTTAAAAAGTAAAGAATTTCAAACATCTGTAGAGATATTATAGTAATATTCTGATTATAAATAATAATATGAAACAAATAATTATAATGTACTTACCTCCATTTGCTATTTTCATAGTTTGTGTCAAATCGGTTAACACGTTCCCGTCGTTAATTTCTCTTTGAACACCTTGTTTTGCCATATTTAACAACAATTTGTTTCTTAACGTATTCATTCTTCCTTATGTTTAATAAATATACAATTAATATAACAAAAATGTTAATCAAGCAAATTATGGCCGAAATAATCACTTAGACGCGCGAGAACGAGACACCTGACTCTTGTTATTGTTTGCGACTGACTAGCGGCCGTGAAGTCCGACGCATTAACGAACATAGTTATTTGTCTCTTTCTACATTGCACGTTTTTAAAAAATGTAGGTAGATATCTTTAATGACGTTAGGAAAATGTTACTAAAACTATAAAATTTCACATACTTGTTGTTTTGTTTCACATACTGATAGATATTGGTATTATGTGCACTTTTCAACAAAAACATCATTTTGTCAAAATATGCAGATGTCCGACATTACTTTGCTGCCGTCGATATCATCACCTGATGACATGTCCAGACTGTCATCAAAGTCAATTAGGACACTTTGATGACAGTCTGGACATATCATCATCAATGATTACTGCAAATCCATTTGGAACAAAGTGTACAGGCTTTCCGAGTGCACCGATCCCTGCGTCGACTGCAAAACTCACATCTGCCTTTTCCACTTCTTCTAGGTATATTTTGATGTGATGTAGCTTCAGGTATACCTAAAAGGAGCTAACCCTTGAGTTTTATTTTCTTTGGCATATTCTTCTTAGATATTCTCATCTCTATAAGTGGTTTCACCAGGTCGAAAGCAATACCTTGCAAGAAATGTCTTCTTCTTAACTTCCACAATTTTGTCCGCGGGTAGTGCCATACTGCCTAACAATGAAAAAAATAATCATTTCGTCAAGTTATTCGACAAAATCAAACACTGGGGTACTTATGACCCCACGCGTGCGCTCTAGTGTTAATGTTGTCGGACTTAACAAAATAAAATATTGAATGTGCGTGCGTGTCTGCGGCATGTTGTTGGATGTATAATGTGACAGTGGATGAAGGCATTGCCTCGCAAACGGAGAGCACCACGATTGCAGTGACCGCGGCTGTACAACTGGGTCGAAAAGTATTAAAGTCAAAGTAAAAGTATTAAATCGCTTCGGGTATTTAAAAAACCAGTCAGCTATAAACTCAATTAAATATGTTTTATTTCAAACGGAACTCAAAAGTTTTATACAGTTTTTAACATAAATAAAAAGGTATGCTCAAAAAAATACACATAGCATTCTTCAAAAAATTTTTTTTTGGTTTGAGTTTGCTGATCGCCTCAGACGGCATTTTCAGCGTCACTGGACGGACTTTTTTGGAGGTGGTGAGATACTTTTAAATGGGTCCCTTTAGTCATATGATCGGAACACCGTCAAAAAGTTTCTAGAGGGAATCTTCAAAACTAGCTTGAAAAAGTTTTCACAGGTGTTGCAAACGTCTGTCCTTGGGCTTCGGTAACCTCACCATCAAGCGGGCCGTATGTCTGACCACTAACTTAGTGGTAAGAGTAAAAAGAGTATAGGAGTATACTGACCCGCGGTCCCGTGATGTCACCAGGCGGCATCGGAGCGCGACAGAGAGTGGCCGCGGTTGAGGCTTTGGGAGCGCTGCGTGCCGTGTCTGTACGAATGCTTCACAGCGCCATGCTGCAACATAAAACAAGTTCCTATTAATTCCTATTGCAAACGTTAAGGGTGGAAAAGTTGACAATAAGCGGAACAGTTTCGCTTATTTATTTTATATCTTATTTTTTTTGTTAATTATTTTTAATTTGAAACTGAATAAATATTTTAATTTGATTTAATTTGATTTGAACACAAAATGCTTATTATAAGTTCTTAAAACTTCTTATTTTTCATAAAAAACTACTCATTATGCTATCTTAATTTAATCTAGTACTAAAATTTGAAAACGTTTCAATAACCATCTTAACAATTTGGAATACATAGCCTAATCAATTCAAATATATACAACAGTAAAATACAACAGTTTTAAAATTAACATGGCAACTGACAATTCATATTGACGTCAAGTTAAGTTTTTCAACGCATTTTCCAAATAAAACTATATTCAAAACCTTTTACAAACTTGTGTCTCGCTCTTAGTCCCTATTTTTATTCGAGTTTTATGAAAGGATGCTAAATATATTGGGATAGCATAAATTGATCTTACATGCATAAACACGGTTCGATAAATTTTAAACATATAAAATCGGATATTTCGATGAAAATGGATACGTGTTGTACAAGACCATGTTAAGATTAATGTTTAGCTTTTAAAAGTTGATATTTAAGATCATGCACGTTGAACTTCATTATCACTACAACATTCAAAGATCTGTCAAAATGTTACATTTAAAATCAAAACAATAATAAGACTAAGGACAATATCCACTTCGTGTTATAGTGATGATAAAATTCCACAGTCCCTTTATTTAATTAATGTTTTATCGGCTTATTGTGAAGCGAGTGGCCATGCAGCAAAACAAAATACACAACACCCAAATGCTAATGGTCGCCTAAACGAATATATGACAAATCTTGCACGCTATTTCAATCTGCACCTTCTACTACATATTGACTTAAGTCGTGTTTCGTTCGATCGGAATTGAGACGGTATAAATTCTAGAGTTTCTACAAAATACAGCTTAGAGGTTTTAAAATGACTCATTGCTCACATTTGATGGCCTTGCAGAGTCAACTATAATCTTGATTTCGAATTAGCATCATTTTTTATTTATTTTCATCACTTTGTTATTCTTAAATTATAGAGCTATTATATTAGGTATATTAGCTATTATCTAATTAGCATTCTCTTATTGCGGTTTATTGCGCATCACTATTTACACTATTCCACCTCGCACTAGAGCAATTGGTATTCGATATCTACTTATAAGGTCTATAATCTAACTTGCAGGTTCGCGAATAGATTGGAAAATTGCAGGCGTTTTCCAGAGACCTATTACCGAACTATGCAACTCCCACCGAGATCTGGGTCAGTCGTTTCTTCTGCACCATTAATAATCGTGGAAATGTTTAGTGTCCTTTATTTTATCTGTACAGTATATTCGACTTTTTGTAGGTAGTTAATTGTCTTTTCTATTTTAAAATACTTAATAGATCGCTGCTTAACACATATTATAGCATCGATCACATGAATTTTCTCTTTTAAAAGTCAATATATTTTTGGGAATAAGGTTAGAAATTTATGATTATTAGGTATATTGACTTCGGCACTCTGTTTAAAGTGTAATGAGCAGTTATAAACGGAATTGTTTTTCAATCTATTCAATATTTTGATATGGTTAAGAAGCCTTACTAATGTGAGTGGACGCGTGACCTGCATTAGCACTAAGCATTAGGGATTCTAATAAGTACCCTCTCAATTTCAGGACGATGGTCGTTTTAGGGTGTTCCTGTAATCGATCTCTGTTTATCAAGCGCGAATTTAAACGACAATGTATTTATCTATCTCGTTATGTCCTACGATCATTAGTGTCGACACTAATTGCATTAGGTGAAATATAAGACGCAATATCTTGTCCTTTTTATTTGTTACTAGCATTTTTATTTTGATTTTTGTTTTGAATTGCTGTAGCTTTATGATATTTAGTGTCAGTATTATATTTGTTAATTTTCTATATGGTTTTGACTATATTGATCTGCGGGATATACTCTCGACTTGCAACACGGTAAGTAACTTCATTTAAATAAAATATTGAGTTAAGGACTTTTGAAAAGTGATGATAGTTTAAAATACAAAATTTGATAACCACTTTTTAAATTTGAATCAAAGAATTATCAAGTACTGGTTTTCCATGAAATCTTTATTGTGAATTATATTTCTAATAATTACCTTAATTGACGAGATCTGCGTATTTGCAGTTCCATGACTATTCATTGAAATTGAAAATGTTATCATCACATTTGTCCAATCTCTACCTGACCGCCTTGCCGTATCCTTGTATGCAGTAGCTATGCACATAATAATGCATATCAAAGCGAAACAATAAGTTATACGAAGTACTCTAATGTAACCAGATACTCTCATCTCCATGCGCCGATCTTACAGATCAGGTGAATTCTGTCTACATATTTAATATCGCCATCGATGTAGAAGCAAGTCTTATTCAATATTAGTGGCTTCAATCTATTCCTTCGATCAATTGCTTTAACTAAGTTAACACATTTCACAACACACACACACTCGCAAAAAGTACACAAATCAATGATTTTAGTTTAGTATCGTTAAACATTTAGTTTTAATTAAAAAGAAACATGTGAACATGCAAAATACTTATTGCTTGACACAACTTTACTGTGCATAATTTATGTCAAAACGTTATCCATTTCTTATTTAAGGGTAATAAATGTCCATGACACAGACATTCACGGGGGAGAGGGGTAACAACACTCCATGTGCAAATTAATTTAAAGGTACTACGAACCTCGAAATTGTTCCAATTTTGCGAAGAAAATTTAGCAGCTTCCACGCTCTCTTTAGCACCCATGTTTATGAACTGATATCACTCGAATGGACTAGGAGTATTCGGTTTTCGATGCGTATGCTCTGATCTCGTAACACTAATGTGCACTAGGACAGTTCTTGCTGATGTGATTCAGTTTTAATAAGTGTTTAAATACCTCTATAGTCGGTGGTTCGCAAAGTTAAAAATTCACTGCGTTGAATAGTAAATGAGGGGTTGTGTATGTTGCAGCGAGGGCGCACAGGGCAGTTCTTGGCGGCGGCGGCGGCGCGGGGCAGGCGCGGCGTGTAAACACCGCCAGCTGCTGGCCGCTCGGGCCGGCTCGCACTCGGGCGCCTAGGACCCCGCCGCCTTACCGCTGCAGCCACCGGCACACGCTCCGCTGCCGCGTACCATTTAGTACGATAGCTCAAAGTGCGCAGAATGTAGTGTGCGGTGGGCCGGAGCGACTAGACGGTAACACCGGCGGCTCGGCTAAACGTCAGAGCGGACTGGGTCGCGATCCAAGCGTGCGTGGCGGCGCTGTGTGCGCACGACCGCGCCGCCGCCGCCGCGCACCGACCGCTCGCCGAAAGCCGAGACGCAGCGACGCCCAAACCTAGCGAACGATACGCCGGCCAGCGCCCTGCGTCTCATCTCTCACCTAACATATCGGCTTACTACATAGCCTGCACTACTATTAATATTCCCTTATTAAAGTCGATTCCATAATGCGATGCAAAACTATGCATATAGTTTCAGTTTGCATATGAGTAGTGTTAATAACGTCGAGATGAAAAGATCATCAATGGATGTTGGGAGGAGCGGTGCGGCGAGGGCGGCGGGTGTTGCGCGCGCACTCTCCCTGAGACAACATTCGATTTTGGTCCATGACTGTTGGATGCTTACTGTGGCCCACCGAGAGCCTTAATAGTTCATTCTAGACTATGACAGGGCGCACGAGTGCTTATTAATTATAATTTGTCAATTTAATGTGACTACAACTCAATTTCTCGTTAAACTATACAAATATGACTAGCTTTTCACAAACTTGAGCAACATTTATTTTTTCTATAAGTATTTCCTTTTTTTTCCGTATATTTTAATGTACACAATCGTTAACTGGATCACCATCTTTTCAGATCAAGTAAAAATTCAAGTTACATTTTAAAAAAAGTTTGACATATTTTCTTCCAATTAAATATAGCTCGAATGCATTTACAAGCATTCGGTTTATTATACCATCGGTTAATTATGCCTGCTTTAATTAAGTTTTCCTGGAAGAGAAATAGTTACAAACAATATTATATCGTACCTACTGAATCGGCAATTTTTCCATGAATTTTATGGAATAATATTTATAAAATGCACAAAATTTTCAAGTATTCATAAATTCATCGTTGGTTCAAAGAAATAGTAAAAAGCGATGACGCTAATGTTTTATTCATCACTCGGTTTAGACTATAAAATTGTATATAGGTCACATTTTCTTATCCCACTGACTTATAACAATAATTCGATTCAATAATAACGGGAAATTATATACGATGTTATATCAAATCATATATATATTCAATCAATGAAAAAAGTAATTTAAAAATAAGTAAAAATACTAGCATGAGTGGGTATGTACCTTATCAAAAGCTCTCAATTTCGGTTGTGTATTACATGGACCTTATTGCGACCAAGGAGACTTTACGAGCTCTGCGGTGTTTCTGTCATAAATATTACTGGTATCAGGTAGCTATCGCATCTTATACTAGCGTGTCAACAGACGTAGTATATGTCCTGGCAGCCTGGCAGTGTTGGTAGTAAGGCGCATCGAAATGGTGATGCACTTCGTAGTAATAAAATATATAATGTGCTCTATTTATAGTTCACATATTATTTTAATGTACAATACATTCTTTTCTAAAACGATCAATCTCTGCGATGCGGTTTTCCATACTGACTGACTTCGCATCTTCCCAGTTGTTTGTTACTCAAACTAAATTTTTGTTTATTATCATTTGGATTTTATACTTAGTTTTGACGCATATTAAGGCTTGCTTCAAATAAATTATTTGATTTTGTCAAAAACAGGTTACCGACACACTATAGAGACTTTATTGAATTATAAGACTTGGGGCCCAGGTTGTTCGAGCAATCCAATTAGGTCAGTCAGTATGGAAGTCCACAGCTATAAGAGACAGGAAAATTTGTTCTTAGTACGTAGTAGTAAAGTACTTCTAACGAAGCCCGTCAGTTTTTGAATTGAGTAACACAATAAAAAATCTCAACTAAACGGATAATTTAACATGGTCAAACCTCTTAACCAGGTTTCGTTATTGCAATTTTTTAAACGTGAGTTGTGAGTAATAAATAATAATACCATATATTTGCTGCAAAACACCGAGATCCACAATAAGAAGAATTAAAATGTTATATTGATTTATTGTTTATACGATTGGGTTAGATTTCCAGTTTGGCTATGATTTAAACGCATTTCAAACCTACATAGTCGCTTAGATCTTCCCCTATTTCTAATACTTTCATCCTTGACCATACCACAGTATAGGAAAGGAGTATTACATAACAATTCCTTATTCTGTGCACATACTGACACACTTAGATTGCTTACCAGAGTGCAGAGTGCAAGATTAACTCACCATACGATCACGTTAACGAAAACGAGATTTTTTTGGCAAAATGGCAACTCGCCACGTTTGTCACCGGGAGAAGCTGCTCTATAATGCCGTAAAATATCTTGTATTCATGAACGTGTTCGAATGGTGAATACACAATACATATTTTGAAAAAATTAATGAGGCTTACAAAGTAAGGGTAGATAGTGTTGATAACTTCCGGCGAGTTGGACAGAACCACAATAGCATAAAGGTAGTGCACCTGACCGGGTATGTCAGGGGTGCAGGGTTCAAACCCCGGTTGTGAAAAATTTTTGCAACACTAGTATTTTTAAATTGTGATTTTCTCGCAACAATATTTGCGAAAGTTATAACCATAAACATAATACAGCTGTTCGTAAGTTAATCATATCCGCAGTGCTTAAAAGTTAAGTCAAATTATCCAAGTAAGATTACTCTCAGAACAGAAGCATGTTTAAATAGTCATGATTCTTTCACCGGTTCAGAATGCAGTCTTCTAACGAGAATAGTCCGCCAACTAAATAAATAATAATAGTACAGAAATGCTCCTCAACTTGCCTTTTATAGCCATACAGAGTTGCTTACTTGGTTCCCATTATGAAGTCAGGAGAAAAAGTCGGATACAGTTTTGCCTATTGCTCCTATTTTTTCCATTGATTTACTTTTAAAGTTTTTGATTACATAATAGATACATAAAGGCCAAATAGTCAAAGGATGACCCATTATTATGTACGAACACCATGTTTTTAACCTGTTTAATGCAAATTAAATATTTGAATTTGCATTTATCATTATCGCTCCTAGTTGACAGACGTACACGTTACATTGCAAAAGCAAAAATATTTATAGAAATTCTTCGCAAATATGTTTGTTGTAACCAAATTATAATTCGGATGAAGTGTTCACGTCCATTTTTACTGAGTGTTACATGGCGTTTTAATGAAAAACATCAACTGTGAGTACAAATAGATTGCGCACAATGTATTCTGTTGATATTTTTTAATACAAAGACAAGTAAAACTAGGAGATTGGATACATATAAGTGGGGAAGAATGATATGATCAAATACTCCAATTATTAAGTTATTCCAATTATTAATTATTAAGTTAACCGCTCCAATTATTAAGTTATTTAAGCCTTTTCTCTGCTATTATAGATTCCTAACGTAAAAATAAAATTGATGCTTATATTTAACGCCTCGGTGGCCGAGTGGCAAAGCGCTTGGCTTGATACCCGGAGGTCCCGGGTTCAATTCCCAGGTGGGGGAAGTATGATTTAGATTTTCCTATGCATAGCCCGGGTTTATGATCACGAACCCACATTTGGCAAGCGTGGTGATTAAGCCATTACCCATCAATTGTAGCGATGACTTGATTTCAATTAAGAAGGCCTTTGCCCAGCAGTGGGACAGTTATAGACTATTTACTTACTACTTATATTAAAGTTACAGTCCATCCTGTAAATTTATTATGCACTAGTTTTACCCACGATGTTGCCCGCGTGATATTAGGTCTATCTGTAAATGTCTTTATCGCGTACCCCCATGAAATGTATATTTGACCAGTATAAACAATTGTCTCGGACTTTCTACAAAAATACCGAATTGCTAATAGGTATGTACCTAGTGCAGAATTTTATCACCCCAATTTCCATAAAAATTATCGTTTTTTATCTATATTTATTTTTTATTTTTTATCTATTTTTATATAACGTAGGATGAGATCGTAGATCTGTAGAGAAAACTTTCATGTCCATACTAGGCATCAACACTTATAGAAATCGCCATGTATGTTAACTAATTTAGCTGTTTAACTACGCGGTCTGCTTTTCTATACTAATATTACAAGGAGGAAAGCTTTTGTATTTTTGTATTTTTGACTACTACTGGACGGATTTAAAAAAATATTTTACCATTAGAATGCTACATTACCGCTGAGTAACATAGGCTTTATTAAAAAAGAAATGTTGACCCGTGCGAAGCCGGAACGGGCTGCTAGTCTGTGATAAAATATAAAAAAATACATTATTAACAACCACCAATCCGCACTGGGCCCGCGTGGTAGTTTATGGCACGTTCTCACTATCCATCCATAGGGTAGGCTGATGATGAGTGATGGTGAGATGGATGGATAGATAAAACATTTATTCAGAAAACAATATATCTGTATGTTATTTATATTAATTGTCAAGACTCAATAGTTACAACATTCCGATTTTACGTTCAGAGTGCATTACGAACATAGCGTTCTAAAGCTGTTTTAATAATAAAGCAGGACAATAAAGTAACTGAACAAAAATGTAATCAATAAATACTTTATACCTAAGAAGAAACGTTTACTTTACACTTCAAAATATTAATAAAACAAAAATGAACATTATAAAAAATAAAAACAGAAATGCCAAAACGATTTATTCTCAGTTTAATGTCACAGCCCTTGCTTTCAGAAAAATAATATTTTTAGAGTTAATTAAAAACTTAATTCATTATTTTATTTGAAGAAATAAACTTTAAAATGAAATTGAGCTATCGTGGTTCTAACCATCCCGCCGAAACTGGTTGGTTAGAACCACGATAGCTCAATTGGAAGAGCACCTGACCCGGTATGTCAGAAGGGTGCGTTCAAATCCTGCTCGTGGAAATTTTTTCAACATTTGTGTTTTTGTATTTGGTGTATTTTGGATAAATTCGCCAAATTTAGTAATTTCTTGCCTAATGCGGGTTGATGATCACAAAATCGGGCTGTGGCTATGCATCAAAATATCCGAAACACACTTTATTTTAACCGAAACGTTAGACGAGCTTTAAACGTCATTGGCATTCTTTATAAACTTGTGGTTTGTTGATTTTCATCTTTGTAATTCTATCTGAATAGACGGAGGCGTTAAACAGAGAGGAGTGACAAATAGCAAAAGGCTTTTGCACAGCAGCGGGATGACTTGTAGCTTATTATTATTACATGTAGGTAGGAGGAGTTCGATATCGGTCATTGAATGGGTAACCAATTTATCATCTCGAACTCCTTCGTGCTTCGGAAGGCACGTAAAGCCGTTGGTCCCGGCTGCATTAGCAGTTGTTAACCACCACCGATCCGCACTGGGCCCGCGTGGTAGTTTATGACCCATATCCATCCATAGGAAAGGCTCGTGCCCCAGCAGTGGGGACATAAAATGAGCTGGTGCCGGTAAAGGTATGGGAGGCACACACAAATGCACATCAGATTACCACTAACTGTCAAAATTCCTCAATAGACTTCAAACATTATGTCTACAGCGTATGGTTGAACATTTATTGAAAGTAGAAATTTTTGGATAGCTTGAGGCGCAGCGCTGGCGTCTGAATTAACGTTAATTGACTGTATCGTATGATCAAGTTGAAATAAGCTACTCGCTAAGCGCACTCGTAAATCATATGAAAAATGAAATTGTATTAACAATCAAAGGAAAAGTACTGTAAAAGTAGAGAAATTCCTAAACTCAACTAGATTTTACTTATATATATATGTATGTAAATGTTACGGGTAAGCACAGTGCCTTCATCTCACCTGATGTTAAGTGAGGATAAAGCCAATGGTGGAAGCGCACTTTACCCGGAGTCCTCTTTTTACTGAGGCACTGACTATCTTATGTCTAGCTGCCGGAACACAGCAATGCTTCAAACATTTGATGTTATGGCGACATATTTAGATAAGACAGTGATAGCTAGCCAGGCGGACAAGCAAACCCTACCACCAACCAAACCGAGTACAAAAACATGTACCCCCCTCTGGGCATCGAACCTGGGACCTCTGGGTCTAAACCGGTGGTCTTAACCACTAGACTACAAAAACGGTTAAAAACATCTAATCTGAAATAGGTACGATTATATACTCTTGAATTACCACATCAATTATCTAGTCTCAAATTTAAGCAGAGCTTAAACTCTGTCCACGAGATAAAGGTAGGCATAAAAATAAGTACTTACTTACGTAACATCCGTGACTCAGGTACTGATGCTTAAGTTCCATCACAGAAACATTAGCTCATTGCGGGATTAGGATCCGTCGTATGTGACGTCGCCGTTTGCGTCAAGACCTCGATTCAGACTTATTTATTTATATAAAAAGACAATACGAACTTACAGCTATATATACAGCCAACACGCTTATATGCTAGGATATTAAATCAAATAAACACTAAATTCATGACAAATTATTATAAGTAAATTATAAGTGTCTCCTTAGTAGGATGGGTATAGGATCTACAAATATATCCGCATCCTGGACTTTTGTAAGAAATGTGTTAAGGTGATAGACCACTCGAGCGCTTAATCGCGTTTATCGCGTTTAATCGCAAACCTATCATAATCAGACTTTAAATGTGATGCTGTCTCATTTTTGTTGTCAAATGGTGCTCCCACATTGCAGTAGCATACCGTTACAAAACATTGTTAAATTACATTTTATTAAAAAACATTGCATATGTATACATTGTAAATCATTACCATGTTATATATTTATACATGTTTAAACAGATTCGGGCTTCGCCAGCTCCTCAGTTGTTAAGGATTCCGGGTGAGATGCGCTTCAACCTCATGAAAGAGGCAAACTGATTTTCTGATGAATAGAAAAAACGCTTGAAACAACTGACAGGTTACAATAAATTTATTTTAGTCTCGGTGACTGAGGTGCAAAGTGCTCGGCCCGATACTTCGGGCAAACTGTGTTTTCGATTTTTCGACGCATAATCCGGGTTTGGCAAGCGTGCTATTGAAGCCATTACCCATCAATGGTAGTGGAGACTTGATTTCAGTAATGGAGACTTTTGCCCAGCCGTGGGACAGTCCTAGGTTATTTACTACTTACTGTATTTCAGTGCGAACCTTTATTATTTTATTCTAAAAATGGATAGAATTTATTCCCCAGTATAGTTAATAGAAGGCAGCGCTTTTGTCAGCCCGTGTTGATTGTCACTCAACTCAATAGACTAACATTTAATATGCCAAACTCCGTATTAGCATGAGTAGGTCAAACACTAGGTGTGATAGGAACTTGGAATAAACTTGTTCTGTGCATTTTGGTCTTAGTTTTGCTCTAGCAAAGTTTATCTCATTACAAAAACACGAATGTTGAAAAAATTTCCACGAGCAGGATTTAGACCTGCACCCTTCTGACATACCGGGTCAGGTGCTCTTCCAATTGAGCTATCGTGGTTCTAACCAACCAGTTTCGGCGGGCTGGTTAGAACCACAATAGCTCAATTTCATTTTAAAGTTTATTTCTTCAAATAAAATAATGAATTAAGTTTTTAATTAACTCTAATAATATTATTTTTCTGAAAACAAGGGCTGTGACATTAAACTGAGAATAAATCGTTTTGGCATTTCTGTTTTTATTTTTTATAATGTTCATTTTTGTTTTATTAATATTTTGAAGTGTAAAGTAAACGTTTCTTCTTAGGTATAAAGTATTTATTGATTACATTTTTGTTCAGTTACTTTATTGTCCTGCTTTATTATTAAAACAGCTTTAGAACGCTATGTTCGTAATGCACTCTGAACGTAAAATCAGAATGTTTTAACTATTGAGTCTTGACAATTAATATAAATAACATACAGATATATTGTTTTCTGAATAAATGTTTTATCTATCCATCCATCTCACCATCACTCATCATCAGCTCACATAATATGTATGGCACCACTGCTGGGGCATGAGCCTTCCCTATGGATGGATAGTGAAAACGTGCCATAAACTACCACGCGGGCCCAGATTGGTGGTTGTTAACGACTGCTAATGCAGCCGGGACCAACGGCTTTACGTGCCTTCTGAAGCACGGAGGAGCTCGAGATGATACATTTTTGGTCTCCCATCCGTTGACCGGCCTTTGCAAAAGTTGCTTAACGTCAACAATTACAGACCGAGCGCGTCAAGCACTGCGCCATCGAGTCCCCCATCTCTAGATAGATATTTTGTTGTTACAAATATAGAGACTTTTTTGAAAAATGCAGTTGCTGTGTATTTTATATTAATATGTCTATTACTAACTTAATAAATGCATATATATATATATATATATGTGTGTGTTTAATTTAGATATGTATATATATATAGTATATGATATAGTATTTATATATTTTTTATTTATTTATTATTAAGCCTTATTTCTTTAAGGCTCTTTTTATGGTTCTACATTTTTGTTCTTAAGTTTTTGTAAGTACTACTCATTCAGTTATGTAATTTACACGTTGATTCTATTTTCTTATTTGAAAAAGTGGGTAACAGTTAAACCCTAAAATACCATGGTATAAACAAATTGTATAGCTTTAAGTTGATGGCTGTTGTTATCCTAAATAAAATAAAAAATAAAATGTTTACTAGTTAAGTTAAGTTAAGGAAGTGATAAATTTTTTTGAGGCTCATTGTTTTTCTGTAACTTTACCATTCTCTATTCTATTACCTTAATATTAGGCCCTTACATATGAAATTGATGTTTTATATGGAAAAATCAAAATTATTTTTTTAATATCATTTTTTTTATTTAATTTATCCCATATTTATAAAATTTATAAAATACAGTAAAAAAAAAATTTAAAATTTATTAATCTGTCAAAGTATGTACTGTACTATGTATGTAGTAAGTGTTATCTATGCACTTTTGCCACTTTATAGGGAGTTCATTGATTCCTTTGCTGAAAAAATTGCGGGAGTGAGAATCAACAAAGTCTTTGAAGGCGTTATGGACTGCCTCATTTGATTTGATTTTTTTTTTAATTTTTTGAAATATTATCCAAATTCCGAAAAAAGTGGTAAATGGTTGGAGAAAGATCCGAGGAGTATGGTGGGGGACGGAGACATTCCAATCCTAGCTCCTCTAGTTTTGCCACAGTCTGTTCTAAAGTGTGTGGTCTAGCGTTGTCCTGAAGCAGTAGTCGGCTGAAGCAGATGACCAATCTCGGTAGTTTAACGGCTAGCTTTTCTATCATGGTTTCCAATTGTTGGCAATACAGATCTGCCGTAATTGTCTGACCAGATCTTAGGAAGCTGTAGTGGATGACACCAACGCTGGTCCACCAGATACTAACCAGTACATTTTGTTGAGTTAACTTTCGCTTAGGGGAGGATTTTGCCGGTTCTCCTGGGTTTAACCATTGTGATGAGCATTTTCGATTATCGTATAGGATCCATTTTTCATCACAAGTAATGATACGATTCAAAATCCCCGCGTTATTGTGACAGTTGAGTAACGTGACGCAGCAGTCGACGCGTGTTTGTTGGTTTGCTTCACTTAGTTCATGCGGTACCCATTTTTCCAGCTTTTTCACTTTTCCAGTTGGTTTCAAATTATTCAAAATGGTTTTATCACTCACACCGAAGCTCTGACGTGGTTTGAGATGGATCCGCTTCCACGATCACTTTCAATACCTCATTGACAACTAGGGTATCCGGCCATCCACGAGGTTTGTTCTGTAGGTCAAAATTTTCAGAACGAAAGCGTTGGAACCAAAAACGTACTGTGTTTTCTTTTACAGTGGTTTCTCCGTACACACCATTAATCCTTCGAGCTGTTTCTGCAGCGCTGGTGCCACGATAGAACTCGTATTCGAAAACAATGCGATATTTTAAGTTTTCCATATTGTGCACAGACACAACGATGTCAAAGCAAAATGAAATGGCGTGAAAACAAATGAATTATCACATTCAAAACACAAATAAAAGACAAGCTTAAAATTTAAACAAATTTGAATTTGGAATTCCTAACAAAACGCCGGATTTTTGAGATCAAAGTGGCCAGTTCGATAAAACGCCATTTTCATATGACCTAATATTTTTAAGTAATGTTTAGAAGTCGTGTTAAAAGTAAAAACTTACTAGTAAGAAGCTTTTGTAAATAATTTTTTCTCAATTTTTATCTATTTTGCACGAACCACTACTTAAAAGTTTTTTATTTTATTTTGCACTATGAGGAAAATACAGCACATAATAACTTAAATTCACTATTATGATTGTAATATTTTTTTATTATTATTTAAATTTTATATTTTTTTTATATTTCTTGCTAGGGTCTAACCTCCAACTTAATTGTAAAGAAAATTGACAACATAAATAAGGAAACGGTATTTGACCAAAATAAATAAAAATGCACGTTCTACAATTGTCAAATTACATTATTTTACAAAATGTCTTTCAACAATTATAAGAATCACATGACTTATTCATGAAATTCGCATATAAAATATTTCCACCGTCGGACGTGGTCTCAGCTCAGCCGGTCGGGGCACGTCACGTGTCCGTGATATGTAACGGGCCACTCGGACCCCGATGAATGTACATGAACCACGGATCTCCATTAATAATGCCATCTCGCAAGGGATACCGGAGCGTATTAAGATGACTACCCATTTGACATTTACATTTTGAATAAAACTTTCGAGCACGCAATCATAATTTTTACACAGAAAAATAAAGATTCGCTTTAAACCTCACAAATACGATTTTAAATATTGGCTGTTGAATTTCTGGTCTTATTTTCATGAAATAAATAACCGAATATGTATATATGTATTTCTTCGTAACAGAATTCTCCGATGGATTCGATTTTTTATTATCAAAACAAATTTATAATTTATAAGTTTTATTTCGTTAAAATATAGTGAAATCTCATCCTTATTATATTCCTTTTTTTATGAAAAATATTTCGGAGATTCGATTCCGGATTCAATACTCCTATAAATATCATCATCTACATCACCATGGTGAAACACAACACATGGGAAAACAGATTTTCATTAATTTTCCATTAAAAGGTCAGCAGTGCCCTTCAACATGAGATGTTATCACTTCAGTATGTTGTATTGTGCCAGTACAGTAACTAAAGTGTTACACAATTTTGGGGAAAGTTCGTGCTAAAAGTAACAAGGTTGGCACATTGGCACTCCTCTGAGTTCGAGTCGCGACATGAAATATTTCAGCCAGGCAGGCGACAGAGGGTGCCACCAAAAGAGGCTTGACTTTTCCGAGCGGATGGTACTGAAACACGACAAGGGTAAATAACTCTATTTTTGTACATACCTATATAAATTGAAAGTATTTATGAGACGAACCAACACCTCAGTCCCCATATGACCACAGCTGATCGTAAAGGATTTGAAACGACATGATAAAAATAAAAAAAATATCTGTAAAATTAAACTTGAGTAAATTAGTAATTAATTATTATAATTCAAGAGCTGGACGAGAGCAGCCGCGGATCGTGGCATGCACTAGTAGAGGCCAATATCCAGCAGTGGACGTGTATAGGCTGGTGATGATGATGGAATTGGTAAACAGAAACCAGATGCTACATTAGACGTATTTAAAATCTTAACATGACTGCAAGTATTTTGCGTAGCATATTCATATCCCAAAGCAAACGAAATTTAAATAATTTGTCTCTTCTAATATAAAAGTTAATAATATATCTAACCTTTTTGATCAACATAAAACTGCTAAGCAATCCAATTGATGTGAGTTCAAACAGCGTAGTTGTTACGTTCAAAAAGGCGAATATTTATGTACCCACGGTTAACCCTTAAAAATTCGGGTCGTAGATTCATAAATATGGGTGAGTGCAGGTTCGGTGGCCAGTATCGATTTTCGCAAACTTTAGCCCAAATGCCCTACCATCTCACTCATGTGAGATATCAATAGCAACGTCTGCAATGACACTAAGATGCTCTCATTCATTTTAGGGTTTCAACGGACTGCTTCGATATGTTATGACATGTTTTGTTGCCCGAAATGAAACGTGAATGAAATCTTGTTTACAGTATACCAACGTTGGTTATTGTCGAATTAGACATTATTAATATAATCATAAAGAACGGGAAAACTACATACAAACTACCTACATGAATAGCTAAAAAGAGAAATAATAAAACTGAGCTGTTTGTCAGGTTTTTTCGGTTCCATGCTCTTCCAAAATCTGAACTGATGGGAAATTCAGTAGTGTAAACTAAACTGAGTTTAGATAATTATATTTAATTATTTTTGTCATTTTTTTTTTGTTTGTGAGTGCCCGTGAATGCTTTAATTTAACAAACTATTTGACTTTGAACTATTTCCTATTATATATTTTAATGTGTTAGAATAACGAAATAATTGACTCTAACGTACCCTCTGGGTTTAAACAATTGCATCATGATGGAAGACTTCCCATAAATCAAATGTAGCAAATGTAATCAAATGTAGCGTGTCTTATTTCTCCTTAGTAGAAAAAATAATGAGAAAGTGGGTACATGTGACCTTTTAAAAGCGTTATATTTACAAAACGGCTCGTTGGTAGTGGGCAGACTGGGCACTGATTGGTACAACTGTGATTGGCACAAATAAATAAAACCGGTCAAGTGCGAATCGAATCGTTGAACAGAAATGTATTAGGTTTAAGCACTTTAATATGGGTCTAAACCGGTGGTCTCAACCACTAGACCACGGAGACGGTTATACTACATACTAAAGTAGCAATATTTAGCATACTTTTATTGATTCTTATGGTGTGAATTGTAGAACGGAACTTTTGGTTATCTATGGAAAGGTTCTACGTACTTATTAGTAAATTAAAGTATGTGTAATAATAAAAAATCCAAACTGTAAATCACCTCCCTAACATTTGCTATACTTTACGCTCATATAGGAGTAGAGGCCACGATTCCCAGTTATTTAGCCCTACGGAATCCTTCCATTTCTAAGAGTTTAAACCTTTTTTTTAAATCTTTGTTGGTATTGATATTCTAATTATTTATTTATTTATTATTTATAGATTACTGTCTAGTACAACAATAACAATATTATAATACAATAAAGAACAATATAGAAGTCTTACTATATTGTTAAACTCTCATGGCTGTGTTTTGATAATATCATAATATCATAATAATAATCTGGCTGCGTATCTATTCTAAATTAATTAATTAATTAAAGCTAAATATTGACGATGTTAAAATAAACACTGCAGAAGATAAAGCCCACGTAACACCTCACAATGTTGTAATCCTTGGTGACCCGCTCGTCAGATGCAGTCTAGTGGCACCTTGCGAATGGAATAGGTACTAAAGAAGTGCTTTCGACCATGGATGAGAGCTTCATCTACCACAGAGGGCGCTTTAGTTCCCAAAAGCACCTTCAAGACTTGCATCAAAATAAATAAATCAATGTTTCAACGTTTAGAGCCGAATTGTTATACCTTTAATTTAAGATGACCGGTTTAAAATCATAATTGAAGTAACTATATACGAGTATTACCTGGTATTTACAAGACAGCATTGCTTTTGTATTTTACAAATGCTGCATCTAAATACCTACTATGCACAATTAACATTTTTGTTTCCGTGGAAAAGATGGTGAAACCAATTTTTTTAATGTAATTCTAAATTAACAACGAATGTCTGGAATAATAAGTAGACTAATTGCCGTCGCTTGTGCTCAAAGTACTTTTCAGAATAAAATACTTTTTATCTGCTGGAAAATTTATTCAATGCCCTGAAACTTTCTTCTGCACTTGGATAAAGCTTTTATAGAAGACTGCTATTTGATATCAATACAGTACATTTCTAATAGTGAAGAATTCTATATCTAGATTCAATTCAAAGGGTACATTTAGTACATACAAAATATGTAAGAAACACATTTATCTAATTCCAAGGCCATTTATGATGCTGCTAGCGTAAATATAGATCTACGATGGTAATGAATGGATGGTTGGCCAGTTTGTCACCAGATGACTTCTTCTGGGATATTCGGTGTTAATGCAAGTGATGCCTCTAATACTAAAAGCTTTGATGGTCTACGAGCGATTACCAAAATCGTCACATCTAACTTACCATAAGATTTTTATCAATGCTTTATTTATATCCAATTACAATTTTATAAGTTGATCGTCGTTTTTTAAGCACACATAGCTGGTAGCACAACCGTTCGATATTGACGTTAAGTTGCGTTGGACTTTAGATAAATCTTTGCAGTCCGACGAAACTTAAAATATCAATGTAACGAAAGTAATTGACCATGTATTGTTAAACCGTAATTACGAGTAAACAACAAATTGTGACATTAATAAATTGACCGATTTCAATACAATTACTTTATTTCTTTAAGAAATAAACAAAATGTTGCAATACAAACATTTCTGCTCTCTTGTAAGAGTAAATCCCTACATAATTATTTTCATAGTAAAGATTTT
Organism: Eudonia truncicolella; assembly: GCA_949315975.1. Lineage (NCBI taxonomy): Eukaryota > Metazoa > Arthropoda > Insecta > Lepidoptera > Crambidae > Eudonia > Eudonia truncicolella. The sequence continues at coordinate 9,945,246 of OX438830.1, forward strand.
ATGAAATGAGTTATGCTTTATTTAAAACAAAGCTATTATTAATCATTGAAATATTATTTAGTATCCCTCGTCCTAATTCAATAATATTCGTTCTGCTAAGTTAGAGATTTGATAACAGCGCAGTAACGGGTAAACCGAGATTTCGCAACGTTGTTAACGGCATTGAAGAATGACACAGATGCATCCGGGCTCTAAGGGCGATGACTAGTATTTCATCGTATACTATGTACTGCCTATCGTATCGGGTGTCCGCATTAAAGCGTTTTGTAGCACAACTTGTATTGCACCTCATTCACTGATCAAGCCCAAGATGAGAGTTCAGAAACGAAACGTCAAATATGCACTATGGTGCAGGGCGCGGGTGCGTGATAGCCCGCTCGGAGCGCGGCGCGGCACACACTAGGGCGGGCGGCACGGCAGCGTTACGTCAGCGCGGGGCGCGGGGTGCGGGGCGTGGAGCCGGCGCGGGGGGCCCCGCACTGCTGCATCCTCCGAGCGCCTATCTTCGCCCGGCTCCGCTCGAAAACGTCACATCGCCGCGCCGACTCCCCTCGGCACATCTCCAAGGACCGTGCCGACTGCCGACACTCGTGGTCATTTGTTGCAGAAGCTCATTACCGTGATACGATTATTGATACACTCCGACTTGATTGACGCGTCCGCGACGGGGTTAATAAGCAATCGGCACGCGCAAAACCGCTTGGTCGCGTGACGGCTGTCGTCATCGGGTGTAATGTTCATGACGAGTTGGTGATTTTAATACGCGTGTAAACAACGCGGTTTGTGTTAAATTATTTTGATATACCGTAATTAGTGTTAATGGTTGGAATGTTTTGTTTGCCCAAGATCTATCAGATATTACTTTTTTTATTCACATAGCGTTTAATAATTAAGTTACCATTAGTAAACTCTAAAATAATTTGCTTTAGCTAGACCAAACATAGTACAATGATAAAAACACAGATTACTTTAAATATTTTATTTTTCTTGAATAATAAAAAAAACAAAAATTAAACTCTAAACATAAGAAATACAATCCTTAAGAAATTCGACGCTAAGCAAAGATAGTTCGAAAAAATATAATAGCTAAAATTTGTAAATGTTAATTAACTTAAGAATAAACTTTATTTAAAGTAGTTAAATTATGAGGTAGATGTTTCCAAATAGTCTTTCTTTAAAATCTTACTTATAAATAATTACATGAATATAACTAGTACTATAATTGAAAATGCAAGAAACCCGTAATAGTTACAAAATATGGTGGTATATTGTTTATGAATCAATTATACAATGATAAAACATCATTATCAACTCTGTTGTGATTTTTAAAGACACATTCCTCTAAAAAACATAATTTTTCAACGTTATTTCATTACGATACTTTAATTTGTATGTAGTTTTATTAATTGATATTAGTTTGGCATGACCCTTACACATATTCCTCTAATACGTAATTATAACAATAAGATGGCTAGCTGACAACGTTTACATGAGTGGGTGGTAACAAAATGCAAAATAATTTATTTCCTAAGAACTTATCAAAACGACTTTCAACTAACGGCGAGTTTCTTCGTCCTTTACCCTTCTGCCCTAGTGGGCGAGCACCTTTGGCAGATGACATAATATAACTACTACACTAGTCCCGAGATCTACTTTGTAAACAGAAGATTCGTTTTTTGATAGCTTTCCTCTACATGCACCAGGGTGCCCAGTGCGAGTTTCATTTATCAAAAGAAAGCGAGAATAGACTTTAAAGCACCGCCTCTTGGTGAGACACTAGATTAAAGGTAAATAGCCTATATACTAACCCATTGCTGGGATTTAAGTAAGTATTGGCTTAATCTTAATAATTAGCCACGCTTGCCAAATGCGGGTTGGTGACCACAAACCCGGGGTATGCATCGAAAAATCTGAAACACTAAGAAAGAAATAAAACATTGCCAGACAAAATATCGTTTTCATCATCGTGATCAAATGATTAATAAAACTCGCACTAGACCTGTCATCAACGTAGATGAAGACGCGCACATGTCAATTCATAAGTTGTTACAGCGTGCTATGCAATGTACAATTAGGAAAGAAAGCTTTCGATCTCCGAACGTTTAATTTACTAGTAGCTACTATTCACTTGTCCAACTTCAGTGCAACTCTAATCAAAACGTCGAATAGTAAGCAGTTAAAATGATAGAAACGTAAGTAAGAGTAGTAAAAAGGTTATCATTCGTCTTAAGAATACCCATTTTCAAAGACTGTATGAATTAACGTGTTCGAATTTGTTAGCTTCAACTAGATTGTAAAAAAGCATCGAATTGAAGTTTATAGTATTATTGACACCAATGGTTGTTGATTGTTGATTTCCTACTAATTTTAATATTTATTAAATTACGGTTGGCACTCAAGATAATTTTTATAATTATTATGTCGAATCCTAAATACTAATCGCTTTCAATGATATTATTTAAATCAGATAATTAATTTCGTAACTAAATTTCGTAACATAACTACATCTGCTAAGCTACATAGCTACATAGCTACATCTCTAAAAGTTTTGAATGTTCAGGTGTTGAATTAATTAACTATAATCTTTTAATTATATGTATTTATCGTACACCTAATTCCTACATTGATATTTTTTTCACCAGGTTGGAGGCGTTACTGGTGAAACTATATAAAAAACGTGGCAAAAGAATAGTTTTATGCGGTGATTTAAGTATTGACTTACACAAATCGACTCCCTATAGTACTAGATTATCGGCTTTGATAGGCTAATAATTTAAATAAAAATTTCACATCACGTCCCCAACCAGAAAAACATCGTGTATAGACCACTTTATTAGTAATATTTCAAAAGCCGTAGGTACACTACTTAGCTATTTCCGATCATGAGACGTGACAAACTTTACAAACAAAACTTAAGCTTAAAAAATCAATAAATCGTTTGAGGAAAAGAGCGATTAATGTGACACAAATATTAAGAAATTTCATGATTACATTTCTAAACTGACCTTTTCTAACGTTATGGAAACCAGTGATACTAATACAGCTTTCTTACTGCTGCATGACACCCTAAAAATGTTTTTTGATATGTGTTTTCCGAAAATAATTATTAATATTAATAATAAAAGAAATAAAGTTCACTGGATAACTCCTGGTATAAGGAAGTCATGTAGAGAAAAAAGGAAACTCTACCTGAAATACCACTACTGTAGATTGAAAGAGAGTAAAGAGGAAGCAGGACGTAAATATAAAAAATACTCTAGAATACTTAGAAACTGCATTTTAGATACACGGAGAAGAGGAAATATTTATAAAATTGTTATTTCTAAGAACAAATGCAAAGCTGCCTGGAACATAATCAATACCAGATTACAGAACGCAATGAGATTGAAAATTTTAAATTCAACAATAATTTTAATTATTTGATAGCCATATTGACATTGCAAAATTATTTAATTTTATTTAACGATTATTTCATTGACATTATTAATAATAATAACCAGACATTAAATTCACCAAATGATATGCCAATTAACATGAGCGGACCTTCTCTCTTTTTCTACCCTACTTTCTCAGAAGAAATACATAAGATTTTTCTCACCCTTAAAAACACGAATTCAGTAGGATACGATGAGATACCGACAAAAATATTAAAACTAATAGCTTCTTTCATATTGCCGGTGATCAGTCATATCATATATATTTCCCTTGGCCAGGGCATGCTCCCAGGTAAGCTAAAATATTCGTTAGTTAAACCAATTTATAAAAAAGGAGACAAATCGGATCCAAACAATTTCATGCCCACTGAATCCAATTATTGCAAAGGTAATGAAAAAGGCGGCACATATACGAATTAGTAAGTTTTGTAAGAAATTCAAATTAATAAAAGAGCAGCAACACGGTTTCAGAAAGAAAGGAAACACGACATCAGCAATCTATAAATTGGTAACAACAGTAATGGAATGTTTGGATAGTGGAACTCCAGTTGTTGCTCTCTATCTTGATATGTGCAAAGCATTTGATTTTGTATGTATTTTGTATGTTTGAGGTTATGGAAATATGGAATTGGATAGCTAGCTATTTAAAGGATAGACACCAATGTGTTCAAATAACAAAATCATGTATGTGTACACATATACTAAAACAGCTTTTAAATCTGAATACAAGATCAATAGGTCGGGAGTACCTCAGGGCACGCTGATGGGTCCTTTACTGTTTACACTGTACATTTAATTTAATGACTTGCCAAATGCAACTAAGCACGAATCAATACTGTTCGCGGATGACACTACTGTTCTCATCCGAGGAACGACTAAATATAATGACCTTAACGCAAAAGAGTATGAGGATAAAATTAATTTGACTTTAAATAAACTAATTAAATGGATGACATTAAATAATTTAAAAACTAACATTGGAAAATCGAAATATATGCAATTTGGTACATATCGGACGAATAAATTACTATTAAATATTTAATCGAATGATAATTTACATGGTGCAATCGACTAAGTTTCTAGGAATAAATATTGACGAAAACTGTAACTGGAAGAGCTATGTAAGATCCGTTTGTGAAAAATTAAGTAGGTTCTCGTTTGCATTAAGGCGCCTTAGAGAAGTATCTACTGTAGAAACTGTACTCCTAGCATACCATGCCCATGTACCATCGATACTGCAATATGGTATCATGATATGGGGAAATTGTACCAATATTGAGACGTTGTTCAGATGCCAAAAGAAATGTGTTAGATCTTTGTGCATACCTTTGCAGACCTTTATTCAAGAAATACTAAATTCTTACGCTGACTGGTCTCTACATTAAACAATTATGTAATTTTGTTAATGATAACATGGAACAATTTATTAAAAAGATAATTCCAAATTACACTTTCGTCAATAAATTAGAAATACCGAAATTCAAACTACCCTACCTACCCGATAAAAATGCCTTCGCAATGGCCGTCAAAATATTTAATGCTCTGCCTAATAATCTACGATTGTTGAATGGCACAACTTTCAAGAGAAAACTACATACGTACCTCACTGAAAAATGCTTTTACTCCGTACAAGAATATTTAAACAGTAATTATTGAGAGGCTGCTTTGCATTGGCTTGTTCTTGTGCTCTCTGTTATTATATAATTAAACAAATATTTACATGCTTAATTATAATAAGTAGATTTTGAAGGAAACTGTAATTTTTAAGAACCATGTACCATGTACCCAAAATTGAAGCAAATAAAAATATTTCATTTCATTTCGTAAAAATGTAAGTTAAACATAAATTGCACTGTTAACAAATGCTTGAACTGAAAATAAATGTATAAACACCAGCAATCAGTTTTAGCATGTTACATGTAAGTAAGTACATGCACCCAGGGTCCATACATGAGTGCACTTAGAAACGTGACGGAGAGTTGATTGGTTTTCTAACTATATACGGGTAAGTGTTGTTGCAAATAATTAAGTTTGAACACAAATTAGAATCAAGTTTTAACCGAAATCAAACATAAACATGCACGCTTCTTTACGCTCTGTAGTAAGCTTTAAGTTAGACCGAGCTCGACAAGTACTTTTAAATGTCAGAGGTACAAACCATCATCAAAAATTGCGTTGGTTCTCTTTCTACTGATATTGTACATTAACAAGTATTTCGAAATTATAAAAAAGATAGTCGTACTTTATAACAACTATGATGGTTAAAAATAATGTTCAAAGCAAACCAGTCACCATCACTTACTAACCAGCTTACAACTAAATTCGTCATTATTGCAAAACAACTCTATTACTATGCTAACAGAAACCATTATACTTTATTCTTAGATGCAGGATTGATTTAAGTACCCGCTGACCAAAAAACTTAAAAATAATTATTGAAATTACAAAGTTCACGTACTTACTTATGATAAGGCTTTTGAGCAAACTTAAGTCGCAAATGGCATTTTTATGAAATGTAGCAAACATACACATCCATTTGTCCTTTATTATATCAATTTTACTTTTTTGTTGAAACACAGAACAAATATATTTTGAACATACATTGTTTGAAACTAAAGTTTTATTTAACTTACCAAGTAAAGTTATTGCAACAGTTATTGGCTTTGGCACTTAAACTTAAATCTTTTCAGTGTGATAAAAATATAATTTTAAAACTAAATAAATAAAGATGGTATGAACTACGGCAATTGATATATTTTATGGTTAATTGTATCCTCTTTGCTATCAATGACTTCATTCAATTATCATATTACTCCACCGAATGATAAATATTTTAGTCAGCGTTTTTGGCATTATTTTTATTAGATACTGACCTCATTAATACTAATTGATCTTTTGACGGTCTCGAAATAGTAGTTTTAAGTTTACATTTATCTCGTTAAATTATAACGGATTATGGAATTGACTAACCTACAAATGTTTAGGTTGTGATAACACCCCTCAAAACTCCATAAAATATTCTCATAGCCTGATATTAATACTTCTAATTCTAATTTTACGGCTATATGCTAACATTCTAACATAAAGTTTGTCATAATATAATATAGCAACAAAATTAATAATAATGAAATAAGCACACACTTAACTTTGGGTAAATACAATATAAAATAAACTAAGGTATTGACACTCGAACACATAAAATTTGTACTTATGTTACATTTGCAAACTTAGGTAATAAAAATTATATCAATAAAAATACATACTTCTATGTTTTGTACTATATTATGGATTTGTACTGATCAGTCTTCTTAGTTCTATAGTTGTACTGTTACAAAGGTAGATTTAAATTGAGGTAGATTTATTTCTTTTTAAATAGTTCTATAGCACTGATCGTTATAAGTTCTTAAGCTTTTACGGTGTAATATGTGGTATCCATTTGAATTGACATTCAAAGTAAAACGAACGATTTTAACGAATAAGCTAACGCCATAACTTGTCAGGTTGAACAGGGTTATGGTATTTCTAAAGATGGAATTATGACTGCTGCGGGCTCCCCTGCTGGCTCTCCTGGGAACTGTCCGAGCTCTTCGACTGTGGATCATCCTTCTTCTCTATCTGGAAATTTAAAATAATAGTCGCTTTTATCAACACTTTACGCAAAATAAATGAGTAGATTTTTAAATATAAATATAATACTGTTTGATTATTCACGTTAGAGTTACATTAAATCAAACAATAAATTATAACAAACTTTAATTCTAACTAAGTAACAAAACAGTTCTGGAAATAGCACTTAAAGAGATATGACTTTCTCCTGGTGCGAATCGATCCCCAGACATTTCGTAACCCATATAGAAATATAGGAAAAAAACTAGTTCTTACGTGTTTTAAAAGCAAAGGACGATGCATACATGTCAGTCATACTTTAGGAAACGCTCTATTGTGCACTTTTAAACCCCTTCTTAGCCTCAACGAAACCCTCGGGCAGAAATTTTGTACTATGTTGTAAGTGAAGCCACCAGTACACAGCCGCACTTTACAACACACCGTTAATCCCCACGACTCGGTTAATCCTAGCCAAGGACTTATCTTTCAGGGGTGCCCTCATGTTCTCCACTCATGTACCCAGACTAGAATGCCGTGGATTGTCAAGTAAAGCATGGGGACCAACTTCCGAGACGTCGTTCCAGTTCGGTTGTTCGGTCATTATATACTTGCGCATCTAGATAGATAGATAGATAAAGAGATACCACACTTGATTGCACACACACACATAGAAAACAAATAACAAAAATGTTAATACAGAGATGGACAAAGACGGTCTTATCGCATAAAACATCTACCGAGATTGTCTCCAATGAAACTGGCATATGCACAGCTGTCATTTATTTTGTTACTTCACTCAACGTAGCATTTCGCCTAATGAAAAGCAGCCATCACAGCCCATAAACGCTTGCAACGCCATGTTGACGAACCTGAGGCTTACTGAAACTTCAAGCAAAAACTAACTTATGCATCTATGCCTAGTAATTTCAGAATATACAGTCCTGATCAAACTGGAACTCACCAATGCAGCTGCTTGGCGGCAGAAGTACGTATTAAATTTACAGACAAAATCAACACGCATTTAGAAAACAAAAAGTTTGTGATGGCAATTTTTTATGATTTTAAGAAAGCTTTTGATACCTTAGAAACCGATACACTTTTGAATGGACTGGCTGAATGTGGCATAGGACAGCCGCTGAACGCATGGTTCCGCGACTATCTTCAAAGATCAGTGATACGCTTAGTGAGACTAATAATATCACTTGCGGATTTCCGCAGGGCTCAGGATGTGGGCCTGTCTGCTACCTGTTGCACGTTAACGGCTTGTGTGGAGTGCTGAAGTACTGCTCAGCGCACATGTACGCCGATGACTTGTGCACACTTCACACTGGTACTAATCTCGCAGAGATATGACGCTTAGTTCAACTCGATGTTGACGCAATAGTTAAATGGTCTCGTGATAATGGCATCGTCTTAAATTCCGAAAAAAAAAACAAACTATTAATTATTCACTCACCATATTTAATTCCTACTGATACTTGTCCCAAAATGTACGCCCATAGCTTTTCATGTTTTCATAAAAATAACATTAATTGTCATTGCAGTCCTATAGAGTAAGTGAAATGTGTATCTTACCTAGGTGTTAAAGTAGATACAAACTTCTCGTGGACATGTGGATTATATATGTGATAAAATAAGAGTACTATTAAATATGTTCTATCACTTAAGTGTTAAAGTTCCTATTAGTATATGAACATTAGTTTAGTTAATTTTGGGTTATGCCTTGGACAGTTATGGTTTTACTTTTAAAACATATATAAGTAAAATAGAAGCATTACAAATTAGATTCCTAAAACTACAAGTGAATAAAAAAACAAAAGCAAAATGTAAAGGTGATTATACACAGTTATTTAAAATTTGTAAAGTACTCCCAGTTAGCTTAAAACTTATCTTCTGGCTATTAACAACCACAGCAGTTTTGTTTTTGAAAACTTAAGAAATATCTTACAAATGTTCATGTCCCAAATACTTAATGTTAGATACTATATTTTTGTTTTGTAAATAGAGACTCATTTGATTCCACAGGCAAACTTGTTATGTGGGACTATGGGAAATGTAAGATTTTGTGTATGATTAATAAAGAAATAAATAAAATTAAAATAAAATTGTTTATAAACCCGTCGGACTCTGGACAGAGTCCCACTAGCAGGCATTTCAATCAAGTTCTGTCGTACAAACTAAATCGTTCGTCAAAGAAATTTTAATGGGCTTAAGGAAAACTGATTGGTAAAGGTATCGTACCCTTTTATACTCAGCTTTTAACCACCAACCTCATCTCATCAGCAGCTCATTTTATGTCGCCTGGGGCACGAGCTGTCCCTATAGATAGATGGATAGGGAGAACAGGTCATAAACCACCACGATTTTGTTAACGACTGCTGATGCAACCGGGACCGACGGCTTTACGTGCCTTCCGAAGCACGGTTCGCCCGAACATTTTGCGTTAATCCCTGTTAAAATTTATTTGATAACAATGGAACACGATAGTTTATAAGTGTATACACCGTTCATGAAAAGAGGTTATACCTTCACAGGGCAGTCCGCAATGAGGTGGTCTTCGCTCTTGCAGTTGTGACATCTCTTTGGTTGCGGTCCAATACTGCACTTGGCGGCTATGTGGTTCGCAAACTCCCCGCAGTTGTAGCAACTGGAAATCATAAAGAAGATATTGCCTTACCGAATTATGTTTATTTATAGTACTGAGACCTAAAGCCTTACAGGTGGTGCTTACACTTGAACATTTACCGATACTCAAAGACACGATTCACAGATATGAAAAGTTCGTCTGATTATGAAATTTATATTGAATTATTTAAAGGACAGACATAAATTTTTAATAAATTTGGCATTGGTATTTTTTCACAATTACTTTATTGGGATATTGCTCTCTAGAGCTTTAGCTTTTTACAAATTACAGAATGAACTTTATAAAAACTTTAATTATTAGATAAGACAAGATATTAATTAAAATAATATAATTGAAAAATGTTTTGATTATTTTCAAATTAAAATGTTTTGCTATAGGATTGGGGTCAAATATAGGCATAACATTTTATAAGAAGAAGACAATATGATAGACGTATGTGTCATTAGAGATTGCAAAGTGTTGAGTGTGTAGTTATGACTGTTGTGGTATCCATGTGAATCACAGCAGCTATGGTGTCAGGTGATTCATTACACATGACAAGAAAACCGTGTTTATTTTTAATAAATTAGTTTTTGTTTTACTTCTATTTTATGGCTTAAGGTGGGTATCCATTATGATCGCTCACCTACTGCTCCAGCAACTGCTCGTAGTCATGAATATGTTTGAAAACATGGAACGTGCAACGTTTGTGAATATATCTATTACCAGGTGCAGTTGCAGGAGCGCGGAGTGCGAGATGTTCCCGAACATTGTGGATAACAACCTCTGTATTCGTTTGGGATGGTGAAATACCATATTTAAGTGGTGTTAAAAGACTAGACAAAGATTACTTGTGAATTTGAAATTAAGACCGAAGAAGAATATGTTGTGTCTTGAAGATTCTACACAAACAGATTGTTGGGATCCAAAAATAAATTTAAATTATTTCCAATTCCTAATTTAAAAAGAAATAGTATAACATCTATTTGAAAACATTATATTTCAGAAGTTTAACAGTTTAATATCTAAGGAGAGAGAGAGGAGGTAATGATGTTCGGAACTGTATGTTTCCATCGTTGGTAGATTTTCTTCTAATAGAAGTATGTGACTAGAACTAATGGAATTATGTATACATGATGATGATGTTAAAATACAATTAACATAAACGCCAACGTAGAAACTTTGAGTTAATTATATTCCGCAATTTACTACTACCACTCATTACGTAAAATATCTACCTACCTACTTAGAACTTACTCTTGAGTCTTATGAATAATATTGTCTTGAGGTAGATCTAAAAAATATCACTTTATCGCAAAACGATGCAAAAATTACAATGTGATAGGTTTATTTTGTAATTGATTTGAACTATGTACTAATATGGTTTGTACATATTTAATAAAGAGCGGATAACAATGCGTAGTGTTGAAAACCGGTAGAGTGAAACTTAACATAATTTTGAAAAAGGAAGCATTTTTATATTTTTATTAAATTGTATATTGAAAAAGTGGTTTAGCTCAGCCAGAAATGGAAATGTCGAATATACGAAAAAAATTCATTAATTACTCTGAGGCATTGGCCGATACTGATCAAATGTCTTTCTTTCTCCACTTTATCGAGTTATACCCAGTAAATGTGAAACATTTCATCGATTATTATTTTTCTCTGCGAATTACTTCAATCCACCAGATTCAAGCGGAAATGGAGTCCAGGCGCAACAACAACTAGTACAGAGTGAAATTGACGTAGCATCAGTCTCCATCATCATTGGGGGGGAGGGGGGGGGGGGGGGGATGTACAGGTGCGAAAAATTCTTTAATGTATTACCGTATCTTTCTGAAGCGTTTCTTGGAGAGCGGGCGCCGATGCGAGCCCTGGCAGTCAACGGCTGAGGGCCCCGACACGCGGGTCGCCTCCAGCCCCTTGTCAGACTCCTTGCACTCGAACTCCACCTCCTCCTCATCGCCCAATGATCGGAATCCCGGCATCTGGATCACGCTCTGTAAGCAATCAATGAAAATCGTTAACTCTTTCCTTGTTCTGAATCACATGTCATGTTTTTTTCTCTTTGGTGGTAGGAAGCTGCCTGGAAACCGATTAGATGGTGACACCCTTATTTGAATATTTATGCTATAAAGCAGAATTGTTTTGTTTAAATTTAAAGGATACCCACATCCATTATAGTACAAAAAGGCATAATGAAAATTTGAAGGCTTTGAGCACAAGCGTCCATGGCCTGGTGATAAATAAAAACAGAAACTGACTGTTTCGTGTGAGAATTAGGTGGAAAAATTATGTTTGTTTCTGTGGTCTGAAATCACGTGTACTTCATGGTTGATTTTAAAAATTAAAACAAACTGCTTAGTGTTTGGACTCTACCCAGAAGCCACCAAAAAGACGGTGGACATTCTTATGCTACAAGAAGGTTTTTAGAGTACTACACCGGTACATCCAGTGGAATTATAGTTAAAAGTTCATGCTACAGGGAAGACTTCATGACATCCATTATCTGTGGTGGCTGTTTTCCATGAGGGCAGGCCCAATATATAAAAAAAGAAAATGACTGGCTCCTTGTGACTATTTGTAAAAAAAACATAGGATTTACTATATTCTTTCATCGCTTGCTTGTAATGAGATCTAATACAATAAGTTAAGTAAAGTCTAACGCTGTACTTACATTTCAAATAAAACAATCCTTAAATCTTAGAATAAACAAGAATTTTATGCCTCGAAGATCGAATCAAAGATGAGTCACGATTAATAGTTACAAAATGAATGTAGAATAGTTAATGATTCCAACTGGATTTCAGTGGATCGTGAGCTGGTAGTTTAAATGCCACGTTCGTTATGTTGGTACTAAAAATGTTTTGTAATTTACTCAGTCATGTTAGTTTTAGGTTTTTTTATACGACGCAATGCGTATATAATTACCTACTAAATTTCTGTATTGGAAACAACAAAATAGCACTACTGCTATTTTTCTACAATTCTACAATCGCTTTTAAAAGTTATTCATTAAATAAATAAATATAACTAATGCTGTATGTACTTATACCGTTTATTATATTTTTAATAGAATTGTACTTTAGCTTCGTTTATATGCGCACTTTATGTACCTTAGTTGAATAAAGTTCATTCTCATTCCATTTTGTATCGCTTTATTAAATTTACTCATGAAAATAGATAAATGCATAACTAAAAAAAGTCTTATAAGGACTTTGTCGTCACAAACACGTTGTAATAACAAAACACATTCACATTTTAACTAACAAAGAAACGAAATAACGGATTATTCTTTAGAAAAAATTGGTGATCGATTACAAACTAACGTTACAGTCTTGACCTAATATAAATTTTATTGCTCACGTCATGTCACTGCAACCGAGCGAAGTACAAGCCTGGTGGCGTAAATGTATGGAAAAAACATCCGGCCTTGATAAGCCGAACAAACAAATAAGCGCTCTATCGGGTCAACCGCTAGATACCGAACAGTTTTGTGAATGATTTTACTTTTCTACTAGCTCGATAACATCCCACGTAGAATATTGACAATTTGAATTCGTCAATCGTAAGAGCACTACAATTCCAGTTGGTAGTAAAACTTTATATAAAAACTCGTCATAAAGACCTATGACAATACAAAGACTAATGCGTAATAACGAAGAATTTATTAGTTGTCTAGTTATGTACACCATTAAGTGATACGCAATATTCGTCACTGGTTGAATTATAAAAAAAAAACACGCACATACACAAAGGCCCAAAATTGATAGGCCCTTTAAAAACCGGATGTTAAAGAACGAACTTTATACGTTATCAGAACATCTTACCAATTATAGGGTGGAACTTACATTAAAAATTCAACACATTTAGCTTCATTCTAAGCAATTATGCTAATAATAATAATTCATAAACAGGTGTTTGAATTGTGTCATCTTTAAAACAAAACTTTTGTGTTTTTATTTTTCATTGAAGAGCTGTACTTGTTGCATCATACTAATTAAAATTGTAACCGTCTCTTGTTTTTAATGCATTAAGTGCAAAAATATGATATTTATTTTGATGATGAAAATGTATGCCCAGTGTCACCATCGACACCATAGTTAGTGGTAATCCAAAAGCAAAGATAGGTGAGACGGTTGCTAGAGTAAGACTGTTACCTAAAATTGCTTAGGGGTTACCTAAAACTTTGTGGATATTGATAAAAACTCTTCTTAATTTTCTCAATAATATTCTAATCACTTAAAAAAATATGTCTGTTTTCTTTGGTGTCTACACAAAGCGTACAAAATTGTCATCACGTTTTCGCATATTTTCTATAAACCTCAGCTATCTCGGACACCATAATAGCAGTGTTTGATTCTCACGGTGACGTGTACTAGACGTTGACTAGCGATCATTTAATTGCATAACATTAATAAGGCAGTGAAAAGCTTCACGTGCTTGATGAGTTCCGAAGAATGCGGTTAAGGCAGTCGTAAAATCTTCACCGGTGCAACAGCCATTCAAATTCCTCTATTTAAATATGCAAAGTAATTCTCAATATTTGAGTGACAGATAAGTTTTACTGCAGGTATTGCTAACAATGATATAAGCCGAAAGTTTCCTAGTTATAGCCCTGTAATTGATTTAGAATGTTGGATATTACATTTAGGGGAATTGAAAAAGAGATCGTATCCGGTATTTTATAAATACAAAATCTCTTGCTTTATGTAATACAAATTTTTTTTTTATCACGCCTGAACAAGTAATTACGAAAATAGGTAAGTTTTATGAATATTACTCTCATACAATAACAGAATTAAGACTAATTATTTTATTCTGAGGAGCTCGATGGCGCAGTGGTTAACGCGCCCGGTCTGCGATTGCTAAAATTAGGTCATCGGATGGATGACCAAAAATGTATCACCTCGAGCTCCTCCATGCTTCGGACGGCACGTAAAGCCGTTGGTCCTGGCTGCATTAGTCGTTAACAACCACCAATCCGCACTGAGCCCGCGTGGTGGTTTATGGCTTGTTCTCTCTATCCATCCATAGGGAAGGATAATATCAATCCAAGTTTAAAGCTGTTCAATTCGTTTGTTTTAAGATCATGTAAACCAAATGAATCAATAAAGATTTATGATTATGATTGTTTCGACGTGATCATGTACCAGGATCCAAACCTTCACTTTTGTAAGAAGAAGAAGAAATAGATGAAAACTTTAGAGTATGATAGGGTGGGTTTCTTTGATACCCTCCAACCTTATTCAGCCGGTAAACAGAATTTTCCTCAACAGCTACGAGCTGCATATGCAATGGATTTATGTAGAAAGGTGGTATTTATATTATTCTCATATAAATACCACCCTTATTCTCGTAGGCTTATAATGATGAGCTAAGGTCAAAAATACTTAGCATATTAACTTAGGCCATTTGTAAGTTATGCCACAGAGTCTAGTCGTCTGCGCTTACCATCATGCAAAGCCCATATGTCAACTCAGTCAATAATAAAGTCGAAGTCGAAGTTAAAGTTTCAAGTTTTATTAAACTTGAAGTGCTTTTGAATCGTTAATTTTTACCTACTACCCATTAAGGACGTCTTTTAGATGTAAAAAGGATGGGTGGGATAATCTGCACGACTTTTATAAAAAGTAACGACATTTAATTTTTTGTACAAAAAGTAAGTATTTAAATGTTGACGTGTTACCTGATGTACGAAGACGTCCTGCCCCCCATCATCTGGGGTTATAAAGCCCCAGCCCTTGGCAACGTTGAACCACTTGCAGCGACCGCGCCGAGTCACCCCGATCACGCCGCTTGCGCTGGCTGCGCCTGCGACACATAAATTTAATAATAAATACTTTAATTGCACACAAGGAAACTTGACATAGAAACAGAGAGATAAAGTACAAAATATTACTGCTAACAATCACTAGTATAAAAATCACTCAACATCTCATTTATAATGTCTGGTTGCTTAGCATCTAAGACCCAGTAGCCAATACCACAAGATTATGTGATCTTCATGGTATAATTAATCGTGTCTTATGGCATTCACTCAAGTGCACAGTGCATTCTGCTGTGTGGAACATTGAAATGTCGTTGTAAGAATGTAAGAATACTCGCGGAAGGTCTACTGAAATCCATGCTTTTTAAACATACAAAACACTATGTTGTTTATATGATGACGTACTTAAATAAGATGGCGGTAGCAGGAGGATTTTAGAGAGCTCTATCATCTATCTATATTAATCAAATCAATATATTATTTTTAATTATTTATTTTCGTTACAATTGATGTACGATACCGTAACACGAGAGCATATTAAAAACTTCAACATGTAAAACGGAATATACTGGTTGCGTTTGATTGCATTAAGTGGGTCGTCCCCTTCCAAATGCATGCATAGATATTTACCGTTCGGAAATCTATTAGCAATAAATAAGGGCCCACGATCGCTGGACTAAGAAAGGGTATACTATTATAAAGGGTACACCTTATCGGGCTGCTCCACAAAAAATAACGTGGGAACCAAACCGAAGAATAGATTCCTCTTTTTATATGTCACTATAGCTATTAACCTCAAAGACTTATTTAAGCATATTAAATTTCAATATAAATCACGACATCTGTTAATTTCTACTATGTTTATAATATTAAGTAGTTGAATGTTTGTGGCTTTATCGATGTTTTTATGTGACTAATGATGACGTCACTACCTCGTAAAACACGAAAGAATAGGTAACAGTTCGGATATAAAAGGGCGCGATGACTAAGTAAAGCAGCGGAACTAAAAATATTTTTTCTTGGAATTGGGTAGTTGACAACAACAACAACTAATTCCAGAACAATAAACGTATAAATGAAATCACGTAACAGTTCTTTATAACATTGATCAATTTTGTTATTTGACCTAAGCATGAATTTCTGTAAAAAGTTATTAATAAAAACTCAATTGACGGAAAGAAATAGTGACGTCATAGTTTGCTAATCCCATACAATTTCTATTAAAAATAATCGTTTTGACAGTTGTTAAAAAGTTTCTATATTGACTAACCAGTCAACTACCCAATTGATTATTTATAGGTACAGCTTAGTCATGTGAAGTTCAGAGAACTATCGATTCATTTCCTTATAACTATTTTTGAATAAAATACTTCTTCTAATACTTCATTGTAAAAAGTCAACATATTCGGTGCTTTTAAATTTTTTATGTGTCGGTTACAAAATAAGTTTCATGTCGGTCAGTTCAGGTAACAAAATTGCTTGAAAACGATTACAAATAAAAGTAGTTGAATATTTAGTTAACGCACCTTTGTCTTAGAAAACATACAACATGCAATAAAAGTAAACTAAACAGAAGTTACGCAGCTATTTGAAGATTAAAATAAATAATGGTCGCAGGTACATACATCAGTCATCTACAACGAAATTCAGTAATTTGTTTGTTATTCGACTTAACGTACTAAAACGAGAAAGGTTGAGAAATAATAAATAACATTTTCAAAATAAGGACGAAAACTTGGTAACAAACACAAGTTTGTAATATACACAGTACCGATAGTGTACAAACAACTTCAAAGCTAGCTCGGTGTGAATGTAAAAAATTTACATATTTGTGTTTAGAGGATCTTTACTCTAAACGCATAAATACTAGCAAAGTTTAAGCACGGTCATAAACACGATCCTTACAATGAGCCTCCGTGAGCGTTCGCTAATACGATATACATTTCCATGCGGTATGTAGAGATAGCAAATTATTTCTGGCGGTAAGAGCTTACGCACGTGGAGCGGAGGCAAGAATGCATGGTATTTGGGTTGCGTGGTTGCTTGCGTTTCTGGTACCTTTTCATTCATCGTAGCATGCACCCAGCGACCTCGCCGCGCGACTCGCCGACAACTCTCTATTTATTATTACCTTCTAGTACTTTCAGTTCGTGATGTGTTCAAGTTGTGGTATTTTTTTAGCGTTTTGCAGCTTTAACTACAATGAAATTAACTTCAACATATTTTTTTAAAGGATTTTATTTGATAATGTTTTGTTTTAGGGAGGCGTATTGTAAGTAAAATTACTAATGAATTGTAATTGAATTGAAAAAAAAACAATGTTGAATATTAAAATTGTTTTATAGTCTCCAAAAAGATCAGTAATTACAATATTGTTATATTATGTTACCCTTTGTCTACATGTTTAGTGAGAAGAGTTAGATACAGTTTGTCCTGGTCCTGGCACGATTTCTCTATACTTTTTTTTTTAATAATTATCCACAAGGCTTTACACACAAATACAAGAAATTATGGTTGTTATAGAATACTTTTTGACATTCCTAAGAATACCGTGTAACTTATCTTTATTATGTACACACAGTCACTGTGTTATCTAAATGCTTAAGATGTGAGTGTCTAAGTGAAAACTAACACTTATTTGTTGGAGATATTTCTATTACAGTAAAATCAAGATTATGAATAAAAGTAAACCATTTCTACATTGTATGGCAGCTATAGCTCAAAGTAAATATGCCGCCTTTTGTACTATTACTATAGTATACTATACTATAGTATTTTGTACCATTTCAAACATTCAAACATTTGAAAAATCTTTTATAAATACCCAATTAAAATCAAGTCCACGTGATTTACTTATTCGTAACAAACGTGCATGCTAAGAAAATCCGAAGGTACATAACCAACCAGAAAGGAGCAAGAAATATGGCCCTTTAACCCTAAATAATGAAGTGGCGCTTATTAATATAATGTGGTAGCGGCAAGGCATCGCATAGGAGCGTGTATCTGTTTCGCCGTTGTGTTTACTCAGCATGGCGCGCGCCGCCCGCCCGCGCTCCGGCGCGGCGGAATTTCATGCAACTAAACATTCATATGCACGCATAACTTTTCGTTGCATTCCGCTTAGAGCGTGCCCTGAAAATTGATTAAACAGGGTTATTTGTGAAACATTAATAACCTCTTTGCCGCGTAGTGTACAAACCACAGAGTAAATATACCCGTGGTACAAACCATCGAGAACCAGTCTTGCTTTATGGCTATTGGAAATTCACAAAAAAAAATCTACTTTTTTTACTTGCTTGATAACTGAAAATGAAATGAAAATACACTTTATTGTACACCATACAAAAAGACATTAAGAGGACACTACAAAAAGAAATACAAAAGGCGGCCTTATCACTTATAAGCAATTTCTTACAGGCTACCATGTGTATTTCTTACTTATTTTTGTCCAATTCAGACAAAAATAAGTAAGAAATAGGCGGTTAATGGTATTTTGAGTAATATATGTTAACATTTATTTACACACAGTATAAATATAGGTACTTATGAATCATACATACAATGCATATATATACCTACATACAAATATATAAATTATAAGATATACATACATATAACCTAAAAAAACATATACCAAACATAAATGTAAAAAAAAAATACTCATAAAATTTTATTATAAAACTAATGTGAGTCAGGATGGTGTGTGTGTAGTAAACGTGGTTAGAGGCTATATTTTTTTAGAAATAACCCTGACTGTATGTATATATACTGACCCACATGGATTTTACTTTATTTATTGCATCGAAATAAAAGCAGATCTTATATAGATTCACTATACGCAATTAATTTGATAATGTTGAAGGAATTTTTCACGATCCTGTTCGTATAACAATGGGATTAGCGTCAAAGCGGAATCAACATCAAGTAAAAGGTTTTGTTTTCGAAAAATATATTCTAATCTTTCGTACTAATCCGGAAAAAGTTAACAGGATGTGTCGTCCAAATTACCAACCGAGAGTCAGACACCAATCGTGACATTTCTTGTTTATTGTTAGTTCCAACAGCGATTATACTATTTTAGAACTTAAGTTATATAAAGCTCGTGTTATTTTAAAAGCAGGAAGGGGAAATTCTACGCATATTTTAGTAGGGCATTTGAACTGCTTATGCACTTAAAGGTTATTATGAATTAGATGTTGGTTGATTCTAATTTTGACAAATCACTTTTTGAAATGAAACAACTTTTACGGATCTACTCGCGTTCCCGTAAAAGTTGTTTCATTTCAATGTGTAGTGTTCGCGTAAACATTAGAAAACAATAAATCACTTTCTGTTTGTATTCTAGTATAAATTATTTGGATTTTGGTTCTTCGATACTTCATGATTTCTCTGAATATTGTAATGTTTTTCGCATTTCGCATATACGCAAAGTATTGAAATTTCAACTTCAATACTTTTGTATCGATGTATGATTGCTACCACAATAGTAGTAAAATCATTTTTTTTGTGTTTACAGAGTAAAAAAACTTATTTTTTTATTAGGTACTTATCGTAGTTTTGGGTTCGTAAACCCGTTTAAAAAAAAGGAACTCTTATAAGATCACTCACGTGTCTCTCTGTCTGTCACAGAAAATTTTTTTCGTAAACTACTATGATGGATAGTCTTGGATTTCAGTAAAGAGATAGTTTGGTGACCCAAATACGAACGTAAAGTTGTGAATAGGTTTTTTAAGGGAATAAATTTAAGGAACAAAATGTGCAATTTTTGACAGTCGTGTGGTATTGAATTCTTATTTTGCAAAAGTTTCATATTATTTTTTTAAAACGTATCAATAAATTATGCAATTCTGCTTTGCCTGCAGAATAAATAAAAATGAAAATTTGCTAATTCAAGAAATGAAGAGCCTTACTCTATATTTACAGGAAAACAATGGTGGTAATCATAAAAAGTAACTTTATTTTTCCCTATGGATCTAGGTTCATTTTTCCCTTTGGACCTTAGGTTCATTTATCCATATAAGCCGAGTTCCTATGTAGTAAAAAACACTAGGATATAATTACAACACTCGTTTGGATTATGAGCACCTGCTAGGTATATTGAACTAATTAGTAAATAGAACTAATTAATTTCTACATAACATATTTTGGTTCTTTCACTTACATTTGCTGATCCATTAACTGATGATGTACACACGCCTGCAGATCAACGTATTCAAAACTGACAATTTTCTTCAATACATTGTCAACCATATATATAAGCATTAAGTTCAAAGTCTATTGAGGAAATTTGACAGTTTGTGCTAGGTTGGTGTGCAGGCGTCTGTACATTATCAAACATTATTCTTAAACACCTGCGTATTTATTTTGCTGTTGCGTGTGATAAGTAATTATAACTTCCTAATTAATTAAACGTAACATCATTTTTTTAAATTATTTGAAAAAAAGTGTTGAAAGACATCCGAAGTATTAATAATAGTTTAGGGGGCGTTAGTGAAAACGGGCTTACATACTTTTAAACATAAAATACAAAATGGCGTGCAGTTTTTTATTATAAAACATTTATTAATGCGCTTATATTACCATAAAAATAGTCATGTAAACCCATCCCGAAAGCTAATGCTTTTTAATAGATGGGTGTGGATTGAACCACGATTTCTCGTAATCAACCCGAGCATCTATATGCTCGGATAGATGCTCTCTAATTAGAGAATTACTAGAGTCTAGTAGTACTCGTAGTACAGTCACGAGAATTAACATGGTTTGACTAGTTTTGACTAGTTTTAACTCTTATTCCATTGTATTAAAAGCTAGGATGTTTACGTGTTGATGCCCGTGACTGTACACTATACCGGACTTCCTATTAAGGTATTGGTGTTTCAATTTTTCTGTTAATGGAACAGACATCCGAGAACCAACCAGAGTAGTTAACAAGTAATTTTCGTGTCTGTATTAGAACAGACATGTGAGATAGCGAAAAGTCTATTCATTTTCACACTTTCATTGTCATGTTTTAAACTGGATTTGTTATATAATGTTATAATCGTGTACGTTATTGATTTATCGGAAACTCGCAACAAAAATAATGTATAAAATAATTATAAAGAAAGCATGTTTACATGTTGTTTGTCCTTTCATTAATAGTGCAACAATAATAGATTAAAACAAGCTGATTTCGCAAATCATAACTTAATTAATCAATTTAGATCGTAATTGCTTGCCAGATTTCCTATTCTAGATATCTAGCCGTAGACTTAAAAATGTATGGTGTGGTCTCATTCAAAGGATATTTGTAGCCAAAACCATGATGTTATAATAAGTTTTTAGAATGTCATTAAAACTACTGAAACGTAAAAGCGAAAAAGCCTAAAAAATTATAACACAGCTTATTAATAAAAATAGCTTACATTTTAAGGCGGAGACAAAAAATCGTTCAAGTATTTAATTCGTGTGAACTATTTACAGAACATCTTGGCCATTACTATCGCTAACATATTAAGCGTAACACGTGTTTGTCGTGACGGAAACCCATTCACCGACAACACGATACAAATGACATATTACAATAATCCAAAGAAAAAAGCTTAAACTACCTTTTTCCTTTTTAACCTACTTACGACAAGTTTGTATTAATGCAATTCATAATGCAACTCGTGTGAAAAAAAATTCTGTACTCGTAATCTTATTATGAAAGAAAATTATTTTATATTTAAAATCTTAAAATCTTTAAAAAAATTAAGCTCTGTTAAAGCTCTGTCATAAACATTGTTGTTCTTTTCCAAAAAGCATTGTTAGTGTAGTATAAAAAATGTCAAAATGTATTGTTAGTGAATATATTTTTTTACTACTTGTTGCCCGCGACTTCGAAAAAAAAAAGTATCCTGTATGCTGGTCTTGGTTATGGTCTATATATGAGGAAAGTTTCGATAAAATCCATTTAGTAGTTTTTACGTGAAAGAGTTACAAACATCCATCCATACTTGCAAACTTTCGCGTTTATAATATTAGTAGAATTTATTTGGAACAGCAAACAATTAGAAAATGTGTCCTAAAAATAAAGAAGCTTACTAATTTTGTAACAAACAACGTTACTTAAAAATAATAAATAATAAATTAGTACTAGTAGGTAACTGTTTTATAAATAACACACATATTAATTATGTGACCCTCTATGCTTTTCTAGTTATTCTAAGTGCAACTTTACCAAATGTCACTTGCTCACGTATTTTCCTAGAATCTCAAAAACTCCCATCATCGATTTGTCGTGATGTATACAGAGAATATCAACATGGCATCCACCGTGTGAAGACGACAAAAAAGTAGGATTACATTGGGCCTAGTATTCCCGTTCTGTGAGGTCGTTGACACGCAACGTGCTGTACAAAATGTGGAAGAAACCTCCAACTTTTAATAATATTATCAAACAACCGTTGACAATGAAGATTGTTACAAAAATTATATTACTGTCAAATAAATATATTCTAATAAATAATATATATTAGCAATAATTAAAATATAACGCTAAAGTGTTATTCAACTCTAAAAGTCATTCATTCACAAACCGACGACAGTATTTACATTTTAGTAAACAAAACACACATATCCGTAATGGTCGTGGGACGCATGACCAGCAAGTAAATAAAATGACCTAAAACGTTCTGCCATTCACTAGTTCGGCTGTTATCAATCGTCGGTATGGAATTTGAACGTGAATCATCGACAAGTGGCGCTTTTGGCTGGGGATTCGAAGCTAGGAGGGAAAGAGATGGATGCATGTACCACCATTCAAATTTAATTGACTGGTTACGAACTCGGACCCTGCCGTAGGGACGTAACGTTACTTAACATCGACTTTCTAAACATTCCAAATAGTTCCTCTTGGAATCACGTGTACTAGCAAATATTTAGGTCTTTAATGTCCGCCGTCGTAGAAATGCTTCCAGTATGTTTAAATTCGTAGTTGTGTATCTAATTTCATTTAGTGCACACTGGACGTAACGGCATTAATAGATAAAAAAAAACTTTTATAACAACGTGAAACGTAAACAAAATTCCGTAATCAGGTTATAGATATCGATACTCCACGCAGTCGTCACTAGAGCATCGGTATGCCGATGACAAAAACACGTAGTGCGGGAATAGTGGGGAACGAAGATTAAGGTCCTTCTAAAATGCAGTCGGCCTACCTAAGCACACACAAGTGTTTCTCTCTAACACAGACAAGCTTGCGCTGCGTATTGTGAACCCTGCCGCCATGCTCTTAAAGTATTCAATTGCAGCGCGCTTTCAATGCACGCAATGGCCCGCACGCGAGTTTTAAAACGGAATCGTAGGCATAGTAAACAATTGCTGCTGCGATGCGTACAACTTGTCAGATAACCTTACATCATTCAATAAAGTTACCTATTTATTGAGATAAGCGTTATAACTATAATAAATAAAGTGTAAAAATAACTTATTGTCACTATACGAAAAAACGAAGAAATAATAATGGAGCTACTAGCTACTACTAGTTTGATAGTAAATGCTACGTCATTTCATAGATGTTTACAGTTAAATGTAAATAAATCTTGATGATTTGTAACATTAGATAGAATGGGAGTGGGAGTACTTCGCTCGTCACATTCATAAATAATGTATGTTGTTGTTGATCAACACCACTAGTAAACAATGTACTCATTTGCGACACCAGAGAAACGCGACACTATTAACCTCAATTCTAATAATTTCATTTCATGTAAAAAACGACTTCCTTCGGCGGCCTTCCCATACACTGCTTCAGTTCGATAAGGGCCATCGTAAAGTTTTAACGTCTTTAATAAGAACGCACCCTTACCACGTGTGTCAATAAATACGACAAATACAAGCCAGGTAACACTAAACACAAACATTCAACCCAATTGCAGTAAGAATTTTAAATCTTGAGTGAGTTTATACTTACTCGAAGAGGGAACTGCGTTTCCGCCTTCCCTCCCGCTCATCGTAAGTAACTAAAAAAGTAACTGGCACCACAAATATCACCTCTCCGGAACATTCATCCTTCACTAGAGTACAGGACACTATAACAACTTAATTTTCATACACAGTAAGGTTTTGCGCGCTTTTTTTATCTTATCAACTATCAAAAATAGTTGGGTGCATGAGAGCAGACGCGCGTGCGCGCGAAGCGACTGGCGGCGCGTACGCAGGTCGACTGCATCGAAACCGCTTGACAGTGGCGTAGAGGCGCGTAGTCGGCGCGCCGATGCGGTCGCCCCCTTCCCGGATATCGCCGAGCAAGTGAAGTTTTAAATAGAGAAGCTAACGGAACGTGTGCACCGGCCGAAAGCGCCCGCCGCTTTACCCCAACTAGAAATGTGTCACTTGACGGCTCGAGCTCCTTGCTTCCACCGTAGGGCACGCTGCAGGGTGAACGGCACCGGCAGCGCACGTCGTACTACGCCCGACTACTTAAAACTCACAAAAACACTTCAATGCTCGCCTGGAGCCGGTCTATTAGGGACACCCGGGTTTTGTGGCTCTTTTGTCTTTTAAGGAAGCCTCTTCAAGCCGAATCCCTTTCTGCTAATCCCGATTGTTTAAATAGGGTATATTATTAATAAAATTTTAGGACTTGAGAATAGACGTACGAAAAGTAATCGAAGTATTTACTCATCTCATAATCACTAAGAATGACTAAGAGACGGGCATTGATTTTATTTTTCTTAATAATAAATCGGCATGTGTTGGTTCCCATTTGGATTTGAATAATTACTTTTAGAATGTTAGTCATATTTAACTTCTAAAAACGTTTTTTAAAAACAATTTTATCTAACATTTGTAAACTTCGCTAGTTAGGCACATAAATAGCTTCAATTTACCTTTTCTCATATACTTCTTTAAATAATTAACTTGTTTCTCTATTCTTTCAATTTTCTTTTGATTTTGTATTCTGAATTGCAATTAACACTAACTCCACGTGAAAGAGCTTAATTCTGTTTTTTTTATAATTTACTAAACCGCTTTACCAAGCACATTGATTTAACGCGTAGTTCTTCAAAACTAATGAAATGCATCACAGAATTTCTGCCACGCTCGACTATGATCTCAACTCCAGTGGAATGTGGTGTTAAAACCTTCGTCTAATGCGCCTTAACTTTGTTCAATGCTCTCCCGACCTTTGCAGTAGCTGTAGTAGTTAATGTTAATGAGTGTACCTTAACATACAATATTTTAATGATCTTTAACATTTTGTTTATTGTTACCGCATTTAATGTTTCTGTATTAGGCGAGTTGTCGTATTGTGGAGATGTAGAGTCGTAAACTAATTTTTATTTCGTTGGTAGTTTCAATACTGACAGCTGAAATAAAATTAACTTAATGCACAATGTGCATCTACTTGCATTTAGGTAGTTAATAACAAGATTTCAAGTAATGTTTAGAGCTACATCCTAGACCACATCATCACTTACCATCAGGTAAGATGCTTGCCTATAACGAATAAAAAAAATAAAAAGTAAGTATATGTTAGACCTTTTTATGTCTTTGTAAATAAACTATTAAGTGTGTTGGTGTTATTTACAAAACATTTTATGTTAAATAGAATCATGCAAAAACACTCAAATGTTGAAAAAATTTCCACGAGCAGGATTTGTACCTGCAACTGTCTGACATAGTGGGTCAGGTGATCTCCCAATTGAGCTATCGTGGTTCTAACCAACCCACCGAAATTATTCAACACTATATTTACTTTTTTACTTTGAAAACCAAAGGCGCCCATTCAATGTCAACAACTACCGTCATTAACATCCGATCATAAAATGTTTACAAATACTAAAGATCAGTTAAGAAGTAGGCAAGTTATTTATAAAATAATTTTGTTTTATTTATATAATTTTAACGCATTTAAAATTAACGAAATTTTTTCAACATTTGTATTTTTGTTATTTGTTTCGCAGCAAAATTTGCGTTAAAACTATATAAATAAAACAAAAACATTTTGGCATAATTTGTCTTTGGGTGCAATGCTATGTATCACGTTCTCACGTGTTTCATTTACACGAATTATAGGTTATTTTATGGTTTATTAGAATACAACTAATAATAAAATTGATATTGTATAGAATATATTACATGCTCTCAATGTACACAACAACTTCTCTGCCTGTTTCGCATGAGACAGAAACTGAGCTACGGTGAGCAATCGTAGCAACATTGCGACTATTCCAAAATACTTTGAACTTTCGCAACTGACATGAAATTATATCTTTCAATGTCATTATAACTAATCAAGCTCTTCTATAAGCGAACTCCTCATACTTTCATTGTAAACAATTATTCAATACTCTGGATTAACAAAAGGTGAATTATTAACTGTTTAAGAACGGCTTTTTGAGCCCCCAGCATTTTAACGTTTGCTATTTATTTAGATATGTTATTGTTAATAGTGTGAACATTTCACGATACCTTTTTCCACGTTCAGATAAGATGGAAGCTGGTGAAGCGAAATTTAGAACGTGTACACTACGCTACACCCCTTGATGTAGTATAGACACCAGAATTTCTTAAGTTACTCGGACATTTTAGCAATGTGTATGGTGCCGTACCCTAAAAGGAAAAACAATACAGTTATTTGATTTGTCCTTCTTGTGCTTCTTGTGTCCATGTTACTGTCATTTTTCTATAAAACTAGGTTACGTAGCCTTGGTTATGTATCAAAATAATGCAAGTCATGTTCTCATAAATATTTTTTTATTTACACATATGTAAAAAAATAATGTCCTGCAAATAATTACGTTTTAGTCCCACTGCAAAAGTGGCGAGATGAGCCCCTTCCGAAGACGTCAAAAACTGACGAACTTGCCAACCGGACCCATTGTTGGGAATCTAATCCACATTTGATTATGCACCAACAATAGCGGACCCACTAGAAAGACAAGTTTAGGTTATAATGAAACTTTACCGATTGTCGTGTACTTTCACCGGGTGGCGACCCCCGGACCTAGCGGATGTTCGAGGATTTTGTACCCTATGATGCGTTCCATGTAAATTTTGCGTAATCAAACTTGTTATTGTCATTTAGATTTCCTTTCCTGATCTTGGAGTAGCGAACAACTACAATTAATTGGGAGTGACTTTTTATAGACCAGTGAAAGTTTAAAAATGTACATGTATGAAAAATTATTTTGACGAAATAGAACTTATACTATTTAATAAGATTTTCTTTTGTATTTGCCTGAGCTCACAAACAAGCCTAATGGTGTACTTGGTGGCTTACTTGTGGCTTGTTTGTGTAAGATGTCACCTCCACTTTTTAATGCCTGTAACACCATGGGTATAACTTGCACGTTGTCGTGTAACGCTTGTGTCCAGAAATTTTACTTGGAAACAAACCCTTTACACCTTTATACAGTAATGTTAGATTACTACAGTTTGTGGATAGAAATATTATACGAGCTGTAGATAGCTATAAAGTCGGGTTCTGTACAATAACTCTACCACTCGGCAAGTTTTTTTAACTTAACGTAAAGATAATATTTAAAACGAAAACTCTCAAAACTCTATACAATACATGGTCACTATGGACACAGTACTGTGCTATGGAGCTAACGGTTCAGAGTGCGGTGTGTGTCTATATTGAGAAGGAACTTATTGGAACAATGTTTTCAAAAGCTGTCGCGAACTCTGCACATTGCAATAATACACTCTATATAGATCTACTCGCGTTTATTTAAAGTAGATATATTTTATTTTATCCTAAACGGTTTGAACTATTGACATGGCCTAGACATTTTTGCCGTGCTAATTTAAAACGTCAATAAGAAAGGTTAGACAACTTTTGAGTAAATGGCGGTTGAATATTTTTTATTTTTTAAATACTATGGCGTTATTTTAAAGTTTAAAAAAAATATCTCTTAAACTAACACAGCAATTTTAATTTAAAAAAAAAATATACTTTCTTTGCATGATTTTGGTGAATAACTAATACAAACTTTAAGTGCAGTAAGGACGGACATGCTGCGCTCTTAACTAGTAATTGGGAATTACTGCGTTTTTTGTTAGTAATTCATTGTGACACTGAAAGCAGCAACACATGAAACTGCTCTTCAGATTAGTATTACCTCTTCTTCCAAATGTCAAAACGACTAGTGAATAAAGTGCAGTGTCCTATAATACTGCACTTCAAAGTCTCATCGGCAAAAAGCAGTACTACACGCAACTGCGATTTATTTATTTAAAACTTTTGCAACATTAATTACATGGCGTACTTAATGCCTGAGGCATTCTCTACCAGTCAACCATAGAGTGGTGCAGATATAACATGGTAGGTGCAATTGGGCGAAGACAACAATTTTAGTAATTCATTATTTACGAAGAGACATACTGCATTTACGCCATATCAAAGTATAACGTTCCGTATAGCTATAGAAATAAGAATATAGAAAGAAGAAGTGCTGTTAAGAGCTCTTCGCTAGGATTCCGAATCTATATGTAACTCAATACTTGAAAAATATTCCTTACTGCGTTTATTTCATTCATAAACCCTTTATTTCATGAAAATGATTATTCTGAAATACACTGTCCTCATTTTTTTTATCCCTTATTAACGAAAAAGGTTTTATTCATTTCTGACTACCTTGTCTGGTAAAGCATTTAAAAATACAAATATGGGCCCTAACATTAACTCAACGCTCTGTTTCATTCGATATTCCGCTTCCGATTAGATTTATTTTTACCGCCTCTGTTGTCTAGTGCTTAGAACCTTCAGTTCCGAGTTCGATTCCCAGCGGCGGGGTGGGATGGCTCGTTACAAGTTCGCCTGGAAAGGCTAGCCCACTACCATCGTTTTATCTTAATATATCATAACGTGAATCTAAGTAGCATTGTAGGTATTCAGATAGTTGGAGATAAGATAGCCAGCCCAACCGCCCAACCGCCTAACCGATTGCTTTGGCTACGTGTATAGTTTACGACGTCATCTTGTCATCTAGCTAATAGGTATAGGCATATATCGAAAGCTATAGCCTATAGCTTTCGATATTGCTTTCATAGGCGGTACGAAATGACAAGATGACGTCATAAACTATACACGTAGCCAAAGCACGATTGCGTTAGGCGGTCGGGCCCCAGGTCCTCAGTTGTTTGAGGATTCCGGGTAAAGTGCGCTTGCACTTTCGGCTATATCATCACTTTACATCAGGTGAGACAAAGGCCAAGTACTTTCTCATAAAATAAAAATATATATTCATCGCTTCTGTATTTGATTTACATTTTCAAAGTTAACAAATTTGTTTTGTTCAGTTTGATATCAATGAAATTATTTAATATTCTAAAATATACACCAGACCTTAAGAATTTAATAATGCGTAAATTACACACAACAGATAGAAACGTAAATAAAAATTATAAGGATAGCTATATCCAACTTATCACTTTTGACGACATCTAAGGGACAAGCCGAGTACTTTCATGTCATTCCTTCACACACAGCACCTTTAGTTTGCAGCGACTGTACTTTGTGTTCAAAGCTTTAAATTAGGTACTAGGGATGTGCGATAGATGTCGGTAGAATGCAAGAACTGCTGCCATCTATTCCAAAATCCCTGAACTAACATCCTAAAATTTTACTACGGAAAAGCGCCCTTGAAGTTACCCTACATCAACGTCGAAGCAATTTTGAACCATCACTCAATGGACTTAAGCTCTTTTTTTATCATTGCTCTACAGCAGTCGAGCTTTGTCATCATATTAGGGTACTAGAGTAGGTATATTTGTATTTTACAGAGGCGGTGCCCGTGAAGGGTGGTCCCTACATCGACCCTAAAGATAAGTAGGTATAATCAGTTCAGAGTATTGTAAATACTTATTTGAAATTATGTACCTAGGCATTGGGTAGATCAATTTAACTAAGTGTTAAAAGTTACCACAGATCTTTAGTAACCAATTCTGGTTTAAAGTTGGTTAAAGTATACTTGTAATTCCAATTAACTTAATTTCACTTTAACTTGTATGATGGTGATTTATATTAGTACCGTTTAATGAAGTAGCTACTGGCTACTAACTTCAGAAACAAAAATATAACGATAAGATACAAGATACATTTTATTTCAAATTATTTTAATACACCGTTAATTAAGATTGTTTCGTTTTCTAGGTATCCGATAAATACAAACATTTTGAACAATGCTGTTTGTTCGATATTCTTCTGGTTAGTTTATAGTGAAAGTAGTTCGTTATCAAGAGTATAATCGGTTAGTAGGGCTTGTTTTAAGCCCTACTGGCTAGTTACCACCTTCTTATGTAATACTATCTTATCTAAATTCGTCGCCATGTAAACAATGTCAGTAGCGTTGTTGTGTTCTGACAGTTACTCGTAGTTCCAGGTGAAGTAAGTTTTCTTTCGGCCCACTCTTCCTTAACATCAAGTGAGATGAAGGCTCAGCGCGTAATTTAAAAACAAAGCACTACAAAGAAGATATTTGAATGGATTTTAACCTTCCATGTGACCGACAAACTATTGATTTCCTAATCATCATCATCATCGTAACCAGCTCATTTTATGTCCCCGCTGATGGAACACGAGCCTTTTCTATAGATGGATAGAGAGAATGGGCCATAAAATGCCACTCGGCTCCATTGCGAATTGGTGGTTGTTATCGACTACTAATGTAACTAGAACCAACGTGCCTTTTAAAGCATGGAGGAGCTCAAAATGATAAACATTTGGTCACCCATCCGATGACCGGCTCTTACTAAAGTTTCTTAATCTTAGCAATCGCGGGCAATCGCGGGCGCGTTAACCACTGCGCTATGGAGCTCCTGGTAAGTCGTGTGTAGCGGGGTGTATCTGGGTTTTCTACTGTATCACGGATTGGAGACACCAATCTTATGAGTTCTGGATAAAGAATGCGCTTTGGCGCGTCCTGATTTGGCGTTATGACCTGACGTAGATGATCCCTTATGCGAGTTAGTTTGATTGCGCAAGCTCTTCTGACCACTTTTTGCAACCTAACCTAACTTGGTAGGGAGTGTCAACCCCGCTACAAACGACTTTAAAGTTTATACTGACACCCCCCCACCAACCGTCAGGTCATAAAGTAGGTGTCAGGCAACCTTGCGCCAGCACAAATATGTCAGATCATAACGCCAGATCTGGACGGGCCGAAGCGCATTCTTCATCCGGATCTCTTAAGACTAGTGTCTCGAGCGAGTTGCCCCGTGGACACGTATAATCCACTACCTAATATCCAGAGGTTACCGGAGCTGTAAGCTCGCTCACTCCTCGTTGCACTAAGAGTACAACTAGCAGTTTCCACTGCTCGGGTCGTCAACTCTAAAGTCGACTACCAAATGTCCTTTTTGGTATCGGAGTTTTAAGCCCACTTACTGCTCAGTAGGTATCCATCCAGGTATATCGCCTGTTCCACAATCCTACGCAGCTGGCTTAGCCGGCGACATTACATCTAGCGGGTGCCTCTACTACTTATCCAGACTAATGCTGGAGATGTTGGAAGCCTACTCAATGAAAACCACCGAGCAAAACAACCAACTATTGACAACTCACGTGCCCCGCAAATCCTTTCGTTTCGGGTCCCACCGAGACCGCTACTCGGATCCGCTCGCTGCGCACGAAGTGGAAGCCTGGCCAGACATCAACGAGACAAACGAACATTCTCACCTCTACAGCTAACCACATAGCCACCATGAGTCCAACCCATGTCCGGGCCCTGCCAGAGACGCCCGTGAAGACATAACCTGCCGGCTTGGGATCCGAACTCCCGTGGTACCCTTGACAGGACCCATAGTTTAAGCTGCCATACCCTATCTATCAGGGTCAGCAGATTGGGACAGAGTAGGGGGTATCAGTATAAACTTTAAGTAGTGTATAGCAGGGTTGTTGTGTATCTGAGTGTTGTGGTGACAACATAATATGTTAACTTACAGTTCTTGCCGTAGTACTGGCCATTGACGACGGTTCCGTTGGTAATGGCGCCATTGGTGACAGGGGACGGTGGTTTGTTCTCGGCATGCTGCGTCGCCCACGCCGCCGCCGCTGCCGCCGCGGCCGCCGCGGCTGCGCATACGCTACACTCTGCGACAAATACACAAAATGTTAAATATAAAACCTTTAAAAAAATATAAAAACATATTTTCCTTAGGTATACACGAATTTTTTGAAATGGTCAATAGTACCTACTGGGTATAGTACTAGGTAGGTCCTATATACTGTTTGTAACTGAAATGTGGATATACTAAAGTAAATATAAAAATAAATAAATATTGTTTTTTTTTAGTATGTCAGTTACTTAGTAATTAGTGTCAGTGTGCTGGAATTGTCTGTCCAGAAGTTGTTGTGTTGGAAAGCGAATCTAAAATGAATACTCTCTCATTGTTTGCATAAAAATAAATGGAGACAACTTAACCAGGCACTACTTTAGTCCATTTATTGGAATAGCAGGTCAAATATTTCGTTTTGACATAAAAAGTAGTCTTCCGATTAGCCAACACACTTTAATTAATTTCACTCACCGCTTTTTTATATAAGTGCTAAGCTTTTTACTTAAAGAATGCTTTACAGCAACACTTAAGATATTATTATAAAATTTATAATCTCTTTAAAAAAATGTAAAAAAAATTATGGACGATTCAAAAGCACTTTTCGTAAGTTTATTTGAATAAAAAATGTTGACTTTGACTTTTGATTAATACTCAATACCAATATTTATACACTGCTGAGGCACGAGCCTTCCCTATGGATGGATAGGGAGAACGAGCCATAAACCACCACGCGTGCCCAGTGCAGATTGGTGGTTGTTAACAATTTCTCATGCAGCCGGGACCAACGGCTTTACTTGCCTTCCGAAGCACGGAGGAGCTTGAGAATAAAAATGTTTGGCCACCCATCCGATGACCGGCCTTTGCGAAAGTTGCCATATTAACCGTAGCAATCGCAGACCGGTCGCGTTACCACTGCGCCATCGAGCTCCTCAATTAATAATTACGAGTAGTACGTTTGATCATAACAATTGATTGTATAATCTACTAAAATTTTAGTTTTTAGCCGTCTTGTTTAACATAATATTGTCGGATGATTACCGTCTAGTATTTATCAACTTATATATTCAACTTATTAATAGTGAATTGTTATAAATACCTACCACTATTTTAGTAATATCGTAAATGGAGGTACTTAGTTATTATATTTGTTCCTAACTTTTAAGAGTTGCCTAAGTATAAATAAAATCCAATAAAACATACTTTGTATAGAATTATATTTTACATCCGTAGAGGCCACTTTTTTATTCTAGAGCATTTGTATTGTTGTATGAAGCATATAATTTGGAATCAGCTTTTTATTCGTATTTCTCCAAACAGGCACCGATTTTCATTTGTTTTCTAAAACAGAAAAATCTTTTTACATTTGCATCAAATTTACTTCAGTCTTTAAACAAAAGAGTGGCATGCTTTATGCAAAATACTTTTACTACCAATTGGGACCTGGATTTGACAGAAGAGAAAAATTTTCGCTGTTTTTTTAAAGATATTTAGAAGATAAGTCGTTCACTGTTGCCAAATTCAATTCAATTCCATAATTCTTATTATTACATTTGAGACTCCATAGAAACTTCAAAGTTTTTATTCCTCCGAATAAAGTGTATATTAAATGGCATAAATTAAGCTATTGACATTATTGTTCGTTACCTAATTTATATTTATATGTCGTATATACGAAAGTAAATACAATTTGTTTATTCAATTACAATTCTTTAAGTTACACATTGGCAGACAGCAACGTCGTGTTTGCTATGTACCTACCAATGCTATGTACTGTTTCATTAACGGTTCTAAAATTAAATAAACGCTTTTTACCAGTTACCGATTATCGTGAATACCGATGTATCAGCCAACAATTTATTTCAGTCGATATAGGTATCGGTATTAGTATCTTTATAATATCATTTAACTAGAAAATACTCATTGCACTTGATCTTGAGGGTAAAAAAGTGTATTACTCAAATGTCGTACAGAAGAAACCGACAACCAATAACCGATTATTATTTATTTATTTATTTATTGTGATAAAAACGTTATACTTCCATTACATTAAACACACAATTAAAAACATTAAATTAAAAATTAAATTCAATATTATTTTGGTTAATAGTTAATATAAGTTTGGTTTCGTTACTTAGCTACTGTAATGAAAAATTCTTTCTCCCTCTATAGTGAGCCTATAAAATAATAACAATTAATTTCTAATATCATAAAAATCTGAGTGGACATTAACCTCGCATCACGCACTCGTATATCTGAACAAAACATTTACAATTGAATAATTTAGTACATTATCAGTTTGGCTTTCGAAGTCATCACTGAATTGAATGGGTCTAGCTAGAATAAGGACATTTGCTAGAAATAGTTAATCTGTTCCGATTATTTTTTCAACGTCGAACTGTTTTTTGTTTTGTACTGCTGTTTGTTTCGTCTTAAAAAGACTATAAGAAAATATTTGATACTTAAAAGTTAAAGATCCGGTTAAATTAGACTTTCACATAGTTCAGTTTAAATTTATTTAATAATGAATATTTTTTAAAACAATCTAGTTTATATATAGTCAAAACAGAAAAAAAATGTAGAATCTCTATATTTGCAAAAGATATTAGTTGCAAATAGGAACGAATATCATAATTAGTATTATGAGAAAATCAATAATTTGCCCAATGTCAAAAGAAGGATTCAGGATAATCAAAGCATGTATCAATGCTTGGTAATACATTATTGCATCAAGACATTAATGTTATTAATATTTCAATATTAGAAATAATTCGTATATAATAAAGACAAAGCATTATTTGTTCAACTTCAAGGCATAATTACACTATAAGTATACGTTGCCATATAGTTTTGCAAACCCAAGCATCCACGTAATAAGATTATGGAATAAGCTTAAAAAAAACGAATTTGTCATTTGATTGATCGATTCGCGAATACATAAGAGGAACTTACCCTTCATGTATCCCGCGTCAACCCTCCTCGACACCACAAAATTGACGCTTCAACACATACGGCCTACTCGAAAACATGAGCCATCATTTTATTTTTACATTCAGAAAAATAATATGTTAAGAAAAAAAATCACAATAACATTTCACTTGTCAACGATTCGCGCGTCGTAAAAAGTGCTTGCGAACCTGCGCGCTTCTCATAGCGTCCTGTGCCATTCATTGATTGAAAGGAATATTTTAGTGTTTTTTTTTATTGGTTCGGGAGTGCAAAATGTTAATTGTATACATGCTACAGAAGCGGCGCGTGGGGCGCGTAGAATGGAACTGCGTGGTGCGTGGACGCGAGCCGTGGGCTGGGGACCGGCGCAGGGCTAGGGGAATACATGTATTCACTAGTAAATAATGGCATCTAGTACTATAAGTCAAAAGTATAAATATTGGTTATGAATCAATAATTATACGAACTTGTTTCGATGAGCTTATTGTAGCGTGTTTTAACAAAAAATATTAATGACTTTTGTAATACACCACAAAAGTGATGTTGTTATTTTGAAAGTAAACCATTCGCATATAATAAACCACTGACATGAAAACATACTGACTGATCAAAATAGTACCTACCTACGATAACATAGATACCATAATACTCGTATTATATTTGAGTATCTTATAGGTCTTTCGTAGGTTGAGGAAGCCTTTCCGAAAAGACAGTAGGTGCAGTTTAGAACAAATTAACACCACTTTAAGGAAAATAGCTCTTTCATTTCTTTAAATCGACGCCCCTGAAATAAGGTTTTGCTAAAACTAGATTTAGCAAAACCTTATTGACTTATTTTAATTCTTTAATCACTTATTAAATAGATTTACAACGTAAACAAGCTAACTATTTAAGATAAAATTTAATATGCACGGGAATAATAACATCACTACACATAACAAGCTAACAATTAGAAACAAAAATGAATGTGTGCGGAAATCATAACAAAAATATATAATAATTAAATCTTTGCGTGTGATACCATATCACACTCAGCCTCGAGAAATTTTAAATTAGATAAAGACTGAAGCTCATCAAAATGTAGTATTGAAATATATATATTTTTTTAAATTAATATCAAACAATAAAAAAAAATGATTTAATTTTCAATCCTTGATAGCTAATTAAACAGTTATCTAAAGTGGTAACACCAAATGTTGAATTTTATTGCAAACTGTTTCCAAATCTTTAGACTACATTCTTCAGTCATGTATTATGAAAATATTTAAGGGTAACAATTTTTTTACCGCAAACAGTAACTTGTTGAATATATATTTCTACGCATTATCTGTACTTTTTTTTTGAGAGAGATTGCTGATTGCCTCTACGGCATTTTCAGCTTCACCGGGCTTTAAATTATCTGTACGTAATCATTCATAGAATTGGAAAACTTTTGTACGCATTTGGAAGTCATAAAATTGAAACGCACCAATACAAGCTGTAGCTAATCAAACTAGTAATAAATTATTTTGTATAAAGATTTTAGAACAGATTTATTCTACTACTACTCATACGAAAGTGGCTGAGAAAGATGAACATTTATATTAAATTATTATTGCTCGTGCCATTTTCATTTGTATTTTATATATGGCATTTCAATTAAATTCACAACCTATTTCTGTTTTAAATATAACAAAAAGCAAATCCCCTCAAAATGTGATCTCGATGAATGGCGGGGCGGCCATATTTGCGACAATCGGTCCGCGCATGCGCAAGAGTGAATGCAAACAGCCGGCCGACACATCTGCTGGTCAGCTCGTGGACACAATGCTACACCAACATCACCATAATTCCGATTACGGGGCGACTAGTCCCATAAAATATTTATTTTAATAAATAAAATCTAGGTAATTGTTTTACAGGTTCACTCGCGATCATCTCATATTGACACGTTACCTGCTTGCTTGTTAATTGATAAT
Organism: Eudonia truncicolella; assembly: GCA_949315975.1. Taxonomy (NCBI): domain Eukaryota; kingdom Metazoa; phylum Arthropoda; class Insecta; order Lepidoptera; family Crambidae; genus Eudonia; species Eudonia truncicolella. Next base: position 9,982,620 of record OX438830.1, read on the forward strand.
GTCGTTTTTTATTTATGTTATATACTGCTCTGTCAAGAAAGTATCGGGAAAAGATCAAAATTACACAAAATGTTAGTTATTCATCCAAATTTATTTTATCACCTTCAAAGTATGCTCCTTCAGAAACGATACACTTACGCCAAATATTAATCCAATCATCAACATTTTTTTAAACGCTTTTTCCGGAATTGAGTTTAGTTCTTGCTGCGAATTCTCCTTTATGTCTTCTACCGAATGAACGAAGTGGTAATTTGAGTTTAAGAAAAAGAAAGAGGTCAGCTGGAGTCATATCTGTGAATAAGGTGGTTGCTCGATGAATTTTTGGTCAAAAATTCGTTCACAACGTTGGCCTTAGCGAAGGCGCATTAACGTGGTGCAAAATCTAAGAATTTTCTTTTCACAAATCTGGCCTTTTTCGTCGAATCTGCTCTCTTAAGCGCCGCATAACGCTCAAATAATATTCTTTATTTACCGTTTAACCTTCCGGTAAGAATTCCGAGAGCACACCACCGCGATAGTCAAAGAAAATAGTCAACATGACTTTGACTTTTGATCAGCTTTGGCGTGGTTTTTTCGGTTTCGGTTAAGTTGGAACTCACCACCGAAGTTTGTTGACAGTTTGCATGCCAAACTCGTAAACCTACGTCTCGTTACCAGTAGCAATGCGTTTCATGAATGTTGGGTCGGAATTGACTCGTTCTAGCATGTCCTCAGCGACTCTTATGTGATTGAGATTTTGGAGAAAATTCAAGTCTTTTAATAATCTTTTATCTTTCTACTAACCGAGCAACATGTTTCATACCCAAGTGATTATTTAAAATGGTACGGATCAACTCGTGAGAAAGTGCGGTGGCTATCTCTCTCAAACTTGTATGAGAATTTTCGGTCACTATTTCCTTTACTTTTGCGATGTTAACTTCAGATGCTGACGTTGATGGCCTACCAGAGCGAGGCAAATCTTCCATCACATCTCGACCGCTTTTGAACGCTTTGTACCACTAATAAGCACGTGTTTTTGATAAAGTCGATTCACCGTAAGCTTTCATTAACTTTTTCAGTGACTTCGAACACGAAATTCTATTGGCGAATTTAAGACAAGCTCTTTGTTTTTGTCTATTATGAAATTCGCAATGCACACTAGATATGATATAACTAAAAACAGCTAACTATATTTAATTTAAATAACAGATGCAACTCAAACTCGCCAAAATGGAAAACAGCTGTTCCAATCTAACAACAACAAAAAAAAAACAAAAAATTGAATTTGGAACCATAATCAAATCATACATTCCCGGTACTAAGGGAGAAGCGACAAGCTCTTGTTGATTTTCTTGGCGATTCAGTAAAAGGTTTTATGACGTTACATACCTACTTAGGCTACCTAAATAAAGCAGACACAACGCGTATAACTTACGGCCATAAATCTAAAAAATAATGTATCTATCTATCTATCTCCTACTTCATGTCCTCAGTTTTAAGCCGCTTAGCTACTTATTTTGAATTACTATAGTTTGAAGTAAAATAAATTATTTAAATATGAAGAAGCTCACTTTCAGAAGCATTTTTTTATTATAGACTATAGTTTTAAACCCATCATTCATCAAAACAGCATTAACAAGCAATATTTTTTTATTGTGACTGCGAATATTAAATAAGGTTAAAAATGTAGTTATATATTTATAATCAAGATTTATGATATATTTTAGATCTATCATTAAGCTGTTTATTATTAGTTATTAAAAAAAATCGAAAACTTTTAAACGTCTCTCAAAGTTATAATGTATGGTCACTTTAGTTTTACCTGACCCTCCCTTCTGTCAAATACTAACGTTCCTAATGCTCCGATTTTTTTTAAACAAATCGCCAAATCCGTGAATTTGTTTTCAATAATTACCTAAAATAAAATGTGTTAATATTTTACTTTCGCCCGAAAATATCTGAACTCTCAGTTACTTACTTTTATATCTAAGCTAACTAACACAATAGTATAAAATTAATAATTATTATAAGTAGTAAAATAAAAAAGGTTGAAGACAACGTAATTAAAAAGCATACGGCTTAATCCCAAAAACATTGCGTTGCCAGTAATCAATAAAAAACGAACCATAAAAATGTGGGATAATGTTTCATAAAATATTTACATTTTATAAGCGCTCGGATCAAAGGTCTCTGTTAGATGGTAAATAGGGGATGTTTTTTGTATCGCAAAAAAGTCAAATAAAAAAAGGAATGGTGCCAAAAAAATTGAGTCGTGTGCCTCGCAGTGGACAATGGCACATCAATCCATGTTAATAAGTGGCGAGGGCCAGTGATTGACGTGACGAGATCTATATCGAATGGAAATTATTTACGAGATATTTTAACAATCTAGAAAAATGTTACATAAGATGTAGAAATTATTACAGTACGTACCTACTGTTTTTTTACTGAGCTTGCAAATGAGCAACCGGTCTTTCTGATGAACGTTTGCAACATCGCACGCACTCGTTACAAATGCTGAAGCTTCAGAGATTTGTTTACTATCCGTATTCATTCGATTACGTTTACGAAAACGAAATTTTATATGGCAAAATGTTAACTCTTCTCGTATGTTGCCAGGAGGCGCTGCTTCAATGCCACACTTATTCTCGTTTTCGTTATCGTGATCAAATGGCGAATGAAACTCGCACTAGGCACCCAGTTCTCAAGCGCGGATATGGAAAAGGTGGGTTCGGCTAGTACAGACTTCTCTTGTTCTTAATCTAGTATGTATGTGTATTGTATCACAATAAAAAGTTACAATGGAACTGATTTAATTATGTAAAGTTAAATAATTCAAGGTTTGAATGCTTTATGGAGAAATCGCATACCTACTAGCTAGCCCAAAAGCAATTATCTGTCTTCATTTAATTTCTACTCTTGAACTTATGGTAAGCACTTTTTTTTTCTTAGAATACAGATGTAGGTTAACACAATATAACAAATCAAACTAGGTAACGTGTGATTACAATCAACATAATTAATAATTTATGCAACAATACGTTAGAACAACCCAATTCCTATTGCATTCAATATAATACAGATGCCAATTTGCGAATGACCGTTCCCTGTCAATCACAACGGAGTGGCAAAAAAACTGACCCCTCTATGACCAAGTATAAAAAATGTGAAATTTATTAGTACAAAAGCAAGAAAAAAATAGTTGCAGGGTTCAGAATAAAACCCACATTAATGGACGGTCCATTTAAAGACTGGCCCACGTGCCACCCCTCGTGGTGCGTATAAAAAGCCATATCTTTCAAAAATGCCAAATTACTGGACTCAGCCGTTGATTTATTGCTAAAATTATGGTTAAGTGAAATGTTGTATTGATAACTATACGATATGTTCAACTACGAGCAAAAAACAACCTATTTTGATTTTAAAATTGTATATGTGTTATTAAAGGAGTATAATTATCATTTTCTCTCCCCATCTTTTGTTCATTTTTATGTCCTCATTACTGGAGCACGTGGCTTCCCTATGGATGTATAGGGAGAACGGGCCATAAACCACCACGCGGGCCAAGTGCGGATTGGTGGTTGTTAAAGACTGCCAATGCAGCCAGGACCAACGGCTTTACGTGCCTTCCGAAATACGGAGGAGCTCGAGATGATATGATGCGTTATTCACTGCGCCATCGAATTCCTCTCCACTACGCCATCGAGCTCCTCCTTGTTACTTCATTATTTATTGACTTACAAAATAAGATTAAGCTTTCCTACATAAAGGCATCTTAGCTGTTTAGAAAACAATGTTTTCAAAAAATAGTGCGATTTACAAAAATAATGGTATCCTAAAGCATAAGGTCGTGATCTATACCGCCAATAACTTTGTTTCTGACAATGTAACGCCATCGATGTCCAGCTCTCCGCGGAAGCGAGCGCACTGGACCACTATGCTCTATGCGCTGTGGTTTCTACATCTTTATTGTAAAACACAATTACTTGGTTCTTCCATTCTTTTTTCTGCAGATCTAAAGTGTATGACCGAAATCGGAGGTCGTTGTAGGCAGATTGAAAAAAGGCTAAGGTAACATCGACTTTATCATGCATCAACAAAAATATATTCAAATATTATAATTTCTTCCACTTTACTAATCATTCAAATGCACTACACCTTTTTACCAGAAGAAGAAAGTATACGCTCAAGCATCCTCATATAATTGAAATATCCACTAACTATTACAATGTTAACAACGACAAAAGTCTACGCGTCATCGAAAACTTGATCGCAGCTTCGCAAACGCGCGCGGATATTAACAGTTCCCCAACGAGGAGGGGGCGTTTGCATCAACAGCAAGCAACTGCCAAAAATGACATATACGCGCCTATTGCACAATGTGGCCCATTCTCAATCAACCCACCCGCATTTTGGACAGAATAAGCGATCTGTTCAAACAGCACGTTGAAAATTGACAACAGTGAGACGTCATCGTCATGACGAGTCTGTTTATTGAGTAACTTCGTTCAAATGTTTGAATAACAAACTTATCTATTGATAGTAGTTAATATTTTGTGGTTTTTCAAAGGGCTTGTTCAAGCTATTATTTGATTTGTTTGCTCTTTTACTTTACCGTGTGATGTTATTTAATACGGGATTTCATGTGGGAATTATATGTAAAACTAGTTGTCGCTCATTCATTCATTTTTATTTATATAGATTAGAAGAAAACAACTATAGAAAGACAGTTAAAACAACCATACGAACATTACTGCTCTTCATATATTCTTATTCCTAAATATGTGTCTTTAATTAATCGAAGTGCATCGTCTACTGAGTATTCTAGCAGTAGCTAGGCAAAGATCACTGCCTAAACTTTCCATGCATCTTGATCTATGACGGTTTCCCACCGATATCGTCTGTATAATTTATATTCTTGCTACTACGTATAAAACGTATCTCAAGCTAAAGTTCAAGCTATAGTCACACTAATTCGTAGCTCTGTTTTGAAATCAATTTTCTCTTTTAAAAATATCTCGGATTTAATGTACAGACAGTGGTCAAGTCGGTTCCGCATTAAAGTGTATATAGTTGCAGCTTTTGTAAAACTTTACTCTTCCCTGGCAATGTTGGCAAAACTGACTATTAAATTAAATACATACAATACATGTAATGGTATAGATCGCATAGGTAGAGATCACTGTTATTTTTCACTTGCTACCGTCCTGACACACTTCACTGGTTTCTTCCATTCGTATCAATCCCCGCTTTACTAATCTTGATACTTTTTACTTAGACCTGTTTTTGATTAGTTCATCTAGGTCCTTTACTTTGGTAATAATCCTTACAAATTATTATTATTATTAGCATAAAAAAGGATAGCTTGTTTAGCTGGATGGCCACAGATACCACTATAACTTGAACTTTATGTTATTGCAATAACATTGAAAAACAATGCAATATATATCAAGCTTTAACCACCTATAACTACTGTAGCTATACCAGTCAAGAGATTAAAGGAACCCATCGTTAGGTAAGTTTTGTAGATACACTATCAGACCTAAAATGGCGATTCTATAAAGAACTGTAAAGCAGTAAAGGACTTTAATTTTCAATATTCAGGAAAAAAAAATTGTCAACAATGGAAAATAGTGTTTGCAGGATTCATAAGTTTCTATTCTGGCGGATAGGCAGCTATTAAATTGTGAATGAGAGAAGGATATATTGTAAAACTTACTTATGCTTATTTAAGCGCTCTTGATTGATATCGACATAATAAAACACCTAGAAGGTATAAAGAAAACTGCAGCTACCCGACATGTGACATGACTGTGACAGCAATGTCCTGAAGAAGAAATTTTAATCATAGGCACATATTCACATGTGAAGATAAATGAGGATAAACTGCTGAGATAAAATGTGTGGGCAGTAAGAGAAGTATTCTTGAAAAACTCGATTAAGCATTTTTTTGGCCACATAAATAAGTTTATATTTTTCAAAACTAATAAGAGGTATGTTTTTTCTCAAATAGAATTTTTCAAATTGTCGAAACTAAATAGCATAAGAAATAGAAACACTTAATTCTTACATAATATTAACATCAAGAGCTCTAACATCAAAAAATAAAAATGAACGTAACAAAATAATTTTGATCGCACAGCATCATCGCTCATGCGAGTGAATTTTCGGCGTTGGTATATGTGAAAAGGGCGAGGACCCTTGCAGGGCGCGCCTCGCTATTGGTGGACCAGCCAGGGGTAGCTGCGCGGCGAAACGAGCACGCACGCAGCACGCGCAGCCAATCAATTCGCTGTTTTTTTAAATAAAGCACGTAAAATTGGTAAAAAGCTCTCCACGACTTTTTATGTGCCTCACATTGCGCGATACCCCTTATGTTCTTATGTAGCGATTGGACGATTTATTATTGTTGCATGTGTGTTTTTGTGTACATTGTGAGGAGAGTAAATATTTTAAGGACTTTTTTATGTGGTTAATTTTAAAGATATTGAGAGATAATGAAAAATGTTTTTTATTCACCAAACTTTTTTACGATTGTTATTAGTGGCGGGGTAGCCTGATTACCACCATTTTTTCCGGTCTAATAACCACTCTACGAGACTATTCGGTGCTATAATAAGTATATGAACACCAAACTCTTCCCCGTTATGGTTAAAAATAATAGTAAAATAAACATATGTGTATATACACTTTAACAAAAGGACTAAAAACTGATATCTAAGTAACATTTAAGTAACCATTTATACATTGATTTAAATAAATTATTTATTTATTATTATTTTTCTTATACATTGATTTAAATAAATTCGGCAAAACATTATTTTAGTGTCAACTTTATTGATTAACTAACAACTTAAATAAACTTAACCCAGGGAGCGCACAGTTGGGTCTATATGACCCCCGACATTTTTAAGAGTGGGTATTTCCCAGAAATATTGGGTGACGTTGCCGTACTTCTCAGTAGCTGGTGCTAACTACCCCTCCTCCTCAATTCTTGCCGCTATACAGTCGGGTTGCGCTTGCATAGGTGGATATATGTGGCCCAACGGCAGAAAGGGTAAATATGACCCAACCATAAACTCAATGTCGTAGTTTTGTGCCATATTTTTAAAACATTTGTCTTAAATTGTTGGATTTAAGACATTTTACAGAAGTCGGTCTCCAAAATCGAAAACATTTCATCTGAAAATAAAGAGGAACAAGACCATCTGAGTTATCACAGTAATGACAGCACTAATCAAGACGCATCTAACGACGATAGCGATATGACCATTTCAGGGTATTACAGCGAAAAAAGATTTTAAAACCAATCACACTTGTCGGAATGTAGCTATAAGACAGAAGTTGTTTATTTTTGTTACTTTTGACATACTTTTAGTTCATTTTTAATTAAAAATATGTTTAAGTATTAATTTGTTTAAGTTTATCAAAAATCCCTTTAATTATAGTCAATTAATCAATTAGTAGCTATAGTTTACCGAAATTCCTTTTTAATTACACGAAATGTAATTACATACGTTTTTTATATGGGTCATTTTGACCCAACCCGACAGTCGGTGTTACAATTTGCCATTGTGCTAACGCCGGGTTAACTGTAAAATACAATAATATCTAGCTGTTATATTTTTAAGATACTAGTAGAAAAATCAGTAATTTTATATTGAATGAAAAACTCTAGTTGCTCTACTATATAGGATAAATAGACTGAATACCTTAAATTAACTATGTACTTAGAATATATGAAAAATATGAAATTTCACCAAGAATAAGAAATAAAATCTATAAGTACTGTTTTTATAAGTAATTTTTCTTAATTGATCTTTTTTTATTCTTTGGTAATGACGAAAGTTTTCCAGTATGTTTATTTCCTGTAAATAGCGTAGAGTAGCAAACTACTATGGCTAGTTGCAGCAGTAGCGACACCTGTAGCTCAGCCGTCAAACAATTATCCAACGCTCGAGTGTGCTACTTCTTGTGCTTTGTAAAAGCAAAACTAGAAAAAGCACGACAAAAGCGTTTTAGTGTTGAAAATGTCCACCAGGTGAGTTTTCTGACTATTGTGATGTATGTTATTCTGTGATAAATAACTGAAAACAAAACTTATAGTTTACTTTCCACGAACAGGGTAACAGTTTAGGAACAGATAATCTTTCACATAAACAGAACAGTTGAAGCTTATCTGTCTGTATTAGTTTATAGTATCTTAGATTTCTATAAACTAATATACTAACAAAATATACGTGATAGGTCGATGCAGAAACTAGTTAATTCTATGTTTTCACTAAGAAAACACACTACTTGTAAAAATGATCAGTTTTTAAAATTTGTCAAAGACACGTTTCCGTTTGTTTTCTTTATAATAATTTATTCTATGATGAAAATAAACGAAATATGAGTTTTACAGTTTCATGAAAATTTCCATTTTCAAATAACATCTATCCACAAGTTTACGATTTGCAAATTATAACAAGGTAAGGCCTGCATTAGTTGAATGATTGCCGGCAAGATGCTAAAGGAAATAACCGAGAAGGCAATCACGCGAGTAACGGGCTGTGATTTACCAAGATTATCCCGCGGGCTTAGGGCGAGGGCCTAACGGTACCGCGTGTTTCGATTTCGTAGAGCATTTCTCCTTGTGATACCGTTACTCGCCCGAAAGTACTTTTGTTGGCCGCGCACGCTCGCTTACTCGCTCGATCGAGTTCGCTTCGAGAAAGGTTGATGTTCGATATTTATGATGTATCTTTTACAACGTTTACGGGATTGCACAATTGTGAAGCTGGGAATTTAAGAGTTTGATGGCGCAAAGACTGGTGTGTTTTGGCGCAACCCTAATTTGCAAGTTATTTGCAATGTCGAGTTAACGGGTTGTTGACCAAATATAGAATATCTCAAGCTCCACCTTACTTTGGAAGTCACTGTAAGCCGTTCGTCTCCTTTCTGGACGTATCTGACTCCGGCAATCGTTAAAATCCACCAAACTGCTTTAACGGACAGCGTGGTGAGTTATAGCCCGATCTCCTAGATGAGGGTCTCATGTAGGTATAATAGCAGGGGACTGCTATTATACCTACACGAGCTATCGATCACGTTAACGAAAACGAAAATTGGTATGGCAACTTTTAACTCACCTTGTTTATCACCAGGGGGCGATGTTTCTATGCGAAACAAATTCTCGTTCTATAATGGAGGATAAATCTCGCAATAGGCATTCGAAGCACAGCAGTCGAAGAAGTAATGTAAAGTGGTGATAAGTGTGAGTTCGGGCGCCGGTTGTGTAAGCGTGGCCTTGCGGCCGGGTCGATGACTGCCGACTCCGCCGATGGTGTTTACTTTATCGGCGGAGTGAGTGTAACCAACGAAAGTTTTAACACACAAATTGCGTTTAACCAATAGGTTGATTCAGGTTGGTTTTTTGTATGAAAATATTTTGGATGTTGTTTGTGACTGGTATGGTTTTCGTTTTGTTTTTTATGTGTATAGGCATGGTATAGGTAAGGCAATATCTTGGTCTGCTCTAAATAACACAGATTTTTAGAAATGTATAGGTACTTATATTTTTTTTTAACTTAAGAATATTTAAAAAAATTTAGTAATATTTAACTAATCGCGTAGCCAAAGTCAAGTATAGAGTACTTTACAACGGGTTAAGCATACATAGGTTAATTAATGAGTTTAAAAAATAAGTATTTTGAAGTAACATCCATATTCACATGATGAGGCTCATAGAACCAGAATAATAGTATATAAAAAGTCATACACATTTAAAATATATACAAGCCTAAGCAGTATTGACAACCAACCAACGATTACAACGAAATGGGGTCGAATGCTAATTATCTATTAGAAAACTATCCCAATTCCCATAATTTCCATGCAACAATCGGAGAAGAGAGTTTTCTCGCCACTCTAGTACGGAGAGCGGCCACCGGAGCGGCGCAGGCGCTGGGGCTCAGACAGAGGCTCGCAGTGGACCACACAAACATATATAGCACACGGGGAGTTCAAACCATAGCCCGCTAAACTTTTTTATACTAGGGAAAAGTCATTGCTGAGTACCACAGCGTCCGGGGAGACACAGATGTGGGGCTCTTCCCCCAACACCCGCGAATCGGGAAAAACAGGCATAGGTCCCCACTTAAAACCCTAGCATATCCCCTCACTCTGCCAGAGTTATCCGGGACCATCGATTTGACAATCTCCGGATAATAGTTTATTATTTAACTTAAAGTCCACCTGTTTTTTTTGTGAATAAAATATTTTGAATTTGATTTTTGAGTAGCCCACTGTATTACCCCAATGTGAGTTGATTAGTTGTAACGCCATCTTAAGACAACAACCGGCACTAACATCTTAACGTTCCTACCGAAGCACGGAAGAGAAGACAACAACTCGACATATTTTATTTTGATTACCCATCCGGAGATCTGGCATTACGAAAATTGCCTAACATACACGATCGCAACACGAAACACTCAAAAGTACTCGAAAGAGCCGCCGCGCTAGTACGGAGAGCAACAGTCGAGGCGGCGCGGGCGCGGAGGCTCAGAGGCTCGGTGACGTAACCGCGTTCGATACTCCCGAAGGCTGCGGGGTCGACGCCCTCTAGACGCGGAACTACGACGCTCAATTAAACATAGCACATTTACATTATATCAACATTTATGTACGGCACGCCATGCGAACCGTGATAAACAAAACAATTACGGTGCACCGTTCGCCGGTAGACAATGGCGCCCTAGATATTTTTATCAAAAAGCTTTTCGCATAATTTTTAAAAGCCGAATTGTGATTTTTTTTCTACGTCTATTTCGAGAAAAATATGGATAAAAAATCAGTAAAAATCTTTAATTAATTAGTTATTTTATTCAAAAAGCTTTTGCTCAATGTTCAAAAATTTTAAAGATTTTTTTTTGTACTAGTTGACCGGCGGACTTTGTACCGCTTTGACAGTTTCCATGACAACATAACAAACAAAATGTTAACAGTTTCTATGACAACAAAACAAACAAATCATTCGTCCGCTTAAGAACACCCGCATCCCATGATGAACCCTTATAGTAGAGCCACCTACCGGGTCCAATTGTAAATCTAAACCATTCTCAAATCTACTTGAACACACACAGAAAATTTCATCCAAATCGGTCCAGCCGTTTAGAAGGAGTTCAGTGACATACACACGCACAACCAATTTATATATTTATAGATTAGTAGTACCTATACGCTATAGTCAATTTCGAGAATAATACGGTGTAGCTTTGCAATATTTTTGATTTACTACGAGAAAGTCTACGGTAACTATAAAGTTCAAGCAAAAGTGTGTTAGAAAAAGTAGGAAGACATATGTACTGTGCATCACATAGACCGCCTTGCTGACGTGTAGCAATCGGTGGCATTGTTGAAACGGAGAACAAATGAAAAATGCAATTTGTCTATATTGGCAGCATATTTAAAACTGACATAGCATCCGCATGAAGATTAAAAAAGACAACGAACTTACAGAGCCAGAAATAAAACCACCTTACTGAACAACTCGCGTTTATTTTAAAATGGGTGTTATTTAAACGGTTAGCAAGGCATTCGTATTATTGTTAGCAAAAAAATGCTAGTTGGGCAGCAAAAAAGCTAGTTGGGCAGCAACTTATGGTCAGCAAATATTTCTAAATCAGTCTGCAACTTATATCGTTCTGAACAGCAGTCTTATGCCGCCCCTCCCTTCCGTGACTGGCCCTCGCTACGCTGCGCTTCGTTCGAGAAAAAAAAATTAACTTAACCTAACCAACAGTAAGGATTTCTTATGCTGACAGATTGTATAATTCTGCTGACCAAATAATAAATTTACTGACCAAATATTTATTTTGTACTACAAATAAATTATTTCCCTATAACTAAATACACAGACAATGACAGGCAAACTCTACATGCAGATTACCCTCGTCTAAAAAATTTGTATATATGAAACCAAGGCGAGGCAAGATTCAGGCAACAGTCATTGTACGGATGATAAAATACAAAATACCTAATAACATACGAGGGTTGTTCAATAAAAAGTAATAATGGCATATAAACTCCTTGAACAACAAAAAAGTAAATAAAAAATATTGATTTCCTTTTCTTATTTTAAAAATAGAAGCCATTTGTTTTCGTCGTGTCGGAGCGTGGTACGCAAAATGGATAAAATTTAAATACGCGCCGCATTAAAATATCTCTACCTGAAAAAATTTACTACTAAGCAAGTAAATCTAGACTTGAAAGGAACATTAGGGGTTAATGTTCCTCCGTATTCTACGGTTGCGCGGTGGTGTGCCGAGTTTAAGAGAGGAAGGACTTCAACTAAAGACGACCCGCGCTCGGGACGCGCTACTACGGCAGTTACCGAACAAATGATAAAAAATTGAAGAAATTGTTTTGGCAGATCGTCGTGTTGCTGTTCGTTTTGTAGCTGAAAAACTAAAGGTTTCGATAGGAAGTATCCATCCATATTATTAGTATTAGTAGTAGTATTCATTTGAGCATGAAAAAAATATCAGCGCGCTGGGTGCCTAGAATGCTTACAGACGAGCATAAACAAACAAGACTGATTTGTTTTGATCTGATTTCTCAAATCAATTTGGCCGCGGCAAACTTGCTAAAGTTGTGTTGTTTCACCAAGGTAACGCCCCCGCACACAAGTCTCGAGTTGCGATGACTGCTATCCAAGATGCTGGATTTGAATTGATGGAACATCCTCCATACTCACTTGACCTTGCGACTTGTGATTTCTACCTGTTCCCGCGGTTAAAAGAACAACTGAGATGTCACAAATATGGCAATGATGAGGAAGTGGTTGCCACCGTACATGATTTTTTAAGCGATCAAGATGAAGATTTTTTCAAGAAGGGAATCTTAGGTTTAGAAAAACGATATACCGAGTGTACCTCAAAGGTGATTATACGCAAAAATAAAAACACAATAAATCATTTATAACTGCTTCATACTCATTATCACTTTTTATTGAACACCCCTAGTATATCTTGCAGACTGATATAACATACATACAAATCGTGTATTAAAAAAACCTTAAGAAATTATACGCAACATTCCTAAATTCCTAACGTTATCAATTCGTCCAGTGATTTGTAAAACTGCAACCAGTCTAAGTGAGAGGCGTGCGCGAAGGGCCACGTTGCACAAGGGTTACAAAACTGTGGCAATGAACTCGCCTGAACCTGAACCTTGCGAACCGCTAGTCGCCGATGACGACAGGGGTGGCCAACCTTGCTGCATCGTTCACTAATAGACGCATACGTTGGTATAGCATTAAGTGGTAATACGGCATTATAGCGAATGCAGTGAGGAGCCGTATGTTTACATTTATATTATATATTATCGAAGAGTTTAATAGCACAGCGATTTGCGAGGTTGGGTTGTAATCTTGCATCTTAGCATTTTTTTGCAATATCGGGTCACCGAATGGGTGATCAAATTATAGTATTTCAAGCTTCTTTGTGCTTTAGAAGGCATATTAAGCCGTTAGTAAGCCGTTATAAATGACAACAACCGTATTATTGGCGTTAGGAAGTAGTTACTAAAAGTAAAAATCAACCAATCCACATGAAACATTTTGGTCTGGAAGAAGTCACACACCTCATTATAATAAACACCATGAGCTGGCTATTTCTACACATTAGATTATAACCATATCATTTAATGCCTCGAAAATTTTGAAGCTTAAACACGGCAAAATTAAGTGATTAGGGCATGGTGACAAGTTAAAATTGTAAGGGCAGTAGCCGTCCGACCAGATTGGTTAAGTGCAGTCTATATTTATATATTATTATATATTTAATTTTAGCATTTAAATTTCATATACGTATTTAGATTTTACAAGTTAATACTTGATCTATGCGTATGAAATAAAACTTACTTATCATAATCATTTAGAAATAGTTTTTTCTTGTTTTATTCTAACACGTGTTAAATTAAAACGATGTTTTTGTCAAGCATCGATAATTTGTTTTTAAGTAAATAAGTAATAATAATATAAAAATAAACAAAATATTTATAAACTTTTTGAAAAGTCGGTAATTTCTCAAAAAAATTATGATATATTTATTTGTTGAGGCACTTTAAAAAACAACATAAGCTCTACAAGTGTACGCCAAACCGAAATGTTGTTCTCTCCTGCGTATCGAGCAACAACCAGTCTACTCGGAAACGTAACCTGCGGACTGCAGCGGCGCGGCGCGGCGCAATGCGGAAACTGCGCTTTTTGTCGCCGCGCCGCCACAGCACGCCCCGGGAGTAATTGCAGGAGCCAATGATTGGGTAAAAAGCTTACAATTACTTCATTGCATCACGTCAATCACTTAGGTTAGAACGTTAAGTCTTAAAATGTTAACTAAATCATCTATTTTTTTTCGTGTTTTGTTTGTATTAGCGTGTGCTGCACGTTTATCACGGGAATAATTGAACGAGCCAATGATTGGGTAAAAGGCTCACAATTATTTTCTTTCATCACGTCAATCACTTACGTTAAAGCGTTAAGTCTTAAAATGTTAATAAAATCAGTTATTTTTGCCTACATTAAACTTTTTTATTATGGGAGGAGCTCAATGGCGCAGTGGTTAACACGCCAGGTCTGCGAGTGCTAAGGTTAAGCAACTTTCGCTAAGGCCGGCCATTGGATGGGTGACCAAAAATTTATCATCTCGAGCTCCTCCGTACTTCGGAAGGCACGTACAGCCGTTGGTCCCGACTGCAGTCGCAGTCGTTAACAACCACCAATCCATACTGGGCCCGCGTGGTGGTTTATGGCCCGTTCTCTTTATCCATCCTTAGGGAAGGCTCGTGCCCCAGCAGTGGGGACATAAAATGAGCTGATAATGTTTTTTTTTAATTTTGTGTTTTTTTTGTATAATATAAACAATTGAAATTGATAACTATCAAAACAATGTTAGCGTATGCTGCACGTTTATCACGGGAATAATTTAACGTCAAGTCAATGATTGGGTAAAAAGTCAATATAGAAACTTTTTAACAACTGTCAAAACGATTATTTTTAATAGAAATTGTATTAATTGGATTAGCAAACTATGGCGTCACTATTTCTTTTCGTCAATTGAGTGTTTATTAATTACCTTTTAGGTTACAGAAATTCATGCTTCGGTCAAATAAAAAATTGGTCGATGTTATAAAAAATGATTTCATTTATACGTTTATTGTTCTGGAATTAATTGTTGTTGTTGTCACCTACCCAATTGTTTACACTCTCCCACTCCTACGCGTATTCGAAGCAACCGGTGACTAATTTGACACTGATAATTCTCAAACGGTAAGTATCCTATAAACAAATTGTTTAGTACACGAAAGCAAGCAATATATTTTTTACCAAGTGGATTATTTTCATATCACATCACAACCATGATGTAATAGTTTATGATTGAGGCAACTATCAATGAAACTGTACAAACTGTCCTTTCATATTATTATTTACGAATCAACTACCTAATTATTTAATATTATGGAATATGTGCTACTTTTACGTTAAAAAAACTAAACTGTGGTTTCAAAATGCATACAATAATTTTGAATATAAAATTATCTTTCCGATTTTAAAACGCTTCAAAACCTCTGACTGCAACACTTAATCATTTATTCACATCATATCAATAAGGGTCATCAAACACTCTAAAAATAAATAAAATTTTGTATGTGATTCAATACATGCAACCAACGTTCTTTTCAATTTTATGAGTGAGCATTTGCATTGTGTGCAAATTTAAGAACATACAGGAAACAACTCGTATAGGCAGCTACCTACTTAATAAAATTCGGCAGAAACATTATAATCGTCAGTTACAAAATAATAAGTATCAGACGTGGTACATCACAATGGTAACGACTCATTTTGTAACTTTGAACTTTATTGCATTCAATTAAGTAACATATTTGCACTACAACAATGTGGTTTACGTATACCTTTGATGATAAACACATTATTGACAGTCAATAAGCGTCTCACGTCCCAAATCGTACCACAGAGAAGAATCTTGTGGAGAAACCAAGCTGACCTAAACATAGGTTAGTAACTATTAAGGATTAACAGTAGTTTTAGTTTCCTTAGAACAAAAGCAAAAATAAACAGTTAATTAAATAGTCGGTTTCAAATAATAGCTTTGCGTCTTACGTTTTGCGCTTACTAATTATTATTACATAGAAGAATGAATAAGTTGCACATATATAATTTCACTCTTATTATATATATACATTATATCCTGTCTCTTCTTTATAAAATCCTTCACTACCCTCAGCTCCCTCATTACCCACGTTCCCGTTTTACTCACTTACCCGCCGCTTCCCGCCCCAAACGGTCTTGTGACACAGGAACCCTTCTCTATCCACAATCCAATTCCAAATGTTTCCACAATTCTCACACCGTATATGCAGCCAGATTGTGGAATAAACTGCCTGCAAGCATTCGTGAGAGCCCATCAGTAGCATCTTTTAAACACAAATTGAAAGAGCACTACCTACCTCTCCAACTTGAGCAGTAATCAGTAACATCATATTTTATAGTTTTACAGTTAGATGATAATATGTATATATATGTATATGTGTATAGGTAGGTATGTACGTATATGCATTATAATTAGTTTAAGTACTTATTTATTTATATTTAAGGTATTTATTTATGTTATGGTCGACAATTGGTCCCGCAGACTTTCTTTTCCAACTACAGCTAGGGTTGGCTGGAAGAGATCTCTTTTAGAGATAAGCTCACCCTTGTATATGTTTTTTATAATGTAATTTATTCTGTAATTTCAATGTACAATAAAGTATTCAATATTGACGAATTATGTTACTATTTTACGATATAATAATACGTATGATGTAACGTAGTTACGTTAAATTATTTTATTATTATTGTTTTTGATAAGTTAAAATATATATTTATATATTATATATTAAACATATATATAAAAACGTATTAAAATTATTGCACTTTTTTAAAAATGTTTACAAACCTAGATTTTGTAAATAAATTTAAAATAGCTGAGTTTACCAACTCATATTACATATATATATATATTATTATTTATATGACTTTATTTTATATTTAATAAAATACAATGTCGAATATTTTAATAAGTAACAGACGAGATAGTGGTGAATAGAATAGAATGGAATATAACTTTGTGAACTTTTCCCGACAAAAAATCTTTTAAAGTCAGCCCTTATTAAAAGGAATAAGAAACAGGGAAGATTACAAAGTGCGCACTATGTATAAACATGGATTACACATTAATTAATACCACAAAAGGTAATGATTTTTTCAAACACTTAACTATACGCAGGTACTAAGTTGCGGAGCATTCGTCTCCATACAAACGACATCAACGTGCGCAGATCTACGGCATGCGCCTGATTCTTTTAATGTATTGGAATAAACTTTTTTCAAATTTACTCACGTGTTATTTTGCATATTATTTATATGGACCCTGTAAAGGGTTCGAAACGTTAAGATAAAATAAGATGTATAATAAAACACAAGGAAATTCGTTAATTTTCATCACGCTATGAAACTTCTAGCGCATTCAGGTTGCGATCTTGCACTTTTTCGGGTTACCGTCACCCAAGGACGGTTGTTCTCGTAAGATGGCGTTTGCTATAACCAACCAACCCGCACTGGGCATTCTAAAAGGTAAACTTTCTGTGTATCTTCGGTGCTACAAAAACTTAAACAATAAAATTAAAAACGCATAATATGATCTCATTAATTTACGAGGTTTTTGTAAAGCGACAGTTATTTTTAAATAACGTGAAATATTATCTCACGAAAATGGGAAAAAGAGTGCTCTCCCGCAGTTTATCCATGGAGATTAGCGGATGTTTGAAATTAAAACGAACATATTATCTCCTCACGTTTCTTTTATAACTTTATTAATTTATTTATTAATTAAAAACTTTTGCAACATAAATTACATGGCGGACTTAATGATTTACAAATAGGAAGTTACTGTGAGATGATTCAGCCAAGATTTTAACAAAAAAGAGAGCATACGGACATTCTTTTTAAACCCGTCACGACTCGTAGCTATCCTGATTTCAAGAGGTAGCGCATTCAATAGGAGAATGGATTGAGTATGGAAGGAGGAGTGTGAAAAGCCAGATGTGTGGGAAGGACAGAGAAGGAGAAGATTGTTTTTAGATCGGAGAGATACTATGAGAAGAGCAAAGGTATACTTTGAGTGCTATAATAACTTTCCAATACAAAAAATGCTTACCTATGTTTATAAAGTGTTCAAATGAATACTGGACCGCAACAAATAAATGCATTGTATTTTTTTAGTTATAAAGTATTCAAGTAACTTTAAGTTGCCTGGCATCATCAAAAAATACCATCTTAAAATTATAAATTAGTTTAGTATTATGAATAATACTAGTATAATGTATATGTATTGTGGATATCATATTAAAGTTTTTTAATATTTTTTGACTTAAGTAAATAAATAAATTGTAATTTTTTTGACTTTTTTTTCTTTTAATCTAATACCAATTACGTAACGTTATTCTAGTTTCATTTTCTTGGTAAAGGCTTCGTTGAAATGAGAACGCACTTCTTAAACATTTAAACATCTAAATAAATTACAACTATACTAAAAGCTTAGTTTCTCATGAGCTTTCTTATGATATATATTGAAATTCAAAAGATTAACATATTTATAAAGCATTTCGTCCCTAAACGTATCTCTTTCTTGACTGAACAATGCTAAATAAGTTATACAATAAGGTAATCAAATAAACATTGCTTAGAATTTCATTCATCATTTCGACACGTTATAAAAGTTCTTGAACTAAAGCGATATAATTATTATCATTTTCAGCTTAAGAAGGTCTCACTGTAGACTGACCGTAGGTCTCAATAGAAAAAATTGTTTTTTTTTTAAATTTTATTGTTACCAACCTTTAATAAAATATTCGTTGCTAATAAAGTATTCGCATTTGTCATCATCATCCTAATCTGCCCGGATCAATCCACTGCTAGAATATTGGCCCTTCTCATCCCACTTAAATATTTTAATATTGTGATCGAAAAATATATCATCACCGGCTCAAATAGTGTCACCACCGCTGGGGTGCGAGTGGGTCCAATGTAGTTTTGTAGTTGTTAACGATGGCTTATGCAGCCGGGCCCAACGGCTTTACGTGCTAGTCGAAGCACAGAGGAGCTCGAGATGACACATTTGTTCGTGACCGTCCTTTGCAAAAGTTACTTAACCTTAGTAATCGCAGACCGGGCGCGTTAACTACTGTGTGATCGGGCTTCCATTTCATTCCTTATTTGTATTTTATAATAAGTTAGACTTAAGCAGATATACAACATGTAACAGAAAGGTGTGGTATAAATGATTAGATCCAAAGTGTATCCGATCTAGATCTTGTATGCAGAGTTACTAAGACATAATTATCAACTGACTCCTGATTTGATTGATTTGACGACCTCCGTAGCCGAGTGGCTTGCACGCCGGACTTTGGGCGGCGCTAACTCTGAGGTCCCGGGTTCGATTCCCAGTCGGGTCAATTTCGAAAACGAACTTTTCGATATTGTGTCGGGTCTGGGTGGTTGTGGCACCGTCGTTGTTTCTGATTTCCATGAAACGAGCGCTTTAGCTACTTACCTTGGGATCAGAACAATGTGTGTGATGTTGTCTCATATTTATTTATTTATTTGTTTGTATATGTAACAGTTACAGTCAAAAACTTTAATTTGTTATGCTTGTTTATGCACGCCAATATTTAATTGACAATTGCATGACAAATTAAAGTTAGTAACTATGTCTTAGTAACAACACATGCAAGATCTAGATCGGACACAATTTGGATCTTTTCATTTTTACCACATCTTTCTGTTACACGTTGTTTGCAACATAATATGAAAAGTGTTGATTTTTATTATTTTAATTAAATGGTTCAAATAATCTAAAAACTGCTAAAATTAATCGTGTCACGATGACCGACTGTCAAGTAACAGAGGTGAAGCATCCTCGGCGGCGCGGCTAGGCGGTGTCGTTACATCGACCTTTCATGCCTTTCACAGCCTGCTGAGTTTTATTTACTTACACTGTTAGGTACTGAAAATAACAAGACTTACGATCATATGCATATCCAAGGCAGTTTAAGGTAGAGTGTATTCGTAGCGAAACTTTGTAAATTATATATAAGTTAATGTTAATAGGCAGTAATATAAACTGTTTGGTTCATTAAATTATAAGTTGCGTTAATAGATAAAACCAGATATCCTTAAATATTTCAAGATGGTATACTTTCGAAATGGCTGGTATTGACTGTTTGTATAGGTAATAAGAGAAATATAAAATGTACAAAAAACTAATAATGAAACAAAGTTGTCTCACTGAACCCTTGCCACTACATCGAATATATAAGATTCTATCTTTGAGAACTGAAAAAAACATGCCTAAATTTTATGCAAATGGAAACAACAATTTGCTGAAATCTTACCCAAAGCCATCACATTGAATATATAAAATGTATTTTAATAATAGAAGTAACAATAGCTAATAATATCTTAGTTCGCCAACAAAATCATCAATACCTTGACGGTCACGATGAGATGTGAAGTGGTTAAACCATCCGCCAACGCTAGGCTCCATCACGTCACGTGGCAGCATCGTCGGCTCGATCGCGAACTCGCGCCAAACCGAGGTCGACGACCTGACGCCATGCTCGATAAAAGTAAAAACTCATGCTCTCCTCGTTACGCTGCGTACAATTCTGTATACATCTGTATATGCACAGGTTGTTTTACTTTAATTGCTCAATAAAGCCTTAGGTACAGTCAACATCTTATGATTTGCCTGATCATACAAACATAGGAATGAGACAATTTTTTTTTAATCACAAATTTTTATTGCGTTTTTCACTGCTTTGTTGATTAATTATTGATTTTAAAACATTTATGATCGGTTTTCCCAATTCCGGACATTATTATACTAGATATTAAGTCTCTGTCATACGTTTTTTGAGAATTGTCAAGTTCTGTGTTGCACACAAATAGTAATAAAACAGTCTTCTATTTTGAAATGAAAATTCACTTTTTGGCTGTTTCGCCTGTTAGAAATTATTTTTTATATCATGGTTGAATTGAAAAATAGGCCGACAAGGTAAAATAAAAACGTGGATTGACTTAATTTTTCGTAGGTTGTTTTACTACTAAAACAATCTACGAAAAATTAAGGGGCTACATAAGTTAATCTACGTTTTCATTACTACTATTTAAACTTAAGGGGTTACATAAGTCAATCCACGTTTTTATTTTACCTTGTCGGCCTACTTTTAAATTTAACCATGATATAAAAAATAATTTCTAACAGGCGGAACAGCCGAAAAGTGAATTTTCATTTCAAAATAAAAAGTTTATAATATCCATTGCGAAGTGAACGTAGATGAAAAGTGAATCAACCTGACGTTTGCGCGGCCACTCGCGATCGTTGACCTCACAAATTTTTGTTTCGTTGGTTGCGTCGAGGTGTGCGTACCCTGACTACTTCTCCCTCCCCTCATACCCACTTGCCCCCCATTCCACATTGGTAGATCACGACTATACACACAACACTCTATTGTTCAATCGCATCAACAAAAAATCTCATTCTGCTTAACACTACAAGAGCAACCACTCTAATCACCACGTCAAGTTTAGACGGCATTTGGAAATATTCACTGATTTAAAAACTTTGATAAAGCTCAGGTATCATATTCAAAGTGTTTTAAAAACCCTTTCACATATAAAAACGTACACTCAAAGCAAAACAGTGAAAAAATAATTTAAAAACTAGTGCGAAAACAGCATAACGGCTAAATAATGTTCAATTGCACAAAGCCAGAAAATGAAAGATGGCATGAAAGCATAATATTCCTTTCGGCTTACACAAAGATGAGGCTTTTTGTTTGACGTATTTACATCCGGCATAGAAATTTGAGCAGAAACATGAGGGACGGCGTAATCGGAACGGTGTGGCAAAAAGCGCGGCAAAGTGAGAATGTAATGCCAACGCAGCTAGGAGTTGTCAATGACCTCTATTTCGCCACCGAAGTCCGAACGTTACAAAATGAGAGGTCGACGATTCGCGTCACGCCGCGCGCGCGCCGCCACCTCCACCCGAAATTGTAAGGTCTCCACTTTTGTCTAGTATTATTAATAGAATGTTAGGAAATGTTGCTTTGTGAAAAAGTGTAGGTAAAGTTTCCACGTTGAATATGAGATTACAAAGTGCTAAAGTAAAACTGATGACGATGTTTACATACTTTTTAAAACCACGTTTAATTATTTGTCAAATAGCAACTTTTTTTAGTCCTGGAAAGTTTTTTTTTTTTCATGAAATCATTTTCTAGTTTTCAGTGTCCTAAGCAATTTTCAGTTGGTATTGTAAATGAAAGATATAAATTGTAGGCGTGTACGACCAAAAGATAGTCATCGTCAGCGTGAAATTTGGCCATCGTTACACATCTAGTCGTGACTCAATACGGCGAACAATCTATCACAGTGAAAATGTTTGTTAATACCGCACAACGGCAAGACAACGACATATTTTTAAACGGTGCGAGTGTAGCTGTCTGATTGCAAAGATAAAGTCATGGCGACGGATTGATAGAATGACAATTTGGTGAGTAGGCCAGCCACCGCGGAAGACTCGAGTCGCGGTTCACCATGGTTCAACGTGACACTTTCCGACGTCATAAGCAACTTTCCTACTAGCAATGCGCTTGCCGATCGACGCCAGCGCCGCGCGTCGCACGCGGTGCTCACGGGAACTAGCACGCGCCACTTTTCTAGAAAAAAAACTATTAATTTATACTATTATGACTTTTCACTGATTTTCACTGCGCCAAGCTGCACTTGGGCGTTCTACTTGGAACTTACCAAGGTGCAATAAAAATGTACAAAATGATGATTAGAATAATGGATTCATATAGATTCAAAAATACCCTTAATAAGAGTCTGTTGTTTCAGTTATCTCCAATAAGTTTTATCGTGACTTCGCTGCTGTGATGATGTTGAATATTGTTAGCCACCATCAAAAAACATCTGAGCTCTTTGGTTACTAGGCTAGTTCTTTGTACCTTCCAATCAATTCCAATAAACCACAGCACAATAAATTGACAGTAATTGGCTTACGCAGAGTTGTATTATGAAATAGTACTTATGGCACTCAACCATAGGTTCTTTAAAATAACATTAGGCCCAATAAAATATAGCTATAATATATATATATAATAATTAAAAAGTATTTTCTATAAATTGTACTATTATAATATTGACATGTAAAGTTCTATTTCTTTAAATATTACTTTTCAAATTATTAAAAAATAAGTGCGATCGCCAACCAACATTGACGGCTATAGAACCATGTTTGGCCTATGTGACCTGCGCAAACACTATGACGCACAAATGAGTTGAATTATCACCATGATTCACCCACCAGCTCCCACCTCCCTAGCGGTACTCCACTGCCGCAAACGATAAATTGTAGCTCTTGATATCATAGCAAACATGAAACTCTAACTACAGGAAATACTAAGGTCTTAAGTCTATAATAAAATTTTTAAAAAAACAGCTCGTTACGCAAGTATAGACAACTTTTATAAACATACCATAAAACATTTATCAAAAAAATCTAAGACAATATTTACTAGAACATAATTTAGCCAAATGTTTTTAACTTACCTACACAAAATAAACGGAATAGCTAAAGTTTAACATAGTTGTATATAAGTATCAGTTACACTATAGAAATTGATTAAAGTTAGAGTTGTATATAAATATCAAATTTAAAATTATATTTTATAACAAGCAATAATAATAATGCGCTTAATTTAAAGCTCTTTAAAATTTTTAGGATATATCTATATTATCTAAACCTAAAAAGTATTGCTTCTTTACTCTGAGAATAAAATGAAAATTGATTTTCAATATGTTTAAAGAGAGGTTCTAGATTTATTTGGAAGGTGTACCCGTTACAAAATAGGATTACCTACTAACCTGTGTACGCTAATAATAACTTATTAGCGTTCCGTCTGTTTAGTTAACACTAAACAGACGGAAAGTATAACTCTCTTTGTGTAGTGGTTCTGCGTAAGTACCAGTAATATCTTACTAACAACGAACCAACAATTGAAAATAACTGCATCTCATATGGCTGATATCTGCGATCTTGCACAATATAAGCGACTGCTCTTCCAATTGAGCCTTTACAATTGTTTGCATTTTCTCTATGAATATAACAATAAAAATAGCGTTAAACTTAGGGAAGACTCCCTGTGTGGTGCCGGGGATAAAGAATTGCACCAACCCATTTCTTCCCGTGTGGGTGTCATAAAAGCCGACTAAGAGACATTTTTCAGAGGATAGGCAGCAGCTCTGAGGTTACGCTCAACCCACTGCGATCGCCAACCCGCCTGCCAAGCGTGGCGATTACGGCCCCTCATGGAATGTCCATGGGAGAGGCCTTTGTCTAGCAGTGGACGTCTTTTGGCTGAGATGATGAAGGGTAGCTTTAGACATATTCATAAATAAAATGATATGTCATATCATTACATTTCTATCAATTATTACAAGTTGAAGACTAAATAATGTTTCAAAAGTAGTTAGCGCTAATTTTGATAAGTCGGTTTTGATACATGTCATCCCATGGAGTCCTTGTCAATATATAGTAATAATTCCTTATACTCGGTGTGGTAGGTGTGTAGTCTTATGCGTGATTCTATTTTGGTATGTTGTTATATATCAGTAAGAGTTGTAAAGAACATTATCATCATGAGCGGCTTCACTGCTGCACTGAATGTCTGTTGATGTTAGTAACTAAAATTATTCATTCGATAAAGTTTTTTGCGATTTCATTATGAGACACTCTTATACATATAAAACCTGTTACAGCATCCATTTTTTTTCTTATCCTAGTTGTAGAAAAGGACATCTTTAAATACAGCAGTGCACATACTGATACACGCACTTTATTAGTGCATATAAGTTTTGCTTTATTTCATGTCACCTTGTATCTATTTATCTTTTAATAAAAAACCTACGTAGTATCACATAATAATTATTTAAATACCGAACATTATAAATGTCTATAAACATTGTTATCAACATATACATTATGAAACGACAATGAAACGACAACTTTCTCCCGCCAGAGCGTTAGAATAAATTAATGAACATTTCTGTGTCTAGATGAAATAACGAGTTTTAAGATACCAGTTCTTTTCGTCTCAGCTTGTACTCGGGATGAGAATTTTATGGCTTCGAAAATAAACCCGTGTTAAGTAAATATGAAAGGTCCTTGCGGCGCTCATTGGAATCCTTGTAGCCGGAGAGCCAACACTTACAGTTAAAAAGTTCGTACATAATCATGCTCAGATTAAATTTGAAAAAGTTTTTAATATCAATTGGAGATGACTTTGTCACCTTTATAAACACGAAAATTATTTAGCAATTACTGCTTGTTATCATATGGTAACCAGGAACATCGATAGTTTTAGGAGCCTGAAACCATAAACAAGTATTTGTTTTATCAGCGACAATAGTAGTACCAAATTTGATGATTTTTACATGGACTGATGTACTTCAGGACATTCACTATTCAATTCAAAATTTAAAATGATTTATTCAGTTTAGGCAACAAATAGCTACCGGCAAAAAACTCAGCAAGTGTCAAGCTCTTTTCACCCTTACAGCGTCAAAAATATTGGAAAATGCCCTATCATATAAGGACACTTTCCATCACAAATAAAAACACAAAATATAAAAGACAATCACAACATGTAAAAAAACAAAAGAAGAAAATAAAATACCTAAGTTTGCAAATTTACATCTATTAGCAGTTTAAAATTTCACAATGTCATACAGTACTACAAAAAGTCAAAAACTGTCTAAGAAAAACAAAGATAAATTAAAGTTAATAACAATAAATATAAGACAAGTATGCAAGAGCAGACAAACAGAGCAACAGCAGAGCCTCCACAGGCGGCACCCGTTACCGAGTATGACATATGAATCGGCCATCGCTTCGCTCAACCATATTTTAGGGAACGTAACGACCTTATGCACACGCCGCCACCGCAGAGACAATAAAGAGAGCATGACAACCTAAGCTACTCTAAATCAAAACTAATTGAAATGTTTAACGCAACGCTATTTGTTGTCTGTAGGACACTGTTTATAAAGGCTTATAAAATATTATATCAGTAAGATTTTTTATTAGTTAATTTTAGTATGTTAATCCCAAATAACCGTTCCGTACCAAAAGGGTAAAACGGGACCCTATTACTAAGACTCCACCGTCCGTCCGTCTGTCTGTCTGTCTGTCCGTCTGTCACCTGTATCACCTGTGTCGGCTGTATCTCATAAACCGTGATAGTTGAAATTTTCACAGATGATGTATTTCTGTTTCCGCTATAACAACAAATACTAAAAAACAAAATAAAACAAATATTTAAGGGGGGCTCCCATACAACAAACGTGGTTTTTTTGCCCGTTTTGGCTCGATATTGATAACGGCAACAGGTAGACGCTTGAAATATTAACAGAATATTGAGTTATATTATTCACTTTTAAAATAAATAATGAAATTAAAATAAAATTAATATTTATTTGATGGATGGCTCCCATACAACAAGCGTGATTCTTTGACAATTTGTTTTCTCGGTCTTAATAACGATAACAGGTAGAAACTTGAAATATTTTTATAGATAATGGTACGGAACCCTTCGTGCGCGAGTCCGACACGCACTTGGCCGGTTTTTTTTATTATAACCAGGCTGTTTTATCATCTAAATATTCTTTGACTGTATAATTACCTTTTTTAAGTAAAGAAGACTACATGTTTTTAAACTTATCTAAAGGTAAATCTAGTACAGTATTTGGTATTTTACTGTAGTAGTATACCTTGCCCCAAGAAAGAACCAAGCACCTCTTGTAACCCTAAGAGTGGCATTACAAGTTTTGTCTTATTTCTAGTATTAAATTTGTTTACGTCACTATGTTTAATAAATGAGTTGATATTGCAACGTACAAGAATTATACAATTACTAGCTGACCGGCGGACTTCGTACAGCTTTGACAGTTTCCATGACAACAAAACAAACAAATCGTTCGTCCGCTTAAGAACACCCGGATACCAAGATGGACCCCTATAGCAGCGCCACCTACTAGGTCCAATTGTAAATCTAAACCATTCTCAAATCTACTTGAACACACACAGAAAATTTCATCTAAATCGGTCCAGCCGTTTAGAAGGAGTTCAGTAACATACACACGCCTTAACGCCATAACGGTCTTTAAACAAATTTATTCGTGAACCTAGTAGACTAGGTATGGTAAGGTAAGGTAAATATTTATATAGATAGATAATTCTTACTGCTCGTTTCTGTAAAATGAAGATAGGTAGTTTCAACAAAATGTATTAATTTTAGACTACCAAATGCCAAGAATGAAACAACCGATATTAGAATAAACGGTGATCGAATGAATTTGGTAGATTCGACAGTTTTCTTAGGCATCAAATATTATGATTTAATAGAGCAACACATGCATCAGTAGTAGAACGACCCTTTGTAAATCCATGATGTTTATTATGTAAAAGGTTGTTTATGTTAAAATACGACATCAACTGTTCCAATATTACTTTTTTATAAATTTTACTTAGAGCTGGTAGTATTAAAATGGGTCTATAGTTACTGGGGTCTCCTTTGTTTCCTGATTTAAACAAAGGTATGACCTTACTAAACTTCATGAGATCGGGAAAGATTCACACAGCTATTAAAAATTTCAGCAAGATATGGTGCAATAGAATATACATATTCTTAATTACTTTTATAGAGATGCCCCACAAATCACTTGTGTTCTTCATTTTCAGTGATCTAAATGTTTTAATAATATCCATTGAATATTATTTAAATAAAAAAAAACATTACATTTTGGCAAATATTTTTGGAGTAATGTTTGTGCAGCTTTTGGTATTTACAAAACAAAAAACCAACAAAAATATTTGCAATTTGCAAACCCGAACTAACAAGGTTTTCGTATACTTTTAAAGTAAAAGTATTATCCCTTGGTTTAAATTTACCTGTTTCACGGTTTATAATGTCCCAAGTGGCTTTAATTTTATTGTTATACTTTTAATTTTTTTTTTTTAATTAGATTTTGCTACAATGCACACTTTCTTAAACATTTTCGAATAACTCCTTAAATATTCCGTAAAATTTACATTTTGGTTATATTGTTTTAAACTATATAAATCATAAAATTTATTTCTACTTTTATATACCAGTCATGGCCTAGTCACAGAACTTAATTTTTTATTAATTTTGGTGTAAACACTTGGTTGTATTCGGTCTTAATTAAGTTAAAAAGATTTCTATAAAGTACATCTGGATCGTCTTGTACAAAGGACAATGCATCAATTTTACAAGCTATACTATTATTCTATATACTATACTATACTACTATTGTTATACGATTATTCTAAATCTAAATTGATTGATTGATTATACAAAAACTTCAAAGTTATGTCTCCTTCAAAAAGGTATTTTGCTAAATTTCAAGACCTGCCAAACGCCAGTCGTGCCAGTCACGTAAGACATACCTTTAATCGAAATCGTGTAAAATCACAAAGTTACGGGTGTGATAATTGAATATTTATATCTCCAAGCCCTCTGACTAAGAGTCCAGTTTGTCCAGGAAGCGAATGCGTTATGTAGCATCTCTTACATAAAGAGGTCGTTGCCTCAA
The DNA here is from genome assembly GCA_949315975.1 of Eudonia truncicolella. Classification (NCBI taxonomy): domain Eukaryota; kingdom Metazoa; phylum Arthropoda; class Insecta; order Lepidoptera; family Crambidae; genus Eudonia; species Eudonia truncicolella. The sequence continues at coordinate 10,011,388 of OX438830.1, forward strand.
CCTTCTTCCAGAGAACGAAAGAGATGGTGCGTCCCATCTCCAAACGTGATAAATATTTTAATGCGGGTGGAAACCTCGAGCATGTAAGGAAAATGCACATTCATTTGCATTTTATTGATTGCGTCTGTGTTACGATCTCCATAAAAACCAAATAGACCACGCTATTTGCGTTTGCAAAGTCCCTGCAGTTTTCAACTTTAAGTGTACTTAAGCTAAGTTTCTAACGTGGTTTATAAAGCAGTATACACACATTTGCTCTCGATATATACATGCTCATAACAAGGGTACTTGCACTCAGTATACATACCAGTAACAAGGGTAGCCAGGTCCTCGCCACTACCCACCCCCCTTAATACAAGTCTCAGTCGAGTCTGCAGTTCAAGAAACATTAAGTTCAAATGCGCCCATCGTGACAGGTGTTTATAAGTTATAAGGATAAGGTGCCACTTAGACCACCGGCAGATAGGTGATGGGGATAGAACAAGTTCTATGTTATATAAATATTTCTTGTAATTATTGTAGCACACCAGAAAGTTTACTTTTTTCTCACCTTTAATTAATTAATTAATTATGTTAATCAATGGCTTCGCATTTAGTATTTAGCCAATTTCAAGTGTTTTTATTATAGTAGTAAGGGTACAATTTGTACGATAGATAGAAATTAAAATGGAGTCTCACAACATGTTTATTACGGAAAGAACTCGGGTGAAACTCCTCACCTTTAACACCCTTTTACCTCTCCAATTGACTTTTGACGTTCACGTCGTACTTTTGGAGCACACACATTATTTATTATGAAGGACACTGCGTATTTTATGGAGAACATCAAACTTAAATCAAATGTCTCGTCGAACTTTAATAGAGCATTTAATCGCATTGAATTAGGCCTGCTCCTTTTGTTTCAATCATACTTCTATGATGATCAGCAGTGTATTAAACATATGGTGTTTCCACTGACTGGACTTGCTTATGGGCTAGTATGTCTTAGGGCGGTGTTCTTAGCCCACTACTTTTATTTCTAATATATAAAATTCTCGTGTCACAGTTTTCGTTGCCATACTCCTCCGAAACGGCTTGACCGATTTTGATGAAATTTTTTGTGCTTATCCGGTTTCTATGAGAATCGGCCAACATCTATTTTTCATCCCCCTAAATGTTAAGGGTGGTCCACCCCTAAATTTTTTTTGATTTTTGAAATTTTTCCAATACAAAATGATTTGTTTGTAGTGTTGTCATGGAAACTGTCAAAGCGGTACGAAGTCCGCCGGGGGTAGCTAGTATTTTTATAAATTGCTGATATGCTTCTTCTTAACAAATTTTTAGTGTATCTAATAAAAATAAATAAAACAAAATCAAACTAATGTCTTCCATCACCTACAACTGCAACGTACAACATACTGGTAGTACTTATGTATCAACATAAGTTTAGTTAACCCTTTTTATTTGTTTATGTATACACAGATACCTTTATAATATTATGTATATAGATACTACATACGCATATATTTATTTTATTTTTATCAAACTCATTGGTTTGCACTTTAATTACTAGCTCTGATTCCACATTAGGTTTAATGGAAAAACTCTATATCAAAGATAAGTTTACCTTTACAAAGGAAAAATGTAATAATATATAGCAATGCAAAATATTTTTGTGTAAAAGTTAATTAATTACTGACCTATGTTTTAGTAATTCTAACCAATGCAATGGCCATTACCACCCACCCCATCCAGCTTCCATCCAATGCGATAGGAGCTGGGTCTGTACACAATCAAGTACTGTATAGCTGTTATCCGTGACTACAACGTAAAAGACATAATTCCTGGTTTCCTCTGCTACATTGAGATTAACTTTCAACTATAAGGACTCGTTTAGTCTTCATGTCACTTAACAGTATGTGGCGATAAGGCCGAAAATTTAAGTTACGATTGATTACGCTTTCATTTTAAAAACTCTGAAACCTACTCATGATAATAGTCCATTGGTTGATAACAATTTAAGTTTATTTTATCTTTGACTGAAAGCTGCGTATTTTAAGTGCATCAAAATGTAGAGAGTAACTTAAACATCGAAAGTAGCATTCCCAATTTCCTGACCTACCATTACTCGTCCGTAACTAAATCAAACGGGCTCTCACGCACACACCGGCTATCCTAGCCGCTGCGGGACACCGGGAGAGTAACGGGACTCGTTCTTTTCACTTTTTTTTTCTAAGCCCCGGCCGAGGCATGCATTTACTTTTAATGACGACGCTTTTTGGACCCATCGTTTTTTTTTCACAATTAATTACTTCAAGTCGCCTCCAAAGGCTCGATTGGTATATCGAACGTCATGCCTTGTTTATGAATCGTTGTTTAACACGTGGCGTGATTTAAAAAGTTCCATGCTAGGTAGATATAGTGTTTGAGTAAAGTATTAACAATTATTTTTTATTTATGCTGTTTTCTGTTTATTAGTAATGGTGTTTATACTTAATGGCACTGTTGTTATAACTTAAGATACGTATGGCTTTATCTATTTGTAAAAATTACTCTCATAATACAAAACCATAAATATTTTTAACAAAAATAATTAATGTACTTTTCGTCTCTTAAAATTCATTTATATTATATATTAATCTGACGTTAATGGGTTTCTAAGAAGATGTATACTGTGAAAATGTTTACTGTTTTTTCATTGATCAACTGATTTACGACGTCCTTTTTGTAAACAATTTGTTGCCAGCAGCTACTTTGTGGTCAAACTGGGAGACCTTTGTCAGCCCACTCTTTGTCCTACGATAACGGGAGTGAGTGTGACGCCTCGTGACGTCACAAACAACACTGCATTCTGTCAAAAATGCACTTTTACCGTCACAAGAACCCGCTACAAAATAACAGTGTTTGGTGTAAAACTGCAACTATTGTAATGCACATTTCTCCGAAGCAACGGACCTTTTTAGAACAATAGTTCGGGATGAAATATGACTGGCCATTTTTCTTCACTGTGACCAATTTGAGGTTTAACTGATTTTTTTTAAAAAGGTAGCCCTTACTTTTGTTTCTGCTGGCCAGCCAGTGAGTGTGTTGTGGGTGATAGAAAAATAAAGGACTAAAAATGTCTAACGGCGTTTACGCTGTAATTACCGAATTGGGATCAGTGGCAGATGCAAATATTGAATTTAAAAAAATAATACACAAACATGAGAAGCAGATGTCGAGCTGATACGTGGAGAAAAAAGTTGACATCGCTCTACAAATTCGAAGGCTCTGACTGTAAGCTATTCAATTAACATACCGCCCATGCGTGCAAATGTCGGTTTTTTTACGTAAGTACTGTTACTTCATTGACAAAAGAAAGGGGTCTAATGGGCCGCGATAAGGCCTGTGATTATTTAACCCATATCCGCCGTTACTGGCGTCTGCGGCGCCATATGGCCCTGTAACCCTTTGGCCCCGTTATGCGATGTTTGTTGGAGAACAGTTGCATCATGAATATAATGGCTCTCCACTTTTTTTGTAACTCCATATAAATTGGTTCAACATTCACCAGGTGATCAGTGTTTTTTAATAGGTTTGTATGATGTGTTTTTTTTTGTTGCTTAATTTATTTTTAGTGAATAGATCACATTTGGTGAACGCTGCTGTAATCTTGGCTGAATAACAGTTGGAGCCTACTTGGTTGATGATTTACTTGTTGTGGTACATCAATTACGAAAATAGTAACCTCAATCTCCCGTTAAAAATTATATCAATATAATTAAGAATTTGGACATCCGAAAAGTTTGTTATAATATATACTACATTCATAGTAAAATTTTATTATTCCACTCCATAGTTGTTTACTAGTTTCACTGTCCCATAACGTTTTTATTTTAATTTTGTTAAAATACGTAACAGTTATATACACCTTCTTAAATATTATTATGTTAATCTTAACAAATAAAATAAATTTGAAATTTTGTTTATATTTTTAAGTATATTACTTTGTCTGATCTCTTCTCTTTTTAAACCTTTAACTTAAATTGGTAATAAACAATATTTTAAATCAGGTCATATTAATGTCCTTATTAATTCACTTAACAAAACATTTTAATATATAAAAGATAATAACATAAATGAATGTAATTTGGTAGCTGTAGCTGGTGTGCATTTAAATATTAATATTGATACCTTAAGCATGTCACAACACAAGTCAATTGACAACGGTCCGTCAGACGTAGACGTCAGAGTATTAAAAATTTTATGCTATGAAAGTCTCCAGATAGTAACGCCAAAACATGCTTATTCAAGACATTTTGATGAGGTATTTTTATCGTGCCATAAAAAGAAAGTAATCTTTACCAGCAATATTTTGCATTTTTTTATTATGAGTGAGTACACATACCCACTTAAATATACTTCTACACGAATAGTACCTACGTAGGTACGAAGTGTGACAGAAAACCTTTTACATTACAAATTCAAAATCTCCATCAGCAACGCAAACAATCGAGTTCAATGATTTATTGTAATCGGCACTGAGTTGATTTTCACTTTTCCGTCGGCAGGCCGCGGCAACAGATGCGCGGGCGGTGGTGGCGCGCATCGATTCCTGGAAGCTTGCTTTCCACGCCGAGCGAAATGCATCTTCCCCGGGAAAATGCATGCGGGTTCGTTGCACTTACAAACTCATAACCCCCTTTCTAAAGCGCCGATCCAATTATGTGCACTTTCGCAAGCCGCTACTGTCACTTGCCTAGATACGGATAGGAAACTCGATGCGACGCGCCAGCGCACCCGCCCGCCGACCCTATGTGACATTGTTCTGTCGTGTGAACATAATTATAATTATTATAAGAATTCGTAGCATCTTTAGAAATATTGAAAATAATTGACCTACAATTATTTCAAAAAAGTTACAGCGTTATCGTACTGACCGGGCCCCTTCGTATTGGACTAAGAAGAATACTTAAAAAACAAAAAAAAAACATGAATGTATCAAAAATATTTGTTACAACACTATCTAAAGTACTTATATGCCTTATATAGTTAAAAGATAAATGTGAATTTTTAAAAAACCTAGCAAATAGAGCGGAGCATATTGGGTATTAAACGGATAGACAAGATTCCATCACTAGCTCATATACGTCTCCACTGCTGGATGGATAGGGCGAACGGGCCATAAACCACCACACAGTCCCAGTGCGGAATGGTGATTGTTAACGACTACTAATGCAGCCTTTGGTCACTCATCCGATGATCGGTCTTTGCGAAAATTGCTTAACCTTAGCAATCGCAGACCGAGCGCGTTAACCACTGCGCCATCAAACTCCCCAGACAAGAGCTCTTGAGACAGGATTCATATTCAACACAATTACCAATCAAAATGTAACAGAATAATACGCACGGTTCAAGTGAGGTTATATTTGTAGGATGCATTGGCTATCGTCAAAGGTTTAGACCAAAAAATATACGGTGAAATTATTTGGAGAGCTACTGTCGAGATATGGATCTTTTGAGGGATTCAATTGCCCAGTATTAGGAAATGTAATCAAAAGAAAAAAGCAAGCAACTGAAAAAAATAATTTAATTTTTTACCTACTAATATAAACAATAAAAGAAAATAATTTAACAACACAAAACTGCAAATATTTAAGTAATCAATAAACTAGAAATTATGTTTTCTCAGTGCATCTTCAAATCCGCAGATGGCTGCTCGCACCGAGGTGTTCCATGCGGAACCGTGCGCCCGCGCCGCAGATCACGCGCCAATGAAAACGAGACAGGGTAACGAACCCGGTGCCTGCCTCTCACGATATCTTTATAAGACATCGAGCAGCTACATGAAAGTAACAATTTTATATACATATAATAATGCTTATACTTTTGAAACTTATAAAAGAGAAGACAATATTAAAGACTATTAACTTCAATCTGCTAAAGGAGAGATCGGTAACAAAGATGAACCCCCTTGTTTGTAAATTATAGTTCGTAAATGTAAATTATTTTTTTGATATTTGTTATAAAACTTTCGATATATATATAAACCTATTTGTGTGTTATGTTATTTCTAATTAAAAACCATAACCGGTCAAATTTAAAATTTGTAAATGTAAATTATTTTTTTGATATTTGTTATAAAACTTTCGATATATATATAAACCTGATTGTGTGTCAAATTTCAAAACAGAAAGCAGTTTCGCAGTACCATTTCAATTGGACTTTTTTGTTGCAGGCCTGTGCTACATAGGGCTAGACTAGCTGAACTTGTCATGAGTGATTGCAGAGAGAAGCTAGGAGGGGATTTGAGTGCATTGACACACTTACCTACTGCACGGTGCAGCGGCGAAATTGCATCGGCGCCCGCTGCTGCGGATATAGACCCACCACAGTCATTAGACCTCCCCGCCCCTCCTATTTTCTATACAATCAGTCAATACAAGGGGACTGAACAGAATCAACATAGATCTACATGCGATGGTCGCGTTATAAACCACTGACGCCTCGGAAAAGTGGAATGACGTCCGCGCGGCGATGTGGTTTTCACTCACCGACACGAACTTAGAGAGAAATTGAAAAACGTGTTGATTTTACTTAAGCTTAATGAGAAACAAAGCAGCGACTCCAAAAGTAAGCTACGAAGTAAGTCCTAGATCCAAGTTTTGTACTTACATATTCATCGTGTCCCAGTAGCAAATTATTCACTGTTTTCATAGACTTCGAATCCCTTTTGAGTAGGGTATGTATTTTATTTTATAGGTTGTTTTGTTACTACAATTGTTTATCTTAAGAGTCGGTTTTATACCGTTCTAACAAAAGGGCATCTGTGAAATAGCCTACTCTGGCTATTATTGGCCACAACCACAATCGACTTTTGTCGCAGACCGAAAATAGGGTCACTATCGAAAACTGGCAAGTAAATAATAATATACGGCAGGCAATACTAGAAGAGTATGGATACATCACATTTTATCCTAATTATGAACCTTAAATTTTTCCCTAAAGTAGATGAAGAAGTTTTCATGAAAAAATTTTCGTACACCTGATGATTTTAAATATTTTAAGACTATTATTCCAAAATATTAAGTTAATTAAAAACAAACTTAATTATCTATTTAAAACAATACTTTGCGTAACAATATTTTCAAATAATAGTTACATTAAATAATTTATATTTCAATAAATGAAAAAAATATAAAAGATATTTTTTTTAATAAAAATATTCAGCACAAAACATAATTTATTCCGCATCGTTTCAAACACCATGATAACGATGTAGATGTGTCATTATTGAACTTAGAGCATTAAATCCTCTAAGTTATTGAAGGCTTCGGTGAATGTAACGGTACGTCAGACACATATTGTATAATTGATCAGCGTGCATCGCGAGCGCGGAGTGCACTTGACACGGTCGCGGGTCAATGGCAGCCGCGTAGCCCGTAGCGGCCATTGTTGCTACGGTCTTACCGTATCTGACCTCTGTAGAGCAGATTTTCTCGCCAGATAAAACTGTGTTAGAATAAATTTTAAAATCGACCGTTTGACTGCACCTCTCGATTTGGACCTGATACGGTTGTTGAATAATACAAAAGACTCGACTGGCCATTTTTGCGGTCATTTAGTAAAGATAAGATAAGATAAAGATAAGATTAAAACTTGAGAAGTGATCTGTATCTCCATTTGTTCCAAACAACTATAATAATGATTGTTAGAAGATGAAAAAGACGATTGTCTAAAATTATGGCACATTTCAGTTTTGAAATACAATGTACAACATAATTTGTATTAAGTATACATTACAATCTATTACAATCTGTGGTTTTTGTTAAACGTTTTAATATTTAATGTTTTTAACTCTGTAACAATTGCATAACATATTTCATAATTTGTAAATTGTAAAACATTCCATATATTTAAATTATTAATTCTTCTCTCATGTTACTTAGAATATTGAACCTACTTACACACCGACGATGCTCTTAGGTACATAAAACTGTTTACTGAATTGGAAAAAGATTTGAATTTTTCATAGTAAAAATCTTTTCAAGTTTTACAGAGCTCTGTTAACACTGCCGTTTACAGAAAACAAGAGAAAGCACAGAGAATCATAACACCAATTGATTGTCGTATAAAAACCACTTCCTGAGAAATCTTCTAGCATAGACAAATAAGGCTGCGACTGCGTACCGGAGTGACAATGAAAGTACGCAACGTTTCTCGCTTGCGATACTTCGCCGGAATAAGGCCAGCGCGTTCAACGGCCCCGATCGTAACGGCGCGGGCGCCGTGAGCTCTCTCGGCTACATATTACTTGATATAGTTTTATAATATTATTATGCTGTAATATCTTTAATTTATACTATATTTTATAATAACTATAAATACACACACGTTTGTATAAAATGCCTATATGAATGAATATCAACATTTGCTTCTGCAGTTCTTATTAAGATATTTTTGAAAAATAAGTAATTTAAATTATCATAAAAATGATTACAAGATAATATAACTATTCATATTGTATTCTGTATTTATTAAGTTATTTTATGTATAAAATCATCATCATTTAGTGCCATCTTCATACTGAAGTTGTATAAAATACTAATAGAAAATTCAGATTATTGAGATAATTCATACTAACCTGACCTTTAAGAGATACAGTTGTAAGTTTATCTGTGAGTATAATACAAATTAACGCTCAAAAGGCAATTCAACAGAAACTGCATACGCAAATACGAGCTTGGTTCGGGTAAGGCCCATGCCCTATTAGAAAGAAATAACGGTGTAGTGTAGCGCGGAGCGCGCCGGCCTGCGCATGATTCACGAAACTTGCCGGTGACGGTGACATAATAAACCGAATTAACATAATTCTGCGCGTGTTTCGGTTAAAACCCCTTTCTTTTCCTTCACTCTTACTCACTGTTTACCGCACTCATAGCTTACCGAGAATCTGGGCAGAAATCACAACTGGTTTGCGCATTGGTTGCCCGGCAAAGCCTGACGCGTTTTCTTATCTACAATTACAATGAGCTGTTTGTGTAAATATTTCCTTGTTTTATTTGTTTCCTAATATTTTTATGCAATATTCAAAGAGTCTTATGAATACTTAATATTTCTGACAAACAAATCATTTGCGAAAACAAAAGATACAGCTAACAGGCCTACAGCTGAAGTAGATGTAAAAAAAGTAATTTGTATGTAAAGAATAGGCTGTTCAATTGCTGTCATTGTCTTACACTGAATAGGCTGTCATTTCAGTGATATAAGTAAGTGCGACACATGAATCAATGGACCATCAACGCCTACATTCGTAGCACTAGATGATAGGTCGCGAAAAGAATCACTGGGCGTTGTAAGGAGAGCGGTCGTTGCCACCGCGATGTGGGTGATTGCAGCTGCCTTCCGGTAATGTAACAGTCGCATATGCCTGTAAGAATTCTGCTGGGGTTCGTTGAACTTTCGCGGTTGCACAGCGCAGGGTGGGGACACAGTGGGTCATACCCGGCCGTCGACACACTTACCTTGACTCGGCGCATTCGCCGCCACTCTGCACTTCGCTACATAGAAAACTAGGCGAACTCACTCGACATTTTCTCGCAATCACATTTATACAAGTATCGGAGGTAACGAGGCTTTATTTTCATATTTTCTAAAAATATCATAAAATAACAAAATATTTTAAAATTAAAATTAAAATCAAGCGAAATCTCTTACAGAGGTATTTAGAATGTAGAGCTATGTTATTAAAATATTAACATTTTACAAATTATATCATCAGTAAATAAATATATCAAAAATTGTTTTTTTTTAGTTTGAAAACATAAAAAATTGGGTCATTTAACTTCTCTCGTACAAGTAACTAGGCTATACCATAACAGAAATTACAAACATTATTGAATATAAAGTTTAGTTGTTACAGATAAAAGGAAGACAGTTTTAATATCAATATTGATGGACTGACATGGGCCGTATTGTAGTAGATCGATATTAGAAAGAAAATCATTACCATTTACTCAACCAAAGGGTGTCGTATGGTGTCTCAAACTAAGGGTTTAACTACTGAAATCAGGGCGAGCAGTCAGCCTGAACTGTACGATTGAGGTTAAAAGAAAAAGGGGTTTTAAATTCCACAATGAGGTAAGAAAGAAAGAAAGAAAGAAAAACATTTATTGGCTCTCACATACACAGACACAATGACATGAAATACAAGACACAAAAAACAAAATAAAAAATAAAAATAAATAAATAATTAACAAATAAAAGAACACAAGTGTGAGGAGCCAATCAGGACCCCACCTCAGCATATGTCGCTACGGTGTGACAAAGCCACATCGCAACGACGCTGGTATTCTGGCAGGGCCTGTACGAGGTGACGTTTCCTATATATCCATCCTATTCAGACTAATAAATGAATAAAATATATATATGTGTATATAATTGTACTTATATAAATAAACCTATATACTCCTAAATATATATATATTAAAATTGCACAGGTATTACTAGGCCTTATGATTTGATGGTAAGCGATGATAAGGCCGGGATTGGAAGCGCACTTCACAAATATTTAAGCACCGAAGAACTGGCTATATAAACTCTTACTGACGGAACACAACAACGTAGTTAAGGCGACATACTGGGAATAGAGACTATGGTAGCAAGCCATGCAGCCTCAGAACAAGCACAAAATAGAATGAAAGATGATGAAATAAAATAAAGAATATTGAATAATAATAGAATATTTATCTACTCTGTTGAGAATTGATAATAATAATCCCCTAATCTTGAGCCTGAGGCCGGTGGTCTAAACTAAACTACAAAGGCAGAAATGTCTCACTGAAGTAATCACTGCACTAAAAGTGTAGTCTGCATACCTTCCCAGTCTTTGACCACCTATTAGGAGATACAACCGTGCAGTAGCGTATTAATGAATGCTTACATAAATAAACTAATGATAGTATCGCGAAATTGGTAGCCGTAGCGACTGAGCAAAGCAGTAATTAAAACGCACATCACCCAGAACCCTCAACCACTATGGAACTTGCTATCTTACCTTGCTGGCTTGTTGTTGCAGCGGCAGACTTAGAAAATATTGTGATAAATAGTCAGACATGCTTAGAATAAACCCTACCAATAACCAAACTGAGCAAAACATATACCTCAGTTGGGATTATGAATGAGACCTGCTACCGAGCATTGCTATTGAACACCAGAAGAGGTAAAAAGCTTGTTAGCCCTTCACTTGATGGTTCGAGGTGCCATCTGAGATCGGCTATCAACAAAACGTTTGTCTACCCAGTTATGTTGTCATCATCACCGTCATCTCACTTGATTATAAGTGTCGTTGAACCCAAAGATGGAAGTGCATCTCTCGGAACGTCGACGAAACTGACAATCTAACTTCTCTGTCAGAACACAACGATGCTGCCAAGGTGACAGCTTTAGATAAGACTAAGGTTAAGGTCCTTGCTTAGAATAACCGGTAACCAAGCCACGGTGCAAATCTGAAAGATACTGCATCTTTCATTTTACAGAATATTGTGAATATTTATATATGGAGTTATATTTACATAACAGTTACAAAAACACAAATGTTGAAAAAATTTCCACGAGCAGGATTTGAACCTTCCCTTCTGACATACCAGGTCAGGTGCTCTCCCAATTGAGCTATCGTGGTTCTAACCAGCCCGCCGAAATTATTCAACACTATTTACTTTTTTACTTTGAAAGCCAAAGGCGACCATTCAATGTCAACAACTACCGACATTAACACCCGATCATAATATTTTTACAAATACTAAAGATCAGTTAAAGACGTAGGCAAGCTATTTATAAAATGTTTTTGTTTTGTTTATATAATTTTAACGCAAACTTTGTAGCGAAACAAATTACAAAAACACAAATGTTGAAAAAATTTCCACGACCAGGATTTGAACCTGCACCCTTCTGAAATACATAAACACGGGTCAGGTGCTCTCCCAATTGAGCTATCGTGGTTCTAACCAGCCCACCGAAATTATTCAACACTATTTACAAAATTTGCGTTAATATAAACAAAACAAAAACATTTCATAACAGTTCTTAGGGTAGTGGTACCAGTGTGCGACAAGAGCTAGTGATCGACTTATTTTTAAATTAAAAATAGGGGACAGCAACTAATTTAGTCTTTAGCAACAATTAAATATGGAGCACCTGCTTCCAAGCTTCAATGAAAATCAATGTTATTTTTTGGTGACAAAAACTATGTCGAAGTCTAGTGCCACTTTCTTATGTAAGTAGAAAACGTTAATCATTATGTTATAATTTTAATGCAAATAAAGTTCACGTTAAGTATATTTAAAACGTATATTACGCTGAGTATGCTGCCTGCCAGCTACGAGTCAGCTCGAGCTTATCGAAAAGTTAATCTCGCCTTGAAGAGCGTTGGGTGCGCCGCGCTTCGATATTGCAGTGTACAGTCACGAGCACCGATATGTATACACTTTGACTCTTATTCCATTGTATTAAGAGTTACAATAATTGGTAACAAATTTTTACTCGTGACTGTACAGCGTACACACGCCAGCTACACGACATTATTCCTACGTAACACCGACCAAATTGGATGTTGCGATGCGAAATATTTAACTAAGTGTAATAAAAAAATATATATATGTGCACGTAGCTGCTTTACCTATGATGATGATTATTCCGACCGTGTTCGGTCATGGCGACCACCTCGACTCTAGTCCGTACAACCCTGGTGCGCCCGAAGATTACCAGCATAGCCAATCTTCTTAAACTATAAACAAACTAGATGACCGGCGTCTTTCGTACCGCTTTGACAGTTTCCATGACAACAAAACAAACAAATCATTCGTCCGCTTAAGAACACCCGTATCCCATGATGGACCCCTAAAGCAGCACCACTTACCGGGTCCAATTGTAAATCTAAACTATTCTCGAATTCACTGAAAATTTCATCCAAATCACAGATCACAGAGCACAGAAGATTTATGTATAAAAAGATGATACAGAGTAATGAAAAGAGCTTAATGGGGCGGTTCCATTGAGAGCTAAGAATTGGAAGCTAAGAGCTATAGTGTAATTTGATCTACAAGATTAGAAAGAAATGGCAAAAAATAGTTTACTAGTTTTCGAGTGACATTATTAGGTACTACACTTCCAGCTCAGCTTCTCTCAGTTTCTCTCTTTTGAACCTCAAACTCTTAATGGAACGCGCCCTTATTTACACGTTTTTGTTATGTTTAAGCATTTGATATTTCGGCACAGTTGCATGCGTCTTGACTACGGATATACTGAAGCTACTGCGGGTGAACGTTTAAATACTCACTCAAATCAAACTCAAACCTTAAGGTGGTTGTGCATGTTACACTCATACACATGCTTTATGACAGATTCAATAGTGTACAAGTGGCAACATAATTAACAAGTCGTTAGACAACCGGTCTCAAACCCAGGAAATGCGGGTTCGATTCCTAGAAGAGGTAAGTTTAGTTTTTTTTGTATACGTTTCGTTAGTGGAATGGCTTTAAAATGGTGATAGCTATCTACCACTACTTATTTGCTACTAGCTTAAGCGCTAAGCTTTAGCTGAGCGTTAGTTACCTACGGTGGGAAATAGGTGGTTAGGTGCGAAATAAGCCAATAAAATAATAAATATGTATATAATAAATAACACTTTCAGTTCCAATAGTGAAAATACTTTCACTTTTAGTGTATATACTTAAACATACATGACAGATTATTTATTTACTATTTGAGATCTTTGGAGGAGGCCTTTCTCTAGCAGTGGACGTCTTTTGGCTGAGATGATGATGATTTCTAATTACTTCAATTTATTAATGGTATTATTTTTCTATTTCAAACTCACATTATTTCCCGATGAAAAAAATAGTAAACCTTACGAAAACACTGTCTCATTTTTCTTCTCTATAAGGAAGGCATTAAATCAAAAATGTATAATTGATTTCACAGTCAAACTTTCATACTGTATTTGTGGTAACGTTTTTCCACATATTTTCAGTTTTTTGTTTTACAGAAATACAACTATTTATAATGAGATCAAGGCTTCTTTATTTACAGTGTTTATTGTTTTGTTACTTTCTTCCCGAGTATGATTTTCAGAAAACCAACATAAACTTAAATACAAAACTTTAACGAAACGAAAAGTTAACCTTAGTTTTACTTTAAAAATTACCTCAAAGTTTGTTTTACACCTCTTATTTAAAAGGCTTTGCGCCTGCTTTTGATGTCAAAGCCCTGTTGGCAATGCGGGCACAACAGTGTTATCTAATATTTATGTTTGTGGTATTGGCAAGGTTATTCTTTGAATAATAATAATTCGGTGTTCAGTTTTTGTGATAACAGGAACACGCAAAGATAAATTTATGTCTAATAAATATGTATACATTTAAAACCGTTTGTGATCTTCGTGGGTTCGATTCCCACTCGTGCTTCTTGAGCCTGGTTGTTTTTATATTTTTTTTCTAGTACAAATTGTATTTTGTAACTATATATAGCATTGTGTGTGAATGTAAAATTCAAAATAATTACATTATTTTGAATTTTATTTATTTATTTATTTATTATTTTTATTTATTATTTTGATCTTTAAATATTTTTGAAGCTGTTTCTCAAGTATCAGTAGCTACTATGGCAAAGTGCTGTTTTTGAGGTCGTGCTTTATACTGTTGAGAAATTTCAATAATAGTAATATTTGTCATTATAGAGAGATCAACTTACTTGCTACGATCCTATTTGAAATTGTGACTTGCAAATTGCATATTTAGGTACATTTTAAAGATTTAAGTGATGCTTGTAAAGGTATTGCCTAGAAATATTTTATCAAAAATGTTCATTATTCTGAACGGCGTCATTAAAAAAATTCACGAAATATTTTTTATATTTGACCTAACCAAAAAAACTGTGTGTATCTGTACATTACCAACTGATTCATAATTTTGTAGGCTTTTAAGATATTAATATTCATATGTAGCGATATTTAATTTTCTATCACTGATAGATTGCAAGTTAAACGTCAGTGACAGACGGACGGGCACAGTGGACGTCTTCCTAATACTTATACTATGGAACCCAAAAAGTAGAACGTTAACCGCGCCCATAGAATAGAGCGATTTGACAGAACATTCACTGTTTTCGTTTAAGAACGGTAAAGATAAAAAAGTCTATGTTCTATTGTTACAATACTTTATAATTGAATGTCAACAAACTAAATTTCGGTAATAGATGTTAGTCAGTAAATAATTATAATACAGAAACTCGAAGACGCAGGGGTTAACGTGCCCGGTCTACAGGCGCTGAGGTTAAGCAACTTTCGCAAAGCCGGTCATCGGATGGGTGACCAAAAATGTATGATCCTCCGTGCTTCTAAAACACGTTAAGCCGTTGGTCCCGGCTGCTTTAGCAGTCGTTAACAACCACAAATCACCACTGGGCCCTGTGGTGAGTAGCCCGTTCTCCCTATCCATCCATAGGAAGGGCTCGTGCCCCAGCAGTGAGGACATAAACATGAGCTGATGATGATGATGATGATGATGATGATGAAATAATTAATTATATCGCGAGAGATTCAATAAAAAATATTATTACTGTCTGTGATACCAAAAATTGCGGTCATAGAAACACACAACATGTTTTATCTCTTTAATGGCTTGATTTTTATTTTTCTCATAATGTAAGTTATAAAACGATAAACAATAACGACAGGGGCTGCCCAAGGTCTATGTGTAGTTAATGGTTTTTGGCAATGACCTCGAGGTAGTTGCCCTTCATTATTATCTATGATTACATCTACCTGGAATTCGTCTCAGACGCAACATTGTACAAGTGATTGTTTTGTTTTATTGCAATTTTTATTGCTTGGTAATGGGTAGGAACTGTTTCTTTTTCAAATCAACTTTATGATGAGGTTGTTATAAAATAAAACATACTTCGTTAATATGTGTGTTCATGTTAGTATAACATACATAAACCCAATTTTATTTTTAATATATAAATGAAGTAAAGCTTTACTTCTGATAATAATGTAAGTGTTGCAGACTCATTTTGAGCCACCCTTTTTATGATATTTTGTATAGTTTTAAATATTATTCTTTTTAATTTGTCACAATTGACTTTGATGTTTTTTATATTTTATTGTTTTTTGCTTGTCTTTTGAGGTGGTAGAATTTATGTTGTAAATGTTGATATTAAAGATATTCTTTTTTTTAATGGTCTATGGTTCACAGAATATTCATTCGACCAGCACCAATGTGACAAGTTGATATTTGGCGCATTATTTGAAATTAAAGTCAATGTGCCGTTTTTGGTGCAAAATGTATTTATGCAAGGCAATGATACCCACATTCCGCTTTATGAGTGCATTTTTCATTATTATAGGATTCATCTTTTTCATTGTCTATTTTCTCCGATTTAGTAAGTACTATATAATAATGAAACTGGGACTTTATTTTTATAATTATACCTACTGTAGCATGCTGACGCTTAAAACACCCTCGCACTTTGGTAGATATTACTTGTGTGTAACTTTTAAAGCTTGCGAAGCTTTAAGTTGAAATTTTGTTGGCATTGTATACTTGAGCATTTCATTGGTTTTAAAATCTTACTCAGCCTCTGAATACGATCTAACTCGGATCCCTTTGAGGATCCACCAACCAATGTTGATATATTCGTAGATTAAGCTAAATAGAATATTTTATATGTCGCTTGTTCTACGCCACCATTCTCTGAGGGCAAAAACTCGCCGGCGAAACCTGTATTATATCATCTTACAGCCTCCACAATTTCGAACATGGTTGGCGTCATATAAATTGGCTAATAGCAGGCGTTGACTCTAGATGCCCAAAAGAGTTCAACGCTCGTCCATTTCTAGTCTCACGACTCTACACAATAGGTTTTTTTGTGCCGTCTCACTTGGTTATGACATCATCGTCATTGCGGCAACTCGGAGCTTCAGCCTTCTTCGTTCACTATTGGAGAATATAATATTTGATTAGCACATAAATACTTGTGCCGAACAGATATGAGGTAGTTTATTTATATGTAGAGTTGTGTTTTAAACATTACGTTAGCTACTTAGTTACGTAGATTAGTTTAGGTTTGGTTAGATTTGACGATTGGGGCTAAGCTATGGCGTAACAGTGGAGGCTTGGCATATGCTCAGTAGCGAGATAACTACAGAATTACGTTACAGATAATTCAAGATTTAGATTTTTTATTTTAAAACTGACGTCTTGAAAAGGTTAAATGTATATATCTCTAGATATAATATTTAATTAGTGAAATTAGTGCTTATTAGTGGTGACAAATAGTCCATGCTCAACCTTTCAAATTACTTTACAATGGATAATGAATGTCGCATAATTGGTCGCGCCGGCGCTGCTCCGTTCTAAAGGCTCGCAACGAAAGGTTCCCGGGGATTGTACCAAGATTTTGACACCTATGTCCTTTTATTTTGCTGCTAATTGATTAGACTTTTGCTACCTAACTAACTGCTTGCTTATTTGGTTTGTTTTTAAATGGTGTTGTAGGTTTATTGTTTTTTTTTTTTCATTTTTGAGATTTATTTTTTTACGCTTGGTGACTCTTATAAAAATATAAATATAATTTATAGACTTTTATGATTGTTTGTGCTTTGATTCATTTTTTGTTGTGATTTGTTTAGTTCATACGAAATTATATACTTTTGGTCTTTAAAAAAATATAAGTATTATGTTTTTTTAGCACCGAATTTAATATTTTTTTATGTAATATAGCTTTGTTTTTTTTTGTTTTTTTTTTCTTATACGTTTGTTTCATATTGGAAATATCAATTATTTTTAAGCATTTGTGATTTAAGAGTTTTGTATTTAGTTTTAGATGTTTTTAATATGCATTTATTAGCACAGCAATTATTTATAGACTTTTGATTGTTTGTGCTTCTCATTTGTATCTAATTTAGGTTGGTTTTAAATGTATGTAATGGTATGTGTTGTTTTAAATTTTAACGTCATGTAATATAATCTTGACCTTTTAAACAAAAAATGTTATTAATGGTTTTTTGAGCAATGATTTATTCATTTTCTATGTAATTTAGCTTTGTCTTTATTTTTGTTCTTAAGTTTTTGTTTGTCTTTTGGTATACCAATTAGTTTTAAGCTTTTGTGTATTTGATTTTGGATGTTTTCAATATACATTATTAACATAACAATTAAAATGTTTTTGTTTTGTTTATATAATTTTAACGCAAATTTTGTTGCGACACAAATTACAAAAACACAATGTTGAAAAAATTTCCACGAGCAGGATTTGAACCTGCTCCCTTCTGACATACCGGGTTAGGTGCTCTTCCAATTAAGCTATCGTGGTTCTAACTTATTATTCAACATCTGGCCATCTTATCAGCACAGGAACGCCTAAAACACTTGCCGGCTCATGTTGCTTTGACTTTATTTCGTGGTTGCCTTTCAATGCCGACGTTAACATCTTCTTCTTCTTCTTCTTCTCAGCCCACTGTCACCCAATGCTGAGTGTAGGCCTCTCTTCCAATGCACTCCATTCCTTTCTGTCTTGAGCTTCCGCATCCAGCCTCTCCCCGCTATTTTCACCAGGTCATCGGTCCATTTCATTATGTGAGAAATTTGATCACTAAAATACTCGCTTCAGAAGGTGACAATTTCCAATTGTGTTTGTAAATATAAATGTTAGATACTAGGAAATTTATTGTTTAGTAGTATTGTAGCAACCTTCAGAATCAAACACACGTTTTACTTTATATGATTGATATTGAAAAGAGCGTCATATATTCGCTACAATCAAAGCGTCATTTTGTAAAAAATATTTTGCTACACTAGCTACAGTACTATATTTATTGCAATCAGGTATTGACCCCAATGCCTATGCCCAGCAGTGGGCGTCATATGGCTGAAGATGATGATGATGATGATGACAAGTCAACTTTATCATGGTGGGTGTTGATACAATATTTTTTGTTAATACATCATATTTGTAGGTACTTGTTAAGCTGTTTTTATTTTATGTCAATCAAAGGTCTAAAAGCCGGTCGCTTAAACAGCTTTAAGTATTTCTTTTACAATCTTATTTCATACTATTACGCTTTACTGTTAAAAAATAAATTATTAAAAACTTTTTGAGTCGAAAAGTGGAACAATAAAACGTTGACGAGCTAAGTCACTTTTTAAACTGCATTTTACGAAATAGTACAGAGAGTACTGGGGTGCAACCAGTAATTAAAACAAAAAGTGAAAAGTTTTTTTGTTATTTTTTTTCTCTTTATTTGAGTTAACAAACGGTGTACACAATAATATGTAAACAATAATCATTTAGTAATAAGCAATTGTCATTGTGTCACCAACAACATTAACCACATATTAACTGCAGGCATGCATTTATTTGCATGTTCTCATTCTTGTTCTTGTGAAAGAAGTCACTCATAAGCCCACCGATATGTTCTTTGTTTCTAAACGTAATACACAACGGAAATTTATCTTGTAAGTATATATAGCAATGTGAATATATGAATATGAATAAAGTAATTAAAAAAAATATCATCTATATGTATATATATATATATACATATAGATGAAATGAATATGAAATTCCGCACTCTTATAGTAATATAGAGAAGGAGTGCAGAATGCTTATATTTATTTTTAAATTATGCATAAAAAATACATTACATTAAATAAACATTGTTTCATACATGTTTCAAAAATGCCAATCCAAACTCACATTCTATCGTTTTTTTTTAATTTTTCATTGCTTAGGATACAATCCCGCCTTAATAAAATTACGGTCAAATTTCGACCACTGCGCGACCACTAGTTTATATAAATCGCCATTATTTTTATAATAGATTTCTTTGAGTTTAACGTCTTTGATTCTCTCACACAATGTTTTTAGCAGATCACAAAAATTTACAAAGGCAGTCTTGTGGATGGTAAATCTATTTTTACACAAAATCTACTATACCTAATCTAAATTAATTGTTAAAAGGTTAGTCCTCTTAATGTGATAATATGAATTGTTATCCAAAGCAGTTTCTAATATTGACATAAAATGGTGCGCCTAAGCCCCATGAGCCAGATATAACTTACCGGTCTACCTTATAACTTAGAGTACAAATCTAATGACCATTCTCGAGGAGAAACCAGTCCTGTTGAGATGTCATATTTTTTGCGCGTACGCAGACGCGCGACAACGTTGAGCATTCGCAGCTTTTATTACTAAACGCAAATCGATTCCAGAAGCGAATCCTTTTTTGCTTTCGCTAATTCAAGACGTTATAATGAGTGTTTTTACTTAGGTATAATCTTTGCCGCGCAAAAAAACGAGGAATATTTCGGTGGAGGCTCTGCCCTCGGGCGGCGGTTACGTAAGTTCATCTAGTTTCAAGGTCGAGGACGTTGCTCCCAAGTGGCTGATCGCGTCCTGTGGAGGGGCGACTCAAACCGCCAGTTTGGGCGTTCACTGTTTTTTTGGCACACAAATACCTCTTAAATTTGCCCGAATAGAAAACTTTTTCATTTCTTTCGATCCAGATAATAGGCTTTTATGTTAGATACCGCTAGTAAACTACAACATTAAACAAAGGAAAATCGTTGTATTATGCTAGTTCTGGATACTTTTTACACAGTTGCAGCGGCAGCCGACAGGGTTATTAAAAGAACGGTAAGAATTCTCTAATCTCTTGGAAACAATATCGATCCTTGGTACTTATAAGTTTATTCCTTCGTCACAAACATCGGCTTACTGAGGAAAGTAAAATTTATGTAATTCTCGTTTATAATGAGAAGATTAATTCCAAGGATAGAGTAATTATCATCACAATGAACCTGCTACCGACACCGTAAATCAAAGATAAATTGTTGGCTAAATTCTTCACGCCCAAGACTGGACGCTCTATAAAAAAAAAAAACAATAGTCCAGAAAGGCTTGCCCCTTTCTTTTATTATCTCAGCTACTGCGTAATAAAACTCTTTCTTGTCGCTAAGCACCGAGTTTCTGTAACAAATAATAGGAGCATGCGGGTTTCTAAGGCAAAATTATCATAGTCATTGTACTTTGTGTCACCAATTTTGCGCGCTCCTTGTTTATTTTTTATTAAACTTTACAATTTATTTCTATTTTGAAGAAAGAAAGTGATCCTTTGGGTAGGACCACCAACTAGTTTATGAGTAGGCCTTTATTAATTTATTGAGAATATTCATAGTTTGATAAATTTGATAATTTCTTATCTCAATTTAGACAACATAGTGTTATAATAATATTACCATACTTTTTCTAGCCCCAAGTTAAATAGCTGAAACATAAGGAAATCAGGAAAAACGATATACTCATAACCACAACTCCCAAAGTTAAGATAATTTCAAAGTTAATTTTGTCTTCGTAATTTAGATCAACTTCAGGATATTTGTAATGGCAACGCAAAACCGCGTACTAACCTCTTATTTAATGTCAATAATTGTCATTAACATAACATTTAATATTCATGATCTGAAATATGTGTAATTATAAATGTTGATGTGTGTTACAATATTGTGTAACATTACAATGGTATTGATATTTGTCTGTTACACTATTTCTTCATATGATTTCGCAGTATATCGAGTTTAAATAAAAAAATAATACTGTAGTTATTTTTGTGGCTCCAAGAACGACTGTTTCCTTTGTGTTACTTTAATTTCTTTAAAGTTGCCTATCGATGTCAATTATCAAAAATCTTACATAACTTTCTTCAACAGAACCGCATTGTTTCGTCAAAGGAAACGTAATAGTTGCATTCGTCATTGTGTTTTGTCCCTGCAATGTGTGTTTGGGTGTATGGGGACCGTTAGATTTTTTACACATCGTCCTTATAATGCGCACCCTTTTAGAAAAAAAGGCTCTGCAGGTAGGGCAAATCTTTCGATGCATCTCGATTACGGCCGCTATTGGTCTAATGTAACGTTGTGTTTTTTAATTCAGATGTTCCGAATCGTGATGTGCTTAACTGTAAAGAACCTTTTTTCGTATCCTTTTAAATGAACGTAGAGAATTTTGAATCGGAAGATTCTAGTCAAGATTGTCCCTAAAACGGTGAAACGCACGTAAAGGTATTGAAAAAATTGCATCAGTCAAAGCAATCGGGTGCCAAGTCGCTGCATCTGCCTGGACAGATAGTTTTGTTGTGGTTTTCCCGTTGTATCCATGCATGCTAACTGCTTACAAAGATTACATACACATACCATACAATGAGAACGTTTTACCTTTTAAAATTATAAATCAAACAGTTATAAAACTGGACAAAAAATATTATTTCGAATCAATGTACTATGTCATATTTAATGTGTTGTTAGTTTTATGTTCGAGTAACCTTACTCTAATAAACCAGTCGGGTCCACGAATGTTATTTAAAAAAATATGTAATAAGTTGGTCATATGTCAAAGATTTTCTAAGTAGAATCTTAGAATATTTGAGTGTGTACACTTTTTTATATTTCAGGACTGATCTATTACATGTCCCTGTTAAGGTAAAAAGGATAGGATACAGGACATCGCATTTATTATAACCTTATGTATTATGTAAAAGTGATACTATAACATTTGCAATATATATAAATATGTTTTTTTATTCCGATGGCATTGTCACGGTTAAAATAACTACTTCAATAGTAAGTACGCCCAGTAATTTAAAGAAAAAGGTTTTTATGGGGTCTGCTCTATTTATAAACTGCCTGTAAACCAATAACTAGATAATAGCTAATTAATGACAACCTCTCATGCAAGCTGGTATTAAGATTCACCTAAAGCCTAGATTTCTCCAATCTCATATAAGTGACGATAGTGCCGAAAATAGAAACGTATTTCACCCGAAATCTTCAACTTCCAAGGAACTGGCTGTCCCAATTGTCGTAGCAAAACTATATACTCCTAGATATTATGGCGACAGACTTAAAAATCATACGGAATAGTAGTTGCTAGGCAGACTTGGAACGAAACCGAACACAATCTCTTATAGAGTATGTAAGTATGTATATATAAGATGTATTTTATATGTGGAAGGTCGTGCTTCAGCAGGATTTACGTAAGATGTCTGGTGGTGCTTACAGCCACTAGTGTGTATTTCTTTCATACATAAATGCTGGTGAACCAATTATTATATAATAATATTAAAAACCTTCGTTTTCGATGTTTTCGAGTTCGATGTTCGAGTTTTCGATGCGTTCGCTCAATTTTTGTGTTGCATATTTGCATATGACAACTAATTTTATGGTTATGCTATGTTGTTGGTTACTCTTGTATATTATTACATCATATGACATCTAAAATATATAAATGTTGTAATTACAGATGACGTTGTCAACACCCACCAACCTGCATTGGGCAAGCGGGGTTAGTGCCTATTTAAAAGTTTTACTATATGGAGTTGTTTAATAGAATATTCTAAATAATGTTTGCGATATAGAATGTATTGCTTTAATCAATAATATTAGTTTTATATTTAAACAACAAAATCATTTAGCGTGTTAAACATTTATGGATTTTGTTTCAAAAAACTACTTCTGCAACAATTTTATTACAATATACCAACAATCTGGTGATTCAATAGTTTTTGCAAAATGGTAAGCAAAGTTGATCTTACATTAAATATAAATAATAAGTACCTCATATTTCTATAGAGTAGTAGACTTCAGCTAAAGGTTCCGACAAGATCAGTTAGGCAGCAGGTAACCTTTGTGGTGCCACTGTGCTCCAATAATGTATCTTTCCATAGCCCCCATACTTTGACAACTTGTCTTCTAATTAATTAATTATCTTAATTAATGGCTTCGCGTTTAGCCAATTTCGAGTATTTTTTATGATTAGTAGTAGGGTACAATTGTACGGTAGTTAGAAATTAAAATGGAGTCTCGCAACACGTGTTATTACGGGAAGAACTCGGGTGAAACTCTTGTCTTCTAATATTAGCGAAGTGCCTGACGTCTAGAACTCGTCACTATCAAAATTTAAAAAGGGTGTCATCAAACTTCTGCCAGCGTAATTTTAATACGTAATTTTAATTTTAATTTTAATTATATTCTTGTCATCTACTTCACTTAATTTATTATTTATATATTTTCGTTTTACTATTATTATTATTATTATTATCATTGAGTAGGTATATATATATCGTTATTCTTTTATATTATTTTTTAATTTGTAATGTAGCTTTGTGCGTGTAATGAAGCAATCAATTGTAATTTTTATCCTTATTTCTTTTTTTAAATCACTGTTTTGTTCAGCTTTTTTTTTGGAGCCGCAACATATCGTGTTTGTTTTTGTCGTTTGATTTGTGTGTCGTTGTTGTACAGAGGTACAACAACAACAGATAACACACACAGAGGTGTGTGTACTAAGAAATAAAATAAAATATAAATAAAATAAATATAAAATAAAGAAAACAAAAATCATTCATATTTTGGTAATTTTTAATCAAATTACTTATTTTCTTATAGATTATTGTAATAGTGATTAAAAATTAGTTAATGAGTATTAAAAATAATCATAGTTCATTTAAATACTACTTTGTTTTTCCAATTGTGAAATTTAATGTCAGTGTAAAAGCATAATTATCTCTATGAACTATTTGTGAATTCTTGCTTTAAATATGTTCAAATCGTCTAACTCCTATATGTTTGTCTCTCCCTGCTAACTTTAAGCCTATCATACATTCGAGCACGTCTTTCAGCGCGCGAAAATTCATTCATTAATTTCAATTATTATTATTAAAAATCTAATACTCTCATTCTAGATCACAACGAGATAGGAATAGTAAAAATTCACTGTCAGCCTCGGCCATGGCATTGGTGGTGCGAGAGGAAGATATCGTCATCCCTGTCGCTCACAGCAGTTCATTCACCCGGCGGAGAGTGCGGAAGAGCAGCGCGGGCGCAGGTACGCTCAGGAACACTCCGACCATGAACCGAGACACATTTTATCAGTTAACCGGAGGTGTCGGCGCGCCTCGACGTGTGCCCAGCTCTAACATGACCCTCTAATAACCCGATACTCTATCTGCATTTATATAGACTGAAAGCAACATAGATCTCAAGATAAGACTTATAATAATTAATTTGTACACCCTATATTTTTAAGTGGCCGTTTTGTGACGTGTGGATTATTTTTAAGTGATAGCTTTAGTGAGGAGAAACATTTACCGTGGATTTTCACATTGGATTTCCTGTGGTCACTACGTTCCTGGATTGTTTTGCTGCTAATGGTCAGTACGCTTATTTATACGTATTACTTTAACTTAATACAAATCTTATTTAAAACCTTTTACTTACTTTTACCGTCCTTCAGTCAAAAGACATCAACGCGCGTCTTAAGACTTAGTTATACAACTAACAGTGTTGTTGTTTATTTACATGTATATTTACTCATTAACAACCAATTAATTAATTATTAATAATAACACAAACTAATATCTTATCTAAGTGACATTCTTTTTCATCTTACTTTATTGCACTTCATCATATAACAATAGATTTTTATTTTAAGGTATTAACAGTAGAATATGTAATTTTAGTTTAATATTTGGTCTAACATTAAAAAAAACAACTATTGCTAAGTACATTTGTATACATAGGCATACAGTTTAATTTATTCCTACTAATGTATAATTAAGAAATACTCAGCAGAACGTGGAACACTTTACTTTAAGTGGATTCATTTGGGATAGCGGTGAATATTGTCAACAAACTATAGAATATATAATAATATCGGAATCAGAAATCAGAAAAAATATTGTATATTCACTATTGTATTATCCACTCATAAGCTTTATAACACTAGTAGTAGTTATTACTGGCTTACCAGGTATGCGGGATCTTAATATTACTCCAGTTACCCTACATATTATGATATGGATTATTAGTAAAAAGTAGTTCAATATAAAATTGTTATTACAACATGTCAATTGACATATACAAATTGGTCGACACTTTTACTGCATTATGTAAAATCTATGTTCAATATGTAGGGGTTCAATATCTCAAGTAGTGACGTATTTTGAAAAATTATTGCCATATATTTGTGTACATTACAGTCATTGTTCTCACATGACACAATCTATATATACATGTGTGGTTTTTTACGTAAATTTTAACCTTGGAACACTCAGCAATACATAATGCAAGGCCAGAAAACAAATTTTAGGAGCTTCTGTTAGCTTAGAAGTTTCTGGAGCATCCAAACTTTTTATGGCACTCGCAAAAAATGCATTGGCGACGTCCAAGATGTCTAGACCCGTAGTTCTAGGCAATTAAAGCACGAGGTGGGCCTTCGTTGTTTGGATAGTAAATCACAGTCCAAATATACACGCGTAAGAAGGCGAATCTATCACTCACACATGCGGAGCTATTGTTTGTTGGTCGTGCAAAAACTGAACCTTGAACTCGAAAAGTTCAATTTCAAGGCGATTCAGCACGCGTGGTCTACCTACACGGCTTACGTTATACCTCATCCCCCCTCCACTCTTCTTACCAATTAGGAAAAGATAGCCTCGAGGCAAAATTAGCAATATTATTAGCTTGAGTCTCGACAATGTTTTTCTAATAACTTTTCGACGTCTACTGATTAACTGACATCAACCAAAAGTTTATTCTACGGTTTTTATGAACAAATATTACATATATCCATATTATATTCGGCTCTAACGTCTAGATAATAAGAACTAATGTTCTAACTCTTTTGATACTTATGATATGGAGAACTATGCCATAGCTATTATACTTACTAACATGGTTCATAATAATGCTGTTTAAGAGTCTTTATTTTTCATAAATATTACATTCAAATACACGAGAGTGTAATAGAATATTATTTTATTAAAAAAATCATAATAAAAAAAAATAAACCAAAAACTCTAAATTAACTCTAAATTGCGCTGACAATATGGAAAATGTATTGCAATGATTTACCTTAATATGACACAAATCAATGACTCACAAAACAATTACTTAAAGCAGTTATTATTAAACACCACACAATTATAATTCTCATTATATCCAAAGGTTTATTTGGAAACCACATTTACATAGCAGGTGTTAACTTATTTAAACACTCTCCCGCGCACACAATATTCAAGTGTTCGAGTGGTGACAGTGTCCATAAATTATAATGAGATTCGCACTACACGGCGCGCAAACAGTAGATAGAGTTGAAAAAAATATTTCTTTCACAAAGGAAATTGAGCCCAGTGCGGTAAGCAAAAGATGCAAATTAGCCAACGCGCCGTGGGCCGCGGATTCGGCAATGACACTGACAACGACCGATGATATAACAACAGGCTGTCAAACCCGTGAAAACTCGGTCATTGAACCGCGGTGAGCTCGGCTCAGCCCCACTTACGACCGCTTTCGCTTATGCAAGTTTCACATTTACTACGTAGAGCATAAAGTTGAAAGTCAGTTTTACTTAATGCTAAATTAAAAACAGTTAAGATTCGGACTTCAAAATTTGTGACGCAAGTAAATGGCAGCGTTTTGTCTTGTTTTGTTTAAGACGAAAGATAATATGTTATATGACTGTTTTCCATACTTACAATTTTTTTTGAGAATCATTAAGATTCGTGGACACAAATGAATACACAGAAATTGATACATGAATAGTTAATTAAAAATAAAAATAAAATATTTTTTGCTTTCAAACGTTCGCGCCAAATAGTATAGTCATGTGAGATGACGTCAGTGCATCGATAAACCATAGCGCGCGAAAATTTAGCATTTCCTTTGATTGACGATGTGATGTAACAGCACGTTAATGCATGTTTAAAATAAATTTCCCACATGTAAATCATAAAAGCACTCCGATCTTAGCATGATTTTCAATCCTAATGTTTTGTTTTAGCTATGATAATTGGTAATATAAGTATCTGATATTATTGTGCTGAAAGGAGATGGTCCAGATGGCCATGAGGACGATTACTACTGAAATAAATTAATGTTTATTTAAAAAATATATCGTTAAGGTACTCCTAAAAGCTACAGTAACAATTATTCAATAACGATATTGACGATGATAGTTGAACGCTGTCACATGGTCCAGAAAAGTCCTTGGTGGATAGAAAGTAAATGGCCTGTAGGCGAGCGCACGCGCATTCCGGGGGAGGGGAAACCTGTCCGAGCAACGGTACCGTGCCCCGGGCGCACGCACCTATTATGTAACACCCTTTTTCTTGGTCGAGTGCCTCGCGGTGACCTTACCGATTGACTCATTAGTCGCTGCACTACGTCAGTTGCTGACGTTACGCTGCGCTTGCGACGCGTTGGAGGCAAATGTTTTATGCAGGCGTGATCGTTACGTAATGTTCACATATAAAAAGGTTTAGCTTGAGGTCATACTTTTAAATATACATTTTCATAAAATTTGTTATAATAGCGATATAAAAAAATAATAACAGTACTGTTAATCCACCAAGAATGCTTATATACTTGTGTTAGACATGGATTGGTAGTAGTTATCAGTAGTCTAACAGCGTTTAAATGCGGTGCGGTGAATGAATCACGGTTTCTCGCTTTGAACCCGCAGCTCCGATCCAAACCCTTCGAAGAATCTAGTAGGGCACGGGGGCACGCATTAGTGCGTGATGCCATTCCCTCTAGAAAACCTCCGAAGGTGATTCGTTTCACACGGCTCGAGGAACGTTTGAGACAATCAGCAAATTCTCTCCAAAAAAAAGTTTAGCCAAAAACCATGTTCCATAGTTGTTAGTTAGAGTTACTTAGATTCATGGTGCTGTCGAAATAAAAATAAACCAACGAAAACATTATTCCAATTCAGCGTTTGAGGATGTCTTCAGGATACTGTTGATAATGCCCCAAACGCTTTTCAGTAGGGATATAATTCGCCTGCATCTGATAGCATAAAAATTGGTTAGTGTGAGATCTTAAAACATTCTCAGCGCGCATAAAAATTGAGACAGCCCAGCATCCTGAATCTATTGACGTACTGAACGTGGCGGGCATTGTAGACTTTATGACTTTAGAAAGAGAGCATATTTATAAAAGAGTATACATTTAAAGTAGAAAATACTGGAGCATCCTAAAATAGAGTATTTTAAACGCAAGAAGTTCTATTTTAATAGTTTTTTTCTCACCAATTGTCTCATTAGTATTGACTAATATGTAATGTATGTGTACAAAACCTTTTATATTTTAAGAACTGATCTCATTCATATGATAATGAAGGGCGTTAACTGTAATGACTTTCAAGTTCCAACCGTCTTGTTGGACATTGTGCAGATATTTGCATCATGCATGGTGTTGTCACTCAGTTGTCCTTTCTGGGATTTTGAAGATGACGCATAACCTTTTTAAAATTGACACGATGACAAAATGAATTTTAAATGTATACCAGGTCCGGAATTCTTTAAGGTCTGCACGCAGGTCACTTTAAATTTAAACACTTTTGCATTATTAAAATATATTCGAAATAAAATTGGTAATATTTCATCAAAACGTTATCATACTTTTCAATCCACTGCTGGACATAGGCCTTTCCTAATATATGCCACTGGGTGCGATCTTCGGCACTATTTTTCTAAAATGGAAGAGAAGTGCTAAAATAATTAAATAATTTTTTTTTTATAGGTTTTATTTTGTCTTTAGTGATGTAGGTAACTTATATTATAATTAATTGGAAAATTATGTATAGTTGTTAATAAATATAAATGTTTATAATAGGTATATTAGACAACATCACACACATATTAAAAAAAAAAAAAAATTTTTTTGATGTAGAATATTATAACTTTGCAAAAAGTAAAGTAGAAGCAAAATTCTTACATTATTGTTACTCAAAGGTGTGTTGAATCCACGTTGAATCAATATCCTTACTTACTCCATGAAAATATACTAACAGGAAGCAACGTACGTGACTTATACATATCGATGACATATTGTAAGCAATAAACGCTAGCGAACGCACAGAATGTGTGCCGCGAGCCTTCGCGGACAGTTACCGCACCATAGAGTCCACGGGCTACTTATACATAAGTTACCGTTCATCCATTGTCCGCTGTCGACTTTGCAACGAATGCACTCTTTATTTTTACTCTATTGCATATCATTAGCAATTCATTAATAGGAATGTCAAAGTATATTGTATATTTATCACTTTAAAAAAACACGGGACAGCTTTGTTCAAATTATTCAAGTAGTTCAATTCAGTTATGACATATAAAAAGAATATCGGTTTAGCTACAAAACGATACAAGGAACCAACATAAAGGAATACAAAAAAAAAGGACAAATACAATCAGCAGAGTGTAGGGCTCTTAAAATAAATCAGAAAGAACTACTGAAAGTTATCAACCAACACGCGTAGAGGCATCGATGGGCACATCCATTACTTCCTTCTCATTGTTCATGTAGGAAAGTCAGACCAACTTTGGGGCTTTCATATAAACTTTTATATTCTGTTAAAGATATGACTTAAAGTTTTACTATTCTTAAGACTCCTCTTTTGTGTAGGAATAAATATGTATGTTATTAGCGTATTTACTATATCGAAACATGTTTCAACAGAAGCTTCCTGAACATGGATTTTTATATACATTAATCATAAAACTAGCCACCACGGTCAGCCCCTTCCATCAACTCGCGCTCTGATTTCACCCTCATTCATTTTTTTGAGCGTGACCTAACGGCAGTAGCCCGCGGGTACCGTAAGGCTCTCGTATGCGTAACCTTACACCGTGATTAATGTTACCTGTTACCTGCTCTTGGGAACTTCTAAGCGTCTTCGCAAACATCAACATAATGTTATGGGCGGGGATGTGTTTAAATATACATTCTTCTATGCACCATGCCCGTTATGTTGTTGCAATAACAAAGTGAAGTAAACATTTTTTAAACCTTTCTATGTTATTTATGGGAGAAATATGACATGAAAATTTTAATACATTGCTAGGTATGCCATTAAAGAAACTACATAGAAACATGTTATTAATTTTAATATTTGAATATCTTTATAGCAGCTTAATAAATGTACGAATGAGTATTTTAATAGATATTACTGACGTACCATAATCCTATAAAAATAATAATAATAATAATAGGAGGTTCCTCACTCTGCAGCCCTGACCACCGGTAGCTTGGGCCCTGCCCCGCTGCTGTTGGTACTCTAGAATTAGGTTTTATAATGTTTTATTGTTTTTTTATTAAAATATTGTAAAAATCTAGTTTTAAGAAAGAAAATAAATAAAGAGTATAATAATAATAAATTAACCATAATTTCTGATGTAATCATAACTTAATTAGCAGATAAAATCACTAGTTACAAGATTCGCATTATAATTTACTACATTCTCTTTCACACAAGGTTCGTATTAAATTGTCATCATGTAACTATATTCCTAAGTTACAAAAAATCGGTTTTTAATAATCCCGAACCCAAACATCTTAAATTTTACAGGTGCGTATAATATTGAGCGGCCATAATGACGGCGGATCATAATTCTTATTCAAGTGACGGTCCAAAGGCTGTAACGGTACGTCCTGACAAAGAGGTTCTCTACCTGAGCTCCACAAACACTTGCTTCTTCCTTTTAAACTTTTTTTTTACAAAACCATGGATAGTCAGCTCTGTATATTGTCATGTGGTTTACGAATTATTACGCCTCGTAATGGTATAAATGATGTTTGGTATGGTACCGCTTGGAGTACAAAAACTCACGAATATTTATAGAAAATGGTATATAAGTATGTCTGGTTTTGTAGACAAAATGGTGTTAAAATCATTTATCATTTCTCTAACTACTATACACATTTTTACACACTATTAAAAAAGTTTGAATGCTTATTTATTTTAAGCACTGGCACAGAGTATCAGCATGAAGGTAAAGAATAAAAAAGAAGAGTAGCACATCCGATTAAAGCTCAATCTACCATATTTACTGACAAAACTAACAAAGGAAAGTAAACCGGCGTTGTCGGCCCGATCGATGAAAGTAAAGGCCGCTGCAGACGGTCCCGTTAGCCGCGCCGCCCGTACAGCCACGAATACTAAGCGCTGACACACTGCGCGGATTTTGACCCTAGCCACATACTAGACTGTACTTCGCACCTCTGTGCACTAGATTTTGACGCCTACCACCGTTGGATATTAAGTTTAAATAGATTAGCAACAACAGCAAAAAAATAACTTTGAAAAAAAAAACTTTTGTTAAATACAATACAAGCCAACAAGATGATTTCTATAAACGTAAACTTACGTCGGCAGAATTCATGGGTAAACTTTTTTTTAACACGAAACGGCTAAAATGACCATAGCATGTATTACACAATAACAAGGAATCGGTAAACTCAAACCAAACCAAAAAACAAAGTTTTTATACAATTTCAAGAAGTCGTTATTGCAAAAAAGTTTGTTGCATCTTTTTACGTTATACAAGGTCGCCTCTATCTATTGTTACCAAATTTTGCTGTCCGTCAAAACCATTTGCATTTTTTAATGTTACTGCCTTTTTGTTATCATTACCTAATGGACAGTTAAAAAGTTCCAAAAAACAATAGGTTTGCAATAGCGCAATTTGAGCAAACGGCATTTCAGCACACATTGTTTACAATTCTCAAAAGGGCCCTAAAATCGGGAGGTTTTTGTTTCTTAAATGTTTTGCTACATTACGTCTAACGTCACCCATTGTATAATCAGACAACAGTGAAACTCGTCGACAAAGAAAACTGCACATTTGCTAAAAAGATACATTGCGTAATAGCAAAAAAACTTACAGCTCTACGAACAATGAGCGTAGAACGTAGGGTGTTATAAAATTAGACGTTTAGCGCGATCTATGGTGGTTGCGATGTAGGTTGGTACAGATGTAGGCGAGGACAACGACCCTACGCAAAATTCGCTGCATTGGGCTAGGTCTAGTGCATGCGCGTATGTATCTGCATCAACACGGAAGGAGGAAGAGGGAGGTACATATACAATGGCTCCGGCCTGAGCAGGAAAAAGCATGAATGAGTATTGAAGCCTATCCCAAGAAGGGGGAAATCGAGTTTACACTGCGGGCACCACTACTTACAAGTATGGACGAAACCCGTGCTGTATACTAAATATGATCAATAGTGCCCCATGCTATCCGAAACCGTGAAAGCAAATAAAAATCGTGGCAATCACATAGAGGCATACTTACATACGATGTGTGTCACAGATGTAGTATTTGTAATATCATACAAGTAAATCAAAGTCTAGTTAAGCTGTACAAGCAAAAACGTCTGGAATTATTGCGGAACTGAATTAGTTTTAGTAAATTTGATGCTGAGACTAAAGCTTTATTTAATCAAAAGCTTTATTCGATCAATTTTATTTTCAGTACAAAGGGTTTTAAGTTGAAAACGAAAGAAAATAAACGAATAAAGGGAAACGTTCAAACTTTACGGTGCGAGTTTCTAAAGTTCTACTCAATGTTAACCAGGTAAAGCTTAGGTACTTTACTTACATTTAGAGCAAAAACATAGAAGAATATGAATATTATATTTTATTTAGTTGAATTTAGTTGATTGAATTGAACTTAGTTGAATTAAATAAAAAATAAAGATTGAAAATTACCAAAAATAACATGAAATTTAGAATACAATGGAATAAAAATACTTTATAAGTGTCACAAAAAACATACCAGAAAACTTTTGCTTATTTCAAAAGTGCAATTTCACAATTTATTATGATTATAAAATAAACGTATGAATATTTCAAATAACCAAGTACCAAAGTAACAAAATACATATTACAAAATCGAAACGATCGGGGCAAGTGTGACGCGAACGAAAATTCGCTGGCGTGTCAATGACCCTGTGCCCAATACTCTTGCAATAAACGCATTTCCCGGCGCGCACACGACTGCGGCGCGGCGGCGGCGGCGGCGGCGGCGGCGGCGTCGGCGTGCGAGTGCGAGTCATCCGCGGCGGCTAGAGCGAGACGAGCGGCGCCGGGCGGCGGGCCACTGCCCCGGTCGTTCACCCCGGAAGATTCAGTGTTGTGATGCCCCGATGCCGCCCGAGCCTCCGTCCGCCCGATGGAAAACTGCATTTTCTTTGATGCGCTTCGCTTTTCACGCTCTAATTGATGGCCAATTGGATAATTTCGTTTTTTAAATGGTGTCGCTAGGAGCTTTCTGTCTGTGTTTCGGTTAGTTTAGTTATTTGTAGTTCAATAATTCACAAAGGATGTTGATTAAAAACAAGAAATTATTTAACCATTTTATTCATTAAAGGCACACTTTTGCATGACTAAACAAGATTATGTATTTTTATCTTATTTTGAAATTTTAATGCAAATATAATCTTTCGCAAAAGTAATAGAGATGCACTTATAGTTGAATGAGTACTTAAAAAACCGCAAAATTGAAATTACGACTTATGAACGATGTAATCGTAAACGAGGATTTGCACCCGTCTGTCTGACTCAAAGTCAAAGTAAAATAATTTATTTAATATGTTAAAATTGCTATGAAATTAAAACTATAAAATATGTTAAATTTATATTGAAGTAAAAACTATAAAATCCAAAAAATGTTGAGCCTAAAAAACACACCTAGAAATTCACCACTAGTTCGGATTTACCGATTCCATAGATACACCCTAGTGGTTTTAAATGTACTAGAGATAATTATTTGTGTCTTCTTTAAAAATTACATAGAGCTATAAAATAACGCCACATACTCAATATTTATAAGTATACAAAATAACCTTTAACTCAGTACGAAATAACAACTTCTTTCTTACATATTATACGTCAATTCTGAAAGTATGTTATTGGAAAAGTGGGCTACTATACTATCTATTTCAAGCACTAAAAGCTTAGTCGGTAATATTGAACAACAGTCTGGATATTGAGGTAGATCCTGCCGCTAGGGCAGACGCATCGTTGGGGTAGGTCGCAGGGCGGACCAAAAAGTGCCAGACATTGCCCTAGGTCGGGAAAAGGGGGACGCAATATGCCACGGATTGATAAACACAACATGCTTACATTCCTATGAACTGCACGATGTTCCATTTATAAATTCTGAAAATAGATTATAAAATTTATTTTACAAAAGACGAGTTATGATACGGCCTTTGTCCAGCAGTGGACGTCTTTTTGACTGAGATAATGATGATGATGATGGTGATGTGTTATGTTTTTTTGTGTGATTTGAGAGGGTTAATATGATGATAATTGAGGAAGACTCATTAGGAAACGTAACTTTAGGAACACTAGGGAGATACTGTTTTCACTAAAACTTTTCAAATTATCTGCAACAACTCAACAAATCTTAAATAAAGTTCAATCAAGTAACACCTTCAATACAACCTCTAACATAAAAAAGAAACAATAAACAGACTGAAAACAACAGTCCACAGTCTACACACAAGACGAGACAAATCGTACACATAACAATCCTAATAATAAGTTAGCGACGCTTTAAATAAATTTACTCAAACAAAGTGTACCGGCGGCTAGCCGGCAGCCGACGGGTGCTTTATTCAGAGTTTGAGCAGTTTGCAGCTGTTAACAGATTACAGGCTGTAAATAGTGAAATCAATATTGGATAATGGTAGGTGGCAGGGTGCGGCGCGACGCCGCCTAAGTGTGGGTGCGACGCTCGTACCAACGCTCTACACCCCATGAAACCTTCGGAAACACGCATCTCGCCTGAAATCTGTCTGCGCTGGAGGATTGACTAGCTTCAGATAGCGTACTTTCGCGCTTTCGTGTTCGCGTAATATAATATAACGAACGTTATATTACAAAGTGCGATGGTTTGAATAATAATAACGACAGACGGCAATCTTGCAAATTCATGATATAAAAAGGAAATTGAAACCGTTACCCGTATTTTAATTTATCTAACTAGACACTACGCTATTCGTAGCTTTTCACCGTACACTAGACTAGACATTGGTAATCTTCAGTTTTTCAGGATAAAGGGTTGTCGAGAGTCGTTGGTAAGGGTGGGTGCGGGCTGTGTCGACGACCCGCGAGAGTGAAAGCGGGTTCCGGGGAGGCGCCGCCTGCCCCGGCCCGGCTTTCGCTGCCGTTCTCACGCCACTCGGCCCCCGCACATTGTTTTCTACTTATTTTAATTAGCCCTTTTATGACGCGTACGCTCTGTCTAAGCAACAACATGTAAGTTTATACACTTTTTTAATTGTTTGTAGATAATTTAAAATAAATAAGTTCTTTACAATTAATAACTTAAATCGCATATAAGATTTTTTTATTTATCTAACTATACTAGTATGTTGAAAATAGGAAAGAATAGGGTTATCTAATTATTATTAATTAATTATATTTTAATAGATTTTTCTAGTATATAGAATAGATAATATTTGTGTTTTTGTTGGCCATGTCATATGATCAATCAAGCATCTCTGAAGCATCTCCCATCAGTCCCGGCTGAAGACGTCGTCAATAAGCGGTCGGTGTATCGGGAGCACGGTCACGGCGCGCGCCGCGGACACACTACGGAAGTAATGAACTTGAATGCAGCCGCGGCGCCGCGTTGCGCCGTCCCGCTCGCGTCTAATAGCGGAATAGTAGGCGCGAACGTGACGTACTCACTGCATTCGCTGTCAAATTCGTCCGCATTCTCCGTCACAGGTCGCTTTCGTCGTCGATGCGTTTATCGGAACGAGACGCGAATATGTGTGTCGATTGCATTCTCGGCGTCGTAAAAGTGCATCTGGGTCGGTGGGCATAGCGCGTCGGGCAGTCGTGGGGCAGGTCGTTGCATAATGTGCACCGCGCTCCGGCGGCGAGCAGGGCGCGCGAGGCCGCCGGTCGGGCGCGCCGCACGCCGCAGCCGGCCGGCACACACATGAGCCCCGCGGGCCCGCAGTCGCCGCTCCCGGACCACGAGCGACACCAAACACTGTTGCACTGACTAGTGGTAGTTGGGGACGTTTATGCAAACACTAGGATTAGTTAAGGAGATGCCTTGAAAGAAATTTGTGAGTACGAAAAATGTTTTATAAGGATATCTCCACTAAGTTAGTGACATTTTCAAGAAGATGCCTCGTGATTTGTGATTTAAAAAATGTGCCTAAACTAATCACTTGTGACATATTGAGTTTGAAATTTCTATGCCAGCAAAAACAAGATTTCTTTTCAAAACAACAAATTAGTTTACCTTAAATTTCGTAGGAAAAGTTATATATAATTTATGGCAGTTTCTTAGTGCAAAACACATTAAAATGTTAGCCTATCTTTGTCTACTGATTAAAATGTACTTTTATCCAATACATAGGCCATAATCAATATCAATTTCGCATTAGCCATAACATTAAATTCAGTTTAAATCTTCCTGTAAAAGCCGGCAAAATCAAGTTCTGTTTTCCTTTTATTTTGTAATAAAATCATTATTGTTATCATTTTGTGTAAGGTGATTGATTAAAGCAAAATAAAATTAGATATTTTTATTATTCACAAGCAACAAAACCAAAATCGATTCTGCATTATCATTAAAATATAACTCGTTATCTAGCCGATACTGGCGGCTATTTCTAGTGGAAAGATCT
Organism: Eudonia truncicolella; assembly: GCA_949315975.1. Lineage (NCBI taxonomy): Eukaryota > Metazoa > Arthropoda > Insecta > Lepidoptera > Crambidae > Eudonia > Eudonia truncicolella. Next base: position 10,048,896 of record OX438830.1, read on the forward strand.
ACGTATTAAATTATTATTAGACTGCAAGGTTGGCGGTCCCGATGCACTCTCTCAGCTATTTTAATACACGGATGCATAATCTGAATAAACACGATTGTTTCATTGGCAAGGTCACAATGAATTATATAAATTACATAACGACCAAATTAGCTTCCAATATTTTCTTTTGAAAAAAGGCAATTGTAGACAATGTTCGTAAAATTTCAACTCCCATGAGGTTTAGATTCTTGCTGCCTTTTGTGTACACCTAATGTTCACTAGGTCCCACGAGAAATTAGAATTTCTATACAGAAATCACTATTCAATGCCTTTCATTGTGCTTGTTAGCAAGGAACAAGGAAAACTTTTTTTTGATTATTTTTTTTAATAATTGTTTAATATAGTTAGTTCCATTTAACTGTTACTATCAAATAGGACATTATTATATTTCCTGTTTGTCAGGCAGGCAAGTCAAGGCTACCGAACTAAAATTATTTATTATTGATTAACAAATCATTTAAAACATATGAGTTGAGGAATACGGAGGAGAATTGTATTCCATGACGTAAATTTTTATTGTACATATTTGTTTTTTATGTAATTGTAGTCCGAAACTAGTAACATTAGTGCGATAAAATTATTTCCTGTCAATAGCAACAATAAAAAACATGCTTGACGGTGATTTCATTAAAAACCACAATGGCTAATAATAATTTAATATCTGCAACGTTATACCACGTTTGACAAAGTAGTATCGCCTTTGAACCGTGCGCGCACTGCAGACGCGCCGAGCAGGGCAAGTTCAAGTGCAGCGCGCAAGGTTGCTTCCTAGTGCGCGGGCGCCGTCGCGCAACGCTGCAACGCACCAGCTACAAATTAGATCGTCTACCTTTCTAGTTAGAATTATAATACTACTTGTGTAAGTATGTTAAATATATCAATTTTTATAGCTGTGCATGATGATAAGATTTTGCCCAGAATCAGACTAAATGACGACCATTAATACTATTTCTGAAAGGTTTCTAGATTCAGGGAAAGTACAACACTAAGAAGCACTAAAGAGACTAAAGCTTCTTGGTCGATAATGTGCGCGTGATTGTTCCTACCTTGTTCTACAGGCGTCTATGAGCTGCGGTGGCCGCGCTACATCAGGCCGGCCGTATGCTTAGTAAAAAATATGACAAACTACATGCTTACGCAAATAAACAGTGATTATATCGCATTGCTAGCTGCAAACAAGCCGAGCGAGGCAAGTTCAAGTGCAATGTGCAAGGTTGCTTCCTGGTACGCACGCTTCGATGCGCGAAGCTGCCACACACCTGCGTGGATGATGAGCCTTTCTAGTTCTATTAATTGAATACTGAGTATGTTTGAAGCACCATTTCATAATGTTATGCGCAGTAAATGCTCACTTTTTAAAACATGCGCGTTTTGCATTGCGCGCTGCAGATGCATCGAGCGATCAAAGTCAAGTGTAGAGCGCAAGGTGCCTTGCTCGAGAGCACGCTGTTACGAATTGGATCGTTAACCTCCGCAGTTAGATTAATCTTTGCAATGCAATTTCTTATCTTATGTTAGCTTCTGGTTGTTTTACCGCGAAGCAACGTGTTGAAAACTTACAGTCGAACAATTACTAATTCCTATAAACAAACAAGATAAGGTTGTAGTTACACAGATTATTAACATAATTGTTAGTTATTGTATATTCCCTAAAATTAAGTATAAAACTATTAGTTGAGAAGATTTTCTGTTATCATTAACAGTTGAAGATTATATACTTTTGGAATAATTTAAACAAAATATTTTTTTTGTATTTTTTTTTATAAACATTCACACTTTAACATGATCATTACATAATTATATCGAAGAGCCAGTAAAAACAAACTATTTGCATTTGAAAATTTATTGATAATCATATTATTATTACCTACTAGAACTCTCATTTTGAAAATAACTATTTAACGATTTTTACTGATCGCCTATGACTTAAACGTGACCGGATTTGCGATAGACAGTACTTAGTCGTCATTCACGACTTATAGGCGATGAGGGGGTGGTACTATTCTCGTCAGCCAGCATCATACGTCAGATTTATTATGATAATATACACATATAAGTCGATATAAGGGCAAATAGTAAGACATCACAGACTCACGTACCTCGTGACATTGCGCGGGCGCATTGCGCAACTTCAGACACGTGCCCCTGGCCCCGACCCGCGCCGGCGCGGTTCACTCTGTAAACACACCCTTACGCAACCAGCTGCCACATAGCAACATTTCAGATTCACTATGAAAAGTGATGCAAGCGAAATGGAAATTTTATTTGTTTTGTTTTATTTGTTTTTGACGACCTCCTTGGTCGAGTGGTTTGTATACCGGTTTTCATAGTGTCGCCATCTCTGAGGTCCGAGTAGCGAGTAGATCCGTAAAAGTTGTTTCATTTCAATGTTCGCGTAAACTTTAGAAAACAATATAATAACCGTATTTAGTTCAGTATTTAAAATGTCAATAGTGAAATATTTTTTTGCTCTTAGTGTATTTTGCGTTTATTACTGCGTAATACCTAATTTTAAATACATAAACAAAACTTTTTTATGGCTGTAGTAAAAGTTAATAACTATTTAATTAACATTTAACGTACCTATTGCAATGAGTTAATAAATTTAAACTGAAGAAGTTCAGTTTAAGTTTAAATTATAAAAAGTATCTTCGTCATACGTTTGTTTTCCTAATTTTTAACAATTTCGGCGCCACAACGTTGTTATTTTTGGGAGAGATCCATATTCAGCAGTGGACCGAAACGGGCTGACATGGTGTTGATTGTTAAATAATTATTAAAAACTTTTTGCTACTGCTTGTTAACATTGAAGTAAATTGTTTTATGCCGTCAGAAGTTGTAATGCATATCGTAGACACAATATATACATAGATGCGGTTATGAAACCAAACGTGGAGCCATTACCGATGCACTGCATAATGTTTACAATACGGCACTCGACTGGCGGCGGTTGGGCAACCACTTGAATGTCAAATAGGCTTGGTTTGAAAAACAAATTTTTCGTTCTCATCGAGAGGAGCCGTCGCGTTGCCGGTCGTCGGCCGCGACGCTTCCGCAATTATGCAACGAAGTGTTGAACCTAGCAATTGCTCAAACGCGAACCTATTGAAGCTGACGCCTCCCGTTAGCCAACTTGCTCGAACACCTACGTCCAAGACAAATGACTGTGTGACTAGCGGTTTTCTTATAGCATCTCGCTATCAGAGATTTTTTAAATTGGTATGCATGAAAATGACCGTGGAGATGATTGTGTAATAACAATGCATTTGACCTATCATTCAGAAGTTCTGTTCTCTACTTTAAACGGTTATATGTCTACTTATTTTTGTTAATTTGTTTTTCGGATAGTTTTTAGTGCTAGATTCTTTTGACTAAAATACTTGGAATTTTTGGATTCTCGTTTGTACCGGCTTTCTTTGACAAAAAAAACTAGGAACTGTTTTTTTTACTTAACCAAAAAAAAAATTGTCAGTTCAATGTTGCAAGCAAAAACAAAATCTGTTATGCCATATATAACGTGCAACTGAATACCAATTTTTTTATTTTTTTTTAAACCTAACATACATATTTAATACAATTTTAGTTACAGTCCAATCTTTATATGCTTTTTTTGAGACAGTTTGCTGGTGGCCTCTAACGGCCTTTTCAGCTTCATCAGGTTTTTTTGAGTGCGGCGTTGTGAAAATTAAATGGGTTTCTCAACCCATAAGATCGAAACACTGTGATGCTGAGCTGCAACCCAGCATTGGGATATGCACGGGCTGATAATGAATGTGTTTAAATATAATTGAAGTAGTATCGTATCGAATGCATCGTAACGTGACCGGGTCCTGTTTCCGTGTTCCACGTGCGCCATGCCAATTTGGCACGCGTTCAATGCGGCATCAACAAAAAGAGCTATAATTTTTGATTTAGCACGTAAAGCTTCAACTATTTACACGGCATTCGGAATGGAAATTAAGTCGTCAGACTCAATTGGGTAGTTGACAACAACAATAATTAATTCCAGAACAACGTATAAATGAAATCACGTAACAGTTCTTTAAAACATTATCCAATTTTTTATTTAACCTAAGCATGTATTTCTGTAACCCAAAAACTTATTAATAAACACTCAATTGACGGAATAAAATAGTGACGTCATAGTATGCTAATCCCATACAATTTCTATTAAACATAATCGTTTTGATAGTTGTTAAAAAGTTTCTTTAATGACTAACCAGTCAACTACCCAATTATTGGAACTTATACTTATACTACAATTGGATTATTTTTCATTGAATATTGTCAGCCACTATTTTCTTTGAGGAGTGGGGGCCTTAGCTACCAGTCTTTATGGTTATGCCTTTTTTTTCAAACTAATTTCAGGAACCAGTTTCATACAAAATACATATTTGTTTTAGTTTTAAGCATACTATTTGCGACTCATACAAAAATATGTTGTTTTTATAGGAATTGTTTAGACGGAATTTATAATGCTAATTAAGAATATACTCGCAATAAACACATTTAATGGTTTTTAACATTTTAATGGTGGTGCCATTAAACAATCAAAATGTGTTTATTTATACAATGAAAATCTAAACAACTGCTTTCCTTGTTTTAGGTACAAGTTACATCAACGCAGAACATAAAATTATGAAAATATTGGTCTGACAACTTCAAAATGCGACTAGTAAGTATTATAGATTCATTAGTAATCAATCTTCTTGTATTTGCAAAAAAAACCCACTCAAAAAAGTCACTTTTGTAGCTGTGAAAGTTGATCCCGCGACGATCAGGGTAAATTAGTTGACAATTTCTTATTAAAATGTTTTTGTTTTGTTTATATAATTTAAACGCAAATTTTGTTGCAAAACAAATAACAAAAACAAAAAATTCTACTTCTTAACTGACCTTTAATATTTGTAAAAATATTATGATCAGATGTTAATGACGGTAGTTGTTGACATTGAATGGGTGCCTTTGGCTTTCAAAGTAAAAAAAGTAAATAGAGTTGAATAATTTTGGCGGGCTGGTTATAACAACTGACCTGGTATGTCATAAGGGTGCAGGTTCAAAACCTGCTCGTGGAAATTTTTTCAACATATATGTTTTTGTAATTTCTTATTAAAAAAATTTTCGGATCAATTGAGTTTGCGAAAAACATAAATAGGCAAAGGGGAAGTGTCGATGCGCAGTGGAAAGTGCGCACTTATCGCAAAACTGGGTCAGTAGTCGCGCCGCCCCTTTATCGAACCGCCGACAACGACCACTCCGCTAAAATAAACCCTCACCCCAAGAACTTAGCCCTCAAAATAGATTTACGACGAAATGCATGCTGCTGTAAAAGGAAAATGCATTCCGTTGCGTCTATGTTTGCATAATTTTCGCGACCGAATATATCAGAATGTTTTTTGAAAAAACCTGTAATTGCTTTTCTTTTGAAGTTAAGAAAGAATTAAAAAAATTTGGTGATGCTCAGAAGTTGGTCTAGCAGCGGTAGTATTATTTTTGAAATATCACTTTGTTTTCGTTTTTAACTCACAGACTGCGTAAAAGAACAACTAAATTGATTTTTGAATCTAGTTGCTAAAGCTTAGCTGTAACTATAACATAGTGCCTGTACATATTTTTTTATTTATTTTTAACAATGTTTCAACAGTACAGTAAATATAGAAACAAAATGTATTTACCCTAATTACTGTGACTTTACTATTGCAATTGCTACTACACTTTTCCAATAGACAACAAAACAGACAGTGAAACCAGCAAGATAGATTTTTTAAAATTAGAATACATTTGTTTGTCAACAGTCAACAAGCGAGGAAGTCCCAAGCACTACGGTGGGACGCATGGGCAGCCCGGGCAGCGTGAACGCAGTGCCCGCGGCGCCCAGTGCAGGAGCATACGATGTGACGCGCATGCGCGAGGAAGAGTTCGAGCGGCTCACCGTCTACATCGTGCCCGACGTGCCGTGCGAGCGGGGCACCTCTAACCGCGCCGAGCGGACGCTGCCGAGGAGTTTGGCACTCAGGCCGTCCGCTGTACTCTCCACTCCTAACACACCGGTAATTTTCAAATCTAGCGAACATTTTCTCCTTCTATATGTATTTTTAAAGACGCGCCGTGGCACGTTGAAACTAACGTCGTCAAACGAAAACTCACGGGCTATTCCCAGTATAAAATGCGAGCTGAACCGTGGTTCACACTCCATCGCAATTCCCTTTTCATTCATATATTCGTACAAGTCTGCTTTCGCTAACTAGGTACTCATATCGCTTATAGAAAAAGTCAGCAAGTGATAACTAATCACAAAGAAAAAAAAAGTTCTGCTTTTCTATGTTTGGATTTAATATAAAGACTTAAATTAATAAATCTTATAAAATGTTCTCTTTCAATTCTATACAATGTTCCATGTTGTTAAATGAATTTATCGGTTATTTAAAAGAAACAGTGTTCACAGACGGAAGGTGTGTGGAGCATCGGGGTCATCCCGCGTGGCACCAGGTTCGGGCCATTCGAGGGTACCCGGACGCCAAACAAACCCAATGACAAAATCTCCTGGAGATATTACTGGAGGGTAAGTTTCTAGCCTATACTAGCCCTGCGACAGCAGCCACTTTCACTTTGCTTTTTGTATTATACCAAACTTATCCCTCACTCCATTCTTTTGGTTGGGCTTTTGTAAATATTTGTACAACCTCTTTTAAGTAGCAACCCCGATATACATTTCAGACTAATATACATGCCCTATGTGTATGTTGTCCATACTCGAAAACAAGCTATGTACAATATGCACTATTCTTTTCTCTAACTAACCAATTCCTCTCTATTTTGGGCCAGGTACAGGAAACTGTCAGACACCATACATATGGAAATATAAAGGTGAGATTGGGCTTTTAATTTCTACAACTGTAACGGTGACGGGTACATAAGTTAAACGAAAAAATTTATCTTAAAAACTACATATTAAAATTTAATTTAATAAAAGTTACGTAATATCTTGTCAAAACAAACTTCGTTCCGATTAATCTCTCACAATAAAGAACACAATGTATAGTGAGACATTCATTCACATCATTGTAGACAGCAATAATAACTAGGGCGCTAACTAAAACGCAGGAGCGTTATCTTCCGGCATTAACTAACACTGACATTGCATCTCGACCTTGACTCCCTTCAAGCGTTATCGGCGCACGCGCATTGTAAATATCCTGCACGTGCCACGTGATCCACTCTACATGTGTATGCTCCACAGTGATATAACACCGATTGTAACTTTTAATTGTAACTATCTAATAAATCAAATCACAACCACCTAACATTAAGCACAATACAAATTACAATGGAACTTAACAACTTTGCAAACAGTAAAGTCTTAAGAGTAATTAATAAGTAATCTGCTTACGATTTTATCTGTTAATCGTTAGCTTCTCTCGTATTATGGCATTATGATACGAACAGCTCATTCAACATTTATTTGTCGTTGCAGATTTTCAAAGACAGTGACTATTATTACCTGGACGGGTCGGACACGAGCGTCGCCAACTGGATGCGTTATGTGGCCTCCGCCTACTCCTTGTCCGTTATGAATCTCGTCGCGTGCCAGCATCAGGAGCACATTTACTTCTACACAATCAGGTACTTTCACTTCACTTCGTTATCTTATCTCACTTTAACTTCTCACTTGACACCAGTGTATTAACGACCGATTGTTTTTTGTCACAGAGATATCATGCCGAATGAAGAACTTATGGTATGGTACTGCAAAGATTTCGCCACGAGGCTTGGATATGACATCGATCCTGAACGAGCAACTTATTCAATATGTAAGTATTTAAGCTTACAAAATATTAACTTGCATATGTTTTCATTTTGATGTGTTTACATAGTTATTAACACTCTCTTTTTTTGTTTTTAGGCAAAGAAGAAACCATCAAAAAAGCCTATGGCTTACCACCCGCACCAGTACATCCCGAGATAGCATTCAACCACATGAAGTACGTTCTTGGTTTAACAAATGCTAAGGAACTATTAGAAGCCGAAATTCCAAGTCGTCGAAGAAAAAGAGAAGTAAACGACAAGCCGTTAAATGACAATTTCAATTGTCCGCGTGAAGAACCACGTTGCAAGAACGAGAGAACAATAGTGAGAACTGATTTATCCGCTAGTGTTTTACACAACAAAGCAGACAGCCCGGTCATAACCGAAGCCAATCCAATATCGCCTTCTTCGCTAATGCAACCACCATCACCGGTCAAAAATCATCATAGAGATAATTCTGCTTTAATAATACACCAACACAAAGAAAGTACATCACATGTTGTGATCCATCAAATGGAAAATTCGAGAATACATAGGAGTAGATCACCAGCTCAAAATCATCACTTGAGGGATATGCGTGGACCTTCGCCGATGGCACAAAGCCACCACGACAAATTGGGGAACAAGTCGCCGATTCTCTCTCACTGCGGCCCACCTCATTACGAACCGCAATTAACCCCCAACGATGGTTCAGTAAGATCAGATGAAGGGTACCACAGCAATGGCTATCACGATGAATTTACACCACCAGAAGATTCTAGTGATTCTGACGTTGAGAACTATGTATTGGATTGCTCAAACAAAACAAATGAACCTAAAGAAACAGTGATTGTTCAGAAAATGGATCAAGAGATGCATCGCAACGAATATAGAAAAGTTAAAATAAAGATGCCCAGAGCATATCAGTATCAAAATCACAAGGACATGGATTGTGAAAGTGAAAAGGAGTTGATTATAGCCGAAGAGGTTGCTCACACGTCTCCACAAAATCTATCACCACCGCGCCGTGACCCAGCGACGTCCACAGTCATCGTGCTAGAGCCTTCGCAAAACACCGTTATACCAATCAATAAACCATACTACGAAGATGGTGCTCTATCGCCTTCTCCACAACCTGCTTACATGAGATGTTCTCCACCAGACACAAGAATCTTGGAAACAATCTTGACAAGCAATCGCATTGATACAAACAACAATGATCCTTACAGACGGCAACCAAATGCTACACCACCGCCGTCATCGCCTACAGAAATGGCCTACTCTTACAAGAAAAGCCAAAGGTATGGCAACGCTTGCAGCCCAGACTCCAGCTCCAACCTAACGCCGCTGCCTTCTTTGCTGCCATTGCCACAACAGCTGCCAGCACCGAGCGCCGCTTCAGTCTACTCCTCGTCACCACCTCACTCCATACCACATACAACAGAAATTAGGGAGATTAGAGAAATACGGGAAATAAGAGAAACACGATATGAAAGTCACTATCCCAATTATTCCTACAACATCTACTCACCGCCGAACTCCACCATAATCACTCAGTTAGGTTCTCCGCCAAATACTTACTCGCCAACTGTTACATCGTCGCATCAGTATGAAAGATCACAGAACGGACAAAGTCATCACTACCCATCATCGACCAGTGTTATTACTTTGAAGAATTGCTCACAATTAAGTTTAATACAAAACTCTAATGTAAACAGTCAATTAGTACCACCACATGGCAGCATGAGCCCAGACGGTTCTTGTAGCCTTATGGGGGCGCCGATGAGTCCTAACTCACAGGCCTCGCGAGGATATAGAAGTTTACCTTATCCGCTGAAGAAGAAAGATGGGAAAATGCATTACGAATGCAACGTTTGCTGTAAAACATTTGGTCAACTATCGAACCTGAAAGTTCACCTGAGGACACATTCAGGGGAACGCCCCTTCAAATGCAACGTGTGCAATAAATCGTTTACCCAGCTAGCACACTTACAAAAGCACCACCTAGTGCACACGGGAGAGAAACCCCACCAATGTGATATTTGCAAGAAGAGATTTTCATCAACATCGAATTTAAAGACTCATTTACGGTTACACTCGGGACAAAAACCGTATGCATGCGACTTGTGCATGCAGAAGTTCACACAGTTTGTCCATTTGAAACTTCACAAGAGATTGCACACGAACGACAGGCCTTACGTGTGCCAGGGGTGCGACAAGAAGTACATCAGTGCTTCAGGACTACGGACACACTGGAAAACCACAAGCTGCAAGCCGAACAACATCGAAGAAGTTCTAGCAATCACTAACGCTGCTAACACTGAGTGCATAGGTACGTTTATAAGATTATTTAATTGTACAATATTATATACACTGTTTCGAAGAGCTAATTTATTATTAATAATTTTTATTTCACATACTTTTGTTTAATTTCAATCATTAATTTAAACACACTTTCTTACTATTAAATGCGAGCGTAGTACCGTCGCGAGAGCAACTGCAGAGCGTTGCACTTTCTCTTCGTAGGTGAACCGCAACTTTCACTTGCGCTCTCGCTGAACGCGGCCGATTTCATTTTCGCGTGCACTTTCCAGGTGCCGTCGACAAAGACTGCCACGACAGAGAGGGGCACGAGGCGTACGAGGTCCACTCCCCTGGGCTGGTGGGCGCCGGTGGGGCGCGAGTGCCGATGTCGCACGCCGAGCTGTTGCACGCGCACTCGACGACGCCGCACCTGGCGCCGGCGCACGCGCCGCTCTCGCCGCAGTACCACGCGCCGCCAGAGCACGAGCCGCCGCACTACGCGCCGCAGCCCACCGAGCCGCGCCCCAGCGTCATCGAGTCCAGCCAGCCCCTCATCATCGAGTGCACCTGAGACCGCGCGCGCGCGCACCACGTACTCTTCGGACGCGTGTTTCCCCGCCGCAGAATGTGATTCCTTGTGATGAAACAAAAGTATTTTGTAAAGACGTATTGACGAGCTTCCAGCCTCGTCGTATTGAGTGGCTATGAGATTACAATATGAACTTTACTTTGTAAATTTGTAAATGAAAATATAGTTTTAAGAGCGAGGCGTGTTGATAAGTACTAAGTACTTAGGTACGTAGGTTAGTCCCTTATGGGTTGTATTATATTATTTTAAGCATTTGCATAATTAAGTATATGGATAAAGCAGCCCTTGTTTATATTAATGCTCAATTTTATACATAAAAGTAGAATTCTATTGTAAATAGGATTTTTTGTGACATCGAGTTTATTTAATTTAAATAGAGTCTTCTATGCAATGTAAATAATTACCGTTAATGTAACGTACCGTTAACGACGTGCAAGCAAGCATTTTGTAACATGTTAAAACAGCCTTTTAAGTGGTAAACACGAGCAGATAAAATCTATTGAATTTGAGAACTATTACTAGGCCGTCTTTATGCCATTACGAAGCTCAATAATATTTCTCAAATTTTACCAAAGAATGGCTTAATGTATGCCACAAGTACTTACGTTTTTGTACGAAAATTATTTATCTCCATTGATTTTTAATCCATACTGAGCCGTGCATCGTTAAATAGTTTCGAATGCAACATGCAATTAGTTATAGGTGCCAAACGCGCACGTTAATATATTTTAAGTTATCCTACAAGAAGTTGAATGAATAGTATTTTAAATCGTTGTTCCTAATGAATAATCGGAGAGTAAGCGCATATGTGCAACAACTTAATTCTAATGGTATAATTAGATTAAAAATGGACGAATTGTGTACATTATCCCTACGCTAGAACAAATGGTGCTTCACATCGTAGATTAGGTCGGCCGCCAGGCCCGCGCGCGGACCGGCTATTTACTACGTGTAATGTTAATTACACCGAGTCTACTAGTTACTATTTTATATTCCAAATTTCAATTAATTATGATTCTCCTATTTGAAAAGGCTGAGATAAATATATAATGTAATGTTTGGCGAATATTAAGTTACATTATGTGTAAGTTACGAGCGCAAACTTAATTTGTGAGTATGGTACAGCTTATACGTGATGTAAAACCAAACGTTAGCTTTTTTTATACATATTTCTATTGTACAATTAAGGTTTTTACACGCAAGCCCTTGTAGATTTATTATCCGTATATTTTATACCTACATTTTACAAAGCAAATTTTTGGATCGACGTGACAGTTATGACAATTATTCAGATTCTTTCTATAATTTGATACGCACTGATGTGCAAATTTCTTGTATGAATATTATGAACTTTAGGTGATTCTTACTTAAAATAACATTTTAAGTGCATGTCATTGCTACAAATGAGATAGAAATATATGTATAATCGTTGTTTAGGAATTTAATGATGAAAATAATGCCGAAAGTTTTATTTTAAGTAAGAAAACGTGCATGCCTTATTGTATATTACGTACCTTGTATGTTCGTTGTCATAATAGAGTATGAGAATTTTTATATTTTAAAGGTAAAGTACAGGGTTTGAATGGTGTCTGCCGTAGCATTGGTTGAATCAACAACAGCTATGTTGCTACTAATATTGTGTTAAAGTATGTATTAGACCTGACTTAGAGGCTAGTCTCTTTGGCTTTTTTATCAAGATCACAATTTTAAGAACATTTAAACAGACAGTGTTTTAAAACAATATTAGTAACATAGCTATACTAACATACTCTATTATTCCATAATCTTTACTTTGAAAAGCAACAAATATAATCACATCTTAACTTATGACCTTAACTTCAGTACTGTGAATATCGAAATCAAAACATTATTGTTATTATCGCAGATGTTATCAAACTCCATGACTTCTCGCCATTCCTTATATTATTCAGAACATTATCTCAATATACTTTGCAATGTATGCGTGTAGGTATGATAACTACACTAACCAGACCTGTTATAAAGATATGGCGTAAGACATCAGACTCTCAGCAGACTTATAAAAAACACCTATACAATCATATTGGTATACGAGTATAACATTTGTTTGGTGTATAAATACATTTTACTTGACAAAACTAAACGTTAATTTTCAAATAAGTCTGCTGATAGTTCAATAAACTTAAAATTACTTTTACTGTAAATAATCGGATGGGGGATAATCTTATTCGGTATTCCTTAGTGAACCAGTTATCAAACCATCATTACTATGTAACAAACTTGTATAAAAATTATATAACAACTAAGGACAAATAGATCATACATTATTTAAGTACAATCTATGGTACTTCAAAGTAAGCAATTATGATATCACTATGATAACTTTCAGCTACGGTATTTATAATGTAAAGGACTTGCATACAACTTATAATGAATAATGTGACTAATTAATGCGCCAGAAATTTTCCTACTGTAAAGGCCTGTAATTTTGTACACCTAAATCGATGATTGTGTTACAACACCAAATCCATTAAATCAGGAGTTAAAAATATAATCGTGGTTTTATTGACGTCTCACCGATGATACTGTAACCGAAAACCCTGCAAGTTTCTTCTTTCTATATCTTTCTGGCTATGAATTTATGAATATCCTTTTTTTCAATTTAGACATATAAATTGCACTTATGAACGTCAAGTAGTATAAATAAGACAAAAATATATTTAAAAAAAATAATAATATGAGTACCTACACACAATAATACTTAAAATATATAATTTAATAAACAATACATATATGTAATGCGATTCTATTGCTGGTTCGGAAGGTTGATTCTGCTAAGAAGACTCTAGCAGGAAAGCTATAAGCAGCAGCTATAAGCTATAAGTCCACCGGGTGACCACTTGGTACTGGCACCAGTCATCCTTCCTTACTTTTTAACTTCCTCTTTACTCTATCTGCGACGTCCTCTTCAGACAACTGATCTGTCACGTCTTTTTGAATTGAAAACATGAATAAATGCTTTAAAGATAAATACGTACAATGTAGCGTAGGAACACACACAATATTTACGTATATATAAAATCAAAATAAATAAAAGATACACTTTAATTGGAATCCTCTAAGTTTTATTTCTGCATTGATTTTGAATGAAAATTATTAGGGACCTAACTGTTGCATGTTTCAATTGAATCTCAGTCATGATTGAACAAGGAGACATATAGTTCTAAAAATGGGTACATTATATAGAAGATAAATCTCATTTAAATAACGTATTAGACCCCACTGAAGGGCAAAGAGTTTCCTTTCTTTTTCTTACCAAACGTCTTTGTGTCTTATTCTCTAACATCTCTATTTCTCTCTCTCTCTCATCATCTCACCACTAGGTGGCGCTGTTTCGATGACATAAAACTTATGTTAACTTTAATTTAATAAAGTAAAAATAAAACTTTTAAACTGAGCTTTTAAGTTACTAAACAGTATAAATGAAATCGCTCGGTTTTTTTGGCCATTCAATCCACGTTCAATAAAACGAAAAACTATACGACATTAAAGCAGCGCCTTCTGGTGACAAACGAAAAAGTAAAACTTTGCCATTCATCAAACTTTCGGTTTCGTGAACGGGACCAAATGTCAAATTAAACTCGCACTAGGCACCCTGATCTCATATTACAGAGCATGGTAACTGTAAGACACTTCGTAGCGAAGTAAGTTAAACATAACATGTCGGCTGCCTTCCCGGGAAGCCTTCCCGGTAGCACAGCGGGCAGTGCAGCCGCCCGGATTGCGAAAGACCCAGGTTCGATTCCTGGCTGGGTCGGGTGGGCGTTTAATTTTTTCACTGTATTTTATAAATATTTAATATAGCTTCAGTGCAGCAATTAGCACTTCAAAATGTAATGAGTGTAATCGTTGTAATAGCATTTCCTCATCAGAATTGTTATGTCATGTGAAATAGTTGCCTGAAATATTGTCGCGGGTACAAAAAATGCAGGCGCTATGAATTTATTTTCATTAACAGAAGTACGGATAAACACTTGGCTTTCATCTCACTTGATGTTAAGTGATGATAAAGCCGAAGGTGGAAGTGCACTTCACTCGGGACCCTAAACTAATGATTGCACTGGCTATCTTATCTCAATGCCGGAACACAATAATGCTACTAACGTTGAAGTTACGATATATTATGATAAGGTGGTGGTATGCAAGTTGAGCCGTTGGTCTAGGATTGCAATCGTTAACAACCATCCCGCATTGGACCTTTGTCGTGGGTAACAATAACCTTGTGCCTTGTGGTATGGCCAGCGCCGGTCCTAACGTAGAGCTAGTGGAGCGATCGCTCTAGGCGCCCGGTGGCAAAATGCCAAATAAAGGCAAATAACAAATTCAAACTATTTTTTATTATATTTTTTTAATACACTGAAATAAAATGTATGAAATGTGAAAGTGTCGAAAGACATCGAAAGACAATCTCGCTCTATCCTGATGCTGGATTAGGGCTAGCGCTTAGGGTCAGAGCTTATGGCCAGCTAGGCCTGAAGATGAAGTTGTTATGTAGATTTGAAATAATAACTGTTCATGATATTAAGTTTTTCAATACAATGAAATAATAATATTTAGTTATTTTACCTTGTGTGTTAAAAAAACAAATAAACCTTTTGCCAGAATAGGGGATTGACCTTTACATGAACCAACTTTACTTATCATATTCATTCATATTACTTACTTATTTATTTATGGGTGTAGCATAATTATCTTATAAATGCATTTCTTCATATTTTGGGAGATTGCGTTTTTATTACGGGAATACTGAAACTAATAGGTATGTTCAAAATGTTTAGTTATTACTTTTTATTTACACATAATATACTTAATGACGAAACTTTAAAATTTACAAATTAGTTCTACATTGCCGACGTGTTAGCTTCAGGCGCGCTACACTTCTTGAGATGCGTTCTCATGTTGGAAGACTGCGTGAAGGCTAGCTTACACCTAGGGCAGGAGTACGGCTTGGCGCCTGTGTGGAAGTTCAGGTGGGACTTGAGGTGGTGCTTCTTGGTGAACGACTTAGGGCACAGCGAACACGAAAAAGGTTTTACACCTGCAATTAAAATAATAGGGCATTAATAACAAAACTTATTTACACTTGTTAATGAGATCGATAGCACAACGATTGTCAACAACGATTGACAAATATATTGATGGGATTGATTTACTCGAGATATTTTAACTTGTTCCTTTGTGTTACGGAAGGACAATTTAATCGTTGGTACCGGTTGCTATCGTAGGATGGCAGCCGTTGAGACCCACACAATAAGTCAGGGGCTATGACCCGATCTTGTGGCGGTGGTGATAAACAGAATATAGGCTAACTATTTTACACATATTATAGTCAGATTAAGGAGCTGCTGAATGATAGCGCAGTGGTTAATGCTCCCGGTTTGCGATTGCTAAGATAAAGCAACTTCCGCAAAGGCCGGTCATCGGATGGGTGACCAAAATGTATCATCTCGAGCTCATCCGTGCTTTAGAAGGCACGTAAAGCCGTGGTCTTGGCTGCATAATCAGTCGTTAACAACTACCAATCCACCACTGAGCCCGCGTGGTGGTTTATGGCCCGTTCTCCCTGTGGTTTCCATCCATAGGGAAGGCTCGTGCCTCAGCAGTGCGGACATAAAATTAGCTGGTGATGATGAGATGATAGCCAGATTACGAAAACATGGAACTTCTTCAAATGCTTTTCTTTTTTATTTATTTATTTATTTATAAGTTTTTGTTTTTTAAAGTTTGCATAAAAATCCGTTCACCCATATTCACGTGATGCGCGGTCAAATAAACAGACAAACAGACAAAAAATCTAAAAACTGTTGGAACGTGTTCTGTTATCGATTCTAAGTATCCCCAGCCAACTTTATTTCGTATATCTTAAATAAAAGTATAATAATATCTACAAACCAGTATGTAGCCTGAGATGTAGTGTCATGTTGGAGCGGTCCGCGAACCGCTTGTCGCAGTGCGGGCAAGCGTACGGCCGCTCGCCCGAGTGTGTGCGCTGGTGTTGCTTCAACAGCATTTTACGGGAAAACGCTTTCCCACACTCGTTGCATACGTGAGGTTTTACGCCTGAAATATTAAATAGAAATATAAAAAAGATTTTAATGTGAAAAAAGAAATTGATATTTTTTATTGATAGGTTTGGTAGTACTTCTGACCCGGTATGTCATGGAGTGCGGGTTCGAATCCCACTCGTGGGCCTTCTCAAATTGTAATTTGTTCGCAACAAATTTTGCGTAAAATTATAAATGTAACCATAATCACAGATTTCAATTGTTGTTTATTTATTAAGTTACACTAACAACATGATATCCTCCCTATATACCCTCCCTATACCTCTTTTTTATTTATATAAAGTGTAGTCTCTGCTTAAAATAGTAAAAAATATGGGCTGATCCATACATTAGGTAATACCTTAATTAACTATGGAGCAGCTGAATTTCCAAATTCAGAGGTACCTAGTGAATAGTAAAAGTTTAACTATTTGAAAAGAGAAGAGCGCAAAAGAAGCTCGATGGCACAGTGATTAACGCGCCCGATCTGCCAGTGCTGAAGTTAAGCAACTTTTGCAAAGTTGAATGAAAGTCATCGGATGGGTGACCAAAAAATATCATCTCGAGCTCTTCCGTGTTTCGGAAGGCACGTAAAGCCGTTGGTCCCGGCTGTTTTAGAAGGCATTAACAACCACCAATCCGCTCTTGGGTCGCGTAGTGGTTTATAACCCGTTCTCCCTATCCATCCATAGGGAAAGCTCGTGATCCAGCAGTGGGGGCATAAAAACGAGCTAAAAATGATGATGCCTTAAGAAATCGAAAATCCATAATATATTTAGGCTAGTAAAAATAATTCATAAGGCAGTCAAAAAAATGGGTAATGTCCAAACAATAAAACGGTAGAACACACCTTTTTAATAGTTACGAGTATAAAGGGTACCTACAGTTATAATAACTTTAAATTAGAATAAATTACCAGTATGAATCCTGACATGCATGTTGTACGCGACGCGCTGGTTAAATGACTTCGGACACATTGAACACTTGTATTCTTTACGGTTCCTAGAAAGAGAAAATCGTTAATCACAACAATGCGATGATAAACCTGCTTCGTGAATGGTCATCATTGTTTCACTTTTTTGGAGTACTCTTTCAATTGCACGTTAATGTCACCACAATTACACTTAACTGTACTCGAAACATTTACGACTGTGGGACATATATTTAATAACGTTTAAGTGTGTAAAAGGAGCGATAATGTCACTAATGCCTTAATATGGTAAGTAAACATTACTACGGCATTAAGGGGCAGCGTTTACTAAATAGTTTAATTGATAAGAGTTTAGTAATCCTACTAAGTAATATATTATAAACGTAAAAACTACTCAATGGATTTTAATGAAACTTTCCTCATATACAGACCATGACCCAGACCAGCATAAAGGATACTTTTTTTTACTTTAGTCTTCGCGAACGAAGTCGCGGGCAACAACTAGTTTGTACATAAAAGTTACATAAAAGTTAAATAAAATTCTCTATCAATTCGCTCGCTACAATTGATGGCTTAATTACAACGCTTGTCAAATGCGGGATGTTAATCACAAACCCGAGTTGTACATTGAAAAGTCCGAAACACATTTTGTCCGCCCTGGGAATTGAACCCAGGACCTTCGGGTATCTGTTCGAGCGCTTTACCACTCGGCCAACGAGGAGTATACTTGTATTTTTATAAGCTCCGTTACGAGGAAGCACTTGGCCGTTTTCTCAAGCGACGGCAAATAGAGATAAGTCATAGATGGAAGCGCTATTGACCCGGAATCCTCAAACATGAGGAGTAAGATATTTTACATTTTTTTTTTCATATACCATGAACAAAGTTAATTACATTTTTTTATGATGATTTGTCTATAATAAATAATATAGCATTTTTCTATTGAACACAAGTATTTGTACGTAGATACCGCAGATGTCAAATACTTACCAAAAAAAATCATATACCTAATTCGTAACGTCACTGCAACGGTGCATGCAAATAACGGCAGACTACCCAGTGCGTTGCTCAAATTACCCATAAAGTTGAAGACAAGAAATACTTCACAGTACGCCTGATCCTTATCACGACTGACCTGTGGATCTTCATATGGCTGCTGAGGTAGCCTCTGTCGTTGAAGTACTTCCCGCAAACAGTACAAGTGGCTGCGAACTCCCTGGTCCCTCGGTGCACTGACATGTGGTATTTGAAGTTGCGCAATTGGGAGAAGGTTTTGCCACATTCGCCGCATGAGTAACGGGGTGGTGAGGTGTGGCGTTTCATGTGAATCGTCAAGCAGTCCTCGCTAGTGAATACCTTGATCGAACAAAGAATCTCTTTACTTTTATATAAATAAAATATTTCATGGTACAAAAACACAAATGTTGAAAAAAATTCCACGAGCAGGATTTCAACCTGCACCCTTCTGACATACCGGGTCAGGTGCTCTTCCAATTGAGCTATCGTGGTTCTAACCAGCCCGCCGAAATTATTCAACACTATTTGTGTTTTTGTAATTTGTTTCGCAACAAAATTTGCGTTAAAATTATATAAACAAAACAAAAACATTTTATATTTCATGGTGTTAATAATTTTATTTAGTTACTTTTTCAAATCAATGTTAATGAAACCATCTCTTTTTTTATTTTTAAGTGCTAATTGCTGCACTGAAGCTGAATTGAATATTTATAAAATACAGTGAAAAAATTGAAATGCCTAGCTGACCCAGCCAGCAATCGAACCTGGGTCTTCCGCAATCCGGGCGGCTGCACTGACCATTATGCTACCGGAAAGGCTGACGTAATCAAAAAGCAGTGAAAAAATTCAGTGCTTACGTCAGCCTTCCTGGTAGCATAATGGTCAGGCAGGCATTTAATTTTAGGCATTTAATTTTTTCACTGTATTTTATACATATTTGAAACTATCTCTGCTTATGGAAAATACAAAGTCTAAATTGATAAAAGAAGATATTTAAAAAAAAACGTTTCATCATCATCATCATCAGCCTACACTAGTCCCACTGCAGAACATAGGCCTCTCCAAGTGCACGCCACTGAGCATAAGTTTAGTACAAACGTTTAATCATCTGAATTCATGCGATTATAGATTTTCCATGGTTTACTTGTTAACTATTTATATCTCTGTAATTTCCTTAGTATAGAAAGATTAATTTAAGTAAGCTTATCACTTTAAAAAGATTGGAGCTGCGAAGTTTGTTTGGGAAATTGAAATATGTAAATGCTCTTTATGCTTAGTAAATGTATCATAGACCTACTTTAAGTCTACGTTTTAACCCGTGATTAAATATGGTGCAAAACTTAGTCTCGGCCGAAACATCGATTTATTAAAAAGGTAAGGTAAAGATACTAAGGAGTATGCTATAAACCCCCCTTTAAACATTTTATTTATAAAAGAAAGCGAAAGTTAAAAAAATTTAATACATTTCATTTACTACTAAATTTTAAAAAAATAAGGCCAAATCAATTTTAATCAACTAATTAACTTTTTTGACCATGCCTAAGCTTGTTTGTGAGTTTTGACTTCGATGTGATACTTATTTATTCAAACCTATTTATTTGTTTAAAATATCTCTAAGCTTTTTAAGGCCTATAAAGCACCGTGCTTACGATACTCTGTGACATGGGGGTCATTGCAGCGATAAATATTAATTGTCTATATAAAGGTTGAAATGTTAAGGTTTGTTATAATGGCGAAATTCATGAAACAATCGATATAGCAAGCGGACTTAATGATTGTTCTGTCATGACTTGTAAACTTTTAAACACTCAATCGTGACAGTGCAAAATATTAACAAAATAGTTGTAAAACTTTTATTTTACTCAATGGACATACACACAGACTTACACACAGAAATAAAACAATCACTCAACACCTACGAGTGGCTTTACCTATATGTTGTCTGTTAGATTTATTCGTTTTTTAGCCGAAGTACAGTACACATCCATTTTACATGTCAAACCAATATAATGAAGTGGTGTACAGATCGCGGGCGCTCCGTTTTATAAGTATTTGTATTGTGCTCGCATACCACACTAAATATTTCCAAGAGATATTTAAGAGGCTGCTCAACGGAACACTGATGAATTGCAAATGGCTGTAGGAACGTTATGAGAATGGCTGTAGGAACGTTATGAGAATTCCAAAATGTGCAATGTACGACGCGAATGGTTGTGGTGTTACGCGGCTCGTTACAGGCAACGCACAATTTACTTACACCAGATATTTTATAGTTGCATTATCTAGATTGGAATATTTAGACAAATATTTTTTTGAAGCCATAAGTAGATAACAGAAATCTAACTCTATACAACGAAGATAAGTGCGGCTACACCTAGTTTTAGCCGGCTGCACCTAGTTGTAGCCGGCTAAAACTTGGTGTAGCCGCACTTCGGCTATTAGCCGTAACATATATTAATACGTGAAGCAAAAACTTTATACCCCTTTTTACGAAAATTGCGCGGACGGAGGAGTATGAAATTTCGCACACTTATAGTTTATATAGAGAAAGAGTGCAGAATGCTAATTTTTTTTTTAATTATGCACAAAAAATACATTAAGTGAAATAAACATTTTTTCATACATTTTTCAAAAATTTCAAATATGGAAGTGGAGCGGCCGATACTTGTCAATGCCAATCCAAACTCACATTCCATCCTTTTGAAATTTTCATTGCTTAAGATACAATCCGTGCAGCCTTAAAAAAAAATTACGGTCGAATTTCGACCACTGGTTCAAATTAATATATACCCAAGAAAGGTTAAAGCTCATTAACTTAATGTTGCAATTTAAAACTACAACCTGCTGATTTTCAGCTTGATTATTTTACGAGGCCGAGTACTACCCTAGTACGTACATAAGAGTATATACCTACGCATTCAAATAACATGTAAATATAAAATGGAAAATAACGTAAAAACCGTGAGCTTTTATATGATATTCGTTTCCCTTTCTCGTCAAATTGTTATGGGAACTAGAAACACTAAACAGCTGAAACTAATCACTTAAGCCAACAAAATTTTTATCTGCACGGTATGATTTACACCAAAGACATAAACAGTTATGCACCCACCTATTCAATGCGTGAATAGAAATGACTGCATGAATGCAGATGCTGTTTCGCAGTTTTGTCACTAAAATTGGCGAAAGCGCATTTCTTGCGAAGCTTTTGATTTTACGGTACCGCATGATACTTGCCTATACTCATAAGACCTGAAAGGTTTGCGCTAATAAAATTATGCGTCACTTAGCTTTTGTTGCTGTAATATCGAGTGATGTAGAAAGTTAGATAAGGTGTTTCATTAACTACAGTTGTGTAAGTATTAAACTCATGAGATTTTATTTCAAATAAGTATTAACTTTTAAAAGATTTGTCAAATTAAAAAACGAAAATTGGTTATAAATTGTGAAGCTATCATGGCAAAAGCGTTCTGCCTAGTCTAAGAGTTGTATGCCAGAGACCAATTATGTGTTTTCTATTATTTACAACAATACATAAGTGTCAACTTACTTGACTACAAATTGCGCACCTAAAGTCCTCTCCTGTGATTTTCGAAGTATTTTCCACGTACTTAGCAGGTTGTTCAATATTATTATTAGTGTCGTTTACAGTCTCCACGTCATATTCCTGAAATAAAACATCAGTTATCGTTGCGAATCACAAATCGAAAACACAAATGTTACACTACAACATTTATAACAATCAATCCATCAAAGCTTTTAACAGTTTGATTAATTAACGATTGAAAGCCTTACGACCTCAGTGAGACGACCATTAATCGTGGGATGTACTTTGACGATAATAATAATTGACTAACGATAGAAATTGAATGTCAGATGATTTGAGATGTATAATAGAAACCAGCAAACTTCAATTAGTTCGTTAGTTTTAGTCAAATACAAAAAGAAATAAACAGACAGAGGCTCAAATCGAAAACCCAATCAAAATCATTAACTATTAGTTAATATATTCATACGTACCTTTTTGGGTGGCGCAGAATTAGTTACACCAATGTCTTTTCTTCTAAACGGCTTGTAATTATTAGGCAACCGTGGACGCCATGGGCTTTCTATAACTTGATTGAAAATCGGCGCCTTTAAGAAATTGTAATTGTGACTACTGTTCTCCTCTGAATGAGATAATCTTGAATTGCTATTAATTTCGTTGTGCAATAAATTAATTGTATCTTTGTATTTATTTGTACTGTTGAATTCATTCGGCACTACAGAACCTGCAATTGATTGTGTGATACTGAGATCTACAGATGAAGTACGGAGGAAATGCATTTCTTGTGATTCTCTTGGCAGTAATTGACTATAACAATGAGGCGGATTATAATTTAGCAAAGGTTTTCTATTATCGATACTTAAGCTACAATTATTGCCAATATACAATTTACTTTGTGATAAATCTAAACTATTCCAATGGGTATCAAGGAATCTCTTTGAATTCATTTGGTCGGGCATTTCGCCGAAATCTTGAATGCAACGTTGTTTGCGAGACATGTTAGGTAAAAAAGATATGTAGCCGTTTACTTTCGCACTTGTTTCTGAGAGCCTGTTGTCAACTCTGTTAGGAAGTTTCCCATTTGCATTCGTCAGGAGAACAGATGTCGGTGCACGATAAAGTTCATTTGATATTGCTAGCACGCCTCCTGAGAAACCGTTAACGTTACCGTTTGGAGGATATGTCTCGATATATAAATCACGTAGAAAAGAGTTCCTTTGTCGGTCTCCGTACGGTGCTGAATTATCTAAAGGATGCACATCACTTTGGTTGCGACATATATCTCTGTTATCACTAAGATCTAAACCACTTTGCAAATACTGCAGCCGTTTATTTTGAACTCTCTCTCCTTTCCGTATTTTCACACATTCATGCTCTTTACAATTTCCTGAGCCTAATGTGAAAACTTTATCCAAACATTTGCTCTTTCGATATATGTGTAGATCCAAATATCTCTCATCTACTCCGTCACGAAGTTTTTGTAAATATTGATGGTCAATAAAAATTTCCAGCGTTTTAACTATATCAAGAAACAGTAGCAACTTATGTTTCTCTATAACGACTTCTCCATTGTAAACGTAGTAGAGAACTGAAGACAAAGCATCAAGATCAAAATCTGGCAAGACTATAAATGTCGGCGTATCTTCTTGTGGACACGAAAGTAGAACTCGCTGAAATAAAAAAAACAAAAATTGAGTGGGTTTTATTGCAAGCCAAAAGCAATTACAGAAGCTTGGAGGCCTTAATGAATAAGTAATTAAAGTTTCATAATTTATCTTGTCAGTATTTGATAGTTACCCGGAGGAAAGCGCTTACGCTAGCTAAGACAGCGCGATGCGCGTTGAAGGTACGGCCGCCGCACACCAGCTTCACATCGCACCAATCGCCACAGGACAGCCATTCACACATCTGGAAACCATATAACGTTGACGTAATGAAAACCATCACCACCGTCCATGCAAGAGTTACAGAACCTAATCTATGTTTTACCACAATATGACGGAGGCATGAAAAGTAGAAGAAGCCTTTCTGAGTCGTAATACAAAATCAATATTAATTTACGATTATTATTTTAAAAAAATGTTTCATTTCATATGTTTAGAAGGTAACTTTTTACCGTACCTACCTTTTTGTACAGTCAAAGTCATACTTTTTATTCAAATAAACTCTAAGAAAAGTGCTTTTGAATCGTCCAAACATTTTTCACCTACTACCCATTCAGGATGTAAATTGTAACGTGGACTGTAAATTTTGGACAGCGTTTTAACAGAAGTGAGACTAGTAGACAATAGCTACTTTATTTATATATTTATTTACTTTTTTGACTTCTAAAAAAACTTTTAAGACAGTTAGATATACAAACTAAGAGATGGGAAAGTGTCTAACTTGAAAATGGATCAACGCGGTTATCATGAAGAATTATTAAAAATAAACACCACGATTTCCTCGTAACAATTTGGGCAATTTGCTATAGCGCTGCACCGACTCGGCGCGGCGAGTACAGATTCTAAGACGAACGTGTGCAAACACGCCACGTTAGTGACACACTTATAATACTTTTTCGACACCGTGCAAACAGATGCCGCCGCACAGTACCCCTCCTGTAACATTAGGCAGGTGCTACACGCGTAGGTTAACAGTGCCTACTTGATGAAATGAAAGTTTACAGATATTCATACACGAGATTTCACTGTCAACTAAATATAATAAGGATCTTGATGGCGCAGCGGCTAGCTAGTTTGGATTGAGATCTTGCAAGTTAAAAAATGTTTGCAATGCTGGATCACCGGGGGTCCTACCGCCTAACT
Source organism: Eudonia truncicolella (assembly GCA_949315975.1). NCBI lineage: Eukaryota > Metazoa > Arthropoda > Insecta > Lepidoptera > Crambidae > Eudonia > Eudonia truncicolella. The sequence continues at coordinate 10,073,998 of OX438830.1, forward strand.
CTATCGCTATTGCTCTCGCTATCGCGCTCTATAGTTTATGGCGTCATCTTGTCATTTCAAAAGCGATATAAAAGCAATATCGAAAGCTATAGGCTATAGCTTTCGATATTGCTTTCATATTGCTTTCATATCGCTTTTGAAATGACAAGATGAACGCCATAAACTACAGAGCGCGATGGCGATAGAGTTAGGCGGTCGGGGGGCGGGTCAGAGATCACATTAAAATATCTCGAGCTCCTTCGAATTCGATTTATCGTTGATCCCGGTTGTTGTCCATAGATGTCGTTAACACTTACTCGGTATTAGGCTTGAGGTAAGTTGTGGCCCAATTTCCCCATGATCTCTTGTTCATTTGGGAATGAGTCTAGAATTGAGGCATTTATACGATGACTTTGACTACCAAAAATATTGTTAGACGAGTATTTGTATGAATAACACAAGAATACTAAACCGTAGAATTATATAATTAGATACCTATAGGCAGAATGTAAGTACGTATTTGTCATATTCAAGGCGTCTACCTGAAATTTTTTGGAGTAAATTTAGTCTCCATATTTAATTTAAAAACTAAAGCACATGATTTTTGATGTACCAACGTAAGCCCGAATACAACATAACCTGGATCACGGAACATTTACCGTAAAAACTTTCTTCTCACATGGTCAGAAAACTTGTAAGAAAAATTATGGGTAGACCATCTTGTTTCTCACAAACTTTTCGTAAGTTCACATTATTTACCTACCACGTATTTCCGGTTAGTATGGAAGCCCCTTTACCGAGCATGTGATCGCACGCGAGCTCACGCCAGTAAGGTAAAATTAACTAAACAGACGCGACCAGGTCAACGTTTTTAAAGTAGCACCACTCGAGAAAGTTTAGAACAAATAGATCTGATCAAACATTAAGGAAATTAGAAGTCACATCTCACAGTGAAAAATACAACCTTCATAAACGGTTTTCCTTTTCGTTCAGAATGAAACAAGAAACTGTTTTCTAACGCCAGCCGAAAGCTATTCTCTGTCAGTCTATTAGCGTAGTACTATTACGAGTAGTTATTCAGAGGCACTAGTGATTCAAAACTAATACAATATGTAAAAATATCCGATCCGTAAAGGTTTTATTAGGTATCGAGATTTGGTTCTATTTACATAATTATTTTAAAATAATAAGTGAAACAAATTTACCCCGATAAAAATTTTGACAAATGACAAAACTTACATGGCAATACTTTTGCCGGCACTTCGGTAGGTAGGACCTTTGGCGCCGCCGCCATTGATAGAAAGTGTGGTCACATTTATAAAATTTCGGTACAAAAACTTGCGTTTTAAATTACGATCTCTTTTATTTTCATTAATAATATTTTTTTATTATTATTTTTGTTATTGTTATGAGTATACTTATGTACCCCTTTGCGATCGAACAGGGTTTTATTTACAGATTGTATAGTTTACTGTAAGATACACTCGCGTTTAATTTAGTCTGTCACATAAGTCTTACATAAGCTAACCTGTGGCACAAAATAAGGAAACCCCAGAAGGTTAGCTTCATACAAACGCGCTCGAGCAACGCACTCATAGACAACCTCTCACGGACAGGGACACGGCCGGCATCGGCATCTCGCAACAGCTGCACTCGGAATGGTATGAGATGGTCCGAGATCCGCGTCCGAGAGAGGGTTCTGCAGTCTCCTTATTCTGTGCCTGTAGTGACACTCCAGGGCTCTTTAACAATCTCCATGAGAAATATAACTTCGATCCGTTTTTGACGTAAAGAATAACAAGTAAGCACACCACCAATCAATAATATTCATTAGACCGTAGTCGGTCCGGATGTGAAATTTATAATAAGTTAGAGTATAGGTACCAAAGTTTAAAAAAGTATTTGCGTTATAGGTACTGATCATTTATCATAAGAAAAACGCAAAAAAAACATATATAGGATGGCGCATTTTAACCATATCCCGTTTCTAATTTACCAAACCACCTGTGCACACCGGTTGCAAGCAAAAGCTAATTAATAAAAAGCTTATAACATTAAGAGTGTAACATTCAGACGCTGGGAGTCTTAACTGCCGTTATAAATAGTAATTGATTAACTTCTGAAAGTAACGCGATATCAATTAATTACAACACGGTAATTGAACTACTGTTCAAACTCCTGCTAATTGGCAATAGGTTCTTGGCATGACGTGATGGACATGACTGGAATTTAGGTACTTCTTCCATGAAAGCTATGCAGTGGCAAGCATGCTTTGAACACTGCTCTGGTCACTAAGATCCACCCACTAAACTCATCCGCCAATAGGAGCCATACGTTCTGTCCGCCCACATAACTCGTCCACTTAATTGTTGCATATTTATTAGATATGAGAGTCACCGAAATTCTTTTTTGAACTCACGTTTGCTTATTACCCTTAGTATTACTTGTTTAGTGCTCATTCGACAATTCACCACAAAGAGTTGAAGAGGGTAACTCAGCCCGGCTGTAAGAAAATTAGGTCTTGTAGATGGTCTACCGCGGTTTTTGCATTTTGACAGCTTATATGAAAAAAAAAATAATCTTAATTAATGGCTTCGCGTTTAGCGTTAAGCCAATTTCAAGTATTTGTATTATGTAGAAAGGTACAATTGTACGTTAGAAAGAAATTGTGTTATTACGAAAAGAACTCGGGTGAAACTCCAGCTTATATGTAATAAGAAATGGATTACTTACGCTAGGTGACATAAGTTTATAAATATACATTTATTTGTACAAGCTTCTGCCACTTGTACCTATATATATATACTTCAGGATAGACATAATTTTTTTTTTATACTGCAGCAAAATTTATCGCAAAAATAATTAATAAAAATTGTTTATTTTTATGTCACTACTGGTAAGTACGTGCTTGGCTTTCTCACCTGATTTAACTGATGATGAAAAGATGGTGCCGTACGTTACTACTAAGGAACTGGCTATCGTATCACTAACTGACGGGACACAATAATCTTACAAGCGCTGTCACCATCCAAGAATCGCTAGTCCTTGCTTGCAGACAGTGGTCAAAACGTCCACAATCACTTAATTTTCTCGACGGTCGGATTTTGATATTTTGACCATGGGAAAATGAGAATGGCAGAACGCTGAAATACGATTGAAGACGATTTAAAATAGCAGAATTGAGCTAGTTCAGCTAGATTTTTTAGATTATATAATAATAAGCAAAAATAGGAACTGCCACTACAAAAACATAACCTGAAAATATTTCTTCTGAAATTTTATCATTATTATCATAAAAATATTTGAATATAAATTACGAGTATAGATGCTTGATCTTGGCCTGACTCCTCTCGGATAAGAAGACAAAGGGGCAAACCGAATTCTCACTAGACATTATGATGTACGTTACTTTCTAAAAGCCTTTTGAATAATTCACTAAACAGTTTACGTCTTTTTTTTCAGTTTACTGTGACTATTATATAAAAATTCATCAAAAAAAACCCGTTCAATTCATTCAGTGTCTAGTTTATAGATGTGAAGCTGGTTACTAACATTTCTAGCCTAGCGGCTAGAAACGGCTTATTTGTTGGCTTGTTATCATTTCTAGCGATAACTAGCGGCTGGAAACGACTGCTTACATTTCATTGATATGTTCACATAATTTAGTTTTTTGGTTTTGTTATTTCTCTTCTGATTTATTTACTATGGGATAAATATTACATAAATAGATATAAACAATGACATTTGCATCTGTGTTATGTGGTAAAAACTCAAAATTGTCATACAAAATGTGACACAGCAGTGGAATAGGACTATTTTAATAATTTATTTGAGAGAGATGTTTTCGAAATAGGCATTTATCCATGAAACTAACCGGCGAGTGGCAGGCAGCTCCCCCATCTATCCTGCCACGCAAGTTTCCCGCGTTTAGTTTATAATGATGATTAGATCCAAAGTAAACTAATTTAGCTAAATTTATTCTTATAATTTTCATACACCACCTCCTAAACACGAACGTTATTTCATAATTTCCTGTTCGTCTCTGAATTAAGTAAATTAGTAGGTATAAACGGTGTCTTCTGTGTTTATTTAAACACAAAACAAAAATAGCAGAACATTAAGTGCTACTGTATAACAAAAATAAGAGTTTAACAATAATAAAAATCGTTTTTTTTTGATGCTCAAGTCGGGTATCTACCCGGTATCAAGCGGCTGGTTGTTCGTTTCTATGCGATGGATTCGGTAACTACCGGCTGAAAAGCCGCTGGTTTACAACTGTAGTCTAGTTTAATCGGGGTGCCAAGTTCGAGTTTCATTCGCCATTCCATCACGTTTACGACAACGTGAATTTGTATGGCAAAATGTTAACTCCTCTCGTATGCCGCCAGGAGGTGCAGCGCCTCCTGGCGGCCACCTCCTCAACGCCATACTAATTTTCGTTTTCGTAAACGTAATCGAATGAATACGGAGTAAACAAAACACACTAGGCACTCAGAAGGTGGAACAACCGAACGTGCCGTGTTATGTCACTATTGACATTACTCTTGACCGAATCAACTAAATAGTTAAACGTCTGCAATGGTATACACCAGGGTACCCACTTAGTGCGAATTTCACTAGCCATTCGATCGCTTTAATAAAACGAGATTTTGCACGGCAAATTAAACTCTCCTTGTTTTCCACTTTTACAGAAACCAAACCATTGTCAAACAATTAAAAAAATGTCAAAGATGTATATTATTAACCTTAGTGCAAACCATCTTCTTAATAATCTGCTGGATCAACTGTGAATGTCGTTTATTTCGAAAACTGTAAAATGGGAAGCACGAACTTAAGCATTACGAACACGTAACGAGAAGGAATGAAACGCATTCACTAAACACTCAGTTTAGTTTTTGTTTTAGATTGTTTTTCTTCATTATCATTGTGTTGCGTTATAATGACATTGCCTTAGCTAAGTTTAAATTTAGCTATAGGAATTGTTGTTTTGTATATCTTTGTATAAATTCAGTGTAGGTAGTCATTGTATTGAGAGCCTAAAAGGATAAAAAAGTGAATGTTGAGAAATATAGAAAACAAGTTTTTTATAGTAGAGTAGACAAATGACTCTTCACTCTACCTAATGTGCATAGTCCAAATGCGAAGACAGCTAGTGGAGAAGAGGTGCCTTCACTAGCCGTCCTCACCTTGCCGACCCGCAATTTGCTTCTTCCCACCTAGTTTAACCCTTTATAGGGTATATATAGGGGATATATTGGACACCATAATTTTAACTTTATTACCATCATAATGTCGAAAACCAATGAAAATGAAAATAACCTGTGTCCATTAAAAGGTTAAAGGATCCAATGTTGTAGGAAGGAGGAAATACGTGTGCTGTGATAGAATTCCATTTTTTGGTGGTGCGACAAAGAAATGATTCAGCCACTTTGATTGATTTGATGAGGAAGAAGGCCAAAGAAAGTTGCTGACCGATGGGAATAAATGAGTAATAGATTACCGATCCAGAATAAGTCGGGACCAGGGCACGACGATGATAATTAAGCTTAATAAAATTCCTATGAGAAAATTGAGACTCTCACAGCAATATAACTGGTCGTGTGTGTCAATAATTGAAACAACTTTATCAAACCTAAGCAATGGAAAGTTAGACTTCGAAGAATAATACAACACTCACCTAAATTACCGATTATTTACACAATATTCCGACGATATCGCATTTTCTGTTGAATTACCACGGTTCATTCTGTGGAGATTCTATTGCCCTTGGCCGGTACAAATCTGATATGTTTTTTAATATTATAGTATGAGGTACCGATTTTTAATTGTTTGAGGAAAAAAAGAGTTAGCATTTGCTTTTTGTACTTACTTGTACTTATAATAAAAAAGTACGGAATATAGCCTATTGGTTTTTTTAGCATTTTAACCACTGGGTGCAACTTTGTGAATGTTATTTTTAGCGTTTGTTTTTGGAACAACATAGCATGATAATATTTATAGGGTACATACTATACGAACTAAAGTTGAGCAGTATAATTTAAAGAAATTTAGCTTTTATCGGTTTTTAAGATTATTTATTTCTTTAATAAATTAAAAACCATTGGTACAGCTTTTTGTAATCTGCTCTTTTTGTCTTATACAATTTGGTGTATCACGATAAATATTCTTACTAAATATTCATTAAATTTTATTTCATTTACAAGGTAAAAATGAGAAACTTGTATGACTAAACAATTGGGAACTTACACGAATCACAAACACATTCACGGTCACTTTTAGGTCTTCATTAAACACCATAAAGTTACTTTTTTACCTACTTACACTTGCAACATCGAAGCCAACATAATAATCTTTAGGAAAACTGTAATTGTGCTAATTTTCACGAAATAAACATAGCTACCTACACTTCACACATGAAACAACGTAAATACCTACGTTGTTAATTCAAGTGGCTACTGAATGGTGCTATAAACAATTATAAATAACGAATTTCTAACGAACATTAAAAAAGAAACAAAAGAACCTATTGTAAATGTGTGAATTCAAAAAAGCTTCTTTAAAAAGAAAAAAAATCCCAACAAAAAGATTGTATTAGAATTAAAACTTGTCAAGTGTCAAGAATTGTAATTATTATTTTTTTTAAACTTACCGTTCTTAAACTCTGCACTCGACGAGAGTCAAAAAGCGCGGCACATAGCGTGTTCCGCACCCACAACCGCACTGTAGGCACTGGATTGTATGAGGGGGTCCTACCAACTGCCGGCCGTATGGGACCGCGAGTGAAATGTTAGCCATATCATAACACGTTGACGGGCAGGGCTGTCATCGTTTTGCTGTTCTTTTGAATAATTTAAAAAAAGAATGCGTTTGTCTGGAGTCTGGACTAGTTTAGACCACGGCATACTGGGGCATACCGGGGAAAACTCTGTCTGGAGTGATTCGAGCTATTATAGGTACAGCATTAGCATCCGTATTAATTCTGTGTATTATACTGTAAGCGTGTTTAACTGTCATGATTTGAGTAATTATTATTTGGGTTATTACTGTTTTTTTATATATAGTTACAGATATGTTTATGAGTGTTGAAAAGAAAGATGTAGTAAACAAAAAATATGAACTACTTAGTCGTTTTGACTTTTAGAAAGATACTGTTTAATTGATTTTGTTTCTCTAAAATATGGAAAATACAAGTTCACAATATTAAAAGTAAGAAATACAAAGAGAATAGGTAGGTACTCGTATAATAAGGTTGGCTTTATCGGACGCCAACAATGAGTACCTAGGTATCTTAGAATATGGACTTTACTAGTCATCCTGCGCCTGCCTAACAAGACCCCGTGCTATAATAATCAAATGATAAATTATTAAAGGCGTTATTTATGTATAATTTGAAAATTACTTTTCATTTGAAATATAGAACTGTTGTACCAAAGCGCGCCAAAGCATTTTGAAATTATCGTACGTAAATAATAATCCTCCAAATAAATACCTATTTTTTGTCACTACCATATTGTTTTGTTTTACCTACTGCTTTATTAATCTGCACTAAAAAAAATATTTTAAACTTTTATTTATTTTTAAATATTTATGTTTACTTACAGCTTTATACTGTAGCATTATTACTTTAAATTTCAATAAATTGTAACGTAACATAGGTACCATTTGAGTTTATAAATATTAAATAATTTGCTTGCCTCTTCACTCACACGAAATAGGTAGTCTCTCTCTCGGTTGATAACCCTGTAGAGAACATGAATGATACGTAGGATCTTATCCAATAAAAATGAGACGCTTTTTTACTATCCTGTGTACCTAGACTTTGCATTTATTAAGAAAGAGCTTTTGAGAAAGCAGCCGGTAGTAGGTCGTTAAACTTTGTTTAACAAAATGCAAAAACAGGACGCAGAACTAACCTGCTGAAGTCTAAAAAGGACATCCACAATTCAATTCAAAATTCAAAATTCAAAATTATTCAGTTTAGGCTGCAAGATGCTCTTGTGAATGTCACAATGCCACCGGTTCGTAAGTCTACTCTGAGCGGGAGATCTTGTACTGAGAAGAACCGGCAAGAAACTGAGCAAGATCTTTTCTCCTCTCTTCTCTACAGCGTCAAAAATATTGGAAAATGCCCTATCAAAGCAGGACACTTTTCATTACAAATAAACACAAAAAATATAGAAGACAAGATTTAAAAAAATCTAAGTTAACAAATTCACATCACGTAAAAGTTTCAATTCCCACAATGTCATACAGTGCCACTACAGTACTCTAGTAAAAGTCAAAAAATGTTTAAAGTCAAATTATAGTGAATAATACTAAAAATAAGTTAAGTATGCAAGAGCAGACCAGCCTCCCTCAGACAGGCGGCACCCGTTCACGAGTATGACATATGAATCAGCCATCGCTTCGATCAATCATATTTTAGGGAACGTAACGACCCGACGCACACGCCACTACCGCAGAGACAATAAAGAGAGCATGACACACTCATGATACTCTAAATAAAAACTTAATGATCTATTTAACGCAACGCTGTTTGTTATCTGTAGGACAGTGCTGATAAAGGCTATCATATCAGTACCTATAAAAATTATATAAATAAGTTTAATTATATTGTAAAATGTTTTTGTTTTGTTTATATAATTTTAACGCAAATTTTGTTGCGAAACAAATTACAAAAACACAGGTTATAGGTGTATAAGTTATAGGTTAAACAACAGTTATAGGTGGTATAACTTTTGATACTACAATTTGGCTAAGTAATATAGGTAACTACAAATTGTGCCCGATGCCCGAAAAGGAATGCATGATACAGTTATAGGTGGTATAACCTAAGGTTACAACCTCAAGTTTAAACTGAGGTCTAAGACAAAAGCCAAGCCCACATCCGTAACTATTATACATCAAATATTTTGATTAGGTTGATTGAATAGGGTTTGGCTGGCAAGGACTTAGAATTAGAATTATTTACAAAAACACAAATGTTGAAAAAACTTCTACAAGCAGGATTTGAACCTGCACCCTTCTGACATACCGGGCCAGGTGCTCTCCCAATTGAGCTATCGTGGTTCTAACCAGCCCGCCGAAATTATTCAATACTATTTACTTTTTACTTTGAAAGCCAAAGGCGCCCATTCAATGTGAACAACTTCCGTCATTAACATCCGATCATAATATTTTTACAAATACTAAAGATCAGTTAAGAAGTAGGCAAGCTATTTATAAAATGTTTTTGTTTTGTTTATATAATTTTAACGCAAATGTTATTGCGAAACAAATCACAAAAACAAATGTTGAAAAAATTCAGAAGAAGGGTCAGAAGGGTGCATGTTCAAATCCTGCTTGTAGAAGTTTTTTCAACATTTGTGTTTTTGTAAATAATTCTAATTCTAAGTCCTTGCCAGCCAAACCCTATTCAATCAACCTAATCAAAATATTTGATGTATAATAGTTACGGATGTGGGCTTGGCTTTTGTCTTAGACCTCAGTTTAAACTTGAGGTTGTAACCTTAGGTTATACCACCTATAACTGTATCATGCATATCCTTTTCGGGCATCGGGCACAATTTGTAGTTACCTATATTACTTAGCCAAATTGTAGTATCAAAAGTTATACCACCTATAACTGTATCATGTAGGTATATCCTTTTCGGGCATCGGGCACAATTTGTAGTTACCTAAATTACTTAGCCAAATTATAGTAAGTATCAAATTAACCTGTACGTGCCTATACCTTTATCGTTCATTGCAAACGAGTAAGCCATAACTCGCGTCAGTGTTCCTAGTGAGAGTTTTATATAACATTTAATCACGATAACAAAAACGAGAATTTGTATAGCAAAATAATATATATACTAATATGTATATGAGAAGTCGTATGTCGCCAGGAGGCGCTGCTTCAATGCCATACTAATTTTCGTTTTCGTAAACGTAATCGAATGAATATAATCGAATGGATGGTAAACAAAACTCACGCTGGGCACCCTGGAGTGCGATTTTTGAACCAGTGACTAATTCTTACGCTACTATATAAATGATATCAATTACGAGTCCTCCTTTTTCTGTATTTTTGACATCGAAAACTCTCGAACGAAAGGAATCTCGAATATTAATAATCACATTGTAAATAATACCAAAAACATTATATTATATTTCATGGTGTATTTCATGAAATAATCTCTGGTGATCTCGATATTTAATTACATGTAATTAAATATCGAGATCACCAATGACATTTAAAAACCACCCTGTTGACAAACAAGGTAAGTTGCAATTTTGCCATACAGGGTGCCTAGTGCGAGTTTTTTCATCATACAATCACGTTAACGAAAATGAGAATTTGTATAGAAAAAAAAAAATTCTCGTATTCCACCAGAAGGCGCTGCACTAGGCACCGCTGGCACTCTAAACCGAGTTATCGTTTCTATCGCAAAGTATAAAGGTAATGGATGATTTAAAGTTTAATTTGGCTAAGTAGATAATGTAACAAGAAATTATGATGATCTTTTTTTAATGAACAAACTTAAGTAACGGTTAAGTTTTATCTTAATCTATCTACAGATACCTAGTAACCTGATCAATGCGAAGTCTACAAGTATAACGTTACTAAAAATAGTAATGTTGTCAATCAAAAATATCAAGTAGCATGATTGTTTCCGCTGCATCATTCTCTGCAATCTGCAACACATTTCATAGATCTATGATCGATCAATAAAGTAGGTATGTTTTACCTATTAGTGGGTAGGTAGGTACCCCCCTCCGTCTCACCCCCGGCAAGCACTTGTCCTGCCGGGTGAAGAAAGGCGGACGGGCATGTCCTACATAACTTAGTTTAATCATTTAATAAAGTAACATTACGCAAATGTGCAAATGTTTATTAATAGTTGGATATCTCTACTGAAGCATCTGAAATTTATATAACTAATTTCATTAAGATATTACCAAGGTTTTATTTTATTTTTTTATTCTTCTTCTAAGGCAAATATCCCGGAAAAGAGGGGTCCGGGCCGTCCGAGACGCAAATGGCTGGACGATATTAGCTATCATCAGGGAAAATATGCTATGCTTCATGCATACGTTATGCTACATGGGACCGCACGTTTTGTGTACTGATCTCCAAACTTCAGTATGAAGATGGCACTATAATGATGATGACTCATTCATATTACAGATAGGTAATAATAAGTAATTGTGGAAACAGGGAGCAACATTATGAAAAAAAATGTGGTCATAATAAAGTGTTATTTTTATCTATTTAAAAAAAACTATAGATATACTACCATAACGAAATAGCGATCTTCAGGTTTCCTAACACCTCAGAACACTTTGCCTAACTGCCTTGATTTATCATAATAGGTAGGTACCATGTCCGTTAATTGTCACATTTATAACAAAAAAATATATAATTTCGTGTCGTCACGTTCTTGTAATTACAACAATATTTGAGTTCCCACTATTAAAAATAAGCGGGTTAGTCAGTGTAGGTACCGGAGTTTAATAGGTATGCTCGGTGTTTACGGTCTTAATAACGTGAACTTATAATTTGTACTCGGCAATTATGCTTAATATTCGTCGAGTCATAAGTATTCTCGGAAAAAACTTTGTCGTTTAATTAGTAAGATAAGATCTCAACATGGCCAGTAGAAACTAGAAAGCCGTTTGTACTCGTAGAGCATTAAGCATTTGTAGAGTTCCTTTAGGTTGCTTTCTTACAATCTAGTTTTAAGCCAGTAAATTTTATTGTGTTACTCTCTGATTGTAATGTTTTGTAGCTTTTTTGTTAATAAATAAATAAATAACCTGCGTATCATTGGCACTAATTTTCGACACGGTAAACAAAAATTAGACACCAGTTTTCATCGCCAATAAATAACATAGAATTTCATTGAAATTTTATTGAATGAAATCTAGGAAGCAGGGATGGTCTTTTTTAAAATTAGCTGCTGATCCCTACTTTTAAAGATTAAAGGCAAAAGCTCGTAGCTTGATGGCGTTGTGGTAAACGCGCTTGGTCTGCGATTGATAAGGTTAAAGCTCGGTCGGTTTACAAAGATCGGTCATCGGATGGGTGACCAAAAATGTATCATCTCGAGCTCCTCCGTGCTTCGGAAGTCACGTAACGATACCATCATAATCTTAATCCGAGTACAACAACCATGACAACGACGGACAAAATAAAAGGCAATTCGTCAGTGGTTCAGGATTGTATTGTTGCGGAATAAAATGAACTAAGAACCAAAGAGAAAATTGCTACAGATTTGAAACAGTTACTTTTACGTAAAGTTGTATATACTATAGGGTATTTACAGGACAACTTTAGGACACTATAGGGCCTATACCTAACGCCTGTTTATTAACATTATGTAACTTCAGATAACAAAATACCTATGTTATAAATCGGCATTCACTGATGATTTTGTTAAAAAACCTAGTTCCAACAATATGCCTAAGACCAATTTTGGCCTTAATAATCTCTCTTAATAATAATCTTGTATACAGGTTTATATAGGAGAAACTGATCGACAGACTGCCTGATCGTTCAACGCACAGCCCACGCACGCCTCCTGATGAAAACGAGGTGAATTAAAAAATTGCCATACCTACGAGTGTACACACGCCTCCACATCAACCTATCCAAAACTGTCAAATTTCTTCAATACATTTTCAACCATATATATATGGAATAAAGTTCAAAGTCTATTGAGGAAATTTGACAGTTTGTGGTAGGTTGATGTGCAGGCGTCTGTACATGATTATGGTAATATATAATTTTACGCAAACTTTGTTGTGAACAAATAACAACATGAAAATGTAAAAATAAAATAAATTAAAATATTATTAAGATCGAATGTTAGGTAATAGCGTAAGTAAGAAAGTGTTGATTTATTTCGGTGGGATGGACAGAGCCACGACAGCATAGGTGTTAGTGGGAGCGATCCGGCCCGTCCTGGAGCGATGGGTCGGTCGCAAGGAGGGGACCCTCACGTTCCGTACCTCTCAGGTTATGACAGGGCACGGCTGTTTTGGCAGATACCTGTCGAGGATCGGACGTGAGGAGTCTGAGGCATGCCACCAGTGCGGGGCCGCAGCAGACACGGCCCTACACACTTTGGAGGTGTGCCCGGCGTTCAGCAGCGAACGTCAGGAGCTGCTCGCTGTCAACGGACCTGACCTGACGCTGGCGACAGTGGCCAACGCCATTCTCACCAGCAGAAGGTCGTGGGACGCCTTCGCCTCCTTCTGTGAGACTGTTATCTCGCGGAAAGAGGAGGCGGAGAGGGCGAGGGAGGACGACCCGTTATCTGCTGCGCCAAGACGCAGGCGAACGGGCCGTCGGAGGCGGCTGCATGGGTTGTTGCACCCATCGTAGCCCAACGCGGGGGTGGGGGTCACCATCTTCCCCACACTCCCCGCGACGTAGCCTCCAGGAGAGAAGGCGCCCCTCTCACATCCGGGAGGTATGGCGCCTTCAGTGGCCGACGGGCCAAAGTGGTGGGCCCTAGGGGGCGACCGCGCGGACTGCGAATGGCTCCATTGAGTGCTCGGGGTTCCGCAAAAGCGGTAGACGGATGTCGGGCGGTTTAGTGGGTCGGTCACAGCCCATCAAGTGACCAACCCCACACACCTCCCGGGCCTTGCAACAGCCCGGTCGAGAAGGTTTGGATGCAAATTCCGCTCGTAAAAAAAAAAAAAAAAAAGCATAGGTGTTAGTGCACTTGATCCCGTATGTCATGGGGTGCTAGTTCGAATACCGCTTGTAATTTTTTTCTACACTTTTTCAAAACCTATTTAGTTTTTCTTCAAATGGCAAATAAAACTCACATTAGGCCTTCTGAGTATTTGACTACAGCTACACATAATTATGATTTATTGCATGACATACTATTTTTGAAAAGTCTACCTATAAGCTTTGTATCAACTTTCTTAAGATTTTTTTAACAGCAAATCCTAAAATAAGGCAATGCTACTGGAGTCTGTAGTCAGCACATATTTGTCAATGATTATAAATAAAAATACAAAACAGTGTTCACAATTATTGTATATTGTACATTATTGCACTTACAGATATGTAATTTTTGTACTTAATTATTATGTCACACTTACATTTACAAAATACATCAGTTCTCTTCAAACAAGTTGCAGTCCATGTAATCTAAAGAATCATTAACTTGAATATATGAAGAGAAGAAAGTCCCATCAGTTGCATTTGAATCATAACTTTTACATAAGCAATAACTAATACTTTTGCCACAGCCTCTGCATTTACTTGAATGCTTCAATGTTATCTCATCTGGATATTGACATGATATAAATTTCTCTAAATTATATTTAACAGAGAATTCATTATCTTCATTGTTAATAATATGTCTATTTAAATATTCATCAACACTTTTGAATGTTGAAAGATGATTGAATACTTGTTTTTGTTGTTTGGTTAATACTTTTTCTAGCATAAAAACTAAATGATGGTGATAACATTGGAATGTTATTTTGTCACTGTCTATGTCTTTCAAATCTCTCCAAAGTTTAATGCAGCTAAGTGGAGTAAGGCTAGCTCCACTAAACAAAGCTGGATTAGACAACATAGCACTAGCAGCCATGACTCCGTCACATTTTACAATATCATGGAGGCGATCTGCATCTTCTAATGACTTTACTCCACCATTTGCTATTACTGGTATCTGCACTGATTGACAGACATCTTTAAGGGCGTTGCTGTCAATGTTTTCACCAGTCTTCTGCTGTGGTGTGCGCCCGTGAACTGTCAAAAAGCTTACTCCACATTTTTCCAGCTGCTGACATAAGCTTATGGTTTTCTTCAAATCTTTTAATATTCTTATTTTAACTGATACACTAAACATACTAGGAAGACTGCTTCTAATGCCTTTTACTAAATCTTTAATTAGATCCGGTTTGAATAGCAAAGCAGATCCATAGCCATCTTTCATTGCCCATTTTTGTGGACAACCACAGTTTAGGTCAACACCATCGGAATAGGGGTGAACAAGCTTGGCAGCATCAACAAAATCATTGACATTGTTAGCAGCAAACTGTACTATTAATGGACTATCATTTGATGTTGTTGCAAACTCACTGCATCGAGCTTTAGCATTTTGACAGAAAGAGTCTGCTAAAATCATTGGGGAAAATGTTAATTCTGTGCCATAACTGAAACAAAAATGATTAACAGTTTTTTCTCACCTAATGGGGTAACATTCGATATTTCGGTATAACAATGCAAAAAAAACAAGTCACGATAATAAGTGTGTATTTTTAATAATAACATGATGCCTAAAAAATTTTTAGTATTTTAGCTATTTCGTGACTCTGCAAGAAGGCATAATAACAAGCGCCAAACATGTACATGTACTGATACAATAATTATTAGACAAAATAGAACTGTACATCATAGTATTATAGTTAGGTATGAATCTACATAAATAGGAAAGTTGAACAATCGACATTAATATCATAATATGAAATAGTTAAAATGATGTTTATTAACTTCAGATAGCCTAAGGCGCGATTTCTAAATAAGTAAGGTTAGGGTTACTAACTTTTTCACTAAAGTCCTGAATTGGACTTTGCTGTACCTAACCATTGGCGCACATACTTTTACGTATGATTGAGTTTTCTTTGTGTTTTCAAACAATTCGACAATATTATGTTTTTCTTTCATGATTTAATAATTTACAATATTAAAATTGAACTGACGAATAAAATTTGACAGTTGACATTGTGGTTGACATGCAGTCACAGTGTTGCTATTGCCAACTATATTATGAAATTCCGGTCAACGTTGTAAAAAAATCCGTAAGAATTCCATCCATCACATTACCAAAAAATAACGAGACCTTTACACTTTGACATGACACTTTTCATAGTATGTAACTCGATGGCCCATGGCGCAAGGCACTACAGCAGCATTTCTCTGAGGTTACTCTTAACCTACTGCGATCGCCAACCCGCTTGCCAACCATTAGATAGATCTCGAAGTCATTGACTTGCGACACGCGCCAATTTAATACTAACCGTGTTCGTATTATAGAGGCCATTGAGCGGAACAGAGGCTCAAAAGTGTTCGCAAAAGATTTGGGCATTACCGCCGACCACCTGTACAAAACTTAGAGACCCTAGAGCTAAGTTAACCCGACACTATAACGAAGACATCAAGGACATCAGCCTGTGCGAGATTAGTATGGCTCAAACAGCTCACGAACGGTAGGGCACCAGGTACTGACGAAATTATGCAGCGAGGAGTGAGACAGGGAGATGTGATATCTCCGAAACATTTTACTGCTGCACTGGAAAATGTTTTCAAGTTTCTGGACTGGAAAGGACTCGGCATCTAGTACTCAGAGATTTGTTATAAAGAACATATAGCGGACGTCAAGCATAGGCGCGAAAATAAGTCCAGGGTATGCGAACATTCCCTTGAGGCACCCAACCATTAGATCAGATTTGATAAACCACAAATACTCGCTAGAGAACAACGATTCATCCCTAGAATGATACGCGAGGCTATTGAAATTAAAAAACATCCTAATTTTAGTAGAGAAGATGGTTGGAATCTACCACCAGCCTGGGATCCCATCATACAGAATATTAAATCCCAGCCCCAACACCATACTGCCAGACCAAAAGATACTGTAAGCTCTTTCTGCGTAAAACGGAACGCACCTGATTAAATTTGAATGAGGGTATACAAGCTACTAACTAATTATGAGACGACCAACACCTCAGTCTCCCTGTGACCACGGACCCTGCAAAGGGTTCGAAACGTCAGGGTAAACATTAATAAAACTAATGTGTAAAATAAACGCGAGTAGATCCGTAAAAGTAGTTTCATTTCAAATATTTTTTATTTATATATAACTTGTAAGGAAAAATACTTTGAGACTGGCTAAATGTGCTAATCGGTCGAAGCCATCAACTAAAGGTAAAAAAAAGGACAGAGTTGAATCAAATATTTCAATTATTTAATTCGACGTGTCAACTCGAGTAAAACAGCTCATTGCTTTCATTGTGATAAGTGAGTGACTTGCATTCACAAGTCATCGAACGTCAATGCTTCGATTGCTTTCCGCCATGTACTTATTCGCCTACCTGTCTTTTGCCCATTTATTATTAAATATTAATTTTACTGCTTTACTGGTATTTTTATCATCTGTTAGAAGAAATACCTAAATCGTTTAGCCAAAGCTTTGTATTCTACCTAACTTCAATTACTAAAAAGTGATAACTAAAATTCGTTGATTTACTATCACAGTCAAATTATTCATTTCGTTTCGTTCGTATCGTTGGATAACGATACAACAACATACACAAGATACAAGATGGATAACATACACTCGATATTTATTTAAAAATGAATCGATATGTACCGCTAGTAATAATATGTTCTCCTCCCTTCCCTACCAGTTTGTGTACAAACTACAACATGCAATGCATGCCTGATTGCCTGTCAAGGTTGTAATTTTTATTTTTTTTATGAAATTAGGTTATTTATTTTCAGACTGATAACGTGAAATAAACGAAAAAGCGGCTTACTTACATAAATGCCAATGATATTTTATTTAATAGTTAGAAACGTGGATAGGCGTAGGACATAGTTTGACGTTTTTTAACATAATGGAAAAGGAAGAGAGGCTTCAGCGAATAAAAGGTAAGTAGTCAAATGTAAATGAAAAGTTAATTTGCTTTATAAAGCTAAGTACTTACCTACCTACCTATTACATGGATAGACATATTTTGTGGAAAAGCATTCCTTTGGCAGGCAGTCCTTTGAATATTGTCATCGCCCTCCATCGAGGCTGTTCCTGTATTTTATATTTTTATTTCAGCTGGAGCCTTCTTAGCCTCAGTGTGTGGAATTTCAGCGATTGTAGGATTTAGTGCTACTTTATCAGCAGCCAAGAAAAGTGATCCTAAATATTTCAATAAAGGTAAATAAGTCTATCCATAGAGATTGTAAAAAATTACTTAAATGGTTTTTAACACTCTTATTACACATATAAGTATTTTAATATGAGGATTTTTTAATTCTTATATAAGCCACAGTGGGGAGGCCTTTGCCCAACAGTGTAACACAAAATAGGCAAATAAAAAAAATAAAAAATATAAATGGGATCTGTCCCCTGATTGAGGGGACAAAACAAACTGTGACTGTTGTGAATAGGTATGCTTTTATGCCCCTCAAATATTAAATATCTTCTCGCTAGCGTAATCTGACAGATATCAAATGTATATTTCTATCTACTAGTACCAAACATTTATAAAATTAAGCCACATGATATATATTTTTATAAATCTTATTTTAGAAAACCTTTATGGTTTACTAAATAGTGTGAAACATTATTAATTGCAGGTTTACATAGTACGGTTGATATGGCAGATGCTGGAGCAATTCTTGCATTAAGGGCCCTTGGATGGGGCACTGTATATGCCATAGCGGGGACATCATGTTTTTGCTATGGAGTTTACAAATTATCTGGTGCTAAAGATGTAAGTAAAAGTGAAACCACTAAAAAAGTCATCAATTATTAGATATTGTTTAAATACATACATACTTAAATTAATATTTTCATACAACACTTTTAAAAATAAAGTTTATGTTTCAGCTTAAGGATTTCAGAGTTAAAATGGGCAATATATTACCAGCAATACCCAAAAATAATCCACCCCAATCAAGAACAGAATTTACAGGTCTAAATGATTTGATGACATATATATCTGAAGAGTATGGAAAGAAAAAGTAATGTAAATATTTAATAACAATTATTTATTTCACAATGTACAAATAGTTATAAATAATGTTAGTTGGATAAATCTTGTTTTATTAAATATTCCTCTTTATATGCAGGACTAACATTACAGCTAGCTTTACAAGTGTAAACAGCTAATATGCCCCAGTCAATACTATTTAAATCTATGCCAACATTGATGAAGTTTAAAAGTTGTGGCATGATCTGAAATAGTTAAATATGGAATTAAGACACTCATTAATTATTATTTATAAATTACTTATGTTATTATAAAACAATTTAAACTTTCATCTTACTTGGAATTCAAATTGTCTTTCCCCATCACAATGTTGACATTTTTGTATGTCAACTATATTGTTTTCTGAATTGCCTGTGATCCATAGTGGACTACCACCTCTGTCATATCTCAACACTTGCTCTGGATGCCTAGCTATCCTTTTGTTAAACTTGTTGAATACCTTGTCTACAGGCAAGGTTTTAGTATACTGTTCAAGTTCTTCATCACTGACATTACTAAGAGTACCACCTTTTTTTTTCTGCATCATTTTGGTAAACTTTTCCATTTCTTTATTTTCGTCTATGTTGCAGTTATCTTCCTGTGAAATAAATTTAATGTTCAATGTGCAATACAAAGTGAATATGATCAAAGCATGAATTGTTTGTTACCTCATCTTCTTCATCAACCACTAGCTCCCATTCTTTAAATAGAAAAGATTTTCCTGATTCTGTTACAACAAAATTATTTAGTTTATGTACTGTTGCCCCCTGTAATACAAAATATAACGCATTAGAGTACTGTAAATCTATAATAAAAACAAAAAGTGTAAATTTTAATTACCTGTAGTCCTGGACATATCTCTTTATGACCCTTTTGCCAGTCATGAATTTGATGTTTCCGGTTGCAGTAGTAAATCTTCTTACACTTTGAACAATGAGATGGTGCTTTGGCACCGCAGACATTGCACAACTTAGGCCAATTATCCATGGGAAATATCTAAGTAAAGAATTAGGTCAATAAAGATATTAGATATTTTAATACAAATTTTATGTTTAAACTAAAATAGGTGTTGCATTCTTAACTGTACCTCATCTTCAGTTTCTTTATATGGCTGATCTGAATAAAATATATTTTTCCTGGCTAGTTGACATCTTAGAATCAGAAAGTTTTCAGATGAGTTTGTTTGGCAGCATGAACCATTTCTACATATAAATATAAAAATAGTTCGATGAAAGGCATCATCACAATCTTCATACGGTGCATACACCTAAAAAAATGTATCATAATCGTCAATCATAAAGATTAGTTATTTCAATACCAAATTATATATTTTTTAAGTTTTTTATGTGTAGATCTATAAAGTAGTTATTATAAACCTAGTTTTAACCAAATTGGTAAGTACTTACTTGACACAAGAATATTAGGGGATCACTGCATTTTTTACAAATCAATTGGGAGGGACTAGGCAGATCTTGCAAATTCAACCAAGCTGGCTTTCCTCCGATTTTGCTTGGAAAAAATCTAGGATGTAGTTGCCAACTATTTCTCTCTTCCAGAAAGCCAACGTCTACTTTTGGTGAAGTCATTGTTTTCATACAAATTATTGATAACCTAGTGCAATAGTCAAACCACAAAAGTCACTCACGAACTCAAGACAACATTAATCTGGAAATTACAATATTTTTTTAATTTAAACTATCTAGCTAATTCTAGCTTATTAAATTCTAATCCCGTATGTAATGCCCATATTCAAATAAATTAATGTGTAAGTACCTATAACTTACCTAGTACCTACATACGTAGTATCTCTACCTAGTTTGTGCCACTAGTTTGTGGTACTTACCCACATTAATTTTTTTTTAAGTGTAGTTCGTTCTCTGAGGAACCGGCTAAGGTCATAAACCATGCTGCCATGTCATTAGTTTCTGAATTCCATTAGTTACTTCTCCTGTTTTGTTTCCTGTATGATGATGATGATGAATGATAATAGAAATGAGAAGTGAGAAATTTAGACCCCCCAACCCCAACCCCTCGAGTATCTTAGTAAAGATGTGGGGCTTTACTAAGTCCTCACGCAGACTTCTTGAGAGAATTTGAAAAGTAACGTAGCACTGTTTTGTTTCATTTGCCAACACTCATGGACACTCACGAACACTTAACGGTTAATAATCCACCATTATTTCACATTCATATTCGACATAACACAAATTTTAGAAAATAAAACAAAACCGCAGTCATGAGTCTTCACTTTTCCGCCAAGAACCTACCCACATTAATAATTATCACACACATCTTTCTTTCATTTAGTTAGTTGATGGCTTCGTGCGATTAGCGCATTTAGCCAGTGTCAAAGTAATTTTTCTTACAAGTAATACATAAATATACAATATTTCCTTTCAGTCAGTATGATGATGATAAATGATAATAAAAATGAGAAGTGAGTAATGATATACCCCCCAACCCCTCGAGTATCTCAGTAAAGATGTGGGGCTTTACTAAGCCCTCACGCAGACTTCTTGTGAGAATTTGAAAAGTGACGTTGCGCTGTTTTGTTTCATTTGCCAACACTCATGCACACTCACGAACACTTAATGGTTAATAATCCACCATTATTTTACATTAATATTTGGCATAACACATATTTTACAAAATAAAACAAAACAAAACAAAACAAAACAAACAAAACAAAAGTTGGGGATATATCATTTCTCACTTTTCATTTCTATTATCATTTATCATCATCATACTGGAAGGAAATAGTGTATATTTATGTATTACTTGTAAGAAAAATTACTTTGACACTGGCTAAATATGCTAATCGCACAAAGCCATCAATTAAAAAAAATTCATTTGCCAATAATTCATGCCATTTATGTGCTCATGCCATAGGTAGTCTACGAATAAAATATTTCAACAGTGTCTATGGTTCCCATATGCGACATGACAGGTTTCTCTCCCCCTCGCACCCTTCTTACTACAACTTTTGTTGCTTAGCAACGCCTAGCTGTCAAATATTATTTTAAATCAAGAAAATAAAAGGGACTTCTTGGCGGGAAAGTGAAGAGTCATGTCTGCAGTTATGTTTTATTTTCAAAAAATTGTGTTATGTCGAATATTAATGAGAAATAATAGTGGGTTATTAACCGTTAAGTGTTCCTAAGTGTGCATGAGTGTTGGCAAATGAATTAATTAATTAATTTGCATCATGTACATACTACAAGTGTTGTGTTGTAAGTTGTATAAATAGGAAAAAAAATGTCAACTTCTTTAGATTTCCTAAAAGCGAACTTAATTTACAAAAGTGTTTGAAGTGCATTAATTGTAAACAATTACGTAACTTGAGCCGACAAAGTTTGCACAAGCAGTTTGTTTGCATAAAACACTTTGAGAAAAGGTTTATCGTTTCCAATATTAATATCTAAGTTTAAGAACTCGTCTTTTTGGTACCGCGAATTAAAAAAAATATTTTTTACACTCGGGAACGCCGAAAAAAAAACAAAGTTTACTTTTTGGAACTTTTTTTGTATTTTAGTTTCAGTAATACCTTCTTAAGTCCAAAGACACGAAGAACTCCCTCAGAAATAATTTTTAATAGTAAATACAAAGTTTTTGAGATGAAATTTGAAGATGTGGTTTTTTGTGGCAAAAAAAATCTCTTTCCCAATGAAATCACATCATTTTGTTACGTGAATTGCGAAACTTTAAACAACAATTCAAACATAAATGGATAACACATAATCGACAGAAAGAAAGATTTTTAGTTATACTGAGAGCGACTGGCTAGATTTAAAATGTGAATTTACTTCTTTTTAATCGCCTGTTAAATCACCAGCAAAAGTTGGTAGACCATCATTGCATTTCGGGGAGAGTAGTGATAATTCGAAACGTAGAAAGACAGCTGATTTGCGCGCGGATTTAGAAGCGGATGTGTTAGTTTAGTGTAGCTCATCTTGGGCGTGGCCACCATCACCAACTGTGAATCTGACTTTAAGATAATATTTTGTCGGAATTTGTCGGTCCACCGTTCAAAAGTTATAAGGGGTTCAAGGTGGCCCGCCAGGATGAGCGCTCATCTTGGCAAGGCCACCTTTTTTCTCTGAAACCGAAGAGCTGATTACACCAATAATTTGACGTAGACTTTGATAATCCATTTCTTTGTTCAATCAGAATATTTTAGTCCTCAATATCAAACATATGGGGTAAGGGGGTGAGGTTGTTTTCGCCACTGCATTTTCGTATTCCACACCTTTGCTTTATATACTGGGTGGCTTAATCCTTGCTCTTTCACAAAGGCAATGTCTCCAAATATTTTCCTTTATTTACTTTCTGTGGCTGTGATGTTTTCATTAAGTCAGGATTTTGTTTGGGTTTATTTTCAATTTAATTTTTTTTTTCAGTTTACATAATTGCTATGATATGTTAGCCAGTGTCGATTTAGAGTCAGCCAATAAGTAAGCGATTGCTATATAATAAAGGGAACTAATTTTTTAAACTGTTATATAAACATTTGAGAGGTTATTATAATCAGTTGAAAAAAATAATGGGCAGTTATTTTATTTATCGGCTGTTGGTAAATTAGTGCGACAGTAAAACATAGACAGTAATAAAAAAGCAATTGGTCGGTTATTTCATCCTACAATATCAGTACTATAAATACGTAAGCAGCCTAATAAATAAATCGCCACTAAAAATTATGGAATAGGCAGTTAGATAAATAGTTCGTCAGTTCACAGGGAGTGAAGACACCAGAACCTGAACCGATTGAAAAGAGAGGTAAATTTTCGTTAAAAGGGAGCGCTATTTTGCGTTACAGTAATTACTTTTAGGTGGTTTTAACCCTTATTTTTATTATTTTATATTTATTTATTATTATTCCAAACTTAATACAGTGTTCACGCCTACACTACGTGACACGGAACGAGCGACCGCGGGGAAGGGCGCGCGGGGGGTCTTCAAAGGAGCATGCCCATGGAGGGGGCACCACTTGCCAACGGACACTGTACCGAAGCTACACATACTTTAATTGTAAATTTTATTTTGATAAGTAAATTCGATACAAACCTCAAGTCTACATTTATTTATGTTCTATCCTGAACATACAGAAATCCTTACTGTTGGTTAGGTTAAGTTTCCAGTTACGGAAGGGGGGAGCGCAGTCACGGAAGAGGGAAGCGGCATAAGATTGTGGTGTGTGGTGCTCAAAAACCTCATTGTTTATAGAACTGCTTCGAATGAGATTTCTTACCGACTAATTCCGATTTATTAACTACCCACACGTAACTGCCTATTTAGTTATTTTACTGCTCAATATTTATTCAATGATCCATTTCATTATATTTTATGACTCATTTTTGTTTATTTTACTACTAAGTTTTAACTGCCGAACTTGTTAATAAATATGCATTTTCTTATTTTAAACTTACCAACACTACTATATAATAACTGCTGGTTTAAATCAGTGCCTATAATAAACCTGAATAAACCGTAATAATTTCACTTTGTTTTGTTTACAAAATAATGTCACTGTTTTATAGATTTCTCCACAAACTAGGTAGAGATAGGATTTCTCCCATTCATTTAGCAATATATAAAAAGACCAAAGGGATCTTGTTCATACAGGCAAATATTTAGTTTTTTGTGATACATGATGATTTATACTATAGTGGCAGTTAATTAATTTTCATGAAAAATAGATATTTCCCCCTAAATCCTTAAGTTATAGTAGAAATTTTATTTTTGTAAAGACACAAACGTAAAAATAAAAATAAATATTGATTTCTAACTCTTATCAATATCTGTCGAGTATTTTCATAGTTTCTACTTGTAATTTTGCATAAGACCATAATTTTGCGTGTTAAACAATGTGGCGGGCGGTGTTTTCAACATTCGCATTCGAGTATCGATTACAAATATCACACCTAGTATTTTTTAATACTCGTGGCAAGCACTAAACGATTCAACTTTGAGGAAAATTCATTAACGCCAACACTACGACATCGGTTTAATCGTTAGGATTTTGCGCGATACCATTTTTGACATCGGCTAAACCAAAACCGAACCAAACTTAATCGTTAACGTTTGAACGTTTGAGATGCTGGTAAATAGCGCGATCGAGGCCCAAGATGAGCGCTCATCCTGGCGGGGCTACCTTAAACCCCTTACGACAAATTATTGGTGTAATCAGATCTTCGGTTTCAGAGAAAAAAGGTGGCCACGCCAAGATGAGCGCTCATCCTGGCGGGCCACCTTGAACCCCTTATAACTTTTGAACGGTGGACCGGCAAATTCCGACATATTATCTATAGATAGATTTCCAATTGGTGATGGTAGCCACGCCAAGAAGAGCCACAAATAAGTTTATGCTGCTCAGATGCAATTAAGAGCATCTGTAAAAACTATGTAATAAAAAAAGTTTCTGAGACACCTAACTACACTAGTGATTGTCTTAATATATCGTCAGAGACTATTTATTTTAGCAGGAAAAGATACGAGTTGACAGTTTATCAGACATTTTCAATTGTTTTTTTCTATCATCAGCTTATTATTCTAAGATCATCAGACCATTTTATCTTTATTGCGCAATTTACCTACTACTTACCTCAAAAAGAAAGCCTTTTGACCCCGAAGTCATTGATATGTTAGCAGAAGTTTAATAATGTAAGAATAAGTCTAAATGTCGATTACTTATTATAATTTTTATCTATGATAGAAAAGTATAATTATTTATTCCCTAAATATAACTATTTATTCTGGAGCGACAAGGCTAAAATGATACAAGTGCCTTATTTTGTTCGGAATGCCCTACACATATCTACCTTTTTAATTATATATTATCATTATCTTTACCCCTTAAAGGAAAAAAGTAATAAATAGCAATAAGTTTGTAGTTTTATTTATTTTCTTTGTCCTATACTTAACAGATAAATTTAAAGCAACAAAAAAAAATAACAAAAGGAAAGATAAAGTCGTAGTTTAATTTACTTTCAGTTTTGTATTTCTGAAGCTATATAATACACGAGTAAAATTTTAAAACTTTACATTATTTTTATAAAATAGGTACAGTATTAAATACACATTGTTAGCATTAACTAATATTTACAAGTCCATGAAACAACTATACACTTTATTAAATTAATAATAATTTAATAGACACTGCATATGGACAGGCAACAGTTCATTTCAACACTCATTGCGTTTGAATTTTTTATTAGATTCATTAATTACATCATCGAGTTTGTTTACCCTTCTCGATTTAAGAAATGAATTATTATCACTTTCACTAACATTCTGTCGAATACAGTTTAAGCTGGTGACGTTTTGATTATGTACACCATGTTTTTTATCACCCATTGTTTTATTATTCTTATTAACTATTAATGTATTTTGAATGTCTTTAACCAGTTCACTAGTGTGCAATTTAATTGGTATCAATATCTGATTTTCATTGTCTTTCTTTAAAAAATCTTGCTTAATTTGCACCATTGATCTATTTTCTGCGTCACTCGAGAGCCTGATAGTTTTTCGTAAGTGTATTGTGTCCGAGGAGTCAGCAAAGTTACGTTTTACTAATATATCACCAGTAGAAATTTGTTTAACAAATGTCAATGTTGGCCCCTCTGACTCTTTTCCGTCTGCTCTAAGAGATTTGCTTGAATTTCCTTTATCTCCGTCAGACCCCTCATCTTGCTGTTCCTCATTTTCTATTAGTTTACCTATACAACAAAAACTACATTAGTAAAAAAATCAACCATCCTTAGTGCACACACAAGCACTACTTTAAGCTTAAACAAAACAAGTCTTCATAAATAACAGTGCTGTCTCTTCAAGACAAAATGTGGGTACTTCACTTTAAGATTCACTTTAATTTTTTCTAAATAATAACCATAACAAATGTACATACCATTTAAAGTAGGGAATGTTATATCAGGTAAAGCCAAATGCGAATCTGGGTTAAATCTATTCATCAAGTTTTTGAGTAAAAATGAGATCTCTTCTCGCTTTCTCGTCACCACTATTTCGTCAAACCAGGTTGATAGCTGTTTTATAGGCAGAGCATAATCCATTATAGGAACCTGAAAAACGCAAGTTTAAAATTTACACTAAAGATCACAATGAGTCGAAAAGCTACTATGAGGAGGAAACTAAGATAAGATTTAATCTTAGAAAAAATATGTATAGAAAGATAGTCTTCATACAAGCGCTGTCAAAATTGAAGCACTATAGAGATTCACACTTTCGTGACGATTACTTGCTTGCGCTAGGCATGCACGAACACGTACACTTGTAACTCCGTAGTGTACATTGAAAAAAACTCTGCGTTTGTAAGGTGCTTCAAAATGGGCGCGCGGACTCACTTTCTATACGTAATTATTCTAAGGGTTTAATATATCATCTCATACCTTAAAAAATTGTTCCACATATTGCAACAAATACAGACCACAATCCGTAAAATTGTTTTGCTGTGGAATTTTTGGACAACTTCCCTTAATATTGTCTTTGTTAAAAATTTTATGACGAGAGATCTGTAAAATACAAATAATTTAATGACTCAATCCCAATATTAATATGAAAATTTTGAGGACAAATTGGCTAATCATTCACTTACTTTAGTTTGATATTCACATGTCAAGTAGTCACGTAATGTCGCGACTACCCTAGATCTAGACGCTCCAGCTAGCGAGTCAAATATCAGAATGCATGGTCTGAAACAAGCATGTTACATAATAATATTATTTTTATTTCAACCATTTTCAATGTATAAAAAACATACAATCTTTTCTTTTATATTAATAATTGAGAAACATTTTAGATTTGAATATTTAAATGTTTTATTCATTTTTATTTTGTTAAGCAAATTTTATGTTGCCAAATGGAACAAAAATAAATAAACAATATCTTACTGTTTAATTGGTTCTGTTTTTCCAATAGGCTGAACTTCAGGCTTCTTTTCAACCACCGCTTTTTCTGCATCCTCTTCTTCCGAATCACATTGCATATCTAAATCACTTTCCTAGAACATGAAATTAAATTAATAGGAATTGCATAAAATACAAACACAAACAAAAATGTTTCGTGTTTTATTACCTCCGCCTCTGCCTCATCACGCTCACTAAGGTTATCAGAATCACAACTTAATGTAAGTTGCTCCTGTTTAGTTAGAGGTGTGATTGTTGTGTTTCCTATTTGCATAGATGATCTGCGTTCTAAAATAAATGAGCACATATAAGCAACATGATGACTGTGATTAAGATAGTATACAAAACTTGGGATAAACAGTTACCTCTTTTTTTGATTTCCTGTGGTGATACAGTCCGGTTGTCTATCATACTACGACACCCCTCCAAACTTGGGAAACAAATTATTGCCACAAACCAGTGACAATTTTCATTAATAGGAACTACAATATAGTCTTTATCAAATATGTTAACATTTTTAGTCCATGTTTTTACTCGTGCATGTCGTTTTTGAGCTGGAGTCAAGCTGCTGTCCCATTCGTGAGGATTTGAACTTTTGTTAACTTTGCAGGGCTTAGTAGTAAGCCTTTTATAAAAGAATGTACTAAATATATGAGTCTTTTCTCTCTGACTGTGTGTTAAAACGTCATGAACCAAATGTTTTAAATAAAAATCAATTATAACATCATTTAAAAACTGATCTTGAGCTAGGCACATGTAGTCTTCTGTGTTGATGGGTATTCCACCCTTTCCAGGGGGGTATATAAGAATTTGTCGGATTTCAGCTGGATTGGAGCTGTAAAATATTAAATAGGTTATTGAATGACAAGTTTCTTATTGAATTAATCTTATCTTTTCGAGATAGTAGACCCTTTAAATATATACCTAATAAGCTCAGAAATAAACATACCTTTTAGCTCCTGATGTACTGGAAGCACTAAGTGATCTAGTTGCCATTTTTGTGACATTATTGCTTTCTTTAGGACATGTCCTAACCAAAATGTCATTGGCCTCTCTTGCATTTAATTCATCCATAACTTTTCCAAATAAAGACTTAAAGGTTACTTTTGCCTCTTCGGTTATGGCATCTGGTAGAAGAGTTATCCTTTTATATGGATCTATTTTCGACATTGGATTATAATATGGACCTGTAAGTAATTCTAAAATTAGTCAGCAGTCTTTTTTTTACTTTAGTATTTAAAATCCTAAATTTTTTATCCATACCTGAATCTTCTGCCATGTCAAGCACTTTTCTTATGTAGGAACCACATTTGCTCATGGTATATAGAAATATTACTGGCAAACCTTTCCCGAAGTGGACTAATATTCTCACAACTTCTCTTAATTGTATTTGGAGAGCAACATCCTTAGATTCATTTTTTAATGATGGAGCAACAATTTTTATGCCTTTATTTGATATGTAAACCTAAAAAGTAAAAATAAATAAATTAAAGTGCTAACAATTATAACACATAACAAATGTTTTACAAAGAGAGAGCATACCTTTTCTTTTGGAGTATATCTATAAGAACCAATTCGGATAGTTCTGCAGTTAAGTGAAGTGACAACCCCTTGGTGTGAAGGCAGCATAATCTCGTCTCTACTCCCATCTAAGACAAATAAAAATTACTTAAATAAATTATTATTGTAGAGATAAAATTACCTTACGGTCCTAAAGTTTAGGACCATTAAACTTTTATGAGTAGGGAAATATACCTAAACGAAATACTTGAAATAGCTCACATCTAAAAAACAATCTATGCTCATGAAAACATTTTAAAGCTAATAACAGCCAACATGTGTTGTGAATGATATAGAATGATATAGAATGAAGATCTGGGTTAATTTTTGGGAACTTGTAGTTACTACCTTTTTTTAAAGATATCCATTAAAGTAAGTAACTTTACGTTAATTTAATACAAGTGCAGTAATGCGGTGATCTGTCTTGTAATGTAACTCCTAAATTGAATAAATATTTTGATAATATTTCGCATCTAAGAATTACGAAAGCGTATAGTTATATAATAGCAAATAATTAAATATAAAAGACACAATAATAGTAAAAAAATAATGAAATTGTGGAATATCATCGGCACGTTCTGTTTGTTTAAGTTCCTAGCTAACCTTCCGTTTTTAGAAAATGCTGTATCCTACCTTCATCTTTTCGGAAACCATCTTTATACATGTTTGTTGAAAGTGAATATTATTTTTTACCGACAGCAGTTACGAATTTATTGAACGATAAAACCATTGCGACTATTTTGACACTGCTAAAATTTGGCCGCCATTTTAGTTTAGAGACTCGACTAGTGATGTAGGGATGGCAATTGAAATTGATTTATCGAAGCATAGATTGTGTTACTCGATTTAAAATCGAGATCAGGTTTTCAAGTTTAACTAATTACTACGGTTTTGTTTTATTTTCTAAACCTATTATAGCCTGTTATAACCGCTAAAAAATACGTTATATATAATTTATTGTATTTTTCTCTTATTAAGTAATTTTTTCCCCATTTTTTAATATAGCGTACATAAACCCAACCTATTATGGGACATCTCCTTTTACAAATATCGTAAAGGAGAAGATTTTTTTACTATGGGAGCTGGGCTTAAAATAAAAATTCAATTAACATAAGTAAATGATACATCAAATTAAAGAAAAAAATATTAGGATTACGATCAAAGTATTTATATTAATAAATAGACGCGCATTTTAATTTAATTCATATACAAAAATACATTTTCCTAGCAACAATAGAAGTAATGTTGCAATAATAAAAAAAATATTATTGACATAGACGTGACAGCGGTCAGTGCGTTTTTCATTAAATAAATAAAAAATACATGTCTACATCTCATGTTTACAATCATCATACTTATACTATACTTTTCCTAACATTAAAATAAAGTAAAACTACATGTAAGATGTATATATCAGTTGTGCAAATGCGCAAGATTGATCGCTTATGGAGTAAGCAAGCACTCTTAAGGCACTTAAAGTTCAGAATTACAACCAACATTCACATATTTTAGAAAGCTGCCTCTATGTATCATAGAGTTGCTGATTGTTAATGTAGATACCATAATATGCACGTCAGTGAAGCGATGAAATCAAAATAGAATTACTGAATTGGAAAACAACAAAAACGTTGTAATAAACAATAAAAAATTCCAAAATGCTCTAATAGTCTCGTCATGACATTAGCAAATGGCTCAGCTGTCAGTTTATGTCAATCAACTGTCATAAAAGAACTCGGACATAGTTCCTTTCGACGCATTTTTTTAAAATAATACATTTTTTTACAAAATAAAATGGGCATCTTTTAAAATCTGCAAATAGTGTAGAATGAAAGTATTAAATGTTTATAGTATTAATCAACAGAAATGATCTCTGTTAAGTTTTCATTTATTTTAAGCCCAAAAAAAATGTTGTCCTTTAATACTTTAACATAAGGACGCATATTTTTTAAGTGTACATTTGAATTATTAGATATTGTTTGTCAATTTTAATTAATTTTATTAAAAATTAAAACGTAATATTCGTGGCTCTATAAACTAAATTGACAGTAACGAATCCCCTGGATGTGAATCATTGCACAAATTCATCATCAGAAAATCATCATCATCATCATCAGAAATCATTCAGATCTTTTAAAAAAAAATTAGAAACATTCAGCTTTGGTTTCGCGGTTGTTCAGATTAGCCGTCCATTCATTCGATTAAGATCCACTTAATAGTCACAGATGTCTTATTATCAAATGTAACATTAAAACATATTTGCCTGAAAGATTGAGGTACAGTCAGCGTCATATAAATAGACGCAACCAAAAAGTCAATAATATCGGTACAAGCAAAGTTTCCATAATGTTGTCTACAATATAGTCGCTCAAAAGGTAGAGACATTTTAAATGTCATATAGATCGTTTCAGTCAAACCGCCATAAATATGGTACAGTCATCCCTTATTTTTAGTAAAAAAATAAAGATAATTATAGCTAAAAATGTTTTGGTTTTTTTTACACCCGCTGAGAGATTTAGTGTTCTGTACGTTCGAAAGTAACTTCACCGAAACTGCTTATTTTGTCGTTAATACGGAATGTGTTCATTTTAATTAAGTACACAAGTAAAATTAAATACGAAATAATAATAACTCACTATGATTGACAGGATGACTGTAACCATATTTATGGCGGTTTGACTGAACCGATCTTTTGAGCGACTATATTGTAGACAACATTAAGGAAACTTTGTTTGTACCGATATTATTGACTTTTTGGCTGCGTCTATTTATTTGAGTACCCTGAGTGTCACTAACTATTTGACGCTGACTGTACGAAACGAAATTGAAAAATGTATCAAAGCTAACTTTGAGAAATTACTTAAATAAAATAATACTTTTCAGAGGGCAATGAGAAATGTTAAATAAATTATTTAAAATATCTTTTGAGTTTTTCTTAAAGAATCGTATTTTTAGTCATGCGAAACCCATCCCGTTCTATTTTAGTTTAATTAATACAGTTACTAATTAATATTATCGATTTCGATATTAATAACATACATCACTGACACGCATTCATTATCAATTTTACACACACAAATGTCATCCTATTTCCGTTTTGTTTGACAGCTCGTGTTTGTTGCTCTATTCCGTTGGTATGATAACTTTATGCTTTTTATTAAGATATAAACATTTATCATCATCAAATATTAACAAAAGAAATATTGTTTATATAAACAGGTTGTTTGGTAATATATTATTATGTATAATCCCGAAACATGTCATGCAACAAATTATAAATAATACCGTGGTAACATACAAAATCATATTTATGAAGATTTAATTTACCATACAAAAACTTATTTTAATATATTATTGTTCAACCCTTACTACATGTTTTGGCTTTCGTTTCGTTTGGATCATTAAGGGTTGTCACTTTGCAATTTTACTATGTAACAAACAAACTTAATATCCCTGCCATATGGTGCTTTTCAGGTATGTTTAAAATTTACCGGGGTCCTATGCTCTGTGCCCTATTTGGGATTATACAGGTATTACCAAACACCCTCTATATCATCTTGTAAGAAAAAATACTTTCGACACTGGCTACGTGTGATAGCCGCACTAAGGAATTAACTAAGGTAAAAAAAAATTGTGTAGCATTGTTACTATCTCAGTTTAAAATTATACGAAAACCATGTTTCGGTGTATTTTTATGTTTGACAAAAAGTAGTTTTAAGGGTCCCCTTTAAAGGGTCCGAGAACACCCGTATTGCATGGTAGACCCCTATTGCAGCGCTACCTACCTACCGGGTCCGATTGTGAATCGAAACAATCCAGAGAATACTACCATGTGACTTTGCAATAAAGATTTTGAATTTGAATTTGAATCTTAAAAACACATTTAAAATCGGTCGAGCTGTTATGAGTTCTGTGACATAAACACGTATAACAGTAACAAACACGTACTATAAACAGGGTGTTTGGTAATATATTGGCGTTCGTCTTAGCCCTGCAGGGTGCCAATGCGAGTTTCATTCGCTATTCGATCTTAACTAGTTTATATAAATGGCTTTTATTACACACCTTTTACACAGTACAATATTTTTTAGAGCACAATGAATGTAACGTTTGTAGTACTGTATAAACTGTCTTACCTTAAAAGGTGGTTCGCAGAGAGCATTTGTAATCACCACATATTTGGTTTTTGACTTATTTTTAGTTATTAATGTTTGACTTTCTTAGTTTTAAGTTCCTAAAACTTATGCGCATTTTTCATTGACATAGCCTTTTTGACATTTTTCTTTTTCTTTTGTTTGTGATTAATTTTGAATTGCATCCATAGTTTGACATCCTTATTGTTTTGATATAACTTTAATTTATGTTTTTTGATTTTTATCAATTTTATGCTAATGTGTGTAATAACTTTATGTGAAATTTACTTTTTTATTTTGTTAAATTTAATTATAATTTGCATGCTACCATTGTTGGCTGAATGGGAGGAGCCATATTATAATAACAACTATAATGTACCCCAATCAAAAGCAAATAAAGTATTCTATTCCGTTCTGTTCTGTTCACGTTGACGAAAACGAGAATTCGTATGGCAAAAATATGTTAATTCTTCTATGCAATACCGCCAGGAGGCGCTGCTTCAATGCCATGCTAATTTTAGTTTGCGTAAGCGCAATCGAACCATACGGATAGTAAACAAAACTCACACGAGGCACCAAGGTATATTCCGTATCAAAATGATCAAAACATATTTTATTGAGATCAAAGTATATTATATTAAATTTTGTACTGTTTTGAACTTTTTTATTCAAGAAATAATAGTCTTAAAACTTATATGATAAGATTTATTTTTCCTAACGACAATGGTGTTTTATCATTTTGATGCTGAACGTTTACTACACTTAGGTCCATCCTATTATCAAATTAACTAAATAAAAAGACATTAGTTACCATCATGGTCCATCCCGATGCCACTATCTGTATTACCGCCTTCTATTTCACTCAATGACGGCTCCTTCATGCTTATGGTGTTAGGTTCATGCTGCAAATTTCATGAAATTATACAACATTGTTCATAATTTTTTTATTTCTTTATCCAATAAAATGGTAAGTAATAAAATGGTATCTAAAGATGTATTAAATTTTTCAGAATTGGTATGTGAGAAGGATGCAGGTTCAAATCCTGCTCGTGAAAATTTTTTAACATTTGTTTTTGTAAATTTTTCATTTTTATAAAATGGTGGTTAGAATCTCAGTGAGTATATGTATGAGAGTTAGTAGGTCTTTGTTGATTAATTAATAGTCTTGTACTTTGAACGTAATTGCAAATTTTAATTGTAGTAATTTCTTTGAAAATTCGACATAAGTCGCCGAAGCAACCGATTTGGAGTATTAGTGGCTTTGTATCGTACTAATGAACTATAGTAGCACTAGTATAAAAATTATAAATTCATAACGTTTATCGTTGTTAGTTCCGTTTACAGATAATGTGGAGCTGTAATCATTTCCATACTCGTCCAAAAGAGTAATCTCTTTTACGAACACGAATCACAAACAGGTCACAGTTATGTAATTACAGCCAACCATATCAACATTAATAAATATTGAAATAAAATATACCAAAATGCGATACCTGATTACTTAACATTGAGCTATTGGAATCCTCCTCGTCTGAACTTAACGTCAATATAACCGGCTCTGGGTCTGGCTGTTTCCCTCTAGGTTTTCTCACTCTCGGTGGCTTTTTCTCCTGAACGGGCTGCTCAATAAATAAAACCTAGTATTACAATTTTAAATATTAAATTAATGGTCATAAGCAAAAATATGTATACAATTATAACTCTTAACTATATGGAATAAGAGTCAAATTGTATACATATTAGTGCTTTGTGAGCATTATACAGTAAACACATTTAATAAACGAAATTCCAATATTTTTGTAATTAGTATTACTCACAGTTTTATTATTAACAGTCTTCATTGTTGTTTTTAATAAGTTTAGTTTAATCCCTTCACCACAAATGCTGAAAAGGAGTTGTATCATTAGATAACATTATCGAATAAAAACTGTCGAATTTTGAGAAAGAAATTGAGTGAACAACTCACTTTTGTTTTTCTAAAACAGTTTTCTCCGGTTCTTTTTTCTTTTGTTCTATTTTCTTACTTGCTATTGGAACACTTTTAGGTTCTTCAGTAAATACACGTTTACATCTAAAAATAAAAATACAATTATCAATTTAGAACAAAAAGTGAGACTTAAGATTTAATTGTTAAAAAAAGGTTGAGTAGTATACGAAATATAGATTTGTTAATGTTATATGAGGGTTATATTAATTCATAAATACAGTTAGCTTTATCATATAGTCAACAATTCATGTCCCATCATCATAAGTCTATATGTCTGGATGTTCTATGTGGACCTACCCATATCTTGGTGGGGTGTCTAATCGGCAGAACAGGCCGTATCTCAACTTGAGCGCAACATTAAGCACAACATTAATAACCAGAAGTAATTATCGGTCTAAGCTTACCTTTGACACCGAGTAAAGTCGAATCCTGTGTACCCGCAAGACTTACACAGAGCCAGCATGCCGTCAACGTAGCGAGGCGGGGGCGACCGCTGCCCCGAAGAGTCGGGACTGTTGCTTACTGAATGTAGGTACAGTATTTTGATAATTAGTATAATAACAAGTAAAAGTAATGTTGCATACGATAGAATGAAGAAAAAACATAACTAGAATGTAATAATGTTTTATTTAAAGGTAATTTAATCCTAATAAAAAACATCCGATCATAATACTGTACATATTCACGCTTTATAAACTATCGACCTTGTGAAGACACGTAACTCTGTTTAAGAGCCTTCTTTATTTAATCATTGCAGTATACCAATCGTAACAAAGTGAAGCAACATACCATTATCAGGACATAGGGACTTCTCAGGAGTCGACATCTCACTACTTTGTGGCTGTTGCATTACGCTTGGAGAACTTCTACTACTTATATCGCCGATTAACATCTGCAACAAAAATACATAACAAATAATAGCAAATATTTTATAAACTTAAATAAATTACTATTGACCAGCTAAGCCATTTTATTTCTCAAATTAACTGAAATACAAAACTAATTCAACGATAAACTACCAATTTGAAATGCATGTTTGGCACAAACTTAAAGAACACCAAAAAGTTAAGCCTTACACTAAAATCTGAATAACTGGACACAACTAAAGTCAAAGTCGAAAACGCTGCATAGTGAGAAAATACTTACGGGGTGGTTTTCTAACATTTCTTCTATTCTCGTGGTTGACCCGACTGAGACAAAATAATCTATTTCACTACTAGTATTCTGCATACATTGAATATGCGTGTCTTCTGAAAACGGTACATTAACCTGTAAAAAAACAAGAAGTATATGAAAACTTATAATATAATGTACTAAAAGTTTTATTTAAAACTAGCACTTTGCCCACTACTTCGTCCACGTTGATTTCGTATTTTTCCGTTCAAAATTCAATACTTTGATTTCCAAATAACAAAATAGACATACATTAATACATTATAGAACCTAATTTTATCAAAATTAAAATGTTTTTGTTTTGTTTATATAACTTTAAAGCAAATTTTGTTGCGATACCAATTACAAAAAATTAAAATATTAGTTTATATTACCACAAGAAATGTAGCATTCTATTAGTAAAATATTTTTTTGGATTGAACCAGTATTTCCAAAGATTACCCTCCACAAACAAAAACATTCTCATAAACTTTACATATTTATTTATAGTATAGATAAATTTTTAAGAAAATCTACAAATAAATCATACGACAATAATTTCGTAATTTTATTGTATTGTGAGTATTTAAAATAAGACCAAATATAAATAAAAAAGACAAAGTGTTGAAAAAATTCCACGAGCGGGATTCGAACCAGTACCCAGTAGTATACGTAAATAACCAAATCAGAAATTAAGTTAGTACCTGTTCTAAAACTTCTTGAAGAGTACAACTTTCTTTAGGAAGTGTGAAAGTTATTAGCCTCTGCTCTCCATTTTGAAGGAAAATTAACATCTTAGCTGATTGAGGTTCTGGCTGCTGTTGTTCCGAAGGGCCACTTGGGACTTCGTTACTTTCTGTTAAGTATAAATAAAACATGAATTAAAATTATAAAGTAAATAGCTTATGATTATCCCACTGCTGGGTAAAGGCCTCCATCATTGAAATCAGGTCATCACTACAATTGATGGGTAATGGCTTAATATCCGCGCTTGTCAAATGCGGGTTGATGATCACAAACCCGGGTTACGCATCGAAAAATACGAAACATACTTTGTCCGATATGGTAATTGAACTCGGGACCTACGGGTGCGCCGAGCGCTTTACCGCTCGGCCACTGAGGCGTGAGGTGTAAAATGAGAAAATAGATTATTATTTAACTATAATAAAATTTAAAAATAATAATAATATTTAATGTTTGTAAATCCTTACCATGTGGTAAAGTAGGTTGCGTTTGCATAGGTGGTACTCTTTGAACGGGTCTTGGCTGTTCTTTACTTCTAACTAATGTTTGCCGCCCAGTTTCTCTGTAATCACATTTAACAGTTTATGAAAACATATACAAAAATATAATATAATAGAAGCTGCGGCAAAGGCCCCAGTTGATACTTTCGTAATGGCGTCACCGGATAGTTAACCAAATTTAATAATCTCGAGCTCTTCCGTGCTTCAGAAAGCAAG
Source organism: Eudonia truncicolella (assembly GCA_949315975.1). Classification (NCBI taxonomy): domain Eukaryota; kingdom Metazoa; phylum Arthropoda; class Insecta; order Lepidoptera; family Crambidae; genus Eudonia; species Eudonia truncicolella. Next base: position 10,111,943 of record OX438830.1, read on the forward strand.
TTACGCCATTGTGAAGGAGCCAGCAGTAGGCTGTTTTAAGTTAGATTCAAAGTGCTATTAGATTTTCTAAACTCTATTAAGACAATACCAAAAAATATTTTTAAACGAAGCATTTGTTGTGCACATTAACCATAAGGAAACACAAACAAGACCGGTCGCTCCGATCTTCCTACGTGATTTTACCTAATCAATGCCTAGCAGCGAGTACCAGCTCATTTTATGTCCCCACTGCTAGGGCACGAGCTTTCCCTATGGATGGAAGCACCACAGGGAAAACGGGCTAAGGGCTTGTACATAAAACTGAGATGCGACGTCGCATCGTAAAAATCTACCTAATCTATTTATCTAGTTTTTTGCGTTGCGAATTCGCATCGCACCGATTCGCAGTTATGTATGTGTACAAGCCCTTATGCACTAACGGCCGGGACCAACGACTTTACGTGCGAAGCACAGAGCAGCTCGAGGTGATAAATTTTTGGTTACACAGCCGACAACCGGCCTATGTGAAAGTTGCTTAACTTTAGGAATCGAAGACCTGGCGCGTTAACCACTGCGCCATTGAGCTCGATTATAAACAGTGACATCTTCAAATTAAACCAGTCAATAAAATAAATAAAAGCATATGGCAAAGGAAGGCCCCCATGGAGGCGGTCAGTTGAGAAAGAGGCCGCAACAACTGGTCTCGGCTGGAAAGACGTAAAGCTGCAGCGCAAAATCGGAAGGAGTGGAAGTGTCCCTTCTACGAGCCTTATGTCCCTGATAAGGGATAAAAGGATGGCATCATCATCAAAATAAATAAAAACATATTAGTACCTGGCTTGTTGTTGCACCGGCCCTCGTGCCGGCTGCTGCATCCGCTTAAACTCAGCTAGGGTGATCCTCTGTCCATTCGTCAAAGTGACCAATTGCCTTTCCTCCTCCAGGGAATCAGGTTCCATCAACAATTGGCTCAACGTCTGCGGATGTTGTTGTAGATGCGGCTGTTGTTGTTCGTAAGCTACTTGCTGCTGATAAGCTTGCGGGCTGAAGGTTAGCTGCGGATGTTGTTGAACCGGGGTGTGGGTCTGCCTAATAGGTGGGGGCGTATGGAACTGTTGGGGTGTGTTCATGTTTTCGTTGACGGTATGTTTGGTTAATATTGCTGCGGTAATGCTCTCTTCTAGGTCGTCCATGTCGTTCGCGTTATTGGGTTGGACTACCACCTTCTTCACTTGCTGTTGGATCTGTTGGGGGTGGGGAGAAGCCCGCTGCTGAGGCGGTAGCGGGGGCTGAGGTAGCGGGCCGTTGCTCTGGCTTGTCTGAGGTATTGTGTGTTGAGCCATTTGAGATGCTAAGTTTTGCGTGACGATCGTGCCTTGTTGGGTTATGACGCGCGTAGAGTTGTTTTGGTTTTGCTGGTTTAAGAGGACTTGTTGCTGGAAGAAATATAAATCGTAATGTTAGCATTACTTGATTTCTACTATTCATACTTTTTTTGTTAGCTGTATATAGCATGGTCTTCTAGCCTAATGAAGAGCCAAAAACGGACCCAGCTTACGAAGATTAAGACCACGGAAAGTTCTCAAAATTTTTGAGAGGAACAATGTTTAAATTAATGTGTAAGTTATCATATACATCTGAATATTTACCTGGTGGGGGGTGAGTTTGAGTTGGTTTAATTGCTGTTGGTGAACTTGCTGATGAATCTGCTGGCCCAAAGACTGTGGTTGCAATTGGTGTTGAGGTTGCTGTAAACGTATAGTTTACATTAACATAAATTTCACCTCTTTAAAAAAATCTAGTTATGTTACCTACACGAAATATAAAAACCAGAGACTATATTGGATTTAATTAAACTACAGAGGTTGATTTCATTTATACACTCTGGTCTACAAATCCGGGTAATCCGGCTGTTCGGGCTAGTGACCGTTGTTGTGACGTTTAAAGCACGCCCAGACTTCCCCAGCCGTGTTTTCTGTGTCGGGGCGTTGCCAGAGTAAACGTCGGGCAGAATAGTTGACGGTGGTCACGGTTTACCCTTGCAACCATATTTACAGGATGGTTGTTAGTGAGAATGTCCTCTGCTCCCGAATCCCTGTCGAAGCCTTCGGACCTGGAAGAACCATCCCGGACGCGATGGTAGCCGGCAATGCTCATCCACAAGTTTAAATAAATGGTGTCCGTTGTTGTGCTGTATAGCCACGATTCAATTTACTTTACATGTGAGCGTAAACACAGTGAAAGGGCGTGAACTATAAGATTAGACAATTTCTACGCGAGTGTTTTTTACCTATAGCAACGGTGGCCTTGGATTGAATATGAGCGGGGAAGCGGATCGTGCCACTCTTGCCCCGGGCGCCGCTGCTGTATCCCGCCCCGCACCCAGTCTGCTCCCTCATTAGAGGCTGTCCGTTACCTATGTGAGTGTACTTACCTGCAGTAGAGGCGTGCTTGGCCGCGGTGTGTAGATTGAGAACACGCAGGGAAGCGGGGCGCGCCACTACTCATTAGAGGCTGTCCCTAAGCTACGTGAGTGTTCTTGCCTGCAGCAACGGCGTCCTTGGCCAAGGTGGATGGGTCTGACCTCCCATGCCCCGCGCACCGCGACTGTACCACGCCTGCGCCCGGCCTGTTATACCTAAGCGTGCTGCCTCATTAGTCTGTCCCTAAGCTGCGTGTGTACTTGCCTGCAGCAACTGCGTCCTTGGCCACGGTGGACAGGCCTGGCCTCCCTTGCCTCGCGACTATCACACGCCCTGCGCCTAGCCTGTTATACCTAACGTGCTGCCTCATTAGTCTGGCCCTAAGCTGCGTGTGTACTTGCCTGCGGCAACGGCGTCCTTGCCAACGGTGGACGGGCCTGACTCCCTGGGCCTGTCCCTTGCTCCACGCGCCGCGACTGAACCCCGCTCTGCACCTAGCCTTTTATACCGAAGCTTGCTGCCTCATTAGACGCTACCCCTAAGCTACGTGTGTCTGCTTACCTGCAGCAATGGCGTCCTTGGCCGCGGCGTGCGATGCTGGCCGTGCGCGGCGTGAGGGTTGAGTACGCGCGGGGAAGCGGGCCTGGCCGCCCGGGCCCCGCGCGCTGCGACCGTACCACGCCCCGCGCCTTGTCCCGGAGAGCCTACTACAGGCGATCCAGCTGGGCCCTGGAAGTGACAATTTATACATCAGCTACAAATAAATAAAAAACAATATATCCTCAGTTTGTATATATAATATTAAAGAATCGAATGTGACTATTTAAAAAGCATAAGGTGTCAAAATTGGGTGCTGTTGAATGATTTAATTATCTTAATTAATGGCTTCGCGTTTAGCATTTAGTCAATTTCAAATGTTTTTTATTGTAGTAGTAAGGGTACAATTTGATGTGTGAGTCTACAGCTTCCTCATAGTCATAAGAGAAATTCTAAGCATGTCATATTTTAGAGCATAATTACACACAAAAAACAACTCATAGTAACGAAGTTGTGGTGGCTCCAAATGTATGACTGAAACCTTTGATTGCTCCAATTATGCTCTAAAATACGGCATGCTTAGAACTTATCTTATGACTATGAGGAAGCTTTAGACACACACACACACACACACACACACACACACACACACACACACACACTCACACACACACACACACACACACACACACACACACACACACACACACACACACACACACACACACACACACACACACACACACACACACACACACACACACTCACATTACAATTTGTACGGTAGATAGAAATTAAAATGGAGTCTCACAACACATGTTATTACAGAAAGAACTCAGGTGAAACTCCATGCTGTTGAAAGACAGACCTCATTCTAGATGAGAAAAAAAAAACATTATTTTCTAGCAAACACATTCCGAACAATCCGTTATTTTGTTGAATTAAGATTGAATTTAAGGAGTACAAGAAGGTTTCGAATTTTTTAAATATTAAAATTCTTATTATTTTTAGCTAATACAAATAGTTTAGTTAACAAAAGCATGCTTAGCTATGCTGGTACCTGTGCAGTCTGTGGGTTCAAGAGTCTAGTTGGGGCCTGCAAAGGCGAAGCCGCCATGGGAGACCGGGCTGCAGGCCTGCGAGGCCTCACGGTTCGCGCTGGGGTTCTTACAAGCGTTACACTGCCAGGATTACTGAGGGCCTGATTCAGCAGTCTTGGCGGTGCTTGTCGAGTAGGCGTACCCTAAAAGAAAGAACACAAACTCAATAAAACTGACTATGGACACAGTTAAAAAACTCTAAAACACACGTCATATGACAATAAAGGACTATGTAAGCCACTTAAGTCAGTTGGCTATTTAAAGCAAGACATTATTAATTCATATACTAAGTTATAAGTACACTTGTTACAACTACAAAACGCAATTGACAGAAATGCAAAGATATTTAAAATATGTTTATGAAAGTTTTGGTGCTTTGACTTAGTTTCTTTGTCTCGTTACTTATAATAGAAAAACAAAACATTTATTTTTTCAAAAACAGTTTAACCTAAAGTCAAATTACTTGAAAGAACTTTCAACCATTTGCATTAGACATAAAGTTCAAAGTCTATTGAGGAAATTTGCCAGTTTGTGGTGGTCTGTACCTTAAAACTTTTATTAATGGTATTTATTGAATAAATTCAAAATGGTCTAATAAAAACTCACAGCTTGATTGATATAGGCAGCGTGCATCACGACTTGTTGGTGCGGTATCGGCTGTGACTGCATGTGCTGATGTTGTTGTTGTTGTTGTTGTTGTTGTTGTTGTTGCTGTTGTTGTTGTTGCAATTGGTGTTGCAACTGGTGCTGCTGGAGTTGTTGTTGGAGATGTATCTGTTGCTGGTGTTGTTGTTGAAGATGCTGGATGAGTTGCGGGGAAGCCCGGGAGAGTTGCTGTTGTTGTTGCTGAGAAAAAAAGCAGCATCTAACAGTTATCTAACTTTGAAAATTTGTTTGATTATTAATAGCTTTAATAACAAATCTTATTTATAGAACTGTTTAAAGAAATTCACAACAACAAAGCACACGACTTTCATCTCCCATGATGGTAAGTGACGATAAGATCAAAGGTTTACTCTTAGATGACGAAGACGGAACACAACAACTTTAATGTCATTGTTGTTGTTTGATAAGAAGGTAGTAGCTAAAGGAACTAGGTACTTTCAAATTTCTTCCACGGCCTTTCTTAAAAGAAGATTGCATTCGGAAACAGTGGTAAAATCATGATTAAGATTACTATATTTTTTTTAACCTCTAATTTATTTTGGGACTTTTGTTTAATAAAATTAAAATTTAAAATTAAAATTTTACTAGCCAAATGACGTCTACCTTTTCCTAGGCGTTGCATAGTTAGAAATTACTTGATTATTTCCGCATCGAGACAGCGTACAGGAAACCACTGTAACTCTTAGGCCCAGACTCCGCCCAAGCCACAGATTAAGTAATATGTAGTTACTGCAAAGACGAGAGGAGAGGAGAGATGTGACGTAAAAATAAGAAGTAATTTTTACTCTTCTCCTTTCCTCTTATTAATTGCTTGATAGAGCTTGAGCCTTAATCGTGGTGAAAAAAATATCAGTTCAGAACAACTAACGGTTTGTTGAGAGGCATGTTGAGGCGGCGGCGGTGGCGGGGGAGGCGGCTGCGGCGGCGGCTGTTGACCGGGGTGAATCACTGTGGGCTGGGATAGTACGTGCGCTGGGCTCACCAACTGCGTTAGACGGGCAACATTTTACACTAAACACTAGTCACATACATTTATTTACATTACTTAGGTTATATCATGCCACAAAACGGAATTAATACTACATAAATTACATTTTCTGATAAATAAGCATTCTTTTATAACATTGTGATATTTGAATTTATTTTTAAGCATGTAAATCACATATTTCTTGTATTTTATGTTGTTTTATTGTTTCTGCCTATTTAGATAAAACTATATGGTTTTCTCATATTAGTAATGTACATCACCCATTCATTATTTATCTTCAATTGCCTTACTGTATAACAATAACACTTATAATCCTATACAAGTCTTGTCCACAGATAAACAGATAGTAAGGTCCATTAAAAGCCAGCGAAAATCACAGGTATTTATTAAAATTGCAATATCATTTCTACTTTTTTTAATTACATAGTTAGGCTTTCGCTTTTGATTGAGCCATTTGCAAAACAACTTGCAACTATAACACCATAAAAACCTTTTTTTCCGTTACAAACCTGACGAAATATATAGTTCTTAAGAAAATCATTAAAACAATGCCGTGAAACGTGAATTTGCTAACGGTTTCAAACCGCAATGTTTTGCTAGTCCTAATTTATACACGATAGTTTGGATGTAAAGAAAGAAATAGCAATAATTTCTTTCTTCATTTTGATTTGGCTTAGAAGACTGGAAACGGCGCTTCCACTCGCTGACCAAACCTTTACCGACTATTTCCTTTTTACAATGTTCTTCGAAAAGTAAAAATATTTCAAATCGAAAGAATCATTTTCTAAACATTTAATCAGAGCCTTCCATAAAGACTTCCGAAATATCTCTATTTTTTACATTTTATATATAATTTAGGTTCCTAGCTAGTATTTAATAGCTAGATAGTAGCAGTTCCTATGTTGGGAGAGATATATTTCTATTTAAGTTATAATAAAGGATATAGACAAATTTAAAGAGCTGGGATGTCCTTGAAATTAATTTCGACCTGAACTACCCGAATTAACTTCATTACAAAGAATGTTTAAAATCAATCAGACTAATAAACCAAAATCAACTAATTCACTCAAATTGTTACATTTTAGTGTTCAGTTTGTAATCGCGAATGTTTACCAACTTGCACAATTACCAATCTGCTGTTAGGTAACCAGTAGCTAACTTGACATTCTCTATGCTTCGGAGCATGCATTGGTCATGGTTGTTTTTTGGATGATGGGAGTAATTAAAACTTGTCAACAAGCAATGAAAGCATGTCTTGATCTCCTTGTGCGATAATTTACCCATAGCCATAAAATTATTAATAACTTTTAAGTATTAACTTATAAATTCCTGGCTATGACAATGAAAAATCTAATATTATTGCAATTTCTTATTCAAATTAATTATATGACTCTTTATACTACGGCAATTAACTGAAATATAAACTATACAAACCTTAACTGTTAAGTTTAATAAATCAAAAATTTCTATCAGTCCCATACTGTTACTGAATCTTAGGGCCGAAACACATAACCGCGTTGCGACGTCGCACCGCAAAAATAATCGTTGTCCCAAGCTAGTATAAACCTTATTGCCTGTCAAATACTAGACAGGCGCCACCGACTTTGGCGGTGCGCAGTCGCAACGCGGTTATGTGTTTCAGCCCTCAGTCTCAGACTAACAGACTAGGTATGTAGGTACCTATATAATTAATTTAATCAGCATTACAAAAGATATCATTATAACATATCTAGCCTACATGCATATTAACACAAATGTAAGAGTTCTTATATCAGTGCAAGAAGTGCAAAAGAGAGAACAGTTTCAATAATATCATTCTTAAAGACAAAAAAAATATGAGACGATCTATGACAATATGGCACATCATCTCGTTTCATGAAGAGAAGAAAATGTTAAACAAACAATACAGAACACAAACCCTGAAAAGGCACTACAACTATAACGATAAAATAGTCATTAAATATTGATTTAAATAACTATGAATTTTAAGAATAATACTGGAACTATACATTCCAAAATATTTATTTTAGGAGTTTTGAAAAAATCTTATAAAACTTTACCACTGTTTCTTACAATCAGTTACTACTGATAAATTACTATTTACCTTAACACCTTATGTATCACAACCAAAATTTTGCTTTAATTTTTTTAAATATTTTTTAGCGCTTATCATTCTGCTTCATATCTAAAAATGTGTATAAAAAAAAGAGTATTTAGAAACAACAATGTGTCTAAATGTAAACAATGTATTGTCTTACTATTTTTGCAGTAATAAGTAAGCTGATGCTTAAACTAATATAGAAAGAACTGTGAGTTAAATAAGAGATACCCATTTTGAACTATAGTTTTCTACAACTGTTTTTTTGTAGTTTAATATTCCCAATAGCCTCAATAGCCACAAAAAGTATCACATGTTTTTAGGTCATCTTGACCATTACTTTATCGAATTAGGGTTTTTGTTCTTAAGTCTACTTAAAATCTATTGTTCAGAGCTGTAAGTACATCATCATTAATTAATTACAGAAAACCAAGACTTTTTTAAACAGAAAAGTAATGAGATTATTTACAGGCAGCATTATGTTACAACCACACCCACAGTATGCATTACAGAAAATAACAGAAATAAAAGGAAAAGAAATAACAGTTAATTAAAATAAGATTGGGCCACAACTGTTTCAAAAATATCTAGAGACAAGAACTGAATCAAACTGTTCAATCATTCATCTATGTAGGTAAGCAAAATGCTTACAGAATACAAAAAAAATATCATAGACTAATTAACTTAATGTTTGTGACATGACCAATATCTTGTTGTTAGTAATAGCCATGATATTAATTACATTGTTAAAGCTCCAAGCAACATTATTGACTATTAATTGTGAAAACAAATTGTCAAGATTATTTTTATTGAAGGCACAACAATATATAAACAAAGCAAAGAAAAAATTATATAATTAAAAAGTAAAGAAGGTGAAACTCTATTGCTGATTAAGTAAGAAATTTTTAGAAGTGTTTAATATTATATATGTTAGTCACTTTAATACAGAAAAAAGTTTGCTGTTATTTATAACTTAAGTTCACTTATTGTGTTTACTAAAAATCTATATATCTGTATCAAACTATCAATTGAAACTTTAAAAAAATAATTAAAACTATTTAAATTGCTCTTCAAAAATATAAATGTTTGTCCAAAATGAACAGAAAATTTGAAATTATATTTCATGCCAAGCATAAATTAAATTAATTCTACTGTTATGATCTATCACTGCCTTATGTGCATTATATATAATACAATAGCTTATGGACTATGTAATACACAATGATTTAGTCAGCTAACATACATGTTGTGGGCGTTGTGGAGATGACTGTTGCATCAAAGATGCATCAATGATCTGTTGGGCCTGTTGCAACACAACCTGAGCATCCACAGGTAAATCGGAAGTGTAGTAAACCTACAAATAAATACTCCTTATAGTGAACCTTACAATCATTTCATTAGCTTTCAAATCCCAAGACAAAGATATTAATGAGCAGCTATCAAGCTTGTACAATTTTCAGCTAATTTAAGAAGTAAGTAACATAATTGATCTGCAATATCAGACATTTCACTCTTTCTATTATTCTTATAACAGCTCATAAGATGTGTTTTTAGAGTTTCTGCACTTACCTGATGTCTATGTAAGGCTTGTTGTTGGTGTTGCTGCTGCTGCTGTTGTTGAGCTTGTTGCTGTTGCTGGAAATCTTGTCGGGGAGGCGGAGGTGGCGGGGGTTCATGTCGTATGATGTATTGTTGCTGATATTGCAATCTATCTCCAACCACAAGTTGTGGTGGGACTCCTTCACTCACTATGATATCATTAGGCTGGTCTGCTTGTTGAACTACAACCTTTACCAAAAAGAAAAATATTTGACAAAATAACAACAGTCACTCAGCATAAGTTTACATTTGAATATTGACTATGAATAGCATAGTATATATTTATCATTAACAGACTTACTCTCTTGGTACAATATTATATCATACTTAATATAACTTAATAAACTCTTTATGTACCTATATAGAATTTATTAGCTTGTTTCCAAAAGAATTAGCTTTTTTATCACTCATATTGTTAAATTAATTAAATAAATACAAGTTTTTTCTGACCTGTTGTTGAGCATACTGTTCTTCTTGGTTAACTATGATTCCATCCAAGCATATATTTGGGCAATATCTTTGTAAGTCTTCTAGTGTAAGCGATGGCCCTTGTCCTACTATTTGGTAAAATTGAGCCATGGCAAACACTCAGCCTAAAAATCAAAACATTATAAAAATAAGTTATCAGCATAGCTTAAAATATAATCAAATATCATTTATTTTTACTACAGTGAAAAGAAATTACAATGTTAGAACTGGATGTGGTATCCATCACTGGGTGTTGGTGCAACTTACTTTTCATACACACAGAAACTTTATACACCAGATTCTCAAAAAATTAACGCAATGTACCATAGAAATAAGGAAAAAAGAAGAACACCAATCACACATCAGATTTGTTTACAACATACCAAAACTTCATTACAAGACATAGAACCCCTAATTCCAGTATGATTTCACGAGTAGCTATTATTTTAGAGAAGAATTAAGCCAGGATGGGTTCTGGATCGAAGTTACGACGAACATCTATGTTACGATGACAGTTATTATTATGCCATATACCCTGAACACAGCACAACTCTACAATGACTCCGTGGATCACACGAAAATTTCAATGGCGACTGCTATTCGACCATCGACATTTTTCACTAAACCTTTTACATCGTTTTTACCACTATTTGAAATTAAAACTTGATATACATTAAGAAAATACCACCGATACAGTTTGCCAGAGTTTGATCAAATGGCTTCGACTCATTTGGACCAACCTAAATTCTACTGAAAGCGAATCTTTTATACACATTATAGTATATTTACTAATTTGTTCCTTACCAATATTTACTACGGACATTTTAAATGTCGTACATATGCTTATCAAACGATTTTTTAACATCAAAATGTAAATTTTAACTCAAACGCCAAATCTAGAAGCAATTTACATTATGGCGTGTGTGTCACTTTTTACGATTGTTTTTTTATCAAGGGTTGCGACATCAAATTAATATCACTTGAATGTTACCAACTTGCCAGATAATAAAATGGTATAGGTAATAAGTGGTGCATGGTAACCCTACATAGAGCGCGTTTTTATCTTAAGCAATTAAAATATAAAATGTGTAAGTGCGTCCGGTTGTTTACCTTTTTTTTATGGCAAAAACAAATCAATGGTTTTTACACATAGTTGTAGAGTGCCTTATTGCTTCTACATACAATGGATAAAGGATCTTCGTTGTGATAGATTGAATTTAACCATTGAAACTAAAGCATCATTTTGGCACCAAACTATATAATATTTACATAAATAACTACATTATGGGATTTTAGTACCAAGCAGTATGTTACTTTATGTAAAATTTTAAACGAGCGGCAAGTTACGCACTTTTTTTTCTTATTTTTTCTTTAGTAGATGGCTGTATGCGACTAGCACATTTAGCCAGTGTCAAAGTAATTTTCCCTTCTTCCCTGTATGATGACTATGAATGATAATAGAAATGAGAAGTGAGAAATGATATACCACCTAACCCCTCAAGTATCACAGTAAAGATGTGGGGCTTTACTAAGTCCTCACGTGGACTTCTTGAGAGAATTTAAAAAGTGACGTTTCACTGTTTGTGTTTCATTTTCCAACACTCATGCACACTAACGAACACTTAACGGTTAATAATCCACCATTATTTCACATTAATATTCGACATAACACAAACTTTAGAAAATAAAACAAAACAACCTCTGGAAGCCTCACGGCCATCACGCACTAGTGCGTGTCCCCGTGCCCGTCTAGATTCTCCGAGGGGTTCGGATCGGATGGAGGAACTTTGTGTATGTGTCGAGTAGTATATTATTATTTTACTACTCGACACATACACAAAGTAAACCAATAAATGCTTATTCATTCATTCATTCATCATTCTTAAAATTTGACCTTTCCTTTAGTTTGACATTTATCATTTGTCATTACTTGAGAGAATGTAGTTCTTTTAAGCGACACTATTGGCTGGTAAAAATACAGAGTGTGTTCTGTAAAAAAAAATTGTAATAGTTTTTATTTTCATCAAAATCGGGCCGAGACTCCGTTGAGTATACATCAAAATTCAAAATTTTTCATTCAAAATTAAAAATCATTTATTCAGTTTAGGCTATGAGTAGCTCTATGAATGTCACTATGCCATCGGTTCGTAATCGTACGTAAGTCTACACACTACCTCGCTTATTGTTTGGACACACTTACTTTTAGATAATACAACTGTTTAATAATATAAAATAAATGATTACTATTTTATGTGTGATTTTAAGTATGTAATGTTTGTGTTACTCATTAAAACTTAGGAAATCCATAGATATTTTAATTGAATATAAAATATTTTTTTGTGTCCCGTTCCCCATCATACAAAACAAAAACAACCTATTAAAAATTGCTAATTAAAAAATAATGCTTCGCGTTTAGCATTTAGCCAATTTAAAGTATTTTTTATTATTAGTAGTAAGGGTACAATCAAATTGTACGGTAGATAGAAATTAAAATGGAGTCTCAAAATCACAACATGTTATTAGGGGAAGAAGTCGCGTGAAACTCTAAAATTACTGATAAAGTTGGTATGGTTACTGTGTAGGGCAAAAAGGCACAAAAAGAGTACAGTGTCCTTTTCTTAAACGAATTTTAATAAAATCTCAACACAAATAATAGTTCAATCATTCAATTCAAACTATACTGTGGTGCAATCGGTTTTGAATTGAATGAAAGGATAATCATGTCATCGTTTACATATTATTTGATTTTACGACTTCACTAGACTTGAAAAATCAGTCAGCGAAATAGAAATTAATTTGCAGTATTTTTTAAATCTGTGCTATAATTTTCGTATTGGATTTATTCTGCATTCATAATAACTTTTCGTGAATATTGAATGCAATTTTATTAATTTAAAGAAACAAAATTGAAAATTATCCATACTTTTTGTATGACATTTGGTTGCTGCTGTCGCCGTCGTCCTCATTACTCGTGCAAATGGATGATTCTGTGATTTCTCCAGGTAATCCAAAGCTCTTCAATGTTATATTTTGAGTGTTATTAAATCAAATTACTTTTAACACATACTTATTTTAGGTAATAAAATGGCAGACTCTGCGTCTGAAAGTGACTCGAGTTCTCTTGATGGCGGAGCAATGCTTCCACCAAGTACGATTTCTCGTGATCAGCTACAAAAAAGGATTGAATCTCTGCAGCAGCAAAACAGGTAATTTTTGAGTGCACCATAAAGTTATGATCAGGGCTTTGGTTTATTTTTCAAAACATTGTTTTTCATACCTATCATTTCAAAAAAGTTTACAAGTTATTGTTGAGGTTTATCAACTTACTTGAATCCAACTGCACTTTTTCATTTTGATTAGTATAATTGAACTCGATTTGTTAATTATTACACTAAAGCTAAATATTACTGTTATTTTATAGAAGTATCTAGGTTCTTATACTATGAACTACATTATTAAGAATAAGATCTAAATTATTCTAAATCAATTTTTTAAGGTTATAATTGAAATAGTTCATTGGTAACAAAAAATATAGTTAGATTAAGTAATTTGTGAACATTTTGAATGATTCCTAGTTACTTTAATTTCTAAGTAAGAGCTTTTTGGGTAGGCATTTGTTTTACTACTATTTACTTTTACTACTATGGCTGAGTGGCTTAATGCTCTGCCTGATAGCCAGAAGTCTTGGGTTTAACTTCTTGGTTAGACAGCATGTTTCAGGTGAATGCATATGAGCCCGTGTTTGGCAAGCATGGTGATTTAGTTGTTACACATCAATTGTAGTGATAGCTTGATTTCAATGATGGAGGCTTTTGCCTAATAATGTGACAGTGTCACCTTCATCATCATCATCATCATCATCATCAGCCTATACTAATCTACTGTTGGACATAAACTTCTCCAAGTGAACGCCACCAAAAAAAATATAGGACAGTATAAATATAGGCTATTTATATACTTGTTTTAGGGTTGTAACTATTATACTGTTATTCCATGTTAAATTACAAAGTTATAAGAATATTAAAATGTTGGGATGGTCTTTGTTAAGTAAAAGCAAGGTTTTACCTATAACATAGTTAATATAAAAAAAATACTGTATTCTGTATAAATTCTGTAAAGGTGACCATAATTAATTTGGGTCTTTTCTTTCAGAGTATTAAAAGTGGAAGTAGACACATATAAACTCCGTGTGAAAGCTCTTCAAGAAGAGAATCGTGCTTTAAGGCAGGCTTCTGTTTCTATTGTGAGTTACTAAATATTTCATATACCACCTAAAACTTAATTTATTAACTTATTACAACCTAATGTCATTTAGTAATCCATAGAAATTTATGTAACCATATTGATTACTACTTCATTTTTCACAGCAAGCTAAAGCTGAACAAGAAGAAGAGTATATTTCAAACACATTATTAAAGAAGATACAAGCTTTGAAAAAAGAAAAAGAAACATTAGCTCACCACTATGAAAGAGAGGAAGAATGTCTTACAAATGACCTTTCGAGAAAATTGAATCAGGTAATTATTAAATTAGTTTAGAACCATGCTCTATTTAAGCATTTATTCAATGGTTTTTTAATATTTGTTATCATAGATTTTTTGTGGTAGAGGTTTCCTTGCACCTTGTAAGTAAGTTAAAATCAAAACTTCATACAAATTGTATGATTATAATTACTTTGTAAAGCCAATGTTAGGGTAACACTGAATTGTTATATCTAATGGATTGTTATCACTGTTTTTCGAAAGCATTTCAATATTTTAATGTCACTTTCAACATCAGATATTTTGAATAGTATTGTTATTATGAGTGTTGGTAAAAAATCATAAAATCAAATCCCCTTTTTATTAAAATAAAATAAACTATCTTCTATAAAGATGAATTAGAGTTACTGTCAATATACCTGAAGGTGGAGCAGATAGCAAGATTTACCAAAGAGACTAAAAGATTCGACGTGGCGCCGTGAAAGCTGGATCAACCTTAGCTCCCTCAAAGGGGAGAACGGGTAAAGGATGAAGTGGCCTGCAGATAGCGCGGGTGGATCGTCCGTTCGGCTGGCGACGTCCCCACAAGAAATAATAATACTGTCAATATGTCTAACTATGCTATTATCAAGTTAAGAGTTAACCACCGCGCGGCCCAGATAGAATATCTTATCTTGTCTTATCTTATCTTAGTGGGGCCTGCTGAGGTTCCCCTCTCCCAGTAGCAATTCAACCCATTGGGATCTTTTGTGCAATCCTATCCTTTCACTTCCTCTGTAAAGATAGATGACATAAGTTTGGCAATGTCTTACCTTATCTTTTCTTAGTGGGGCCTGCTGAGGTTTCCCGCTCCCAGTAACACTTCGACCGATTGGGATCTTTTGTGTCTTTTTGGCAATGTCTTTGAAAGCAGAGCCTGAAGTCTTCTGGTGTCAGATTGGTTGTTCCTATGAGTCCTATTATTTTCCTAGCCAGAGAGTTGCATTCGCTTATAGATGCATTCTGTGGAGCATTTGTTTTGTGGCCTAGGCATTGATAGTTAATCGGGCGTGTTTTCTACTGCCTCTGCAAATCAACTTACTCCATTCCAGGGCATTTTCGCCTAGGAAGGATTTGGAATGTCTCATACCCGGGTTTTCTTTTCATTTGGTGCCGTGCCTGTTTTCGATGTAATCTTTTAAGGCCTTGTTGATCAATGAGTTGGGTCTTTTAATAGAAATTCATTTGTTTGTTGGCCAAGTGGCATTTCAGGTGTTAGAAACAATAATTTACCTAATATACTGTGCAGAGGTTATATGAATAATAAATATGTTTTATGTATTAATTTATTTTAATTTTGTTATAGTTACGTCAAGAAAAATGTCGCCTTGAACAGACACTTGAGCAGGAGCAAGAATGCTTGGTTAATAAACTAATGCGTAAAATTGAAAAACTCGAAGCTGAAACACTTGCAAAGCAGACTAATTTAGAAAGACTCCGTAGAGAAAAGGTAATTTGTGAACTATAACCTTGATTATATTCTATTTAATTCCTTTGAACTTGCCAAAAAAATAATCTTGTTCTTATTAATAAAACAAAGTCGTTTCCCGCTGGCTGTCGGATTTTGATGAAGTTTTTTGAATAGATAGAGTGATTCAGATGAATAATCAATACAATATTATTTCTTAAAACATTCCTGTGTGATTTTAAGGTTGAATTGGAAAATACATTAGAGCAAGAACAAGAAGCCCTAGTAAATAGGCTTTGGAAAAGAATGGACAAACTAGAGGCTGAGAAACGATCTTTGCAAATCAGGCTTGACCAACCGGTGTCAGACCCTGCAAGTCCTAGGTAAGCTATAAACCACTTCTGGGTACAGTGAACAGTGTTAATTAACACATTCTTAATTATAATAGTGTGTTTTTCACAAATACAACTTATACGACTTATTCTACTAAAATGTTAAGATTTTTGTGCTAATTGATTAAATAAAAAGAAAATGTAAATATAAAAAAAAATATATATATACCTTTTCTTTATAATTGGTATCTGTTGTTGTTGTTGTTGTTGTATACCATAAATATGGTGGTTACATATATAATTATTACCATTGCTTTAACTATTCATCCCTCTTTTTGCCAGGGACATAAGTAATGGTGACACTGCATCAAACCTTAGCAATCACATTCAAACTCTGCGCTCTGAAGTTGTCAAGCTAAGGTATGTATATTCTTAAGGTGAATTATTGATATGGGACTATAGTAAAATATGGTTTTTTTTTGGAGAGATTTTGCCGATTGCCTCAGACGGCATTTTCAGCTTCACCGGGCTTGTTTTGGGGCGGCGAGAAACTTAAAGGGTTTCTCAAGCCGTGTGAAACGAATCACCTGCGGAGGTTTTCTAGAGGGAACGGCATCACGCACTAGTGCGTGTCCCCATGCCCTACTAGATTCTCCGAAAGGATCGGATAGGATCGGTATATTATGGTGATGCCAAACCTGAAAATGTTGACAGAAGTGCTGTATAAAGTAATTAGAGTGATTTATTTATTTATTTGTTTATTTAGTGACAACTACAGGCACAGCTATACTTAACTTCAAATTCACAATCTTCCTAAAGCTAAACATATTCGTCTAAAAAGTTGTTCACAGAAAAGTAATAACAAAACCGCCCATAGAGGCAACTAGGTATATTATGCTAGGCTTACATTTCAATTATCCTAATAAAAGCAAACCGTCACTAGCAGTATTGAATATTAAGGCAACCATGATAGTACATGCTTAATAATATAATAATACACATATATAATTGATTGATTTGGACCTTTTGATTTTTATTTCACTGAAATAGATCAATTTGTTATTATTACATCAACCGGCCTACCGCTTTACTAAAATAGTTTCTGAAGTAACTGCGCGCATCGAGTTTCTTGCCTTTAAAGGCGCCCTCGGGTTGTTCCGCTTCCGATCCGATTCGAAACCCTCGTAGAATCTAGGAGAGACACACTTACGACGTGATACCATTCCTTCTAGAAAACCTCTGACGGTGTTTCTTTTCACAAGGCTTAAAGGAACCCTTTAACCTTTTGAGCGCCACGGTCTTCTAGGGAAGACAGATGTTTCCGTGCCCTGAGCGCCACGTCTTTACTAGAAGACAAACTCTTATCATGACGTTTAAGCAAATGCTTTGTTTTATTTTATGCGTACTTTTACTATTGCCTAAAACCATAAACTTACACTTTTATGTTAATAGGGTTCTTAGTTTATTTTAAAAACAGCTAAATAATACTAGCTAAAATATTGTAGTGCCCCAGGCGCCATAGTCTTTATAGGAAGACGCCTAGTGATGTGGTTACAGAATAAGTTTTTAAGGCTTCCATCGACACTATTAATGTTTAAATAAAACACTTTTCTTTAAACCGCAATTACGAATTATATACTAATGTATTACGAATCTTTAAATACACACTAAGTACCGTACTTTGGTAAGTACGGATATCAATATTGAATGATCCCGTCCCGCGCTTCTTGCGTCATAGACAATTAATAGAAGATACCCTTTGACGTCATAGACGTAAGCGCATTAAGGTCAGTGCGAGATAGTTCAGCTCCGAGTATGTGTTTGTTATTGTTTCCTCATTTGTATTAGTGTAAATAAAAAATGAGTGAAGATAACGAATTAAGTTCCAAAGAACTAATACGAATACGGATGCTGAATCCGATGAAATCGATAGTACATCGAGACCATAGATATCCCTAATAATAATTAAATTTCACGCTCATTTTACGTGCTACGGGCGCCACGGTCTTTATATGAAGACAACAGGATGACGCCATAAGGATGTTCTCAATTAATTATGGCTGAACTGATTTATATTTTGGTTTTGTCATTATCTATAGTGTATTCCGCTTTTTGTTATCAACGCTATTGTTGTAAAATAAAACAAGATTTCGAAATACGTCATTATTTTATTTATCTGGAATATTTAAATGTCTTTAACCTTTTGAGCGCCAATACCTACAAACGCAATGTGTCCTCCAGCGCCAAGCTATAAATGTATAATGAATGTACAGTAAAATATAGTGATGAGGGTAATTATTTTATCGATAAATGTTATTTACATATTTTTCTTTCCATAAATATAATGTTAAGCTTCTCACCGCCCCCAAAAAAGTCCGGTGATACTGAAAATGCAGACTGAGGCAATCAGCTAACTCAAAATCGTGGCAAAGACCATTCGTAAGCTTTCACCTTCCCGCACCGCGCAGCTTCCTCGGGAGCCGTCTCATTTATTCGGTTGGCCTGTAGTTGTGTTACTCATATAAGGTTCATGAATTGCAAGTCTTTGAACATTATAATTATATTTTTTGTTTTTTTACCTCTACAAACAATGATACATTGTTTGTATTTAAACATCCACAACATTTTTCTCATATACAAATAATAAGCATCAGGAGCAAATCAATTATTTTTTCAACAAACTTACTCAGTAACTACCATAACTTAAGTTTATTTTAATTATACAGTGCTATACATTAAACATTTTCCATATTTTTTCTTCTAACAATTTAATGAAATGTGTACATTTTAGTTCTCTGTTCTCTGTTTAGGAACCAATTGGCGGTATCGCAAAATGAGAATAAAGAGAAGATGCATCGTTTCGCCTTAGAAGAGAAGCACATCCGGGAAGAGAACCTGCGCTTACAGAGGAAGCTGCAACAAGAGGTGGAACGACGCGAGGCACTTTGTAGGCACCTCTCCGAAAGCGAGTCTTCCCTTGAGATGGAAGAGGAGAGGCAGTTCAACGAAGCACTAAGTGTAAATTTGATTTTATTGGTTAAGCAAAAAACAAGATACCTTCCCAGCTTCTCCCTTTCTACATAGGACGTGCTGCTATCCGGAGTCACCGCTGTACTGTCTCGAATATTCCATCGCGCACAAACAAGTTTGGTGTCTCGTTTCTTTGCCGCACTTCCAAAAGATGAAATAGTCTACTAGATCACGTTTTGCCTCCTTCCTATGACACGGGGTCCTCCAAACGAGGCGTGAAGAGGCACCTTGTGGGCCGGCAGGGCGAAAGTGCTGATGCTGCGTTGTTTCCACGCTGCACCAGTTGTCCTCGCGTCTTGACTCTACTTAACATCAGGTGGAGTGGAGTCATTTGCCGTGCTATCTGTTACAAAAAAAACTATTATTACTCCTAAGCTTTTATCTTACATTTAAAGTTGCATGCGTCATCATGATCACTTGTCTCTCGTGACCCGTAATGGTTTTACTAACTAAAAACTTTCAATTTATAATTTTTGTATTTTTTTTAACAGATTGTGGTGGTTTAATTTAGCTAATGTTGAAGTTTTATTCTTGTCGTATCCATAGCCTAATGTCTTTTCCTCAAAATTATTGAAAGACGTCGTAAAAATATAACGATTTGTTTAAAAATATACAATATCGAGTGCTGATATAAATGATGGATGTTGAATGATATTTTTCTAATATATAATTTGAAGTGTGACGTTGCACTGTTTTGTTCCATTTGCAAACGCTCATGCACACTCGTTTATGAATAGAACACTTAACAGTTAATGATCCTCCATGATATTTGAGAATATACAACAACAATCGATTTTGAAGCTTCATCGATATATAAATAATTCGTTACTCAGGCCCGATCGCGCAGCGTGTCGTCTCCGGGCGGGTCGCGGCCGCTGTCCCCGTACGGGCCGCCGCTGCTGCCCAACGCCGCGGGTATGCGGCCTTCCCTGCATCTCAACTCACAAGTATGACTGCCCGGCTAGTGTGGGCTTACTACTCCACCACCAAAGAGGACTTGGTAGTCGCCTTTAGTGACGAACCAAGCACTGGAAACTGCAATTTGTGCTTTAGTGCAGCGAGAAGTGAGCGAGCTTACAGCTGCGGTAACCTATCTGGATATTAGGTAGTGCATTATACGTGTCCACGGGACAACTCGCTTGAGACACTAGTCTTAAGAGTTCCGGATGAATAATGTGCTTCGGCGCGTCCTAATCTGACGTTGATGGTTCTCTGACACCATTTTGAAACCATACGGTTGGTATGGAGTGTCAGTATAAACTAAAAATCATGTATAGGCGGCTTGATTAGCCGGTTAAATATTTTTCTAGTTGGAGCCCTGGAGAATTTAGTAGTTGCCCTAGAGATGTTTGTAGGATCCCCGGAAAAATTTGTAGTAAGTAGCCCCGGAGAATCTTCTTGCTTGAATCAAAAATGTTGAACCGTGTTGGACAAAAATATGCTCTATCTACATAACATAAGCTTTGTTTTTTTTTAAAACCATAAATTATTACCACCAATTGAATTGGAGTCTTGCAAGATGTGACTGGTAAAAATTTAATCAGTAAACGACCTTTGTCTCAGTAGACTACAGGTCTGCCCACTAGACCACAGAGGTGCTAGGGTTGAACAGCTAAACGGTATGTTACACATGAGTTTGATGGTATCAATTGTTCTAGTGTTGGCGGCCGAGCGACCGGTTCGTGAAGCCCGCGGTGCCGGGCGCAGGCCCCGCCCTCCCCCGCCCCCCGCCGCTGGACGTTTCTGCGCCCCCGCCTCCGCTCGTGCTCGCGCCCCCAGCGTGCCCAGCCCCCGCGGCGCCCCCAACGCCTTTGATACAACCCGCCAGCCCTATGGACACCTCTTCGAAAGACTAAGGCTCAAACTATGAATAAAGTTAGCTCGTACGGTACGATTGCAATATAAATTGGGATATGCATGAATGTCTATCGAAAATCGTGTAGTAAACGTAGCTATGTAAAAAACTTTAAGTGTTTATGTTTATGAGCTCGATAATTACTCAATAGAATAAGGAGCCCTTAAAAATAATACTTGCCTGCACATCAATCAAACACAAACTGTCACATTTCCTCAATAGACTGAACTTTGTGCCTCAAACATATGGTTGAAAATGTATTGAAGAAATTTGACAGTTTTGGATAGGTTGATGTGACATGGAACTAAGTATGTGTTGGTAGCACTTAAAGATTTTAAAATTGAAATATACTACAGACTTATAAAGATAAATTGAACTTTCTTGCGAGGCGAAGAGACTGCAGTAAAACTATTTTAAGTAGCTTTCATAGTAAGACTTGTGTAAAAATATTTTGAATAAAGAATATAATGCATGCAATTGTAAACATTCTATGAAATGACTGCCGCCGTTTCTTACTTTCGGTATCTTATGAAACGAATATGATAGACATTCGTGCTAGACCCACCGATTATCGGACACGTTTCAGAACACATGGTCAAGTAGGATCCACTTAAAATTGACATCGTCAAACTGCCTAAAGCATTTAGAATTATCAAAACTATAATATCCTTCATTAATTGATGCTACTTATACATGTAAGCTTTGTGATGAGTCCGTTTGTTATTTCATTTGTCTTATGTCGACTGTGCTAACACGCTGTGCTATTTTTATAACAGCTTTCATATCTACTTTGTGGTAGTAAATAGCCCAGTGGGTTAGTGTGAGCTAAATAATTAGTTACGGTACGGGAGGCCTGATCAACGGTAAACCGCACATCTAGTCTAACGGTAGCTTTGCAAACACCGCTTCTATAGCGTACAGGATAAGGGCGATCTCAATATCAAACTGTTACATTTGACGTGCGGTCTGCTGTACGAGTATGAATCCTCTTACTGTCAGAAGCACGTGTACATGCAGACTCCCAACGACTTTGTATTGGACCGTATCATTATATCATCGTTAACAAAAGACATACGTTTCTAATATAATTGGATTGTATCTACTCGAAGTAAAGTTTGCAGTTTCAACATTTTTTAACGAAGCTAAATGTTTGGAAATTTAAATAAATACATCAATACTGATACGTGGCCATGTCGCACAACTTTATAACCGTCGTTCACGGAGTATCCGCCGACGTGTCTGATCTACAGTTGATGGAGCACAACACTCGAACGTTTCATGACTTCTCGCCGATTGTATGTATGGCAATTTTTAACTAGGGCTGACTGTTAGGCGTCGCATTTAATGCAAGCGGCTCTTATTTAGCTGGGCTAAATATTATAGTGATTTGTCAAGCCCGGTTAGTACGCGTAGAATATACCAACGAATTGTTTAAATAACTAGCGTCGGCCCCTGTTGTGTCAATTCTAAGTCTCATCGCGAATATAATACGGACTGATTTGTAAACAGTGGAAGAGCGAGCGTTGCGAACGACAATCGTGTCGTTTATGCTCAGGGGTGTGAATTTTCTTTGTTTTTCTTTAATTTTTATGTTGTGGGCTACAATGTGTGATATAGTAGAGCAGAGAAGTATGTTAGCTATGCGATATATTTGATTACTTATTGGATGCGAATTGTAAAAGTATCACAAGAATTTATGATGTAAAACTGCGAAGCGACGCGTTAAAATGCCCAAATAATTGTATTTAATAATAATTACAACGATAACCTTGGTCAAAGTCGTTGCGTCCAAGAATAGGTGGGCAATTCTTTAACCACTCATCGGACGAGCTTCTGTCATATATTGAAAAATATATATAAAAATAAAATTTTGATTTATCTAGTGTGATACAAAATCATGTATTTATGTTAAAGTTTTTAAGGTAAATGTTGTTTTTATTGTTAATTAAAATAGAAACTTAAGTGATTTTATATTTGGTAATAATGGATGGTTACAGTCTTGTGGAGAATTGCCCACCATTTCGCATCTGCACATAGCTGCCCTTCTGGTTTGGCACGCTCCTAAGTCCCTCCTATTTATTAGTATGCAGAGCAAGATTATTATTTTTTACTGATAAATAGTTACTGTTGTTTATAAAAGTCGCTCCGAATTAATGTTTAAGAAGGTGATGATGAGTGGGCATATAACCCGACTTGTTGTGCCGATATTATAGCATTCGATTAGGATAGTCATAGCTAGTTCTGTCATAAAATTATATTTGAAGAATAATCCTGGCTTTGAAACTTACGGCAGTGGTTTTTTTTTTTATTATAGGCTGTGTATTTTCACCTGCGAAAGGTGTAAGAAAATTGAAATAAACATTGTAATCTATTTGATATAATATCACTCTAGGTTTGTTCCACTACTTTCATGTAATGTTTGTAGAGTAGTTATGTATGATATGTTAAGAATGTTGTGCCCTTAAAGGTGTGTTGTTGCGTTCGATGGCACTAATGGGAGTAGTGAATGAACCTTTGGATTTGATTCAATTATGCAAATTTTCACTTAAAACATTTTATTTTTTTCAATGTTATAATAAAACAAAGGTATATTATGCATTAATATTAAACCGTGTTTTATTTCAACAACAAATATTTCGGCACATAATACAAGATATTATTAATTAGGAATTACTGTAAAAGCCCTATTTGGTAAATCGTACGTTTTCTTGTAAACTCCAACATCCATAACGGTAGATATAAAGCTTGTCATTCTATTATACATATTTTAATACCTTCATTATAATCAATAGCAGCAGCTGTGGACCTCTACTCTGGTCTTTCTTCCACCTTTGCAGGAGGTAGTGTAAACTCCCTCAATCGGAAATACCTATGAGTCAAAAATAAACATTGCCCTCTTACTACAAACCAATGTTTATAGTTCAACAATTTCTAAATACGTGTCTAAAATATTGTCTCTGTCTAAGGCTTGTTTCACACGTACCACAACCACACCACAACGACAACCACACTATAATCACAACACGTGGGCGGGCACTAATTTGTATGAAAATTAATAGTTGAATTTGCACGGGCCACATTTTGCTGTCATTATTGACCGCGTGTCTGATACGGACTACATTACAGCCACGTCGCAACCACCAGCGACATCGCGAACTAGTGGCCGACCATATCGCAAACATTTGTAGATGACACAACGCATATGTGGGAGCCCTGACCGTCAAAAAAAAGGTTTATCTGCACAAAGCGCAGAGGATCGTGGCGGTCCGGGCCATCAGAGGGTACAGGACCATCTCCTTTGCTGCGGCCGGTGCTCTCGCAGGGACTCCGCCTTGGGAGCTTGAAGCAGGAGTCTTGGCGTTTGTTTACGCCATACGGGTGGAGGCGAGGGCGCATGACTTGACATGACTCTTTGAGTTTTGAGGAAGTGACGACGAGGGCCCGGCGGGTAGCGCGGTAGGCCCTCATCGAGAGGTGGGCGGAATCCACGGAAAACGCTCAATATGGACTCTGCACACTAGAGGCGCTCTGGCCGGTTCTAAAGAACTGATTGGAGCGTAATCACGGTGTCCTCTCCTGTCCTGTCTTGTGCAGGTGCTGTCCGGTCATGGAAGCTTCGGATGGTATTTGCATAAAATCGCCAACCCCGGTGTGCCATCAGTGAGAAATCTATCCATGCGGACCTCTTCTGATGCAGAAGAAATGGGAGAAGGAGGCGGCAGTATGCCCGCCTCATTCCCCCGCATTCATGTGACTGTCATGGACGGGGAATCCGTGGCCGTCCACTAGCCTCAGGACGTCTGGAGCACGCTCAAACATCCTTGGGCGTGCTCCCTTTGGTGGGCCGCCGCTAGGGTGTACACTGGTGTCTGCTAAACCGGTGATCCCAGTCATCCTAGCGGCACGTGAAGGGGATGGAGGTATGTACGTATGTTAAAAATAATTGAAGCAAATTCCCTGTTTACTCACGCCCTCAAAATTTGCGTTTGAATAGCAGACTGGCTTTTCCAACAACTAATCTTAAATTTATACATGTTAGCCCTTTTGCAATGTGTGTAAAAATATATAATAAATTGCCATTGATAATGAAAGAAGAAAAGGGTCTAGTTAGATTCAGAAACCGATTGAAATCAATCGTTATTTCTAAATGTTATTACACTTTGCAGGAGTTTTTTAATGATTAATTTTTAATTTTATTTATTTTTACTTAATAAAAATAATAATAATGATAAATAATTAAAATAAATGATTTTACTAATATGTTTTATGTTTTTATATTTTATTTATATAATACCGACTTAAAAGGTTTATGTTGCTATGCCCTAACCGGGTTCGTGTAAGGATCTAAATTTTTATTTAAAACCTATGTAACGACCTACATGAAAGTGCAATAAATATTTATGATTTATGATTTATATAAGCAGTGTCTTACTTTAGACATTGTTTTGTGGTAAATCATTGGGTAAAGCAGTTGCAGTCTGATTATGCTTAATGATACCATTACCTTACCTTAGGCACTTCTGCTTGGCACTACCAGTAGTGTCATGGAAAATTTTACTTTCCCATGACACTACCGGTAGTGCCACGGGTAAAATAGAATTTCCTGTGACACTACAGTGGCCTTAGTAGTGTCACGGGAAAATTAATTTCCCTTGGCACTACAGGTCTGTGCTTATACCTATATCGCAACTGCAATGCAAACTTCTTAGAGCTTGTTAATAACCATGCATTGTCATCCGAACTGAACGTGTTTACAAAATTTCAGCTCAATCAGTTGAAGATATTTGCTTCAAAATTGAGTTGCAAGATTCCACCCGAACAAGCATATAGTATAGATTGCAAGTTAAATAAAAGATTGTAATAAAAATAATAAAGATGTTACTTTTTAAAATGTCAATTGTCTTCTAAAAGAAGTTTCATAGTGGAATATCTTGTTGGTTATTAGTATTTTCAGTTTAATACCTAAAAGTAGATGATTTTAAGTTTAAAGTTTTAAAGGAAGATTTATGTAAAGACTGATAAAATCTAAGAAATACGTTTTTGTTTGATAATGCATGTTAAGCATTTCATACGTGGCAAGCTAACCCACCGTACCCATATACGGTGACTCCGGAGAGCAGCACGCCTACTCCTATGGAGAAAAAGAGAAGGTGGGATAAGGTCAAAGAGCTATTCATAGCATCGCCATAGTATAAGCGGTAGAGTGACCCTATATCTCTACGCAATTGCATTGGTTCGAGAATATTAGCGACGCTGCAATCTGTCCAAGGCATCGAGAAGGTAGGTACTTTGTGGAACCGTACCAAAGGTGCGAGCAATATCTACTCCACGCAATACGGCACCACAATTTCCTTTGACATGACCCTTGTGGTCTCGTATAAAATTGTGAGACGATAAGTAGGTACACAATATGGTTCTTAGAAAGAGATGGAGATTATTGGTTACAGCATAGCAACAGTTCGAAACATAAAGTTAATATACCGCTATCAACTTTATTTATGACTCAAGAATATCGTACGTATCGACGTAACTTACGTAAGTATACTTATAAGTACTAAACAGTGTGCATTTCTGTTGTGCATTAGTACCTACTTAAAACTTTCGTGAAAAACGAGTCTAAATAGTAGAATCGTAGATGTCGGAAGTAAACATTGATAACAATACTTTTTTTTACTAGATGCATTAACGATTGCTGACACTAGTGACGCCATTCGGCATCTTTGATGGTCAAAGAAATCGCATTTTACACAGGCGTCGTAAAACTGAGCAAACTGGGCACTGACTGACGAGGTATACGACTATACGAGGCTTATTTGTCTTGGACTACAGGGTTACAGGTAGAGTAATTTGCATAATACCTCCCACGATGAGTTTTAATTTATCAAAATATTTTATGCTTCTTTAGACTTAGATCTTTTTTATATACCAGTAATCGTTCGCAATAAGGGATAAGTATATGCCTTCTATTTATTGGTTTTCGCTGATAAAACTAAAATGAAAACTACTAAACCTTTTTAACAACCGATACTTAGCTAAGTACCTACCTAAGCACTAGTTGTAGTTTATATTTTTATGAAGTAGGTACAGAATTCAAGCAGTTACACATAGGCAGTTACAATTTATTGCAAGTACATACAAAAACCAATGACGTAAAGTAGGTATACAATATCATCACGTACTTAAGTATATTTGAACCCATCAGGATTGAAACTTTTGACCTTCGGTTAGTTAAGGTGCTTATCACTAGAAATTTTAGACCGAATTTAGCTACAAGCGTTTGCTTGTTGCTGAATTTTTTGTAAAATAGCACATACTATAAATACGTAAATGTAGTTTTCTTTCCAATACATATGTCTAATATATCACACATGAGAGCATTAAGTAACGGTACATAGGCCATCAAGTATGTTTGCATATGGAAAAACTGTATTTTTGATCAAATATAAAGAAATATTTAAATGTTTCGAATACAAAGACAAACAAGAGACTCGAAATTAGATTCAAATAGAAACGTTAAGACTTCGGCATGCCGGCCGACTCGTACTCATAAAGCTTGTTAGTTGTTTGCGGAGAGACAAATAGCTAGCGTAGCTTATTGATCCTTCCAATAATTATCGAACACGTTTCATGTCACCATGTTTGAACATGTACAAACACAAAAGTGGACGAGTGTGGCGGATACGGCGCGCGTCTTGTTTGTAAGTTTACGCACGGATCGTAAAGTAGAGGCAGGCAGTAGGTAGAGCTAACAAAACCAGAGACAGTGAGAGCAACGTTCGTTTGGTGTGGTTTGGTGCAATAACCATAAGCGGCTGTTTATGTTTCCGTCCCAAGGGGCCTGTATAATTTTACATAAATCTTTTTTTTTATATAACTTAATCTTATTTATGTAAGTATTGTTGACATACTTATATGGCAACTAAGTAAATAATGTTCGACTCAATTTAAAAGTAATTTAAACAAGAGACTGTATTTCCTTCTAAAAAAGAAGCCTTTTTCATTATTGTACTATTAAGTGACTATTCTTCTCATTAATGAAAACTTAAAATTAATTAATTAATACATATTTATTATACATAGAAAACACCCAGACCCGAGACAATTTAGAAAAACAATAATTTCTAAATTGACCCAACCGGGGATCGAACCCGGGACCTCAGAGATGGCGACACCATTAAAACCGGCGTACAAACCACTCGACCAAGGAGGTCGTCTAAGATAGTTACTGAGAACTAATATTATATTTAAAAATATAATAATATTATTAGTTTATTAAGCTGTTTTAAGGATCCCTAACAATTCTAGTAACTGTGTTGAAGTAAAATGTAGAAATGTAAATGTTGATTTTCTGTCATAGAAATCTCGAAACTGCTAACTTTAGCGTTTTGTTAAAATTTAATAGTTTCAAAATATTTAGTGCAAAATTTTTGACCCCATTTAACTGTATGAGTATCCTACCTTATGGTGATATCTACCGGTAAAAGACAAAAAATATTGATATTTCTAATTTGTCATGCATCACATGAGAAATATTCAGCAATTCATTATTCATACAAGTGATTCGACAAAAATATTCTGATTGTTACCGTTGTTGGTAGGTAATAGGTATAAATTTCGCAAACCAATTTCAAGCTATTTTTGTGATTTGAGTTATAAACTAAAGAATGTATTAAAGACCATCCAAAACTTCGTTAAGAGTCGGAAGTTAAATTAATTACACGGTTTTATATTTATATGGTTCTAGTGGCAATCAAACGCGTCCGCCACCTAATCTCGTTGGCCATAAACATCGACCATTCAGTAATCCACAGAAGCTTGATAAGGCACGAGACGACGAGACTAAATAGTATTTACGCCAAGGTGTTAATTTCAGGAGGTTAGAGTAGCGTGAATTTTATTTATATGAAAAGTTAATTCATGCCCTGCTAGCACGTAGTGTTTAAACGGCGGAGTTAGCATGGGGCTCCGAATAAACAAACTGCGTCTGCGCAGGCGTGCGCGCGTCGACGACACAGCGGGTGTGGGCAACTCACACTTTCCTGTTATACTAAAATTATCTAGATTGCTTGTTTATAGCTCCTGCCACAGCTCAGTCACATCTTTATTGAACATCTGGGCTGACTTAACATGACTGATTGGATTAGTCATACTGTAAGCAGGTAAATAGTGTGTTTATAGATATTCAAAATTATAATTACCTACCTACATATTCTACTTGCTTATCATTTCTATGAATGAATAGGTTACATAATACAACGTCGGTTTTAGTGTTTGTCACATTTGACCACATCCTAAAAGAATCCTTGGGTAAACAAGATAACTTTTCGTTCGGTAGTTTCTGAGAAGGGACAGGGTTAGTTTAAACAGCAATTTAGATGACTTCATTTTTAGTAAAGAAAAATTTACACTTTAAGTTTATTTATTAGAATACAACATGGGAAAAGTATAAACAAAAGTAACTCGACATAGTAAGAAATGAAATTTTGGGCATCAAGTTTAAAGTTACCTACCAAATCTTACGTTAACATAATTTAAGGTTAATTCGAACAAATTGTAAATTTTAATGCTAAATGTAAATGCTAAATGTGCACATCTGCAAATAACCATAGGTTGTGCAAGTGCGCACATTCAACATGGTTGGTTGGGAGAAAGATTCTACTTGACTTGATTCTACTTTATTCTAAGACTTGAGCGCGGCTTGGCTGTCACTCATTATGAATATATTGCGCTTTTTCATAGCTAACTCTATATTCTGCTTTGCGCATAGGAGAATTGCGAAAGTTTCTGACTGGTAAACAGTGGCATATTTTCTCATTATAGACGCCTGCCCCTGTGTCCGACTTCATTTTTGATCCGTCGGTATACCAGATTAGGTCTTTTTCCGGATACGGTGGCCCTCGTTTCTATTCATCCCTGGTTGGAACATAAACTTTAAAGGACAACATTTTTTTTGGGCTTAAAATAAATGAAAATTTAACAGAGATCATTTCTGTTGATTAATACTATAAACATTTGATACTTTCATTCTACACTATTTGCAGATTTTAAAAGATGCCCATTTTATTTTGTAAAAAAATGTATTATTTTAAAAAAATGCGTCGAAAGGAACCATGTCCGAGTTCTTTTATGACAGTTGATTGACATAAACTGACAGCTGAGCCAGCTGCTTATGTCATGACGAGACTATTGGAGCATTTTGGAATTTTTATTGTTTATTACGTTTTTGTTGTTTTCCAATTCAGTAATTCTATTTTGATTCATCGCTTCACTGACGTGCATATTATGGTATCTACATTAACAATCAGCAACTCTATGATACATAGGGATACATAGGGGCAGTTTTCTAAAATATGTGAATGTTGGTTGGAATTCTGAGCTTTAAGTGCCTTAAAAGTGCTTGCTTACTCCATAAGCGATCAATCTTGCGCATTTGCACAACAGATATATACATCTTACATGTAGTTTTCCTTTATTTATATGTTAGGAAAAGTATAGTATAATTATGATGATTGTAAGCTAGAGATGTAGATATGTAGACTTGTATTTTTTTTTTAATTTAATGAAAAACGCACTGACCGCTGTCACGTCTATGTCAATAATATTTTTTTTATTATTGCAACATTACTTCTATTGTTGCTAGGAAAATGTATTTTTGTATATGAATTAAATTAAAATGCGCGTCTATTTATTAATATAAATACTTTGATCGTAATCCTAATATTTTTTTCTTTAATTTGATGTATCATTTGCTTATGTTAATTGAGTTTTTATTTTAAGCCCAACTCCCATAGTAAAAAAATCTTCTCCTTTCTTTTCGAATGTCACTTGTTTTCCATTTTGTGTGTCTGGTCAGAGATTTAGATGCGTCCCATAGTCCGGCCACCTTTAGTCTATGTAACGATTTCTTTGACTCCGTTTCTATTACAATGTGCAGGGGTGGAAGGTCTGTAAGGACCTCCAGCGCTGCCGTTGGAGTGGTTCCAAAGGCACTAGTGATTGCCAGACAAGTTGTTCTCTGAAGTTTGCTAAGAGCATTCTTACAGATCTTCAGCCTGGTTCTGGGCCACCAGACGATGCTGCCATATGTGAGGATCGGTCTCACCACCGTCATGTAGATCCACCTAATGATTTTGGGGTTGAGTCCCCAATTCTTGCCATATGTAGACCGACACATGCCAAAGACTGTAAGCCTTCGTTACGGTTGTGTCAACATGCTGTTTCCATGTAAGTTCCCTATCCAGTGTTAAGCCTTGCTAGAGATTTCACTTCTTTAGACCAAGAGAGCCGGGTGCCATAGAGGTTACCCAGTCCCGTAGTGTTCCTCATTCTTGTAAAGGGGATAGCTGTTGTTTTCCCCGGGTTTACAGAGAGGTGATGAGCATTGCATCATTCCTCCAGCAGACCCAGGACACGTTGCATTAACCCCGATACCGTAGAGGGAAATTTCCCACTCACTGATATGACCAGATCATCCGCATAACCAACCGTATAGAATGTTCCTTTATTAAGCCTTACTACAATTGAATCAACCACAAGGCTCCACAGAAGAGGCGAGAGAACTCCTCCTTGCGGGCATCCTCTACTGACTGGACTGTCACCTAGCAGTTCAGAGTCGATAATCGTGTAATCATTAACGATACTATTATGTTTAATAGTTACAATTTTATATTTATGTTTAATTTCTGTGAAGATCACTTTGATGTAAGTAAGTGTTGTTATAAATAACTATCGTTTGACCAACAAAAGAAAACTGATTAGTTATTTATAAGGTGTTTAAAAAAAAATCAAATTTAATTATAAAATGTATTATATTTCATTTTTATGAATATTTAAGTGTTCGTGTAATGGATGTTTGAAAATATATATGTAAGATTTTTATAAAGAATTAACTTACAAGAAAAATAACATAACTAACTACTTATTGTTTTCTAGTTCTCTCCCTGTGACCACGGACCCTGCAAAGAGTTCGAAACGTCAGGATAAACATTAATTAAAACTAATGTGTAAAATAAACGCGAGTAGATCCGTAAAAGTTGTTTCATTTCAATAACTAACTACATTAAAGAAAAAAAAATTAAGATAACTAAAGACAAAAAAAAACCTATAAATAAAAAATGTCCTCCAGCTGTGGGCTCATGGGAACGATCCCAAGAATGCTGGCAACATTACCTCTTTGGATTGCCAAGCTAATACGTTGGCAGAGGTAGCTGCCAGCCTTCTTGTCACCGGAGGCTTCAATAAGGCGAGCACTCAACTCTTTAACAAGCTGCTTGGCTTCCGGCCCCCATGGACCCAATGTCTCCACCGCAAACGGAACAAATTTTTTTTTTAATAATCTCGTTTGTTTCTTACAAAATCTATCGTAAATACGTATTTTTAGTTTTTTTCTTACATGGTGCATAATACCCTGTTGTCTTGAGTAGTAGTGTGGGTGGGTTGTATGGTGAATATCATTTGCACTCAACTGAGCTGCAAGCTGCTTAAAACTGAAATTGTAAATCTGTATTGTGGCAGTGGGTCCCAACTTTCACTGTCTAAACTATAGGTACGAGTACCACGCTGTTACAGAAAGTGTTTGATTAACTGTTATGTTTAAATAAAGGTTTATCCAAATCTGTTTCAAACTTTTTTTATATTTAAGTATACAAGAATATTCATCACTGTTTGTTAATTATAAAATTCCAAAATATATATTTAGGACTGACGTTTCGATCTTTGGCGGGTTCCTTGATCAAAGGAAGGCTGTTATAAATAAATAAACGTAAAATAGAACTATACCTACAAAGTGTTTCAGTACAAAACTCTTTGTGTTCCAACAATGTTGTATAGACGCTCAAACTGCACCGATCGGTTATAACGGCGACTGCGGTGCCGGTGTTTAAAAATGAAACATTTCTGTGGAGAGCATTGAGCCCGGGTTGTTCGAGGTTTCCTTTACCAATTAGCACTCGGCCGGCGGACCGTAACTGGGTGAGCGTTGGAATGCTGACTAGCTCTGCTCCTCCGGAGGTAGGCGATATGTTCACTAATAATATAGACTGGGCCTTGTTGGAAATTTCTCCTTAGGTTAAACGAGTCAGCTTTGATGGTTTTGATCAGTCGAAATGTTTATGGAAAACTTTATTACATAGCCGTTTAAACTAGATTTTCCAAATAATTAAATAAAACTACAAAAACTACTAATAAAATGATTTTAATGAACTGTTATATTAAACATATTTTGAGCAGTTTTTTTTTAATCAAAATAAATTAGTACATTACCGCGTTACAATTTTTTTTACAAACATTGTAACGCGTACATGTCTTTTCTATGGGCATAAAATGTGATTTTTATTTTAAGTTTATTTTTGAATTCGTTGATTGCTCGTCTTAATTATTATTTTTAAATGACAGAGCCGACAAAGAGACATGCGGTGCGCTTGATGGTAAGCGTCACCGCAGCATATTGGCGTTTACAACATCATGGGTAAAACTTGCGATGCCGGCCCTCCAGACCAAGGATACCTTGTTATTTTACTGAAAAAATACAACATAAACTTCTAAGTGAGAACACCGATGAAAAGCTAAAAAAAGATACGTAAAAAAACAAAGTACAATATGAAGGTGCTTTATGATAATGAATCCAAGTTATACATTTTCTTATGTATTTGCCTTCCGAAGCACGGAGGAGCTCGAGATGATAAATTTTTGGTCACCCATCCGATGACCGGCCTTTTTGAACGTTGCTTAACCTCCGCACTGGCAGACCGGGCGAGTTAACCACTGCGCCATCGAGCTCCTCATGGTCCAAATCGAGCTGGACGGGCTGCATAGATAAGTTTGTGTTTTCGAATGGTAGGCCGCCGCGTGGCGAACAAAAGATAGTGCATCGGAGTGCAATAACAAGTTTCGGCTGCCGGTTTTGCAAATAATAATAAATTACGCGATAAAACTTTGAGTACGAGTGTAGAAATACGAATTAGTGCAATACAAACTGAGATTTTGTGTGTTTGAACTTAAATAAACATAGAGTGAGCGAGTTTTACGAACTAACGTTGTACCTAACTGCATCGTCATCATTAATCGAGTTGTTACGGGAACTGAGTTTAAATTTCTGCTTAGGTACATACCTACCTATCACCTACATATTGCTGCTGGGACTAATACGAGTTAAAAATGGATAAAGACAGTATTAAGTTGAGAGTACTATTTGCATTACAAGAGGAGTGTTTCAACAATTTAAAGAAAGCAGAAAAGAACTTCAAGAAGACATCAAAAGATAGAATAAAACGACCTTATTAAGAAACGAGATTAGAATCACTACAAGGGTTATTCTATAACTTTAAAAAAGGACTTAAGTCAATGATCACAGAAACTTTGTCCGACTTTGACTACCCTTACTTTACGGAAGATAATTATGAAGGTTTTGAAGAACTTTACACGCAGTATAAAACGTTGATACTAGAAGCTTTGCAGACATTGTCACAAACATCAAGCATTAACACGACACCGTCGTAGTCAGTACCCGTTGTTACGCAAGAGAATGGACATGGTGACTACCCTGGATTATATTGCCGACGTTCAGGGGAAAGTACGAAGAGTGGCACACCTTTTATGATATGTTTTCATCCTTAATCCACAACAACAAATACATTACGCCAGTACAAAAGCTCCATTATTTGAAGAGTAATCTATCGGGTGAGGCACAGAACCTACTACGTAACTTTTTAAAAACAGATGCAAACTACGAGGAAGCTTGGAAACCTCCACGCAAGATTGCATCTGTGCCTTGTGTAAAAGGCACAACTGATCCGGCGTGAAGAATCGCCGCACCCTGTTCAGGACACCGATTTACGTGACGCTGTTTTTATCACGGCTTCGATATAGTCCCTCTGGCTCAGATCGCAGCGAATCTCCATACCGAGCATGTTAATACTGCTCTGCAGACCGAGTGATGTGCCTTGAAGAACGGGAAGGGGTAGGAATGGCGACTTTTTTGCCGTGTACGCGCATACCTGAGATGTCGACAGTCAACGAGTTGTAAAAAAATGCGGACGACGTCACCACCAATAGAGATTAACAAACGAACGAGGTTGCGTCTGCATCGTCATCGAGTGAAGCCCTATGTGAGACACCAAGCACATCACGAGGTGACACCCATATTACTACTGCCTTTTTTAGGAGACAGCTACACCCGAACTGCGTTCTGCTGGCGACGGCTAGAGTTAAGGTATTTAATTCAACTAATTGTAAACAACCTATTAGAGCTTTACTTGTTCAGGGGTCTCAGGCTTCCTTTTTCACTGAGGCTACGGTTCAATTACTTACCACCACGTAACCATTAATTACCACGTAAGTGGTTGGGTTTCAGGGTAAGGAGATAGTCATATGATATTCAAACATACGGTTTCACTTCGCCTGGTTTCGCGCCATAATCCCGATAGGGTAATCCAAGTAAACGCTTATGTGTTACATTTTTTGACCTCTTTGCTTCCAGCCACCGCAGCATGTGTGGGTGATAATCAATTAAATCATAATTTATTGTTTTGCACAAACTCCTGTCTTTTATTAGGTTTTAAGAGGCCATACTGTTTACAATGACAAATCATGTGATTTTTATTACACATTGCACATTTCACTTCTTTACTCCTCGGTTTGTTTTTAATGGATGTATGGAATGTTGTCGGTTTCCATACAGGCTTAGTTAGTTGTGTAGGGCGTATTCACACATTCGTATCTATCATCTCTTGCTCGTGCTTATGCCTATATCGAATCGGGAATCGGGTATTGGACCTCATATCTAATTGGGGCTCCAATAATCTGGTTGAGTTCAATGCCAAGAAAACTTTATTAGTAAGTAAGTTAACATAAATAGTATTGTTTATACCTCTTAGTAAAGTATGGTACAGTTTACAGTATAATTTTATATTTTTTCGTGTTTAATATTGTAGCGGATAAGTAAGTTTACAGATTGAGTTAATTTAATAGAAGAACTGATGTTCTTGGTGGGCGGACTGTTCAAAGTCAACCATCAATTTCTCTTTGTTTCACTTATAGTCCACAGTGTTCTATGTAAGCTATTGAAACGTGTAAGCCAGCCACAAATAAGTATTCATCCCAAACGAACGTCTTTTAAGTAACAAAATTAATCCCTACACTATATTCGTATTTCTACAATCGTACTCAAAGTTTTCAGAAACGCTAGTATTTAATTCTTTAAAACTACTCATAACAGATTTAAAGAATTTACTACTAGCGTTTCTTTTACGAACGTTTCGAACCCGTTACAGGGTCAGTGGTTTGATTCGTTTCAGTTTTTATTGTTCATTTTAGTGTGCTTGTTAGCGTAAACTTTAGAAACAATAAACAAAAAATTAAGTTTGACAAACGTAGCACTTAAAACTTAATCGTCCATACACTTTGTAGTAGTATCTAACCCATTCATATCTTCGTGTTGCATTGTGGTAAGGGTTGCCTAGTCAGGTATAAAGTTCAGACAATTTCCAGCAGTAAAAATAATCTGGCATCAAAAAGTGTAAAATTACATATACTTGTGTATATACCGATAGCAAGGGTCTCTTCTAAGTAAGAAGTTCTCGTAACAACTCTAACTAGCTCTATTATTTGAAAAAATAATAAAAATGTTGAAGGGGGGCGATTTTTTCAACACTGTCTTTTTTCAAATATTAATTTGTCCACAATAAAATTTGCGTAAAATTTATTTGATGAGTAATAAGCTCCGCAATATTTTATTGTATGTATTACTTATCATTATACTTTATTTTATATTATTACACATTTAACCTTAATTTTGACTAACCATCCAAAGTGAAAGTACAAAAAAAATTGGATTATTGCATTGATGCCATTTTCTCTGACTATAGAAGGTATCTTTGTAACTTATCTTAGTACATATTTGATTCCTACTGTTTCTACTTGAAGTTATTCTTTCGAGCACATAACACTTGCAATTATTAAAAGTGCACAAAAAATAAAGTTTTACAGTCTAATGGAGATATTAGTAAAAAAAGTAAGTCTATTACAAAAAAAAACGCCTCGAAGTGGCGGCGCCGGCGCAGGATTGTCCCAGCAGGGCTCTGCTGCCGCCACCAATCGGATTATTTGTCAATACAGTGAAGGCGGAGCTTGATATTACTTACCTGTTACAGCAAAATGACATCTTTCTGTACACCCATAAAGCTCAAATCTGGTAGGGCAGACGATTTTAAATGTTGCTAATTGCTGTAGCATTTTGAAGTTTATGTGCTACGAATAAAGTAGAGATTTGTGAAGTTCATGTTAAAAGCAGTGAGTATGTTATTTTGTGTACCTGCTAATGAAGTGTAGTGGTCGAGTTTGCGGTAGTTGCTCATGCAGTTGACACGCCAGCACTGATTTGTGATATGTGACAAATGGCCCGCTGAATTTCAGACGATCTCGTGATTTGAACTTTTTTTAGTTAAACTTTAGTAGCATTTTTTTTTGTTCTAAACACGTGTGGTGCAGTGGACTGCGGCTGTTTAAATTAATTGTGACATTGACAGTGGATAACATTGTGGATAAAGTTAATTTGGAAGACAGGTTTGTATTTTTTTTCATGTTACTGGTCACACCTCAGATTTATTTCTGTAGGTGAGTGTATGATCATTGGAACTAAGTAGAAACCGTGTGAAGACAACTTTTAACAAAATAAAACATTTGCAATGTTTTCTAATTTTTAAAAAGCGAGAATGTTAATATGGTCTACAAGCTACGACTACGTTAACAATCCCATCTTTTTATAGTGTTGGTACCAAACCTGTCACACTGGTTACTGCCATTTTTAATTAGAAGAAGAGCTTTGAGCCTGAAAGTCTATACCTTTGTAACTAATATTCTCTGTCTACCTATCTACAGTTTATACAAAATTTACCTAGGCAACAAGTGTGACAGGAACTTTAGAGATCTAGCTGCTCTAAGCAAACTATGAACAGATGGTAGGTATGAAGATTGGTTTTCTCTACCTACACGTTACTTGAGGTAACCAATAAAGGATAAAAAATAAATGTTGTGAAATTTTGCAACACCGTCAATATCTCATATGCGCCGTTTTATAAATACTAAGTAAATTGCATGTCTATAATAAAATGTCTTACCAGATGATATATACTACAAATTATGAAAGCATCTATGTTTTCCGTAAACATAATGTACTTTAATATAATTGTAATGAAAGATCTAAACATTAGTTTTGAAAATGAAACACTTCAACGTTATATTTTAGCATTCTATTATTGTAGCTGATGTTTCGAACCCCACGCAGTGTTCATGGCCTGAGGTAGAGTGAAGTATTGGTAGCTTTATAATTAATTTGTATTTTGCTTGAAGCCGTCGAAAAAGAGTAGGTACCTACTAATTTTTCGACGGGTAAAACTTCATAAATTCAATAGAGAAGATGGTTGGCATGTTAGCATTCACCGCCTGCCGCTATGGTTGCCGTGAAGCTGTAGATATAAGATGGTTGCGATCATGGCAATGCCATGATACAGGTTATATGACCCCAGCTTCAACGCCACAAAACCAAAATATAGTGCAAGCTGAATTTGTTTAAAACATTCACCAATAAAATACAGTTGACAGGCTACTGTCAACTGAAGTCGCTGGACTTAAATGCTCAGAACAAAAAGTTAAAAATAATTAATAGATGGCCAACACCTGTATCCCTCGGGTTCCCTATGTGACTGCGAAACACTGTCCTCAGACCACAAACCCTTCAGACGTCAGTATAAAAAAATATAAAACAACGCGACAAGAAAGTAAAAAAGAACAATATTTATAAGAAAAAAGTAAAACTAGTTTTGTATATGCATAAGTGATGTTCTTGTGTTTTGAATTTGTATGTGTGATTGAACCAAATAAAGATATTTTCTATTTCTATTTAAAACAATATTTCTCCTTCAACGAAAAAATATAATATTTCAAATTAAAGTAGGTACTGCCAATTCAAATTTCAGTAAGGCAGTTTGATTTAACAAAAAAAAGTTATGAATTTACGGTGGCAAGGCCGGCGCGCGGCGGCAAGAAACTCTTGCTGTCAAGTTCTTAAAAACTCGGTAGTTTTTACTAGATTCTATTGGATGCTCTACTTTTCGAGAGCAAAAACCTACGAATAAAGCTTATTTTATATTTCTTTAGCTTAAATGATTATATTTTTTATGTAAAGGCAATTAATGACCGAAGTAATATATTTGAAAATAAGTACGTTGTATTATCTAATTTAATTTATTAAAATGGAGAGGCCTATATCCAGCAGTGGACTAGTATAAGCTGATTATTAAACCCGCGCAGACACTTTATAAATAAAGAAATTAAAAACATTTACTCAAATCGTAAAACACAATACAAAGTACTAGAAAAATTCAACGAGACTTCTGGGGTTGAACCGGTAATCCAAGGGTTCAATTTCGATTTCGATTCCCGCTTCCTGAGACTGGTTGGTTCTCTAGTAATATTGTGTCTTGTAACTGCATAGTGAATGCATAAAATAAAAATAATAAAATTATTTACTCATTATCACTAAAGAGCTTAGTAGAAATCAAACTAGTGGGTAATAAAATGACCCTCACTCAGCATAATTTGAAGGTACGGGATTTAGCACCACAACAACGTTTTTTTTGAGTGAGTTAGCTGATGGCTTTATACTTTTTAGCATCATTTGACTTTTTCGGGGCGGCGAGAAAATGATAAAGTTTTGTTTTATTTACTTATTTATTTAAGGACAACCAACAAAACAAACACCATGTACATTTATAAAACAACAGATATTGGGTTACATTCTAAGGCACTGTCTTAATTAGAGGTTGCCACGACATGCATAAACTAAAACAAACTATGCACATACTATTATTCACTATTACCCACTATTATTCATTATTGTTGAACCTAATCAGATATTCTGATCAGAGTGCTCTCAATTTCAGACACTACAGAGTGAGGACACGCGAAAGAAGTGTCTCCTTTACTCTCTAATAACAATAAATTATTTATATTATTTTGATTTTTTTCATTCACAATGCTATATAGTTACAAGATAAAAATTTTACTAGAAAAAATAAATAAACCAGCCTCAGGAAGCTTGAGTGGGAATCGAACCCACAACCTTTTGATAACCGGTCCAAATCTCTGACCGCTGAGCTACCGAGACCCACGATTCCCACTCGAACTTCTTGAGGCTGGTTGATTTTTTCTAGTAAAAATTTTATCTTGTAAAAATAAATAAATAAATATTTTGCAAGAATAAAATTGGAGTCAACATGGACGCCAGCATTGATGTCCATGCTATCTGAACAACAACCGTTTTTAGCAACATAATTATGACACATAAAGCTTACGTACTCAATATATATTTTTATAACCGTTGGTCTTCGGAATATGAAGGCAATGGACGAGGTTATAAATTTTAAAAATGAATGCATATGCGTCTTAGTTAGGCCAAATGTGTTTTATTTCTGCTTTACACAAAATTATAGTAGTCAAGTATTAAAATTGGTAGAATATAATAAATTTTCATAATATTTCCTGTACGTACATATATCTTAATATTATATTCGGTTGCGTTAGTCTTATAATTTTTCCTGCATTAGGCATTTGCATAGACTCACCTGAGTCATGGATATAAATAAGGTTATGTATGTTTATCTGTTGCTTTTTATCCATAGTAGGTACAAACTTTAAGTAGTTATGGACTAGATACCTCATCATCACCATTAACGAAGACTCAGAACTCTGTAGGGTTGGGCCCACACACCTCCCGGGCCCTAACAACAACTCGGTCAAGATGTTCATGTAGGGAATTTCCCCACATAAAAAGGCCTTTGTATTAGGGAAAGACGGACGTCCCCGCTACACACGACTTTAAAGTTTATACTGACACCCCTTACCAACCTAACATTTACAAAAGTAGTGTCAGAATATCCATACGCAAGCACATGGGACCATCTGCGTCAGGTCATAACGCCGGATCAGGACGCACCGAAGCGCATTCTTCAAGGGAAAGACGGACAGTATAGATCACCTTTATGGTAGCCCTCACACATCTCTGAATTACTATCAAGTCCTTTTATTTCAACCACTCCGCTTTCAAGTATGGCAGATTTTCATTTACATTTTTTCTGAGTCATATGCATATTGCTAAAAAACGGTTGAAGTTGTTATTGGTGAACATAAGTGCTAGTGTCCATGTTATCTCTAATTCTATTCTTGCAAAATACGATTTTGTTTATCGTCTAAAAAAATATTTATTGTTATTATTAGAAAGTAAAGGAGACACTTCTTTCGCGTGCCTCGTTATGTAGTGGAGGAAATCTGCGACCAACTAGTGTCTGAAATCAAGAGCACGCTGACCGGAATATCTGATTAGGTTCAACAAAACCTTATCAACTTTAACCCCAATGCAGTAGGATACAAGTTTGTTCATTTACCTGTAAGAAAACTTCGCCTGAGCTGTTGCTCCGCAATTCAAACAAACTGCTTTTACCATTACTCTTTGGCGTCGACATCTTTCTTTTGGCGACGTTGAGTTCCGGTGTCATCTAGAAGACAATGGTAAAACCATCTAAAAAGCCCTGTGTTCCTGATAGAGCGACTCCAGGACAAAAACTGCTACTTAATGAGCTAGTACATCAACTCCGAACTTTCGAAGTGAAAAAACCTTCTATCTATAGTAATTTTTCCAAGAAGATTTATTTATATGTCTTTGTCTTTGTCTAAATAAATTCTTATTTATTAAAAACGCTAGTATATTTAGTACGTATTTTTAGATAGAGCTTTTTTGTATTTGCTATTAGGTTCAAAGGTTTTATATTAATCATGCGAATCTAATTCTTAAAGTAAAAGCCATTAATAAGTTGTTATTAGGAGGTAAGACTTTGCCGTCGTTATGGAGTGTTAATGAAATTTTAGTGGCAAGCAAAAAACTTAACGAATTAGGTATTTGCATAGATTTTATATAAAACAAACGCACACATTTGCCGTATTTTCTGTCCCGATTAAGTTGTTTGCAATTACGACTGAAGTAGTTGTAATCGATCATGTTATTTCAGAGCTTGCGACTTGATGAGTTCAGAATTATCAGATCTATAAACTGTTCGTAGCCATTGTCGGCCAGATGGGTGTCGGAGCGCGCGCTCAATCAGTACAGTGAGTGGAAGATATAATAAAAAATATACGACCCCGTCGACAGTATTCTATTTTTAGCCAGACTTAATTTTTTAAAGTGATTTTTTACTGTTACATACAAATTTATGAAAAGTTATTATTTTAATGTTATTTTTTCATTTTATGTTAATAAAATTTTACAACAAATATATAGTAAAAAAAAAATCAATTTAAACATTTAGATGATAAAAAAATGATTGACATTATTTTTATTAACTGTTAGCTATTCTCTTTTTAACCGTTT
Organism: Eudonia truncicolella; assembly: GCA_949315975.1. NCBI lineage: Eukaryota > Metazoa > Arthropoda > Insecta > Lepidoptera > Crambidae > Eudonia > Eudonia truncicolella. Next base: position 10,154,364 of record OX438830.1, read on the forward strand.
AGTGAGACTTACTTCTACCTAATAAACCTAACTTTTCATTAACGTGAATAATGTTACGTACTTATTAGAAAATATTTTTTTGTATTAATAATAAATTTTCCTACACATGTGATTGGAGTGCCTCTATTCAAACCATGGCGCACTTGCTCGATCACCCACAATTTTTATCTAGACTACGAGTAGAGTGCAAACAACTGCACTCTAGTCAATGCCATCAAAGTTACTTACTGGGCAGACATAGTTGGAAGGGCAAATTTGTAATAATGTAGAGTTGAACCATCGACTCGACAGAACAAGAGGAAAGACTTATATATGTTGTCCCCAAATGGTGAGATCAATCCGAAATAAATTTTGCTTTATGTTATTGATAAACACGCCATTAGTCCACTACCGTCCGCGCACAAAGCGGCCGCTCGGGTGCGCTGGCGCAGGCTGTCACCGGCCCATCGCATCGGCGCGTCCGGTTCGCCACAAAGGCCTACAATAAACTTTTACAGCACACATAAAACTCTGACTTTTTAACCCGAGTTATTTGAATTAATATCAATTCGGAGTTTCTCAATGGGCTTTACTCGTCAAACTTTAAAGTTTTATGACAACCACAGAATTGAGGAATAAAATTTAATTGAAATGTTGCCCCCAAAGAACTTTAAATTGCGGTTATCAGCTTCCGAATTTGAATATTTACATTGATATTATTGTATAAGCAACTCTTGCTTGCTACAGACAATTTTGTATGTGGAAGTCAAAGAGTTTTGACAATGTAGTATTTTAAAATAGCAACGTTTGTGTTTACTAAAAACGACTAGTGAGTTATTACGTACATTGAGCACAGATGATTTACTAGTAAGCAAGCCTCTAATAGACAAGTTTAAAAAAGTACATATACTTAATCAAGCATTTTGCATATTAGTATGTTTGTTTTAAAAGAATTTACTAATGAAGTCTGTAGTCTATACGGATATTTGTTTATTTTCCCAAATATCATCTCCATCAGAGTAGCCATAAAATGCGTCATTAGAAAAAATACAATTATACATAAGGCAACACCTTATTGATCATGTGTTGCGGTTATTTGATTTTGGTCTATTGTTTGATTAACATATCAAGGCTGACGGTTGTATACATGCCAAGTGATAATGAAAATTCAAGTTTGAAACAACGATGACGCAAGACCATTAAAATACCTGAGTTTTCGGCATCGTTCCATTTGCATAGCCTTCTTGGCCTTCATTACGCGGCCATTCTGCAAACTTTGAAATTGGAAAAGACAACAGCGGCCGTATTGTTTCAATGGTTTCAATATCGGTTCGCTCGATCTTGCATTTGATCATTAGCACCTCTCGCCTCAGTTGGCTCGCGCTAGGATTGTCCCTCCCGCAGGCCGCCGCCGCGCGCCGCGCACCGCCGCCGATCGCCCGCATTACCGACCATGCTAACATTTATCAAAGAACATCATAAACCCCCAATCCCTCGGCTCAGGCTCGATTTGTGGCAAGCGTCATTGCCACTCGTTGTTATCTTTGATATTTTATAGGGATCTGTAAACCGTCGGCACTGTGGCACGATTAAGAGACATTCCAACTCCAAGAGCACAGATTGTTTCTCGGTTCGGCGGGCTAGCGTGCGGCATAGATAAAGGACGACGTTACTCTCGCATAATTAAAAGGCGAGAACAGTTTATAGTGACTGGCACGCTTTGTATATTTTGTAGCGTACCTCATCAGAGCTAGATCCGAAACCGGGGCCAACTCTCGCACGTCATGTTTAAACTCGCCATTAAAAAGAAGATGTTTGCAATTTATCTATACGACTTACGTTTAATATTTATACCTCATGGAGTCGTAAAACGATGAATAATGACGTTGCGGACGAGTAGTGGGCTAGCGCTGTAATTACTTTGCTTTTATATACGTACATATATGATGCTTTCTTGTTTAAACTTAAATGTTGTCGGAATAGGGACCTTCATAGCTATTCTCAGAGAAGGACGTAAAACGAATTACAAGAATCTACTATACTCTATAGCCAGGTCTGTCGGTACAACAACAGTGGTATTCAATAAAGTACCGGCATTGAAACGGTGCCGGTGCTCGTAACCAAGCGTGGTTGATACTTTGTAATTCCAACATCTATGATTTATTCACAGAGAAATTAGTAGTTGAAAATCTTATTTATTACTTGATAAAAATACACAACCTAAAATAACGTCTTACCCCGTAAAAATATATAAAGTGCAGGAAAGTTAGAGATCGTCTGTCGGTTAATTTCAGACATTGGTCATTCACGATCGTTCAGACGCATAGTACCAGAAACGCAAATTACCTTATACGCGGATGGCCAGAAGTGCATTTCGCATATTACCAGATACGTATATGACCAGAGATCCTAAGCTGATCATATGTTTTGCGTACTCATCAGATGCACTGCTTCTAAGAGTTGGTTATTGCCCATACCAGTGTCCAGCGTCATGTATAGCAAAGTCGGGTGACGCTGAAAAAGCCGCCTGAGGCAACCAGCAAACTCTAGAAAAAACGATAATTATGGAATTAATTTTTCAATCAATAAAAAATGTTCAATCAATAAAAAACAATGATCGAAACTGAAAACTGTACTTGAAAAAGACTACTAGCTGTCTCAGATAGGCAAAGCTCGAGTCCTATTTTCAATTCAAGTCTTTATCTCAAGTGACTGTTTTGCAATCCAGGCAACAGCTCTTTCAATTGAGCAGCAAAGACATTGACGAACTTTTAAAGTTCTTAGTTCTTATTTATTAAAGACGATAGAAAAAGTCGTAACATGTATTTGGAGCTGTAATTTTCAGTTTCGATTATTTTAATAAAGATATAGAATGCAAATAAACCTTTTTAAAATGAAAATGTATTAAAATTCTATTTCAATCTTTTTATTTAATATACCTACGAACTGTAATGTCATTACAAAATGTTTGAAACTAAAGTTTTAAAGTTAAGCATATACCTACCTACTTGTTAAATTTCGTTTATATTTTCGCTACTAGCTAGCTTTTTCTTAAGATCATTAACCTACTGTTTTGAACATCCCCATCTCCCCATCTTGTATAGACGCCTGCACATCAACCTATCCAAAACTGTCAAATTTCTTCAATACATTTTCAACCACATAGTTAAAGCATAAAGTTCAAAGTCTATTAAGGAAATTTGACAGTTTGTGGTAGGTTGATGTGCAGGCGTGTGTACTTACCCGACAAAAAAGTTTAAATCTTATTTAATTTCGTCGTATCTCGCGCCAAATCGCCACGAAAAATGCCTGCCTGAAAAATATTAGAGTTCGAGTTTCAGAGGTTCGGGCTGTGTGATGTTGATCTGTTATATAAATCAATATATATATATATATATATATATATGTATATATGAATTTTGCTCATGTCACGGGTTTGGGTGTCAAAGGAGACAAATCGTGACTTTAAAACAATACTGTTTATTTGAAAGGCATTTGGCTAGAATCTTACTAAAAGGGTTTCTAAGGTTTAAAACTGTAATTTGTGAAAAGAACAGAATGCTTAAAAACTATTAATCTTTTAATTGAAGTATTCGCCTGTCTTAATATTTAACAATCACATCCTGGTGGTCTACCACCATCAATTAAGGTCATCATCATCAAGGGTGCGCTGCTACCTATAATATTACTTATAACTTACTAAATTTTGTTATGTCATCTACATTTTGCTCACTTGTCGCAGTCGTAATTTGTCTTAAAACCTACCTAAGTTATTTATATAAATAAATCACCGTTAAGTTACGTTAACTAAACGAATAACTTACGCCAATTGAGTAGTCATAAAAATGTAAATTTATAAAATTATTTTTGCCAAACATTACATAGTTACGGGCGGGTAGAAAACTTTCTAAAATGTATCATAATGGATCACTAAATAACCCTACAGGCAAACTATTGTAATAGTTCTGTAGGACACTAATTTAAACCGTTTTTCTAAATGATGTTATAATAACTAAATAAATAACATAATATCTTGAAACTGAAATGTTTTGATTTTTCTGATCTGTCTTATCTTAATTGGTACATTTAAATACCAATACAAATACCAATACAAATATTTAAGTAGTTTGTTTTTTGAAAAATATAGATGTCAACATATTAAGAGACAAATATGAACATGATGTCCAGATTCCGTGTAAAAATATATTCAGTTTAGAACCTAAGCCTGTAGTACTACTTCATAAAATGTTTTAACTTTTACTTTTAGATAAAATTGCACAAAAGCCGATGTTGTACAACTATAATTGCCATCGTCTTTTGGAAGAGAAGCACTAGTAAGGCTCTGATAATTTTTTTAGTAACAAAACAAATCTATTTATTACAATTGACTAATAAAAGTAATAGTATAATCTGCTCTTTAAATTGCAATCGACATTACTGAGTTTACAAAAAAAACTATTTGGTCGATATCGAGTTAATTTACAACACTACCCTACACGTTTGTGTCAATACCGGGTAAAATTCGACTTTATGTATTACATCACTATTACAATCTTATTTATAACTTTTTTTTATTCAATGAATAAATAATACAAAAAAAAAGTCGTATGAATGGGAAAACCAACGTTAATGCCCTTAAATCTGCCTTAAATCCTTGCTGTTCAGTTTGCAAAAAACGTACAAGTAAGTGATCCTAAAAGCATACTTAGTTGATAGAAATCAAAATCAATAATAACTACATTTATCTTACAATATCTTGATTTTTCAAAATTGAGCGCATTTATAGAGTGGTATTTTGGGACGTTGAACCTACGTAGCAAGCGATAATAGGCTCAATAAACATTGCCTAGGAGATCGTGCCTCTGACAAACTTACAATAAAATAATGTTATTTGCATTTAGATTTCGTGAGACTTTCCGTTTGGTTAGTAAAGATGGTATTTCGTAACGTATTAGACTTTGTTTGCTTAAAATTAAACTTTGGTAGGCATTCACGGCCTTGTAGATTATGTCCCCTTCTAAAGATTGATTGGTAACTTCTGTCAAAGTTGCAATAAGCAACCATAACGTTAAAAGTACATTTAAGTCATCATTTTTCAGATTCTTATAAGATATACCTAGGACATCTTTATCGCGGACCTATAGATACTATTTTACTTATAATGAAACGCGAAAGTTTGTAGTTAAATCTTTTTTAGCAGAATAGTGTACATTTTTATCTTTTGACTTATAGCTATATTAACCGTCTTCTCAATGTCGGTCTTTGCTGGCATTTTTGACCGTAAGAAGCATTGATTGGCCCAATGCAGGTTATAAACAATTGCCATAATTTTTGTTATACCTAATGAGGAAAATGTCCTAAGTACTATCCCGTCATGATTGAGGGTGTAGCTCGGAATCGCGAACAGCAAGCAGCAAGAACAACTGCTATTTTTCGACATCTAGTTAAAATAATCATTATAGTTAACTAAATATGTGTTTATGTATTTACTGTGCGTCGTCAATACATGGTTTTTCTTTTTTCTTTCTTTTTGTCTTTCTTTCAAAAATACCGAATTTTTTTCTAGGATGGCGGCATCGCACATCTTAAGTGCCGTGGAGCCCACGGTGGGGGGCGGAGGCTCTCGCGCCGGCCGCGAGCGGGAGGTGTCGGTGGCCCTCGATGACAGAGAACTCTGGGTGCGCTTCCAGACGCTCACCAACGAGATGATTGTCACTAAGAACGGAAGGTGAGTTGTTAATACATACGTTGACTGCTACAGAAACCGGAAACAATAGAAATTTAATTGTTTGTCGGTCCCATGGCGCTTATAATGGGTGTAATGGGTAGTCTATGGGGATTGAACCACGATTCCTCGCATTCTACCCGAGCATCTATCCGTTCGGCTTGAATAAGATTTTGTAAGCATTATATAAACATAGTCAACAAGCAAAATGATAAATAAATATATATTCTGATTCAAATCCTGATTGTACCCTCTTCAAAAAAAAAACTTAGTCTAAGTAAGCTTGGAATATTATTCCGTGTTTGTCTCGCTATACGAATAACAAAATTATACGAGTATTTGAGTGACATAAACAAAACACTAAGCAAATGGAATGAATTTTTCATTACAAAAAATAATTCTCACCCAGCACACGTATTTCTTTCCTTCCTACAATACGGGGCCTTTAAACGGGGTGTGAAAAAGCAACTAGTGGATCGGCAAGGTAAGGATGGCTAGTGAGGCACAATCCTGCTCCAGCTCCTGCTTCAGCTCCTGCTCCAGCTCCTGCTCCAGCTTCTGCTCCAGCTCCTGCTCCAGCTCCTGCTCCAGCTCCTGCTCCAGCTCCTGCTTTTGCTCCGGCTCCTAGCTATCCTCGCATCTGGATCTGTTAAGCAGAAGATGTTAAGAGGAAGTGCGAGTAGAGTCGAATAGCCAACTCATCTATAAAAAAACTATTCCAAGCTTTTACTCAGTTTTTTAAAAATTTATTTATTTAAGGTCGCTTTTTAACATCTAGGGTCATCAGCGACCACAATGGGAAACTACACTAATTTATAAACATTTATCATTTTGATGAACTCAAAGAGTTCGATTACAACCATCGTGACTTAAACAATCTTTTAGGTTATTTGGATCGTTACAAAATAATTTTTCTTTCTTATATGCTACACATTCTACCAGAAGATGAACAACAGTTAAATCCAGACCACACTCACATTTATTTATGTTACTTTTAGTTATAAGATGAATATAAGAAAAGCTAGTATGTCCAATTCGCATTCTAGTGATAGCAACTTGGTCCTTTCTACAAGAGAATAAAGTCGGTGATTTTTCAAAAATAGACTGTCTTATATTAAATAATTTACTAGTATTTTCAGCCTTCCAATTAGTATCCCAATGTTGTTTTATTTTATATTTTAGGTATTTTTTAAATTAATTGTACTAATTTGGATTGTATCATCTATTTCTTCCTTAGTAGTAGCTTTTTTAGCTTCTTGGTCAGCTTTCTCATTACCTACTATTCCTTGATGACTAGGTATCCAAACTGGTTCAAATAAATAATTTCGTTTAAGTAGGTTTATCATTATTTGTTTAATTTCTGTAATGAGAGGATGTATATTAGTGGGATGTGTATCAGTAAGTTCTTTTCTAGTCATAATCTCCTTAACCCATTCCAATCCGGCTTCCGTCCAGGCCACAGCACCGTCACTACTTTGGTTAAGATCACCGACGACATCCGCCTTGGAATGGAAAACGGCCACTTAACTGTGCTAACTCTGCTTGACTTCAGCAATGCCTTCAACACCGTTGACTTTGAAATTCTTTTAGCTTTACTTCAATCACTTAATATATCTCCAACGGCAACTGATTGGTTTCAAACTTATCTGAACGGGCGAAGGCAGCGAGTTCGTCTTGAAGAGAAGTTCTCTTCATGGTGTGACTCGACGGCTGGTGTCCCTCAAGGTGGCGTATTGTCTCCTCTTCTGTTTGCAACCTTCATTAACACTATTTCAGAAAGGCTCTCTACTTCTTACCACCTATATGCAGACGATTTGCAAATATATTGTCAGGCACCACTGGTCAATCTTTCCAAAGCTATATTGACCACCAATGCCAATCTGGGGCTTATCGTTGATTGGGGTCGAGCTTTCGGACTTAGAGTCAATCCTGGAAAAACGCAGACTATAGTAGTTGGCAGTTCCAGATTGCTCTCTAGGGTCGACTAGGAAACCCTCCCTAAAGTTAACTTTGATGGCGTGGACATTCCTTTCAGTAAATCTGTCACAAATTTGGGTGTGGTCATTGATAGTTGCTTGGGTTGGGGGCCGCAATTGCAAGCTGTTAGCCGCAAGCTTTACGCATCGTCAGCATCCTTGAGGAGGCTGCGCAACTTTTTACCCACTGCCACTAAAATTGTGCTAGCGCAATCTCTGCTGCTTCCAGTTCTAGATTATGCTGACGCCTGCTATCTTGATCTCACAGAGGACCAGCTAAATAAACTTAAGCGTCTTCAAAATGTTTGTATTCGGTTCATATTCGGCTTGCGCAAATATGACCATGTTTCTGAGTATCGCTTAAAACTCAAGTGGCTTCCTATTCGTTTTCACCGGAATATACTGACCCTTCTTTATAACATATTGTTTAATCCCACCTATCCTTCCTATCTTAAGGAACGTTTCAGTTATCATAATTGTTCAGGTTCGCGCTCATTACGGTCATCAGAAAACTTAAGTTAACAACTTAACTTAACTTGAGCTCGTGAAAAAATTCTACCTTTCCGATTAACCCTGTCCAGCTGCAAAACTGCCATATCTGCTACTTTCCTACCTGAGACTACTATTATGTTTAAGTAGGTTTATTTATATGTTTATCATTATTATCATTTTCATTATTATTATTTTGCTTCATTTATAAAATACACATTATTCTAGTATGTTTCCATAATTTCACCTCTGATCTTAAAGTTTATTAGCTCTCTCCATCCTCCGTCTGGAAGTAATCGCTTGAAAGCGATAAGACCGACAAATTGTAACTTTGTAATTATTTTTATTTTTTCTTTTGTTCATGTTTGTTTTTTAGTGATGCAATAAAAGTATTATCTATCTATCTATCTATCTATATTTTGTTTATTTAATATTGCCATTAAGCATGATTTTGAATCTGTGAAAAGTATAAGTCTTTGTAGCGGCGGTTCATTAGATATTATTTCTAAAATTTTAAGTATAGCTAAGTATTGCTTTACAACTAAAAATGGACTGATAATCGTGAATAGACTTCACTTAGCTAAAATTCTTATCATCTGAAACAATAGCACAACCAGATCTTCCATTTAAAACAGAACCATCAGTATAAAATATTTTATAATTTCTACTGTTTAATAGGATTTCTTTAAAGAGAGTTTTATAGATAAGACTTCAAATTTCGTATAAAGGAGCTAACAGAAAATCATAAGAGCGATACCCCTGATTTACTCAGTTTATTTGTAAGTGAGAATATGTTTTCTCTTGCAAATAATATTCCATATTTTTAACTGAATCATAAATATTGCACACTTAAAATGTTTAATTCATTTGTTTGACGATGTAAGTGAACGGCAGAATGCAATAAAATATTAACCCTTCGCTCTTACAGTATCGACTTTTGAATAACTAGACAATAAAATAACAATGTATCGAAGCATTACTCATACACGCTTTGCACAAATGAGTTCAATATTCGTTATTGAATACACCTATATTTTATACATCATAAAACTACCATACCGCAACAAAAATGTATAGGTTAGCAGTTTTTAATAATAATGCTATATTATTATACAAATTTTGAAAATATTGCGTGAATAAAAATGAAACAAAACACTTGATCTTATACTTGGGGACTAATTATATGCAACCAATTCATTCGTACATTTTTAATTATACTCAAATGTCACACCTTGCCTTGCCTTGAAAAAAATTGTTGCAGAACATGTTACAGTTAGAAAAAATATGATTTATTTTACATATAATTTTACGCAAATATTGTTGCGAACAAATTACAATTTGAAATAAATTTGAAGTGTTGAAAAAAATTCCACGTGCGGAATTCGAACCCGCACCCCATGACATGCCGGGTCAGGTGCACTGCCAACTATGCTATCGTGGCTCAATCCAACTCGCCGAAATTAATCAACACTATCTACATATTTGTTGCGGTATGGTCGTTTTATGATGTATAAAATATAGGTGTATTCAATAACGAATATTGAACTCATTTGTGCAAAGCCCTATTCAATGTCGACAACTACTATAAATAGTAGAAATACTCGTAAAGTAAATCTAGTAAATCAATCAAAGATAGTTTTAATATACCATAGTTTTTATAAAAGGTAAGGAAATACCTACATCCTGCATTATCTTTATAGTTTAAGAGCTTTAAAATATACGAGTAGGTGCATAAAGTTTTCCTCTTGACAAACCTAACTGCATACTTAACTTACCTACAATAACTATGAATACTTAACTTAATGCACAGTTGTTGTAGGTAATCATTTTTTTATGGTTACAACTGTGTACTGGCTTAACTAGGATTTGTTTTTGCCTTACACCCAGCACATTAAATGTTGTTACGCTACTTTGGGAGAATGACGTAATTTCAAAGAAACACCTAGCGTTTATTTTCAATTGTACAAGAAAAATATAATTTTAATATGGCATCTCTATAGAAATATTAGCAAATTATAATGGTTCTAATAACGTATTCTGTGTCCTGGGCTTGACTCCAAGCGGGGGAAACACATTGTACCCGGTTTGGTACTTCTAAGTCCATCTAACGTTCTAACAAGCCCTATGCTTGATCTAAGTCTGTCTGAGTAGCTACCACGATTTTAAATAAGTCTGTCGCAATAACAACAATGTTCGTAGCATTGTTGTGTACCGATACATACACCTAAGATACACATAAGATTCAAAATGTTTTGTTCAGTTCAGGATTTTATGAATGTGACTACGCCCCATCGGTTTGTAAGTCCACAGCGGGAAAATTTCTACTCATAAGAACCGGCAAGAAACTCAGGAAGGGAATTTCTTTTATACCATTTTTCTACAGCCTTAAATATTAGAAAATCTTATGGTTTCTTACTTAAACCTCAGGTGAACCTGATTATTCAATGCAAAGATTTTTGAGGAGCTGATGTAGCTTATTAAGCAAGTCCTCATTAAAATCAACAGGACACATATCGGCATAGGTCCAAGTTTGCTAGAGATTACGCAAGTTCTACTTCAGTCTTCACAGTAAGCAAATTTCTGTACGTACCTAAAGAGCGCGACCAGCGGCTTAGAGGCAGCAATCATATTACGACTTTAATCTGATACTTACATAATTAGTTTTATATTGTTATTTAAAAATCTTTGGTACCTATCTATGTTTAACGGCGGAGATGATAAAACCATGACACGGTCGCCTTCTATGTCCAAAAAGCGTCCACCGTGTACTCTGCTTTCAGCTAATTTACAAATAGAAAATAGACCGTTTCGAAGTTTGACCGTTATCGTTTCAGAGAATTTTTCCGAAAGTTTGGCGAACAGTTAAAATTGGGCTAGCCGCAGAAGGCACCTGCATTGTGCTAATTGGCGCTGACGGGCGGCTAGTTTTCAGCCATTAGCGCTGTAGGCCACGCTCATTAACGCGCCCCGGCTAAACACCACGTACTCAGCCGCGTCCTGGCTAGGGCTCCCTAAAGAAAATGTGTCATTGGAATCACGTGGTTGCTTGGCACTTTACCGCCCATTTCATCTGTTTTATTTGGCAACAATTGTAAAGTACGAAAGCATTAATTAAACAATAAAGCTTATACAAAATACAACTGTAAGTACACAGTCATACACTGTAAGATTCATTGTACTAGTGGTTCAAGATACTATCTTTCTTATCAATCATGTTGCTACGAGTAGTATAGGTACCTGCGTTAAACTTATGTTGTAACTGCTACTAATGGTTACACATAATAGCTACAATTATTCATACAATTTTACTGGCTAGACAGTAGGTACTGTACATAAATCATAAATATATTGTTTTTTAAAGTATAGGATAAAAAAAATGTACGCTAAAGCTTTGTTTTTCTGTTGTATAAAAAAGAAATGAAAAAGAAATTGGCAAATACTAACTACATTAAATTGACATGAAAGCCTGCCTATTCTGGGAAATAATCAATAAGATACCTTGATTACGAGTATTCATTCATACTCTCCATGACACAGTGAAAAGTTTACACTATTAAAATAAATATTTACCATTTATTCTGTTACAGACGGATGTTTCCTGTAGTAAAAGTAACTGCTAGTGGGCTGGACCCCACGGCAATGTACACGGTCCTGTTAGAATTTGTCCAAGTGGATTCCCATCGGTGGAAATACGTTAACGGTGAATGGGTAAGTTTCCTTCAGGATTTCATACACATTTTTTTTTACTTTGCATTTTTTAAGGAAAGCGTTTTACTTTTGTTTTTTCTATTGCAGGTGCCGGGTGGTAAAGCGGAAGTCCCACCTTCTAATGCAATATACATACATCCTGAAAGTCCAAACTTCGGCGCGCACTGGATGAAGGAGCCAATATCATTCGCTAAAGTAAAATTAACAAACAAAACCAATGGAAACGGACAGGTACGCTTTTTCGGTGACGATGATACATTCGATTGAATAATGTTTGGTTAAAAGACAAACAATGACATAAGACCGAAAATCTTGGGTGCGTTGTGTGTATTTGCTCTTTCGCCGTTTCATTAGTGAGCTTTGATTTTCGATTTCTAAAACAACTGACTACTAATAGACTGCTCCATATTCACACCGTCTGTCTTACCTATCTGTGCGCCGTATTCAATATTGAGTATTGACAGAATATTAATTTAAACTGGTAGAGACCTGCGATACGAAGGTGTTACAGACGCTACAATGATACAGTTCCTAAGCTACCGCTAGTTCATGGAAGACAGTTCTCACGGCTGAATGTGGTGCGAATGAACATGAGAGCAAACATCTGATGTATCCAGATCCATACGTTGACGGGCCGGTGTGAAATCTGTAGCTTACCAACTGTTTAGCGGGTGTCTGAACGCGCTATCATTTGTAATAATTATTGTCTCAACGCTATGTTTACATTACACATCATTTTATGTTAGATGCTACTATCGATATGCATATATTAATTTCTTTCCTTTCCCAATTCGCATATGGACTGTGATATTTGTGAAATTACTATGTTTATTTCACACTCTATCCAGTTGTTAAAGGTGATTTGTAGTCACATATTAGATATATCCTCACCTCAGCATGCTAAATCATTTTTACACATGATCACACACTAAGCTCTAAGAGCGCATAGGCAGTAGATACTTATGACTAAAGTTTACATTTACACAAGCTCTTATATCTAAGCTTTAGAACTTAATTTGAATCCTTAGCGTTATAGACAATATTAATTGAGACGTATATGTAAACATAATCTAAACCAGTCATAGATAAAAATAAAAAACTGACACACAAGTTTTATTTTAATAATCTATATTCCAATGTGTGAAACTTTTTGTTATAGATAATGTTGAATTCCCTACATAAATACGAGCCTCGTGTGCACCTAGTGAAAGTGGGGACTGATCTACGCCGCATCATGACGTACCCTTTCCCCGAGACGCAGTTCATCGCAGTGACTGCCTACCAGAACGAAGAGGTGACATCCCTGAAGATAAAGTATAATCCCTTCGCAAAAGCCTTTCTGGACGCTAAGGAGCGGCCGGAGGGATATTATCAAAGAGATTTTGTTGGAACCCATTATCCGCAACAAAGTTCTTCTCCACATCAGTATCCTCAATGTAAGTACTCAATGTAATTTTTTTTTTGGTTTACGATTAATTTGTTCGAGGTTTGCGCTAATAAATTGCAAAACAAAAACTCAACCGCCTTACAAATAAACACGGAATAAAAGTTATTCTCAGTGTAACGTTAGAATAAGCAAAATTTCTACATTTATACAAATAAACTCGGAATAACTTACACCGAGCAGAACGTCGGCGTAACTCTCTATGTAACCCGCTATTCCGACCCCCACCCTTGTTTAAGGTCGGAATAACCTAGTTGTGGTAGTTAATTTGATTGTTACGTATACGTATTTTATTTATTGTTATGGTTCTTCAGATTAATTAAATCACATACAAAATGCGAGAAATGTAACATAAAATTAGATTAGAGTAAATCCATTAAATTTAAAATGTTTTTGTTTTGTTTATATAATTTTTAACGCAAATTTTGTTGCGAAACAAATTACAAAAACACAAATGTTGAAAAACTTTCCACGAGCAGGATTTGAACCTGCACCTTACTGACATACTGGATCAGGTGCTCTCCCAATTGAGCTATCGTGGTTCTAACCAGCCCGCCGAAAATATTCAACACTATTTTACTTTTTACTTCAAATCCTGCTCGTGGAAATTTTTTCAACATTTGTGTTTTTTCCATTAAATTTGTTCATTTATGATGAATTTCGTATAGAATATAGATTTTCTAAGGATGGCGTATTATTAGTCCATGATGGTGTTAGGATTATAGACCAATTATTAGGAATTATTCAAATATGTAAAATAATCCATATCCACAAGAACATGCAATAAAATAAAAAGATGTTTTTGGTATATGAAAAAAATATTAACCGATAACCCGGGTTCAGAACATATCCTTCCATGGATGAAAAACCCGCATCAGTAGTGGTTCAGACCACCGGTCTCAGAGAGGTCCCGGGTTCGATTCCCTTCGGGGATACATGTATGCGTACTCTGTGTACTCGATTTGGTTGGTGGTAGGGCTTGTTTGTCCACCTGGCTAGCTACCTTACCACCATCTTATCTGAATATGTTTCCATAACATCAATGTTTTTAGCATTGTTGTGTTCTGGCCGCAAGAGATATGATAGCCAGTGCCTCAGTAGTTGGGAATTCCGGGTGAAGCGCGCTTTCACGTTCGGCCTTATTACACTTAACATCATGAGGAGATGAAGGTCAAGTGCTTGCCGTAAGATATTAAAATAAAAAGACCACACGGCGACGGTGTATTCGGTGTGCCTTCCAAAGCACGGAGGACATTATTGGTCACCAATCCAATGACCAGTCTTTACGAAAATCACTTAACTTGACAGATCGCAAACCAAGCGTTATTTTGGTAAGGTTATTTTGGTTATTTTGGTAAGGAGCTCGATGGCTCAGTAGTAAACGCTACTGAGCCATCGAGCTCCTTACCAAAATAACTTTAAACTTTTTGATAGTGGCTTTGACAATGTTCCATAACATAGCTATAGAATTGAACGAACAATCAATTATTAATGATGATAAACATCCTCTGCCTCAACCACTGATACCTACGCTACCATCACACAACATTATTCATTGCGTGGAGTTAAGAAAATAAAGATTAAGATTAATATAAAGATTAAAAATAAAGATAAAGATTAATGAAATAGGTATAGGTAATAAAAACATATTTTGAGTATATATTAATCATTATTATTAGGTATAAATTACTACAATATTTGTAGAAAAAAAAAACTTGAAAAATTTTCAATATTTCAATATTTTTCCATTATCATGATCCTTTTCATGTCTCACATTTGCTCTAACACAAAGCTAATGATGTTCACATATTATAATGAGACTTCCCCGAAGTTAAAAAAATCTTTCTTCTTCAAAGTCTGTAACAAACAATAATACAAATGACCAAAAATCATCTCGAGCTTCTCTGCGGAAGGCATGCCAACGCAAAGCCCGTTCTCCCTGTGGTGTTTCTATCCATAGGGTAGGTTAGTGCGTCAGCGGCGGGGACAAAAAATGAGATGGTGATGAAGAAATTATTAATCTAAACATTTCATTTGAGATTGAGATTTCATTTGAGATTGTTTAGTTTGTATATAATTCGACAACAAAAATATGACGTTCATATATTGACGTGTCTTCTTTTTCCCAACCATTTTACCAACTAATAGAATATTCTCGCTTATTATTTGCAAATTGAAGAATAATTATAACACAAATTTTAATACAAATTGTGAAAATCACACCCAATTTTTTTTTTTTTTTTTTTTCTTTTAGTTGATGGCTTCGTGCGATTAGCACATTTAGCCAGTGTCAAAGTAATTTTTCTTACAAGTAATACATAAATATACAATATTTCCTTCCAGTCAGTATGATGATGAATGATGATGAATGATAATAAAAATGAGAAGTGAGAAATGATATTCCCCCCAACCCTCGAGTATCTCAGTAAAGATGTGGGGCTTTACTAATTCCTCGGCGGACTTCTTGAGAGAATTTGAAAAGTAAAGTTGCACTGTTTTGTTTCATTTGCCAACACTCATGCACACTTACGAACACTTAACGGTTAATAATCCACCATTATTTCACATTAATATTCGACATAACACAAAATTTAGAAAATAAAACAAAACCGCAGACATGACTCTTCACTTTCCCGCCAAGAAGTCTCACACCCAATTAATGATTCCCGCAAATTGAAATGTCAAAGTGACGGAACAACCACAACTATAGACAAATTTTCGACGTTTTCTTAACAACTGGACAATAAAACGCGACGTTGCCGCTGTTTCTATGACGTATCTTACGAATAGTTAAATCGACCTTCTGATTTATTTATTTATATCTGATTTATTTGTAAGATATTATTTTCTCCTTATTCTTACCTTACACTGATCATAAATATTCTCAGTACAACTATGGAAGAAGCTCGGTATATTAATAAGGTATAATAGAATAGTTATTCCGAATAGTTATTCCGTATTTTGTCTCTTTTACTTGATGACTGAAATGTTTATTTGTAAGAGGCTAATTATCTACTCTCTCTCTACTCTAATTATTGGATTTATAATGAAATATCTGAACAAACTGGCTGGCAACGTTGTTTGTTGTTAAATTGATACTATTGGTAAGCACGTTCTTAACTAAGCGTTACGAAAGTAATAACTTCTTTAATTCCAGCTTTGAGATCAATTACAGATCTCGGACAAAAAAAGACGTTAAATTACATAATGTATTGTACTTTTTATTTTCAAGTGCTAATTCACTGAAGCTAATTTAAATATTTATAAAAATTTATAAAAATACAGTGAAAAAATGAGCCTTCCCGGTAGCATAGCGGCCAGTGCAGCCGCCCGGATTGCGGAAGACCCAGGTTCGATTCCTGGCTGGGTCGGGTGGGCGTTTAATTTTTTCACTGTATTTTTATAAATTTGTATAAATATATAATGTTTTGTATTATATACCCAAATTTACAAGGACATGTTTTGAGTTTAGAGTTTCTTCCAAGCTTCCTTGTTGTTTCTTATTTCTTCCTAACGAAGCGATCGTCTTAGATTTTGCCGTTAAAAGTATTTTTTCGTAAATTTGATTGAAAACAAAAATACTTTCATGTTTTATATTTATTTTTATTTTAGTCGGTGGATGGTTTGTAGCGTCGCAGTCCCTGTACGGCGGCAGCAACGCCGCGTCGCGGAGGCCGGCGCCCTACCCGCCGCGGCCGCCCTCCCGCCCACGGACGTTATCGCCTCCATGTGAGTAGCTCTACAGAATAGAATAGAATATAAATAATTTAATAATGCCACAAAAAGGTGTTATAATTGAAATAAGTGCGTATATTCTTAGGTTTGGCTTTAAAATCAATCAATAATATAAATAAGTGTAATGAAACAACTTTTACTGATCTGCTCGCATTTATTTTATACATTGATTTTATCTTCTTTTTCCTTCGTTAAACTAAACGCACCGGATAAAAATAAATGGAGGGTATGCCAGTTTCTAATTAATTATGTGACGATGAACCGCTCAGTCTCCTTGTGATCACGAACCCTGCAAAAGGTTCGAAATGTCAGGATAAAATCTAATTGTAAAAGAAACGAGAGTAGGTAGATCCATGAAAGTAGTTTCATTTCAATGTGTAGTGTTCAGTAAATAAATAAGTGAGTTTAGGTTTTCAAATAAAATAGTTTACAAACTTTATTTTAATCGATTACCTGCATCGCAGATGATTCAAAAACGTACACCAGGGAATTAATTGCATATGTCGCGCAAATAGTTTAAAAAAATCTAGCAAATTAGTCTTCATTTGGAGGAGCTCGATGGCGCAGTATTTAACGCTCCCGATCTGCGATTGCTAAAGATAATAAACTTTCGCAAAGGCCGGTCATTGGATAGGTGACCAAAATAGTATCATCTCGATGTCCTTTGTGCTTCGGAAGGCACGTAATGCCTTTGGTCCCTTTGGCCTTTGGCAGCATTAGCAGTCGTTAACAACCACAAATCCGCACTGGGCCCGCGTGGTGGTTTATGGCCCGTTCACTCTATTCATCCATAGGGAAGGCTCGTGCCCCAGCAGTGGGGACATAAAATGAGCTGATGATGATGTGATGATGATTATATTATGGACTAATAATACTAATAATATTTTGATGATTTTTTTTACTAAAAACATCGTACTAATCTGTATAAAATTACAAGAGCACTCTAAGAATTGTTTCACATGTACCAGCCACACCACAACCACAACCACACCACAACTACAACACGTGGGCGGGCGCTAATTTGTATGAAAATTAATAGTTGAATTCACACGGGCCACATTTTGCCGTCATTATTGACCACGTGTTTGATACCAACTACATCGCAGCCACGTAGCAACCACAACGCAACCACCAGCGACACCGCGAACTAGCGGCCGGGCATATCGCAAACATTTGTAGGTTGACCACCTTTTGCCGCGACGGTGTGGTGTGGTTGTGGTACGTGTAAAACAAGCCTTTATGGGCTCTTTCAAATTAGGCGTTTCGTGTCGGACCGCTGCCGTGCGTTTGCAAAGCGTTCCATATTAAAACAGTCGTGCGGTTATCGTGCGGCTGGCGTTTAATATGAAAACGCACGGCAGCGGTCCGATACGAAACGCATAATTTGAAAGAGCCCTTATTGTTGATCTACTTAAAAGCAATATCAGGGTGTCTAGTGCGAGTTTTATTCGCCATTCGGTCACGTTAACGTAAACGAGAATTTTCTTCTTTTTCCGTCGCTGTGCGTTCTCTTCCCTCAGACCCAGTTCCTTCATGTCCCTCTGAACATTCGTCAGCCAGGTGGTCTGAAGTCTCCCTCTTCCCCTCTTTATAGTAGCCATAGGAAGACACTTCCTCACGACATGATCCTCGGTTCTACGCATTACGTGACCGTACCATCTCAGCCTGGACTCACTTAGTTTGTCCGTTATCTTTGCAACTTTGAAGCTCATGATGTACTCATTGCGAACCTTGTCTTTGAGTGTGACTCCTCTTGCCCATCGTAGCATACGCATTTCTGTTATGTGGAGCTTTACCTCATGCGTCTTTTTTGATGCCCAGGCTTCGCTACCATAAAGTAGCGCAGGTCTAACAGCCGTTTTATAAACCTTGCCCTTAGTTCTTATTGGCATTTTAGTGTCACACAAGACTCCAATATAGTTCTTCCCCGAATTCTTGTTTTTCAGTTTCCGGGCAGCCAGTTTGTGGGGCATAGACGCAGACGATATTCAGGCACGGTTGCTTGTCCAAGGCTAGTTTGACAGAATAATACGGTCGTTTATCCTATTTATTTCAACTACATTTTGGCTAAAGTAATGGTCCATGACTATACCAACCCCGTTTCTAGTATTTTCTTTGTCATAGTAAATCAGTTTGTATCCCTTTCCAATTTGCCGTGATTTAGCGCCCTTCCAATTTGTTTCTTGCAAACAACAGATGTTTATACGACGTCGTTAGGATTAAGGATACTGCTCAGTTCTGCACTTCGTCCAGTCATTGTGCCAATGTTCCAGGTGGCAATGCGCACTTCGGACATTGTCACAGTGTTTTGTTTTTTCTTTATTTCGTCGCTTAGGGGGGACGCCCTAGTATTTTTCGCAGCTCCATTTTCGTCGTCGCTTGAGGGGGACGCCCTAGCATTTATCGTTCCTCTATTTTAGTATTGTTTCATGATTGGTATGTTGATTTGGTTTGTGAGTTTTACGATCGGTTGTCACCTAACACCAAGGTCGTAATCTTCCTGGAAGATTTTAGTGCCACCGTTGACCCATAACGGCTCTT
Source organism: Eudonia truncicolella (assembly GCA_949315975.1). NCBI lineage: Eukaryota > Metazoa > Arthropoda > Insecta > Lepidoptera > Crambidae > Eudonia > Eudonia truncicolella. The sequence goes on from OX438830.1 coordinate 10,173,961, forward strand.
CCGCCGCCATAATGGTCGCTCCGACCTAAGCGCCCATTGCAACCATCACCTCTGCATCGAATATGTCGAAAAAGCTCCAGGATCGGATTTGTTTACGGAGTTTTCTCTCCGGCCTTTATGGCCCGCGGGAGGTATTTTATTTCCCTCCTACCCTTCATTAGTCATTTTACCGCTGACGGGCCTTCCCCTATACGCCACCTTGGGGACGCGCTCCCTAGGGTCAAGGCTTCCCCGAGAGTATGGCAAAATTTTGATTCTTCTCTTATGTCGCCAGGAGGCGTTGCGCTGCTTCAATGCCATACTATTTTTCGTTGAGTCGAATAAATGCGTATAGTAAATTAAACTCACACTCACACAGGCACTCAGTAGCTAGTATGGAAGTACGGTTACGATAAAGTTTTTTTAAATCAAAAATACTAAAGAGTTAAAGCTCTCGAAGTACCCTACTTTTATAATGTGTATGTATGTATGTATGTGTGTATGTATGTATGTATGTATGTATGTATGTATGTATGTATGTATTTTTGTTTCTTTGGCACGCCCTACAGCCTAAACAGCATGGCGGATTTTAACATATGAGGTGTCGTTAGATTTATTTTGACTGTGGGAGTGATATACCTACCTACCTATAATAAAGAAATTAAAAAAGTAAAAATATTGGTCGGGTTAGCTATTAGTAGTCTTGACCTCAAGAAACTGTTAGATCGACCACACGATCAAAATTCTTTAAACGAACTACTACTGTCTACGAAATTTAAAGGATATGGCCAATTTTTCTATGGACGTAGATGTAGATAAAAATTTTAAATTAAAGCAATGTTTTATGGTGTTTTGTTTTCAGATTTTTCCCATGTTTAAATAAAAACTCAAAAAACTTGTCAGTCAAAAGTACTAGACGTCAAGAGTTTCGTTTTTACGCCTTAATCAGATTATTGACAAATTTGGTGTATGCGCTATGACTTTGCTATTTAAAAGAGTAAGGCGTTTTAATATAACTATTTTATGTACGTTTTGAAATGCTTGATTATTTACTTTACAAAACTAAAAAGCTACTCAAACTAAACTATGTCAGCCTTCCCGGTAGCATAGCGGTCAGTGCAGCCGCCCGGATTGCGGAAGACCCAGGTTCGATTCCTGGCTAGGTCGGGTGGGCGTTTAATTTTTTCACTGTATTTTATAAATTTTATAAATATTTAATTTAGCTTCACTGCAGCAATTAGCACTTGAAAATAAAAAGTAAAAAATTTACTATAGCGTTGTGTTATCAAATTTGTGGTATTTCATCTGCAAAGATGAATCTGCATGGCCATCGGTTGCAACGACCGTTGGATAGATGACGCTGTGCTGCTATAAAAGCACTCTAAAACATTAAAAGCAGTGACAAAATTCAGCGCTTACGTCAGCTATCCCGGTAGCATAGCGGTCAGTGCAGCCGCCCGGATTGCGGAAGACCCAGGTTCGATTCCTGGCTGGGTCGGGTGGGCGTTTAATTTTTTCACTGTATTTTATAAATTTTATAAATATTTAATTTAGCTTCAGTGCAGCAATTAGCACTTGAAAATAAAAAGTAAAAAACTAAAAAGTTTGAAATAAATTCAATTATTAAAATAAATCAAAAAACCCGACTGCTGAAACAACTATATAAAAAACAATTATATACTCGTAATTATATTACGTATTATTAATTATATACTCGTAAAAATTTCATTCATTTTTTTCTCTTTGCAGTTATTTTTTATGTTAGTCTGGTTTTTACGAGTTTTTAATTGTTTTTTTTTATAGTTGTTTTAGCAGTCGGGTACTTTGTTTTATTTTTTATTGTATTGTCGAATTCTTTAAAAGGTCGTTTTTACTTTATATTCTTTAAACAGCGATTCTTATTGTCCCCAGCTACCTACAGCACCTCAGAGCGTACCACAGCAGCGCCCAACAGCAGTAGCTACACCTGGGCGGGCAGTAGCGGCTACTGGAGTTCCGCGCAAGGCAGCAGCTCGCCACAGCCCACAGCTTCTCCAGGTCCATACCGGACTCCCCCTCACGCCTACCCTGCGCCTCTCGAATACACCCCCGCGCCGGCGAGCACCACCGCCCCTGCGTCCGGCCCTGCGCCTTTGTACCCGCTCCAGTATGAAGCGCCTTCGCAACATCACTCCCCGTATTACCAGCATGCGTACGCGCCGTATGCGCATCATGCTATTGAAGATATCTCGTATTGGCCAAATAGGTGAGAACAGCAAACTTGTACATAGTTAATTTGCACTAATACTATTGGGTATTCACTAGCAAGCTGTTCGCTGTAACTAATTCTTTAGATGAATTATGCTCAGAAATTTTCAAGATTTTGTGTTGTTTGAAGTTTGAAGGGTGTATGTAACACCCTTCAAACTTCAAACAACACAACCGCCCGTACAAGAACCAGTAATATTTTTTTTTCTCTTTATTCATTAACATAGGATCAGCAGATGATTTTCAGGTTGGCAACAATTGAATTGCTTTCACTACCACCACACTGCTTCTTATCTGACATCCAGTAAAATTTCAGTGAAATTCTAAATATCTTTGGCGACAAAAACTGGTGTCGAACATTGGGTTATTGCCGCGAATTCTGTTGCCATTACGTTGCATAATCGGCATATCTCTACATTGTGTTGCTGGTAACCATCGAGACAGACTGAGTGGAACTAATCTACATAGTTGGATATTACTAGAGCGTTTTTACATAGTTGATACAAAGTTTTTCAAAAACACTTTAACCCTATACTTGGCAGAGTTTTTTTTTGTGGAATTATACAGGTTGACTTTTTTATCACCGTCCAAACCTTGTGAGATGACTCCCGTGATACAAACGAACAACTCTTACGATAGGACGAACTCCCTAACTCGAAAATAAAATTCAGCTGTTCCATACATTTTGGTCGAATGAATATCGATGTTTTGACGGTAGTTGTTGACATTGAATGGGTGCCTTTGGCTTTCAAAGTAAAAAGTAAATAGTGTTGAATAATTTCGGCGGGCTGGTTAGAACCACGATAGCTCAATTGGAAGAGCACCTGACCCGGTATGTCAGAAGGGTGCAGGTTCAAATCCTGCTCGTGGAAATTTTTTCAACATTGTGTTTTTGTAATCTGTTACTTGCAGAATTGCAGTAATTTTACTTTTAACTTTTAAAAAGTTGCATTTTATTGAATTGGTATCTCTACCTACAATGTTAATTATTTTGATTCACAGTAAATAGTTATTTCAATCTATTCCTGTTTATTATTTTATCTCTTAGAGTGTTCTCGCTGCTGAAGTGAAAAGTTATGTGTGTTACACGAGAGCAAAGTTTTTTGCATCTCGTGCCTTTGAATCCCTCGCCACACTCAGGACTCAGCACTCGCAGCAAAAAACGACTTTGCTCTCTTTTGCACAAATAACTATTTTGTATAAAATGTGTTCTTTTTTCACTACTCTTAATTTCCAAAAGTCTCAAATAATCCACTATGCCAAGAATAGGGTTAAAATATTTCTGCATGTCTGTTAATTCTGGCGTCCCTATTGATGACTACGACGAGTAACATTCGGTCAGTATGAAATTGATCAAAGCATAATGGTCTCTAAGAAATGTAACTAAAGATGTTGACAGTGTTAGTCGAAAACAGTATCAGTATAAGGTTTGTGTTTCTTGAATGTCAAGGTGTGTATGACCACTAATGCATCATTTAATTTGAAGCTTACTCTACCTTCCTGACTGTCTTAAGAGACTACCTTAGGACCACCTAATCTTTTTGTGACATCCTTACCTACAAGTGATCTTTTCTCTTTCCAGTCTCAACAGCTATAGTTACCAACCGGCCGAGTACGTTGGCACCGGTGAAGTGGCGTATAGTTCGGAAGGCATGCCTTTTCCCGCGGGCTCTTCCCTCGAAGCGCCTGGAGACAGTAGAACGCCTCCACCCGGCTCTGAGCACCAGTCGGGAGAGAGAGAATACAAGTTCAGTACAGAAGAAGAACGCCATTCACCGTGCGAAGCGGTTGCGATAACGCCGAAGTCGCCGCAACAGTGACTTCGCGTGGTAATGACGGACAGTGACCACGCTTGGAATATGACAGTGAATGTGCTTATTGTAACGAAACGGCAATACGTGTATATCTACGAAATTCAACTTAAGCACTTGTTTTGGTTACAGCATAAAAGTGACGTCATAGTTCGCCAATCCCATACAATTTTTACCTATGTAAGAATATCGTTTTGACAAATGCTTTATAAGCTTCTATTTGATCTGTCGAACGGGACTACTGAATCAAGTGTAACATTGGCTACAAATCCCGGTTAGTTATATTTATTTCTGGTATTACTCGTAGAGAACACGATGACCACACCTGTAACATGCTTGTAAATGATCATTAGAATAAATATAATTATTACGCCTTTCTATACTTGTTTATGTCTAAAGTGTAAATATTTAAGTAATAATAAAGTGTTGTTATGTACTAGAAAAATAGGGTTATATTTTACTATACGAAACAATGTCCATGTAGTGATAGTAATTTAGGTAAAATGTTAAGTAGCATTCATTTCCTATACAAGGTGTAATCGCTTAGTTAGGTAAGCCGAGTCGAAAAATAGGGTCCTAACTTAGTAGGTAATGAAAAACTTAATGCAATCATTAAGCACTGCATGTTACGCCCATCCCTCCTGTTTTGAGCTAATGACATCCATCTTTTCAGGCGACCAGCTCTATATCTCTGCTCGCTTAACTACTTCTCTGTAGCCCATCTGGCAGGTTGAAAAAAAAACAAATCTAATATTAAATAAGTTATTCTAATTACATAATTAAAAATTAGTATTAAGTTTATGTTTTATTAAATTGAAAAACCTACACTAGGATTTCTTGTTCTTTTGGTATTAATTCAAAATTAAAACAACCTACCTACGAGTAGGTATAAGAAAATTTATGCAAATCAAATAAGTACCTGAGTAGGTGTATAATTTTTTGTATAATGTGTATCTTGTAATGTGTTAAAGTTTTTTTACTTGAAACATTAGACCTACCAAGTCTTAATCTTTTTTTATATGATTAAATAAAAAGTTAGTTGTTAGTCGTTTTTTTAATAATAAATTAATATTTTGGATAAAGTTTATTCAATGTGAGAAGTAAAGTTATATCTAATATCTTTTTACATCAATAGGCCTTAGTTAGCGATTACACTCTGTTTAGTTTTGAAAAATTGTTCAGACAACGCCTCCTAGGCAAAGACAATAAAAATAATGTTACTGTTTTAAATAAATATTTATTTTGGTACTATTCTGCCACACGAACGTGTTAATTTTTTATTTATTCTTCCTCAAGTGCTTAAGGGCTAAATTTTAAGATTTTTTTGGTTTAAGTTTAAAGTTTAACTTTCGTGTCAGACGGACCGCTGCCTGACGCGCCTTTTTCTTTTTTTTGAGAGAGATTGCTGATTGTCTCAGACGGCATTTCAGCTTCACCGGGCTTTTTTGGGGGCGGCGAGGAACGTAAAGGGTCCCTCAAGCCGTATGAAACGAATCACCTTCGGAGGTTTTCTAGAGGGAACGGCATCGCGCACAAGTGCGCGTCCCCGTGCCCTACTAGATTCTCCGAAGGGTTCGGATCGGATCGGGGAGCGGAGCAACCCGAGGGCGCCTCTAAAGGCTCAGACCTCGGCTCGGGTTGACCGGGCCATGGTGGAGGAGAGAAGCGCCCAGGTACATGTCTGTACCTGGTGTAGAGCGCGTCTGAACCGGTTCTTCGTACCCTTGTTCTATGAGTACGGTGTCTTGGGTCTAAACTAGTGTGCATGTTTAGTGTATTCTGTAAATGTATGGTGTCATTTAGAGGATCGGGCGGGGACCTGACGCGCCAACCGCACGACTGTTTTTATAACGCACGCAGTGCAAACGTGCGGCAGCTGTCCGACGACAAACGTGCCATAATGAGACTTATAAACAGCAGGAGCAGCAGCCTAGCACGATGTCTAGTGCGAGCTTTGAAATTTGCCTACGTTAGCAAAAACGTAATCATTTATGGCAAAATTCTAAATCTCCTCGTTTGTCTCCAAGAAGCGCAGCTCTATCATCAATGCTCAGTCATTATTCCTTTGATTAGATAGATAGATAGACAGATAGATAGAAAATAATTTATTCAGTTTACATTACAAGTAAATAATAATAGAATTCACAATAATATAATAAACCTAAATAAAGTAACTAAAACTATTACGAAACTAAAATATGGCGTCAAAATATTCCTCCGCGTCGCTGTCGACTGGTAATGTACCCAAGAGACTGGCGGCATTGCCACGTTGTATGGCAATGCTTAGCCTCTGGCCAAGGTAAAAGCCAGCCCTTGGGTCATGGGAAGTGTCAACCAGCCGTTTGGAGATGTCAGTAAATAAAACATGAGCACTCGGACCCCATGGCCCGAGGGTTTCAACCCCAAACGGCTCGAAAATATAATTGCCGATAAGGTTATTATACTTTCGCCGCTTGAGGTTTTCTGCAGCCGCAGCAGCAGCACCAGCACAGCACGCTGTGCTAGGAAGATGGGATGGCGCAAGAGTATCGACACAAGTTGCATCCCATACTAAAGGCCTACCCACCTTCCATGGAAATAAAGACATGCCGTCCGGTCGCTTGCCATCGTCGCATGCCAAACCATTGGGTTCTAATACAGCTGGAACGCCGACGGTGACAAGAGCTCGTCGGATGATGTCATTAATGTTCGCGTGCCGGGCTAAGCGGCCCGCACTTCGACTGCAAGACAGGCCATGGTGTCCGAGGCCGTTGACACCTTCGCCACAGTGACAGCGATGGGGAGAACAACACGGAGCTCCTAGACGCAAGGAAGCAGCGAGGCGGAAAGTAGTGTCGTCGAACAAAGTACCTAAGTTTGACGACGGTAGTGCATGAAGCCAAAGACCCGACCCCCACTTGCCCTCAGCCAGCAGGCGCGCACGCTCCGCAGAAGTAGCAGACGTGACAAGTAAATTATTCAGTACTACTCTACAGAGCGGCTCATCCCACTGTCTCTGGGAAGATGGATTGTCGGTTTTATCTGAATTCGGGCAAGCGAGTCTCCAGGCATCCATAGCCTCGGTGAAGCACGGCACATCAAAATTAATCAGTGTGGGGGCTAAGATTTTCCTGATTAATTTTTCGGTACCATGGACCGAGGATATGAAAGCCGGTAAACTAATACTGGAAATTGCGGACGCCGAGGCCTCCCATGCGAATTGGAAGAGTAGCTTGTGCCCAAAATCGGTCGTCCATGACCACATTTAAAATCGACGATAATGTATGGCGTATAATTTGGTCCATTTTATCTAAAAGATGACTGTGCATCCATAAATGGGAAGAGCGAAGGAAATATATTAATTTAGGGCCGAAACAACAGTAACGAATTAAGGTTATAGCCGAATGCATGTTAATTTGGAACAATCTTTCCGAAACGCCATTCAAATTTTGTATTTTTTCCTCGATAAAAACGGGAAAGGAATTTTCAAAGATCGGAGAACCAAGGAGACGAAGCGAATTTTTTTCAACAATTTTGATTTCCGGAGCTACTGCGTTAAATTTGGGAAGTGTCAGATGTCTGTCAGTACTGTCTGTTAAGTATAGTTAATTGAAGACAAGTGGTGAAAATGGGACAGACACAGAGTACTTCTAGACCTATAACTTGCGGAGTGCACCTGGGTTCAATCTTAAGACGATTTCTTTTATTAATTTATATACACACATCTAAAATGTCTAGGGGTCAAGTACATTTTAAGCTATAAACATTTTTTCTAATAATATTTACCTAATCTGGTTTTCAAGACTGGTTTCTTGTTCTATTTTTAATGTTTTAGTAAACAATTTTATCCCTATTTTATTGAAAAAACTAAGATAAAATGCAATTTTAACGAATTGGAGTAAATTAGCTTATGTTAAGGTCGTCACCTAATTGGCAAAAATAGTAAGAACAAGGCTGATTATTTAAAATTTGATTGTAAAAATAAAAAATAATAATAATTTGTATTTCTACCATTCATACGAATCACAAAAGCACATCGATTTGGCATGCTTAAAATCAGTTCATCCAAATCACTTTGATGAATAGCCGCCCACGTTCTTTCTAACAAGTCAATAAGTTGTTGTGGGGTATGCACGGCATCCATACTCGGCAGAGCTCTTCTTTGGAGCATGTCCCATGCATGCTCAATTGGGTTGAAGTCTGGTGATTGTGCAGGCCACGGCAGGACGTTGATATGGCAATCGGCAAGAGGATGATCACATTTGAAACAATCCTCTCTGCGTCGATTTGAGCATTGAGGTTGCCCCTGATGAAATGAGATCGGTTCTTCCACCGATCCAAATACCGGCCCAAACCATGATTGTTCCCCCTCCATATGGATGACGTTCCTGACAAAATCTCAAGCGTTCTTGACGTCCAGAGGTCCTCCAAACTCGAGTGCGTCTTGTATCCGGCCTCATACCGAAACGTGATTCATCAGAGAAGCAATCACAGCGCCAGTCTTCTTCCTCCCAATTTCGGTGTTCGCGAGCCCCTTGTAAATGGGCCCTATGATTGGGGGGTGCTATGGGTGGAACCCTCAGCGGCCTTCGGGAACGCAAACGTACTTTGCGTAAACGGTTCCGGATGGTTTGGCCGCTTATCAGCAAGCCTGAAGCGCTGTGGAGCATTGTGGCCAACATCATAGCGGTCATGGTACGATTCCGTCGAGCAGTATTTTGGATGTATCGGTCTTGTCTTTGAGTGGTGATACGCGATCTTTTTCCATGTCGCTCGGCCACGCTGCCCGTGATACGATAGCGTGCCCAGAGGTGACCTATGACACTCTGTGTAGTGCCAATGGCGGCAGTCACAGTACGTTGCCTGGAACCAGCTTCCAACATTCCAACGGCTCTCAACATCTCTTCCCTTGTCAAATGACGCCGTCGCTCCATATCGTTGCAATTCTTTTCACTTCCAGTGCAGAAATTGTATTGCTTTTTAAAATTACCATTAGGCGCTCTTTTATAGGAATTGAGATCAACAGTTAATTTTCCATATTTAAACAATGTAAAAAAAAAATACATTCATAGGTATCGTGAAATTCACTAAAATGAATCAAGTTAAAATATTAATTCTATAACGCAAAGATACTTTAAAATGTACTTGATCCCTAGACACCATTAAATAACATTAACCAGATTGGCCTTAAAGGGGACGTCACGTTGTATGCGGACGATACCTGCCTATTCTACTCTGGAGTCACGATAGACACTATTGTTGCGGAGGCACAGGCAGTTTTGGATTTTTCTAGGATCGTCTGAAAAGTTCCTGGCCGCACTATAAAATAAGAACTTTTTTTATAAAATCTCTTTGGTACTGCAATCATACTTTTCGTTTCGAGCGTTCCTTGCTGTAGGCATATCGAAAGAACGTGTTTGTCACATATTAACTCAAGAATTGGATATGCGAAAGCTAGCCGCATGTTGTGTCGCGACGTTTCGCGAAACTACCAACACTACCATATTAACCATAACAATGGCAACACTGGAAGATACTTTGCGCCGAAGTTGGCGCCATTTCATTTCCAAAACTTTTCCGTAAGTGCTAGGCAGATGCCATTTGTTTTGATTTAAAGTTGTGATTAAAAGTGATTGACTAATGCCAGCGAGGAATGTTGAAAGCTAAGTAACTCTTAATCAGTATTCTTTAGCATTGTGATGATTGTAAAGAAGTATATATCTAAACATTGAATTTTACTTTTATTGCTAATCAGATAACCTAAAAGGATTTTTCTCATATTATTGTCTTTAACTTAGTTCGAACTATATGAAAGTCATGAGAATGACGACAGTCATGAGACTGATGGTACAGTGGGAAGTACCGAGAAAGTGCACATATGAGCTTCGGCTGGGCAAACAGTGCCTGAATGGTGATCACCCTTAGGTCAGTGGTTGTAGCACTTAACGATGACTGTTGAGTCGTCCTTAGGGTAGGAACTGGTTGTAGCACCCAGATACGGGGCTGTTGAGTCACCCTTAGGGGTTTGGTTATAGCACCAATGTATCCAGTACTAGAATAATGTTACATACCAAAGGGCAGAGTAATGCCTGTAACATTAACGCGCCAGTGCAAGTTACATCAAGAAAGGTGACGAAAGGCCTGTAACGCTAGGGGCAACCGTTATTTACTATTACTATTACTATTACTATTACCTCAAGAAGGACAGTCCCAAGTTCCGTAACTAAGGGAGCCCGCACAGTGACGGCTGTAGAGCCCGAACGTTTGGCTTCTAGTACAGTGACGGCAGTGAGCCCGAACATAGAGGGATACCTAGTACAGTGACGGCAGTGGTGCCTGAACATTTTGGCCAGTTGGTCAGTACTATGAGCAGGTTTAAGACCTGAGGCATGATATGGGGGAATGCGGCGGTAGCTTGCCTTATTCCTTGCCATGGCCAATTACGACGTAGAAAGTGTGTAATAAATAATTCAAACTTACTATTATAGAGAAAGATTAATGTTACATGTACACACACTATCGCCTTTCAGATAGCAATCTTTAAGGGATAGAAGTTGGTTTAGTGAATGTGATTCAATTGTTATTATTGATACTGTCTGATACTTAAATCCAGTTAAGTTATACTAATAGATAAACAAGAGATGATACTTTAATACCTATAGTCTATTTACTTTATTATCTAACTTCACAATGCTAACAGAATCAATTAGATTCTGAGTGTTTAGGAAACCTTACATTTGGTTTCATTGTTTGTTATAAATATGCTACAGATTCATCATAAGGAGAAAGGGATTTCTACTGTAATCATTCGAGTGTGAGTTCAAGCTACAAAGGTCCAAATAAAGAGAGGAACGCCAAGCTTCAGCTGCGGTGAGTTTAAGCAGATTATTAAACACTCAGATATTATGTCGCCGCGGCATCTGAGGTGTTTTACTCAGTTACACAAGAGCCCCATAAAAGCCCGCGGCGACATTTTGGGTGCCGCGTTTGCTAAATTGGAAACAAAAGCGAGTTCGACTTAACATTTCCAAAGCTTTTTTGGAGCATTTCAAGCGTAGGTATTATAAATCGGATTTTTTGCGTCGATTGAAACATGGAATGATCACTTCATAGCAGAGACAAAAGTACAGTCCAGACGTGGACTGCGAAGATTAAACCCGCTCCAAAGAAGGCAAAGAAGGTTTCATCAGTCGAATTATATTCGTTGACGATATATTGCTCGTGATGCAGTGTTTAATGAGAGGTTACCTTTGCAGAGCTGTCAACAAATTGGAAGTACAGTCACTTCGGATGGTGGTCAAAGGAAAAAAAAGGAGCAGAGAATGAATTTTCCCGAGTATGTTTCTATTAATATTTTTCCGGATTCTAGGATGGTGGAAACTTTTGATGTTCCAGTTTTGGATATTATTGAAAGTCCTGGAATTAGCATTGATACTTCGATTCCAATGGTCGACACTCTATAGCTCTCTATAGCTCTCTACGTGGATGACTTCTATATATTTGGGAGTTCAGTGGGGGTCATTGAACATGTCAAGAAGACAATTGCCAACGCTTTTGATATTAAAGATCTGGGTGAAGCCAAGGACTGTTTAGGCATGCACATTACAAAGCAAAATGGGGAAATTCATCTATCCCAAACTACTTTTGCCAAGAAGATACTGGAAAAATATGGCATGATTACCTGCAAGCCTGTAGGGACTCCAATGGAGCTAAACCTACGTCTTGCAAAGGGGGAAAAACATGAGGATATTTCGTACTAAGAAATAATTGGCTCTCTTATGTACCTGTCTTGTAGAACAAGGCGTTGTTCACGTTTGCGGTTATCTGAGCCAATTCAACACTTGTTGGAATGAGCAACATATGGCTGCATTCAAGCGTGTGCTCAGATATTTGAAGGGCACCGTCGATCATAAACTGGTGTATAAAAGGAAATCCCAGAATCTCGTAGCTTATGCAGATGCAGATTGGGGGTCAAATGAAGATTGACACTCTTTTACAGGATACGTCCTTGTTGGAGCTGCGATCTCATGGCAGGCTCGCAAACAGCGCTGTGTGGCTTTGAGCACGGCTGAGGCCGAGTACATTGCTCTTTGCGAAGCCAGTAAGGAAGTAGTGTGCGTACAGGGCTTACACACTGAATTGCTAGGTTACTACCTATATACAAGTTTATGGGCGCTTTGGCTATCGCCAGACTACTAGAGTTTAAACGCAGTTTATAAATATTGTCGGTCTTTAATAAAGATAACTTTCGATTCAATAAACACAAAGTGACAGACAGTTACACTAAATAATATTCTGTTGCCAAGCAATCATAAATTCAAACCTAGAAACTATTTACACTATGCCTGCATGCGGTATTCCACCTCTTTTTAACACACTGAATACATGCGTTTCAAACAGTATTGAAATTTGGCCTTACTAAGTCCCTTCGACAGACAGTCTGCTGGCATAGAATTTGTATCGCAATATTTAATAATCACCGCCCCAGTTTCAGCTAACTCTCTGACAAAGTGATACCTAATATTAATGTGTTTCGATCTTCTACCAATTGCAAAAGAATACACAAGTTTATGGGCGCTTTGGCTATCTTTGGCTTTAGCATATACCTTACTTGCTAATAGTTTATAAACATGTCATTCAAAAATACAAAAAAGTGATTTTTTTTTTTAAAAACAAGCTTTTATTACTTGTGTTAATTAATATTTTCTGTACCATTAAAGCTGTTGAAACGTTGTTCAAATATAAATAAATACTTAAATAAATAAATAAAAGCTTGTTTTTAAAAACATACAGCTATGGGCTAGATCCCCATGTCTGGCATACATCAAACGACAACAGAAGTTAAAAAAACAAAAAGTCAGATAAAGGCGGGCTAAAGCTAATGTATTGTTTGTTGCTGTTACTGTTTTATGTTTGTGAATAACCTACATAAGTTTATCGTGTAGGTATCTGTTCATCTGTTGTATCTAAATGAATTTGATATGGTATCGAATTTTATTTTTTAAGTGCTCATATTATTTAACACGACTAATTTCAAGTTGTTTCTAACCTTAAAAGAAACAACAGTTAAAAACAGTAGCTACACTGCCTGCAGGGAGAGACGAATAAACAATAACGATGGAATCCACCGTTTCTGTGTCAAAGGTGCATACTTTACTATTATTAAATGAATGACTGAAATAAATGTGTTAAGACTAAAACACATTGGACTTACAAAAGGTTAATGTTAATTAATATGACTATGTAAATAACTTTTTACAGGGTGTTTTTTTATTTAATAATAAGTTTACTAAATCAAAACAGTCTAAAAATAAAAGAAACGTGTTCGAAAAACTTTTGAAAAGAGAACCATGGTACATTGTATTCAAGACAAATTGGGAATTTGTTGAAAGTGAAATAAAAGTAAGTGGTTATATTAATTATAATTATAATATCACTATACAATACCACATAGAAATAAGATTAATGACAGTCTGAAAGCCATAATTGTGACCCTAACTTTAATCTCAGTTACTTTAACAGTTTACTATTTTAAGCCTAAGTTGGACCAAATTCTCAATTTTTAATATTCATCAATATAACTGGATGTGTACTGCTAAATGTTGATTATTCCTTACACTTTTTCAGAAATTGCATCATCAAACCTACAATGTACTTCTGAATGATATAGTTAACTATGTGAAATCATTTCATGGAGTAAATGAATCTGATGCAATGGAAGGCATAATTCCGAGCGCTACTCTATTGACAGGTGTGAACCAACCGGATCATGTATCTCAATTTATGGCTTTACTATTGAAATTAAGGTAATTGCCATTTTTACATTCTTGCTTGTTGAGAAGTTGGTGGCACAGCTGCTATCATGGTTAGGCTGCAATTACAAAAGTTATATGTCTATCACAATGGCGGTTGATGCATGGTTCATTGGGATAGGTTCATTGTTGCATTGGATTGGATCATGCTTATCATAATCACCGGTCTGTAGAGCCCCACAGCTGGGCATAGGCCATTCTGTTTGAGTAATAAAATATATGGGAAACTGTTGGTGGGTTTCAACAATTGCCATCTTACAACAACAACTGGGACTAATAATTATTTGTGCCCACCAAAGCATGATATAAGCAAGATATATTTTTTCTGTGGATTGCCAATTTAAGAACTAGCTGCTCACGATCAAGCTTCATCTAATTGTTGTATTTAATGATACTTAAATTTATAACAATATTACAGCATTATTAATATATCTTATCAATATTTATTATTTATTACAGAGATGAAGTAACACCACACATAGCCATGGTAAATTCTCAGGATGCATCCACATTGAAACATTTAGTTGAAAATGCAGTTTGGCAACTGATACATGGATCAGAAACATTGGTAGATTCTTTCGGATATTATTTTAACCATTAATATTTTGATTTGTTTTAGAAAGGTGGTGTTCTTAAAAAACAAATGAATAAAGAAATTATGAAACAATGACCATTGAACTGTAATGAAATTTTATAGAATTGACTTTTAATATGTTTCAGGACATTGATGATGAAGATTCAGTAAGCAAGAAAAAGATTAAGAAGAATCAGTGCACTATGAAAGTACTACAGAATTGGTATAATGCCACTTCTGTAAATGTATCACCAAAGAAAAAGAAGCAGGCTCATCCAAATAGACTATTAGTTATAATAATCCCAGATTTTGAAGGTTTCAATTGCAGTATACTGCAAGACTTTGTCATGATTTTAAGGTGAATGAAAAAAAAATACATAAATTATTTGCCTTGAATATTGTACTTTAAAAAAGACACCTGCCACAGAAGAGAGTCATAGCAGTGGATACCTCTCGAAGCATTGAATGAAAATTGACTATTTAAAAAAGTTATAATTATAGCAAATGATTAAACAAAATCATGATGGCTAAGTGTCTACACAAAATCTTAATAAGTTTGTGTTGAATTCCAGTTCATATGTGTCATCACTGCCCATAGTGTTGGTGTTTGGAGTAGCAACGTCTGTATCAGCGCTACATAAATCCTTCCCATACCATGTTTCTTCTAAGCTACTTATAAAAGTTTTTCATTCACATTCATCTCCTGTGTATATGAATCAAGTAAGTGCAAGATTTGTATATTTCTTTAGACAAACAATAATGTTTTCAAAGTTATTTAATAAAAGTTGTAAAGGAATAATGAGTTATAGCTACATCACTGGGCCACATATCTACATCAATGAGCTATAGCTATAGCTACATCACTGGAATTATTCATCAATTATGTGTAAATAATTTAGAAAATTTATATAAATGTATATTGTTTTCTAAAGTTTACGCGAACACTACACATTGAAATGAAACAACTTTTACGGATCTACTCACGTTTATTAGGCATTAAATTTTTTCACTATATTTTATTAATTTATTATTTACAGGTTATAGAAGACATATTTCTTACTCACACCAGTCCTTTCCATCTATCTGGAAAAGCATTTGAATTGCTTACAGATGTATTTTTGTTCTATGATTTCTCAGTAACAGGACTAATTCAAAGTATCAAGGTAAGTGACCAACAATAAATTGTTATGGCCAAAACTACCGTATGTTTTTAAAATTTATGTTGATCTAAAAAATACTTACTTTTATTTATTTAATGTTTCAGTATTGTATGATGGATCATTATTACGGAGACAATGTTAAAACATTGAGCTGTGAAAGAGATAAAGTGGAACAGGCTGTAATGAAATTAAGCTCAGACGATCTTGAAAGTATAAGAAAGTTGCTATCATTCCGGCCATTTGTGGAGTCGCAACTCAACTGCCAAACTAAAATAGGTCTCTTTGAAGATGATAATTTTTTCAAAGAAGTTCTTGTCAAAGAATTATATAAATTCCACGATTATATGTATTCGTTATATTTGTGTGTGAGACTGTTACTTAGTTTTGTTAAAGATATCCCAAAGAATATATTGGGTAAATCGGTGAGTGTTATAAACTTTTATATTTGTCTATTACTTTAGATACCTAATTAAATTATATTTAAAATGACCTAGAAGAGCCGTAGCTTCAATCTAAATGTTTAACAAATGAAACATGGAAACAAAATTGCGTTTTCCAATTGTAGCCTTATCTTACCCAGTTTTGGTTGTTAGTGGGCGAAAACAAAGTGGATCGACAACTCAATTATTCCATGCGGTGTAATCGTCAACATAATTATTCCGTACAATGTAAGTGGTAAAGAGGCCGTTCATTTTAATTGTTACAGGTAAGAGAGATCTACACAAAATGTGCAGTTGAACATATTACAAATACATCGGCGTTCAAAGAATGCATGATGTTAGTTAATTTTCAGTCCCAAGTAAAATTAGTTGACAGTATAAAGAGTGCGTTAAAAGTTGTGAATTCAGCTTTGCAAATTGTATCTCCTGTCAAACCTTTACGAGCAACACCGACCAAAAATAACTTGAACAACATTGCTTTGAACAATGATCTAGGAGAAACATTTGCGAAGACAATAAGAGTACACCTGCTTATGTTTTTGAGACAAATAGAACAGGCAAGCACTGAAGATACTACTTTAACAAAACAATATGAGGAAAGAGAGAATGGCGATGAGAATACTCCTGGCAACAGATATCAATTGAAAGAGGTATTTTATATTAGATAA
The DNA here is from genome assembly GCA_949315975.1 of Eudonia truncicolella. NCBI lineage: Eukaryota > Metazoa > Arthropoda > Insecta > Lepidoptera > Crambidae > Eudonia > Eudonia truncicolella. Next base: position 10,190,631 of record OX438830.1, read on the forward strand.
ATAAAATATTGTTAGGTTCATGAATTTTTAATTGAAGTACCTGGTTATTATAATTTTATTTTAGTTCAGTTGAATAAATGTTGAAACAATTTTTTTTTACAAAGTATGAGTAGATATAATAATATATTATAGTGTATATAAATTTCGATGTGGAGCGCACCTCTGACCCGGTTTGTCGAGGCAGAGGGTTCGAATCCCACTCGTAGAAAGCTTTGTAACACTTTTTCAAATTGTTATTTGTGCACAACAATATTTGCGTAAAATTATATTACACTATGATTTTAAAAGTTTATTAATATTTTGTATGTGTCAACAGAAACTTCTAAAAGCTACGAGAGTAGATAAAATTCAGTCCGAGTTTGAAATGATACGATCTAGATTTGTGAGCTATTTAGAAGAAATGTTCAGTAAAGGGCTACAGCCGCCGCACACGCAGACATTTCACGAGATATTCTTCTTCAGCGATGTAGCGAATGTCAAGAAGCAGATTGTTGGTTCACCGCGCGGCGCGCTACACACCGCTCTTAGCAATCCAGTCCACTATTTGCAGGTAATTATGCATGTGAGAAACATTATTCTAGTTTATCATATAGCACAAGATCTATTGTAATTATTGCGATAATCTAAATGCTAAAGGTTTGTCTATGTAAATTTAATTAAAAATGGTATGTTTATCTATATATACAAAAATCAATTGCTGTTCGTTTGTCTCGCTAAAATTCGAGAATGGCTGAACCGATTTGGCTAATTTTGATTTTGAAATATTTGTGGAAGTTCAGGGAAGGTTTAAACGGCGTGAAACATTTTATGTTTTTTGTCTTTTTAGAAATAAAAAATTGTCACTTGGTTGTCAAATATTTTTAGGTGCGTTCAGAAATTTTCACAAATATAATTATGTAGGTGATACGAAGTTCACCGGGTCATCTAGTTGACAATAAAAGTTTTTACTTGTAGAAGCTTTTATTAAGAGTTTCTACTACTAATTAGTAAAGCCTGATATAAGTATCTGTATCTCGGTGAGCAAAGACCTCCATCATTGAAATGAAGTCATCGCCAAAATTGATGGCAAACTTGGGCTAGGCATCAAAAAATTAATAATACCAACCCGTAATTGGCAAGTTTGAATAATTAACCCATCCATCCAGTTATCTATTGACTAGACTAGCGAGCTAGCGATGACTTGATTTCATTGAGTCGTTGCTGCCTGCAGTGGGACAGTCTTTGCCGTTATTTTCTATCTACTAGAACTAATTTAAGGGTAGTCACTACCCATCATTTTGCAAAATTTTAGCTACCTATGGGATAATACTTAAGTCGACCTTTTGTATGAAATAGCTGATTTGTTTTTCACGTTTTCAGAGTTGGTCCCTTAGTAAAAACAATATAAAATGATAGGCAGAGACTATTCTTAAAATGTTTGTGGTAGATAAAAAATACGGTGCATAAACACATAAGGAGACAGAGGGTAAGCTTCATACAAACGTGCTCGAGCAACTCGCACATAGACAACCTTTCACGGACACGGAACCTCCCTCGCTCGATCCTCTAAATGCCACTACACTTTTACAGACATGCACACTAGTTTAGGCACAAGACACCGTACTCGTAGAACAAGGGTACGACGAGCCGGTTCACACGCGCTCTACACCAGGTACAGATATGTACTTGGACGCTTCTCTCCTCCACCATGGCCCGGTCAACCCGAGCCGAGGTCCGAGCCTTTAGAGGCGCCCTCGGGTTGTTCCGCTCCCCGATCCGGTCCGAACCCTTCGAAGAAACTAGTAGGGCACGGGGACACGCAATAGTGCGTGATGCCGTCCCTCTAGAAATCCTTTAAGTTTTTCGCCGTCCCCAAACAAGTCCGGTGAAGCTGAAAATGCCGTTTGAGACAATCGGCAAACTCCAAAAAAAACACGGAACCTCGCATCAGCTACGCTCGGACTGTTGTAAGATGGTTGATGCTCGAACGCGGTATGAATGAAGCTTACTTTCTGGAATCTCTTATTTTGTGGTAAAGGCTAACGACTTGATATTTCTAGTGCTCTTGCTGCGTTCTGCCGTCGGCTGAAAGCGTGGGCGACACATTACCCGATGTGAGTTTGGCGTACAAGCTGCACCGCGAGTGCGGCAAGCACATCAACCTGTACGACTGGCTGCAGGCCTTCGCCGCCGTACTGCGGCCCGCCGACGAGCTGCGGCACCAGGACGCATCCATACAGTAACTATATAACTTTACAAAACTTTATAAAACTTCAAAGAACTTTAAATTTCAGATAATTTAATATGAATTCGTATAAATTCATATAATCTATACTAATATTATAAAGAGGAAACCTTTGTATTTTTGTATGTATGTATGTTTGTATGTTTGTAACGAAAAACTCAAAAACTACTGGACTGATTTAAAAAATTCTTTCACAATTAGAATGCTACATTAGCGCTGAGTAACATAGGCTATATTAAAAAAAAATAAAAGTCCACCCGTGCGAAGCAGGGACGGATATAATTTCATATATTAATATAATAATTTTAGACAACGGGAATTAATGCTAACAAGTTTAGTGACACTAGTGTTCAACAGCAGCCAGTGATCGTCAATTTTCTCGTTTAATTACTTAAATCAACAGGTTTTCTGAATTTAGCTACAATTTAATATAGACTAACTGCTTCCTAACTGTCATCCCGTAAAATATCTATAAAAATCGTATGTTGTTTTTGCGAGGAAAACTATGTCGAGCTCTGTGTGAACAAGTGGTGCCACTTACTATCATAGGCGAGTAAACGTACCTACGTGTACTCGTATACCCGACGTTTTGACCGAGTCTACTGGCCGTGGTCACGGCCTTACTGACTGAAAGACGGATCATACATCTGAAATGAAATAAAAAAATCATTCACTTTAAGCACATAAAGCGCACGTACAAGTACCTACATAAAAAAATAATAATAATAAATGATATAGTATATAGATATAGTATATGTAATGAGTACACACATTAGTTATATTTTATAATTCCATATGCGATAAACGTATTAAATGCGATTGTACCGCTTGTTCGGAAGGTCTCAACTGATATAAGTAGGAAAAAGAAAAGTAGAAAAGAAAAGATTCTTGAAGACTGACAATCTTATCTCTACCAGAATACAACAATGACATTTACATTGTTGTTATGGCGACATACCTACCTAAAAGACCTACCATGTTGGTTGCCTGTTGTTTGTTTAGTAGTAAATCTTTTGTTTTTACACTTAATTACCGTATTTTTTCTTTTTTCCAGAATACGCTTCACACGCGCTGTAGCTGAACTCCAGTTTCTTGGCTTTATAAAATCTTCAAAACGAAAGACTGATCATGTAATGCGTTTAACTTGGTAGTGCTTATGGTGTAATGTTATATTTATTGTGACAGTTTTATTAAAGTAATTTAAATTATATTTTGTCTTTTAATCTTTAGCTGAATATTGAGAGTATCCCGTAGATTTTGTAAATAAACTTTTACTCCTCGTACTAATAAACAGAGTTAAGATTCAAGTAGTTATTACATGTTTTTCTCTTTTACGTATCTTAACATTTAACCGCCTCTGTTCTGTGGTCTAGTGGCTAAGACCACCGGTTTAGACCACCGGACCAGGGGTCCCCGGTTCGATTCCCAGCGGGGGGTATATGTTTGTGTGCTCTGTTTGGTTCGGTTGGGCTTGTTTGGCCGCCTGGCTAGCTACCACCATCTTATCTAAATATGTCGCCATAACATCAATGTTTATAGCATTGTTGTGTTCCGGTAGCAAGAGATAAGATAGCCAGTGCCTCACTAGTTGAGAATTCCGGGTAAAGTGCGCTTCTACCTTATCATCACCTTATCATCACTTAACATCAGGTGAGATGAAGGCAAAGTGCTTACCCGTATGATATAAAAAAAGAACTTGAAATTAAGTTTACATGACAGAAACATTCCCGTCATGTAAACTTTGGGATAGTTCAAGTTTGTTCTCCAAGTGCCTAGTGTGGATTTTGTTTACTATCCGTATTAATTCGATAACGTTTACGAAAACGAAAATTTGTATCGCAGAATTTTACTCTTCTCGTAGCTATGTCGCCAGGATGTGCATACTTTTTGTCTTCGTTGACGTGATCGCATGTCAAATGAAACACACTAGGCACTAGGTACTGCCCAATCTCACAAACCTAATGGTACCTATAGAAAAGACCCCAGTCAAATTCCATCTCTTTGGTAACACTGGTTTCCAGACAGGTTATAGGAAGTAACGGCTTAGCTACGAAAGTCAATCGGCAGTCCTCGATATAGGTACCGACGACTTTACAACTCTTTAACAACTCGTTAACTATAAAGTCAGGGTATTTTTATGTTGATTTTGTATTTCATATTAGTACCTAAATCTCCGCAAACGCTATCATAATATGAATGAATTTGAAGCTTGAAATTCATTACCTACATGCATCTACAGCTTTATGCCTACATGGTAACTATATCGCTTTTAAAGAAAATCTAAGTCACCTGGGTATTAAATCTCTTTTACTAGAAATTAGTCAATAAAATAGGTCTAAACTATCTACTCGATGTATGTACGTTATGTATAGCTATATATATAGAGTTACACATAGTTCAACTCATTTGTTTAAGTAGAAACTTCGTCACTTAGCAGCAGCGGAGATGAAGGCCAAAAGCTACTTGTACCTAGTAGAATAAAGTAAAATAAAAGAGGGTTCGAATCCCGCTCGTGGATTTTTGTTCAACACTGTCTTTTCCCAAAATAAAAGAACAAAAATTTACTAGGTACCTACTAAACATCTCGACGTCTACAATTTTACAAAGATCAAATAATAATTTCCGTCACATACCGCGTAGCGCAGACTTAATAATACTTCATACAATCACAAGCCACGGTGTTCGCAAAGGGAAATAAATCTTTGAAATAATAATTAACGAGAAGCAATGACGTGGTAGAACTATGCTAAACTAACATTATTAGCAGACAAGCAAGTATAGGTACTTGTAGGTAGGTAAGTATATATGTATATATCCCAACATATTCCTGTTTCATCATTAACATAAAAAAATAGAAGCGCGATGCTGTTTAATTATTAGTTAAATTAAACATAGCCGAAACACGTTGACCTTGAATTGTATTTTCACGAAATATGTGGTGCCGACCTTTGGAAAGGTTAAGAGCACATCACTTTTATTTGTGTCTGCGTAACGACTGGGGACAAGTTTCTTCTTATACTATCAAATTATAAAAATCTATAAACTTTTTAGGGTTCTTACCGAAAAGCCGTTTTATAATTATGCAGCCCATAAAAACATCAAATAAAACATTTAACTAATTATAAACCTTTGTTCAACTGAAATTTTGTGAATTAAGTTTCAAATCGTATAAAATCATCGTAACATTTGGGTCACAAAGTAGGTAAGAGTAGGTATATAGTCTGGTTGGTATGAGGTAGGTACTCCTGACCCGTTATGTCAGAGGTTGCGATTTCGAATCCCGCTCGCAGAAATATTTGTTTCACCACTTTTCCAAATCGTATAAAATCAGTTGAATAATTTTTTTAATGATGGGGACAAACATCATTAAAAAAAATAGTTCAGGTAAGCACAGCACTCACATCATCAGCACAGTAGGTTTTATTAAAATTGGATTATTAATTTGAAAGAATAAGTACTTTAATGTTGGTATGGGATGCCGTAATATAAAATTGCTTTTAACGCACTTCAGAAGTCACCATATGCCGATGGTCCGGTGGTTGTCTTACGAATACGATGATCCCTCCACATACCCATATTGCTTGTGCCAGTATTGTGGGCACGTTGTGGGTTCTAGCCCAATTTGCCCACGCACTATTGTTTATGTAGGAAGGCCTGAGCCCAGCATTGGGATTTTTTTAATCTATTGAATTCTTTATTCTTCTTAATTCTTAACTTTATTGAACTTTGACCAAATGTAAATTGTAGATACAAATAGGTACCTTCTAAGGTAGGTTGGTCATTAATATTATATTTTAATTTATTAATTATGCTGCCTTGTAGTCTCAAGGTAAATATTACTTTAGGATAATATTAAACTTTGATGTTTTGCTCTAATTAGTATAACTACTTTATGCCTGCCTATAAAAATGCAAAATGCAGATAACATACAAGGATCAGGTCTTAAATTATATCTAATGACACAGTCACGGGTATAAAACATAAACGGCCAATGATTTTGTGATGGATATAGGAACTATTTTATTGTAAGAAAAAAGCATTTTTTGAAATGATGGGTAGTTAAAGCCCTAGATTACACAAACTACTTACCACAGGTAGATATCATAGGCATTCCTCTGAAGAAAATGGACAGGAACAAAAAACGGAATAACTATTCGGAGCTTTTTCTTTGCACTAAGTAGTTTGCGTTCATCCCCGTTATAAACTTTGTTTAAAAAAATATATGTGTTCGTGAGAGGTTGTCTATGTGTACGTTGCTCTAGCGCGTTTGTATGAAGCTTATCTTCTGCAATCTTCTTATTTTGTGGCCTAGGTCGATATCATACATACATACATACATATAATTACGCCTCTTTCCCGTAGGGGTAGGCAGAGACCACTTCTTTCCACTTGCTACGATCCTTACATACTTGTTTCGCTTCGTCCACTTTCATTATTCCCTTCATACAAGCTCTTCGGTTTAGGGTACTCTTGACCTGGCCTTTTTTCAAGACGTCCCTGATTTGATCTCGAAACGTCCGCCTAGGTCTACCCCTACCAACACTTTCATTCACACTCGCCTTATACACTTTTTTCGTCAATCGTTCTTCATCCATTCTCTCGACATGGCCAAACCATCTCAGCATGCCTTTCTCAATTTTTGTCACTACATCTTCTTTCAGACCACAACGTTTCCTTATCTCACTATTCCTTATCCTGTCACTCAGTTTAACTCCTATCATACTTCTTAACGCTCTCATCTCTACTGCATTTATTCTGCTTTCATGTTTCTTCTGCCATACCCAACTTTCACTTCCGTACATGAGTGTCGGAACCAACACCCCCCTATGCACAGCCAAACGAGCCTTATTAGACACCTTCCGACTGTTCATAAAGGAGTGCAAAGCTCCATTCACCATGTTTCCTGCATTCACTCTTCTTTCAATATCACTCTCACACTTTCCATCTCTTGTAAACTTTGAACCCAGATACACAAACTCATTCACCTGTTCAATTTGTTGGACCTACTTTATCAATACTTAGTTTTAATAAGTTAAAATTACTTACGTTATGACTAAAATTGGTTTTGTTTGTAATATATTATATCGAGAACCCTTTATTTATAATAGTTTCACGCTTTTCATTCATCCTTAGGTACCTACCTACTTAAAGAATTCATTATCAATACACCGTCTAGTGCTGTTGGGAAATATTTTTATTATTTGACCTTTTAGTTGATAAACTAATAGTAGGCAACCTGAAGTTACACGTCTTTTTTGCGTTACTTTTTGTAACCGAAATTCAATTTGTTTTTCTGTTCAAATTTCAGTGACCATTACCGGATTGCGTAGCTTAAAGTAAAGTACTTAGTACAAAACTGTGTTAAGCCTTATTATGGGGTAAGTATGAAAAGAAAAGAAAAAAAACAAGCGAGCCTTACAGTAGTCGCAGATGTGTAACATTTGACATTTCACCTTAGTAATATGCAATTTTAGCATTATATTCTGAAAAAAAATGGATTACATAATTTTATAACTATAGAATAAATGCAGTAAATACTCATTAGAAGACATTTGACATATCAAAATAACCTTTGATAGTCAAATGACACAATATATCACATGTAATAATAATATATCATGTTCATAATTTCGATTTTAAATTTACAAAATGGCGCGCGCTTGCGCGCTTCCCCGACTTTCTGTGACACTGTTACACATACTTCCGTCCCATTTCACGAAATCATTCCCACAAATTGCTTATTTAGAAAGCGAGCGGAAAGATGTTACACATTAAAAAAACAATTTGCTATTACGTTCATTATATTATATTATTATTTTTTGGTGACGAAAACTGGTATTCGAACACTGGGCTTAAACTGTCCAACACTACTGGTGCAACTACGATACCTACCGGAGATGTCAGCATAATTTTCAATCGTTTTATGTACTGGCGAAGATCCTGAAAGGTGCAAGTCCAAAGCTATCAGTTTGGCCGTATGCTCGTTTGCTGGCTCTGAGTGCTGCGAGTTTTATTCACCACTCATCACATCATTATCATCACCAGTTCATTTATGACCTCACTGCTGGGGTACAAGCCTTCTCTATAGACGGATAGGGAGAACGGGCCATATACCACCACGCGGGCACAGTACGGATTGTTGGTTGTCAACGACTGCTAATGCATCCGAGACCAACGGCTTTACGTGAAGCACGGAGGAGCTCGAGTTAATAAATTATTGGCTACCCATCCAATGATCGGATTTTGCGAAACATTTAACTCCTAATTAAACAAATATGAGTAGAGAAAGAGAGAGAAACGTCATAGGTAGATAGGTAGGTAGGTAGGTATACGTATCCCAACTTTTTATTAAACATTGGCTTAAAATCTTTAACTCTTCAATACGTGTGTATGTCACTGTGTAACTCCTCTTAAACAGCTGGACTGATTTTGAAGATTTGTATTTGTGTGTTTGAGTGGGTTTCTGGGTGGTTTCGATTCAAAATTGAACCTGGTAGGTGGCGCTACACTAGGGGTCCATCATATGATACGGATGTTGTCAAGCGGACGAAGCCACTATAGCTCATTATATGTTTGTTTACTCTGGCACCGACAGATATACTATTGTTTAATTTTCTTATGTCGAACAAATATGTTGGTAGAGTTGTTCCTGAAACTTTTATTTGATTTAGAAATCGGAACTTAAGCAAAATAAGAAACAATATTATAAAAATCTTATGTCAACAGATAATATAATCTGATTCTTTACATACAGACCTACAAAATAAAAAATAATGTTGAGTATGATTTGTAGGTATACAAAGTTCAAAGTTGAATTTAAATTAGTATTCAAAGCATTAGGTAGGTACGTCTGTGATAGTCATATTCATGTTTGAATAAGTAAAAACTATTATGAGGTAAAAAACAAAGCCAGATCTTGTTTTTGTACGAGTGTCGAATATTTAATTTTAAAGTTATGAAATATTTAAAAGGTAAAATGCGAAAGGTCAATTTCTGCTTCTTAAATGTAATGGATAAAAAATATTATCTTTTGGATTTTAAGCAAAACCTTCCCAAATCGGTAAGAATGGGAGAGATCGGACTATAAAAATTATTTAATTTCGAAAATATTATGTGTTATTGAAATGAATTACATAACTAGTGAACATTAAAAAAATCTCCATATGTTTAATGGGTTTGATTAATTCTTGACAATGACTTTAGTGGCGTTGAGGTCCCAATGACACGGTTGCCCAACACATCGCATCGCATTACAAGTTTTGTGACAAATTATTTAACAAATAGTTGTGAGCAAAACCTTCGAATGGCTCCTTGCTAAGTAGGTACCTACATGCACACACGCGCATCAGTCGGTAATGCGCGGCATGTGTGCGTATGACACATGCGGCAGTGGCGCACATGTGGACAGTGATGACCGAATCCGGGGAGCCGGAATATCGACATCGTATATTTGTTCTCGCCTGACATTACGATAGATTGCGGGAGAAATGTATAAAAGATTTTGACACGGCCGTCTAAGCATCAGTCGCTCATTAGGTAGCATCCGAAACATACCAAAAAATATATCAAAATGAAATTGGTACGTTCCCGTTCAGTTTTTTATGTGTCTTTTAAATAGTATTCGGAGTGTCTAGTGCGAGGTTTATTCACTATACGACCGAGTTAACGTAAACTACAATTATTATTGGTATGGCATCGAAGCGGTTATAATTTGTTGGCCACTAGGTGGCGCTGCTTTGATCCTATACAAAATGTAGCTAACTCTTTTCCGAAATAGTGAAAAACAAGTCACTCAGCAAACAGGACAGAATTTGAAAAAGGAACAATTATACTATAAAGGTTATCTCACTTTCTGCTCTGATATTATTCTAAAGAGGTTGTGTTTGTTGTGCAGATCGTAGCAGTCGCTCTCTTCGTCGCCGTGGCCGCCGCGCTCCCCGTGGAGCCCGAGCCTGTCAAGATCCTCCGCAGCGAGTTCGACCAGCAGCCCGAGGGCGGATACGTCTTCAAGTAAGTCTCATATTATATCTACATTTTAACTAACCCTCATTAACAGCGTATAAACGTCCCACTGCTGAACCATTGATGGTATTGTAGGAAGGCCTGATCCTACAATACCATCAAGGGATCGTGCCATAGCCCACCAAGCTGGCCCAATACGGGTTGGTGGGGTTACTTGAGTATTATTTTACTAAAACTTAAACTTTCTTTACTGAAGTAATGGTACAATTTAAATAGTAAACAGTTTTTATATATTTAATGAATTAACTTGCCTTTGTTATTTAACTAAATTTATGTGCATCAAATTACGATTTTAGCTTGCACATCATGAACTGTATTAAATAATACTCCTTGTCTTTGCTTTTAAAGGCTTTCATTAATACTGACCTTGCCAAAATTTTTATTGAAGAAATAAAATCTGACCGTTAAAATTTGCAACATCTCTCTCTAAAATAATTTAAAAAATATTTGATATGTTTAATTGTTATAAAGTACCCTTCTTTTTGAGTGATTGGCCGCAAGCTTGACATTAGTGTCAGCCTCTTTCAAGCCGGCCCATTCAAGTCTCTAGATCTCACTGGCCTCACCGGGTGTTACGGCTTATCGAACTTTCCGAAGAACTAACCAAGAACTAAATTTTTGGTCACCCATCGTCTTAGTACTTACCGTCTACTTAAGATTCCCACGACCTTTCGCAATTTGGGCTTGCTCTTTCATTTTAGCGACTGTGACACCGGTGTTCCTATCAAGTATTTTAATATAAACCGTGTTTTTTCACTTGCAGCTTCGAAACCGAGAACGGCATTGTCCGGTCTGAGAACGGTGAGCTGAAGTCCGCCGTCGATGAGGACAACAAGCCCCATGACGTTGTCGTCGTCCGCGGCTCATACTCCTACACCAACCCCGACGGCAAGCAGGAGTCCATCACCTACTACGCCGACGAGACCGGCTTCCACGCTGAGGGAGACTCCATCCCCAAGGCCCAGTAAATGGTTTTAAAGCGGCTGGATTGAAAACAACTGACTACGCACACCGCCCACGGAAACGTATGCTCACGCGCTGGTACGGCTTTACCAACAGACATTACTCGTGGCCCCGTTTAGGACCACTTATGTTATTTCTATTACAAATAGAGTTTAGGTAAATGTAGGATTGATGCCATAACACGAGAGCGTTAACTCGCGCGCTCTCGCACGTTGCTCGTCTGTCGAAGCACACTGCCATATTATTTTTTTACGTTTTGTACAATTTTTTGTTAAATACTTTTACGTGATGTCGTGAAATAAACATTTCGACATATAAACTATTTTTATCTTTTCTGCCCATTATTTCTTACTGATTTTTTTCAAAAATGTACACATTTTGTATAAAAACAACAAATGGTCATGATCACTTATCATCATCAGTGTCACCGGGAATAAGAGAAGAAGTGAAGTTCTCAAATTAATTTATAAACTAAAGGAAGAATACTTAAGAATAAAGAATACTTACGATAACGTACACTAACAATCAAGAATAAACGTAATACATCATCGAGAGATGTTTTCTTTTTTTAAGATATGGTACACGTACTTATTTAATAAAATAAAATAATGTGAGCCCTGGATGTGTATCCAAGAGGTAATCGATTTGAAAAACAAGGAACATTTGATTAATTTATTGAATATACCTATTAAATCTACTTATATTGTTTTGTATACTATGATAACAATACTCAGTATTGCAATAATAATAAATCTTATTTGTATGACAGAACTAAAGTCAGTAGGTTGAAAAAAGTTTACTATCCGTTCCCGGAAAAACTGGGTACTTGGTTGCTTTCGATTTCTCTAATAAACTAACAACACTAATCTAACATAACACTTCTATTTCGATTAAAAATTGCTTAATTTAAACTTTGCCAGTGACTATGAAAATAAGCATAGTTACTGCACTGAGTAACTGTCATAAAAATAAATGGAGCAATTTAAAATCGAAATAAAAGCATTATAGGCAGTAAATGTCTGGCTTGCCAAAAATACTATTCATAAATGGCATGTATATACATATGCATATACTTTCGGAATGTTATTCATGAATTCAATACCGATTGATTGAAATTAACTGAGTTCAAGAGCAAGCCTGCAGGTCAGCAGATTTTTATTGACAACGGCGAACATGTTACCATTTAATTTAAAAAACTGCTTCTAATCAGTATGTATAAAAATTAAAAAAAAAAACAAAACACCCGCCTGCTTAAAAAATAATAACTAAATGGAAAATCAACTGAAAAGGCCGGAACAAGATAAAAACTCAATAATGACTTATAGCCAGCGAAATAAATCGAAACAATATCAATAAAATATTTATAAATTCAATATTCAATATATCAATATATTAATATTCAATATTTATGAAATACAGTGAAAAAATTAAACGCCCACCCGACTCAGCCAGGAATCGAACCTGGGTCTTCCGCAATCCGGGCGGCTGCACTGACCGCTATGCTACCGGGAAGGCTGACGTAAGCGCTGAATTTTGTCACTGCTATTTTAATGTTTTTTGAGTGCTTTTTAGCGGCACTGAGCGCCATCTATCCAACGGTCATTGCAACCGATGGCCATGCAGATTCATCTTTGCAGATGAAATACCACAAATTTGATAACACAACGCTATAGTAAATTTTTACTTTTTATTTTCAAGTGCTAATTGCTGCACTTTTTCGATGATATAAAACAGCGATGATTAACTATTTGATGAATTGAAAAAAAAAATATTAAAAATCGTGGAATAGTTTTCGGTAAAATTAAATTCGATATCAAAAAAATCTGTATTCTAATAGACACCCATTGAAATATAATGTTTGGAGTGGAATTTTAAAATATATACAAAGTGTATACCTTGACTTAGCTCACGAGGTGACCGCCATGTGGGATGTTGATTCAACCATTATTGTCCCGATAGTCGTTTCAGCGAACGGTCTGATAGCGAAGAGCCTCGACCAACATCTTAAGAGGCTCTCGCTTGATGGTTGGATCAAGGGTCAGATTCAGAAGGCAGTACTCCTTGACACGGCACGTATTGTCAGGAGGTTCCTCACTCTGCAGCCCTGATCACCGGTAGCTTGGGCCCTGCCCCGCTGCTGGTGGTACTCTAGAATTAGTTTTTTATAAGGTTTTATTGTTTTTTTTATTAAAATATTGTAAAAATCTAGTTTTAAGAAAGAAAATAAATAAAGAGTATAATAATAAAAAATAAATGGTATGTTCATTTTATTTGTACATTATTTATTTTATTTGTTTTTTCATTTTTTTTTACTGTAGTGGATATTTTTGGATACCACGGTCTTTCTTGCCTGCGAAGCGCTGGTCGTCTGTCGCTACACGTGAATCTAAACGACGTCATTCGCCGTGCCCATTCTACCGTCAATGTGCCAGCTGTATTGGAACCCAATGGACCAGTGCATTGACTCGTCTCGTGACGATGAAAAGAGGGCCGATGGAATGACGCTCGTTTCCTGGTCGCGAGGTCGATCCCTGGTGTGGGTTGACCCGTGCGTGGACACCCTGCTTAGGGCAACCTCGGTTAGTGTTGGCGCGGTAGCTTCAGCGGCTGAGGACCTTAAGTAATGTTTAAGTCTTGAGTATTTTTATTTGTAAGTAGTTTATGTTATCATAATTCATTTTTGAAATAAAACTTCTTGCGATTATTATTAAAAATTATTAAAAGTTGATGGATTTTATTTTATTTTTGTTAACCCCAATAAAAAAAAATTTAGGAAGATCAAAAATAAAAAAAAAGATTTTTTTTATTTTTGATCTTTCTGTGACTTTACCCTTTATTACCCTATGGTAGTGAACTAAAATTACGATAAAAAAGAAACATCGAGAAGCTGCATGTTTCACCAGAACCAATTATATGTTTTTATATCAAAATCATTACTTTACAACGCAAAACTTGTTTCTCAGGTAGGTATCCATTATTAGGATGATAGGATATATATTTTCTTCATATCGGTCGATAGGTTACTAGACCAATTCTTATATCTAGCGCCTTGATAGGTATGCGTAACTATTACATTTCTATTTCTATATGTATTATGTACTATATGTAGTATATACATATTACTACATACAGATTACTTTCTGTATATGTAGGTTGACATAAAAACGGTATCATCGCTACGCTACACTAAAGGATAGTAAACAAGGATGTTAGTGTGTAAACTATGTAACATTATTTGTTGTCAGTATAATACGAATAAAGATATCATGTTGAAAAATGAAGACAATGAAAACAAACTTTATATGAATGAGCAAAATTAACAGCAAAGATAATATACTCGTAGGTCTGACATACGAACCAATTCAAATCAGAGTACTAGAAGATGGGTGGAATTGCTTTGTTTGTACCTAATACAAAGTGCGAGTAAAAGCAAAATGGCCTATAACTGTCCCATTGCTAAAGGCGGGCCATTGGAATCAAGTCATCACTAAATTTGATGGGTAATGGCCTGCCAAACGCGGGTGATTAACCCGCCGCGGTTTGTAACCGCACCGAATAATCCGAAACACGCTTTGGCCGACCTGGTAGTTGAACCCGGAACCTTCGGGTATCAGGCCGAGCGATTTGCATCTCGACCACCGAGGCGTTTAGTAACTATATCTATATAATGTGTTACCTACTCAAAAATATTTTAAAAATAATTATGCAATGACCAATAACTGGTGAATATATAATTGTTACTGACCCGCGCTTTTAATTTGTATAGGATAGGATTGATAATATATCGCAGTTCCGTTGTTTAATTCTTGTACCCGTTGCATAAAAAATTTATGCAAGTTGTAAGAGCTTTTGTCATACTATATTTGTAGATTTCGATTGTACAGTTTTCAGACATAAGCAGGTATTTGTGGCTTTAAAGCGTATTTGTATTATAGAAATAGAAAACATTTATTAGTGAAACAACACACATCATTACATCAAAAAGCTTATATTAGTAGCTCTATGAAAATAGGTAGGTAGGTAGGTATAGTAAATGCTTATTCAATGTGTGAGTCGTTAGTAGTTTTAATATAAACAAATTATGTACCTAAATCAGAGTTTAAAACTGTCTAGCCTGTTATCACTAAGGAATAATAAGTTGTAGGTAGTTTTTTTTTAACAACAACAATTAATAAAACTAATAATACGATTTGGCATTACAAAATTGGATAGATTGAAGACGACGTGTATAAAAGATTATGAAACGGCCGATTAGGCATCAGTCGCTTCTTAGGAACCAACTCAGTAGCCAACGAAACCACCCAAAAAACCAAAATGAAATTGGTACGTTCTTGTGTGATTATAGTTTTATGTTAGATACGTGTTTATAGTTTTTTATTAAATAAAAACTAAACTTTATATTCTCAACTTGTAATTTTAAATGTTTGATTATTTCCGCGGTAACAGTTTGGATGCGGCTGCTGTCGTAA
Organism: Eudonia truncicolella; assembly: GCA_949315975.1. NCBI lineage: Eukaryota > Metazoa > Arthropoda > Insecta > Lepidoptera > Crambidae > Eudonia > Eudonia truncicolella. The sequence continues at coordinate 10,206,309 of OX438830.1, forward strand.
GATGGCGGTCATCAATACCAAAACGCATTGGCAAAACGTTGCGGATTGTCCTCGTTTTTATGATGTAGGATCCAAGGCCGTAACCTCACACTGCAAGGAAACAATAACGTTGTTGTTCCCTTTTGTTCTCGCCCCAACAACACGCAAAACAACCAAGAGAACTGGTTGACTTGCCAGGTAAAGTGAGCTGAGGCTACGATCTTGACAATGCGTTTTTGTTTCCATATTTTACTCGCTCAACATTATGGCTGCAGAAGTAGTTCATAGGATGACGCTTGTGTTGCAAAGAATTATTGTACTAAAAAGGTTGTTATTCTGTTCTGATATTAATCTAAAGAGGTTGCGTTTGTTGTGCAGATCGTAGCAGTCGCTCTCTTCGTCGCCGTGGCCGCCGCGCTCCCCGTGGAGCCCGAACCCGTCAAGATCCTCCGCAGCGAGTTCGACCAGCAGCCCGAGGGCGGATACGTCTTCAAGTGAGTCGCATATTATATCTATATTTCACTACTTCTTAATTATATAAATAGAGCTTTATGAAATTAAGCCTCGAATCGAACAAGATTGCATAATACTAATAAGTAAAAAAAAAAAAATTTAGTACAACACATATATAAACGACAATTATAATACTTATTGCATAATTAATAATTTTACTCTATAGTAAGTTATGTAGTATAAATATGAGGGAATTTTACTTTTCAGTGCTTTGCGATGTTGTCTATAATGACTTTCGAGTCATGGTAACTGCAAATTCAGGATATCTTTTATGTCACTATAATAATAATTCAGTAATTGACATATTTTTATATGATATCAAACCATTTCGAGATCCAAATTGCCAATAATTATGTTTGTACTTATATTATTTTATTAAAACAATAACTCACCATAATTAGTTAATTAAATTTATTTTTTAACTTTTTACCCATATGTTAACCATATAGTTTTTACTAACCTTTTTTATACCTTTTTTATTAACTTACAGCTTCGAGACAGAAGATGGCATCGTCCGATCTGAGAACGGCGAAGTCAGAGAGGCTCTCGACGAAGAAAACAAACCCCACACCGTCGTAGTTGTCCGCGGCTCATACGCTTACACCAACCCCGATGGCCAGAAGGAAACCATCACCTACTTCGCTGACGAGACCGGCTACCACGCGGAGGGAGAGTCCATCCCCAAGGCCCAGTAAATCCTCTAACCAGTTAGAAAAATAAATGACAACGCAAACCAAGCTTGACAGACAAAAACGAGTTCGCGGTCCCACATAGTGGGACTATGAAGTCACTTGTATTGGTACAAATAGTTTTTAGGTAAATGTAAAGATAGTTGTTTTAACACCGAACCGACTATGTAACGTAAGCTGCATTATTATAATTTTTATTTTGTGCAATTTGTTGTTAATTATTTTTACGGATATCACACAATAAATATTTGTACATGCATATGATTTTGTTTCTATTTGTATATATATACGTATAATTATTAAGAACAAAACAAAATATTTATCTATTCTTTGAAACTACAAAATGACGGCAGGTACCACAGATCTGTGCCAATTGAATTCCTACATGTCATACATTACTGATTTAGGTATATTAGGTATACATGTCCAAAGGCCGTTTTATTAATAACAAAAGTAATTAATTTTTAAAACATTGAATCTGTTAGTCAACCAGTAGGCAAAACGGCGCAAGGGGCGATACTGGGTAATATGGACTCTTTCCGAACCACGAAAAACTCGTCGACGCGGAAGAGTCAAGGCTTAGGCTGCGTTTCCACCAGGGTTGTGCGAGATAGCTACTAGGTGAGCAAGGAAAAAATCCACCAATAGGATTACTCCATTTTACACCGCAAGGAAAGGAAGTAAACTTATTGGTGGATATTTTTCTCGCGCATCGTCAAGCTACTTCGCACAGCTCTGGTGGAAACATAGCCTTACACTTTATAAATCTTAGCACCGTCCCTTCAGTAAGTGGAAGACGGAAAAAAATATCAATTATAGTGTACTGAACTACTGCCACCGAAGTTACAAATATTTTAGGCTCTACTAAAAGTTTTCACGTTCGATTTAGGTCAATACGAAAAAAATGGTTTCCCATGTTTGTTTAAAATTAAATTAGTTCTATTAACCATTAGAATAACTACCGTTTCTATAATCTCAGGGGTTCTACTCCGGCAATTGCATTTTCGTCCATCTTTAACTGTCAACATACATGTCGGTGAGCGCGTGTTTAGAACTTAGCATGTGAAGCGAAACCTTTGTGCTCTTTTTTTTTAAGCACATTGCGCGCACGGAGGAGTGTGAGATTTGGTACAGTTAATGTTTAGTACCTGGATGACCGAGCTTTGCTCGTTATTTTTTTTTATAACGTTTTCTAAAAATGAAACCTAGCTAGATCGATTTATCGCCCCCGAAACCACCTGCATACTAAATTTAATGAAAATCGTTGAAGCCGTTTCCGTGGTTCAGATTATATATATACACAAACAGTATTTAGTGAAACTAATAAAAGTCTACTATAAAAACATGAGATCAGTCTAATCACTATAATTATATACTTGCGACAGCATCTTTATTTAATTTGTAATATTTTAAGCACAATAAATGCATACACTGTGTACATATACAAGAATTGCTCGTAATATGGAGGGGGAACTCCAAAAGATAAAATTTATATATAATATACGTTATATACATTGTAAAAAACATATTAAACAAACTTTGTACCCCTTTTTACGAAAATTGCGTGGACGGAGGAGTAAGAAAATTTATTTAAAACATAAAAGATTTTTAATATTGATATGGTCACTATAAGATGTTGTTAGGTTAGGTAATTACGTAATAACTTAAGACAGAATGTCCCTTAAGTAGGGGCTGAATAAATTAACTTGACTTGGTATTGGACATGGACATTACATGGATCTCACAACTTTTTACGGTAGAAGAACTGAGTTGCGAGACTTGTTTTTTTTTACAAGTTTGTTTTTGATGGCATCTTATTTCTTTTTGTATAAAGTTCTACTTTTCTTCCTTTCCGGTACCATCTAGGTATTTACGCCCATTATTCCATTATATTATACAATGACATATACAGATATACTGATTCATTAACTGCAAATGTTACTTTGCAATCCTATACATTTATATGGTATTACATAGTTATTTATGCAGTTGGTGTATCTAGAAAACTGGACCGAAATTGCAAAATATTGTAGTTTTTCCTTGATTTATACACTAAACATTAATTGTATTCTAATTCTCTGTGAAAAATATCCCCTTATTTATTGCACTCATTTAACATCATTATAGTAAATAGGATGGATGTGTGCAGCTCAAACCCGTTCGTTGTGTCTCTACAAACTCCTTGTGGGAGGCCTTTGTCCAGCAGTGGACATCTTATGGCTGAGATGATGATGATAGTAAATAGGATATAATCAACATAGATTTTTATAAATAGTTAATAATAATATAGTTTAATAAATAAAAAAATAAAAAATAAAAATAATATATTTTAGACCTGGGTTCATAGTGTTAGTAAGTAACATTATTTAACTTAAAAACCTATGTTAGTGCATATTATTTATTGCATAGCCATAAAGTTATTATAATTAATTTTGGTGTCTTTAACGAGGTGGACGCAAGTCCAGTGCCGCAAAATGGTACTGTCTACGTCCAGTCTCGTCGCGACTGTCCTCAGGATGCTGTTGGTGCTGCCCCGCACCAGCATCAGCGACGCGATGTACTTTCTAATGATAGCTGAGAGGCTATCAACTTCAGCTGCTGCTAGCATCCCTGATGCACTACAATGTCGGGGCAGCCCCATCAGCCCCCTGAATACATTGTTATATTGAGTGCGCAGGGCCCCGTACACTGCTTGGGTATAATTCATCCACAGGCTGCACGTGTATAGTGTGTGACAATAGGTTTTGAAAAGTGTTATTTTTAATTTTTTTGTGCAACGTGCAAACCTTCGGGAGATCATGTTAGCCCTTACACAAAGAACCCTGCGCTCCCTTTCTATGTCGCGGTTATCCTTAAGTGACTCAGTGACCTAATGTCCCAGATATTTAAAACTCTGTACATGTTTTAATGGAGTGCCATTGAGCTTAACAGGTGGAACTTGATAAGTCTTGTTGTTTGATTTAAAACTAGCAACTCACTTTTAGCAGAATTGTACCTGAGACCGTGTGCCGCCGCGTACCGCTCACAGATACCAAGTAGCTTATTGGGAGCACTGGTCGATTGGCACAGCAGTATCATGTCGTCGGCGTAACTTATATTGTTAACAAAAGTACCGTCAACAGAACAACCAACTCCAGCACTGCTGAGCCCACCGATCAGCTCGTTCATGTACAGATTGAAAAGGGTTGGTGAGCTGATCCCCCTTGTCTCACTCCGCATTCCAAGCTGTACATGCTCGAGAGTTCTCCCGACCATTTTACATATTAACGCTGTTGTGCATAGCAATATAATCATGAGGCAAATCAGTGTCATCATAGAGCTACCTCCAAAGAACATCGTACTGAACGAGGTCAAAGGCCTTTGATAAAACCAGGAACACTGCGTATACAGGTGTGTTTCTTGTGGTATAGTACTGCACAGTCTGCTTGAGGCATAGGACTGCAGCTTCAGAAGATAGACCAGGTCTAAAGCCGAATGGAGCATCATGAAGCTTGACATGTTTACCCAGCTGCTGTTCAAGCAGCCTGTCCAGTATCTTTGCCACTATGGTCGCCAAAGATATTGGCCTATAGTTGGTTTTATCGCCAGTATTGCCAGTTTTATTTTTAACAATAGGTACAACTAAAGTTTTCAAAACGCTATCTGGTAAGTATTCATGACTTAAGCAAAGGGAATGTATATAATGTATGGAATTAATGTCAATACAATTATATTTAGATCAAGACTACGTAAAGAAAATTTACAAAAAACTTTTTAGTAAAAGATTCCCATTTTATGACATAATTATTTTTATTTAAGAAATTAATGAACAAAATACAGTTAAACATTATAAATATGTCATATCATAATTCATTTCAGGAGATGAGACTTCAGCTACAAATGTCACCCGAAAACCAATCCAAACTCTTAGTTTTAGTTGTGCCATGAAACTCCTTTTTGTTACAGTTTAGAGATGCGTTCTCGCCAAGATTGGACCTGCAAGGCTGATCTACAAAGATGATACTGCTCGATGCCCGCGGAAGCTTTAAAGGTGCACCCTGACAGCGATTTTAGTAAACCCGGAAACAGCAAGAATGCCATTTGCTTATAGAAGACAAAAGACTGTGCATACGACTTCAATCTGAAAGATAACTTATTTTTAAATTATTAGATCATCATCCTTTACAGATTTTAATACGCTCTTGCCCAAACTAAGTAGCATAAGAATGTCGGATGCTTTAAACATTTAAATACTTCATAAAAAAGGTTGCATATTGCAGTACACCAAGCAACTACGAACAATTTAGTTTATATAAGTATATACAATTTTATATAAAAGGATTTTCGTTTGAGAAGACCAAAAATCCCTACAAATACGGAGGACAAATCCAAGATTCTTGAACTCCCCAGAAGACATTATTGTATTTAACCAGCTTTTAAATTATCAGTAGTAAAATTGTAAACAGAATATCAAGTTCGATACTAGCAAAAGGTCATTTGGTAATAAAAAAAAGCGTTTATTTATTTTTGTAATACGTTACTGAACTTCTAAATCTACGGAGACGCATCTGTTCGTGGGAGAATATTTTAAGGTTTTAATTAAAGCCTTGTCCATAAGTATAGTGGTTTACATTTTATAACTTCCGACGAGGGTAATAAATAACCATTATGTTATTAGTTTTTTTTAAATCATTGTTATGTAGATCTATATCTTAGTTGATTAAAACATATTAAAATATCAAAAACTGGACGTATTATGCTTTATGTCGTTTTGTTAATGCGTGCCTATGTTGTAATGCCATAAGTCACCGTAGCCACATAAATAACTTTTAATTACAGTATTAGGAAAATTAAGCAAAATTTATATATAATTGATTGCCTTTCAATCATACTTATAACCTAATTTATATTTTATAAAAAAATCTATACTTTAACTAATTAAAATAACGTTATCTCCGTTAAAGTTTTCTCACACAACAAAGAGATGCTATGTTAAGCGTTAAAACTATTATTTGAATGTGTTTTGATACATAAATAAATAAATAAATATTGTTTTTAAATAAACACGGTTACAAATTACAATAAATTAATCAGTATTACGTATTCTCGACTATGTACTTATTTATCTTTTATTTATATAAAGATTGATGCGAATTTTATCACAAAAATATATTAGTTAAAAAATATATTAATTAAAAATATATTAGTTATATTAATTATATATTAGTTAGTTAGCCATAACTTATATACGTTTTTCCTTAATACGCGAATACGTAGGACAGCTGATGATATAATGCAATGCGTTATAAATGCAAACAAAGCAAGAGCTCCCATGTAAAAATGTAGACTTAATTTAAATACCTACAGATAAATTGTTTTATGAAAAAGTCCATTTGATGTTAAAATGCTAATTTCTCACAATCAAGCCATATCTGTTAGCTTGATAACCATTAATTCTACACATTATTGTAATACGTTTCATAATACAAATTCATATAAATTACCCACATTTTTTGTGCAGCAATGAAACATGATAAGTTAGTATCTACAAAAAGGCTATAATTTTATAAAACCTGATATAAAATAATCAAAAACAATTATCGTCTTTCATGTTATGGCGCTCATTAGGGGAGGCCTATTGTCCAGCAGTGGACTAAGACAGGCCGATGATGATGATGATGATGTTCAAATGATCACCCTTGCGTATACCATTTGTCAAAAACTCCTGTAAGACAATATGTTGGGGTATGCGACATCCGCATGCGGCTGCGACCGACCTGTTTTGCACATATATCAGATACAGAATAGAAAAATAAACAACCTTTTTATAGAAATGTGTTTTCTTGAAGCGACTTTTCTCACAGTTCATTTCTCGATCTGAGGATAGCATTTAGACAATTGCACCGAATAGTACTCTTCCGTGTCAGAAATCAAGCTGTACAAAAATTCTTACAACCTGATTATCTGTTGGCGTAACAGTTATTTGATAACACGCTGACTGTCAACAATGGACATTGTTTCAACTTTACCAGAGCTTAAAAATAACTAACCGCCGCCCCCTTCAATGGACAATTCTATACGCAATCGTGGTACTGATTCTGTGCTACCGCAACTTAATTAAGGAGGCCAGTAAAGTCAATTAAAAATAGTAATGTTTTCATAGTTGCCATACATATTCAAAAACACAATGTGTACGTAATTAGTTGGCAGAGATGTAACTGCGGAGAATCATTGTTGCTCAGATGCTTTATCTTGTGTTATAATGTCGTGACAAAGCTCCGACCTTCCTTTTATTAGTTCAATTCAGTTCTTAACCAATGATTAGGTAAAGAAAATAAGTATATTTTAAAGATAATGTATCTTGGAACAAATTGAAATCTGAAGGTACTTTTAGTTTTTATCCTAGTACCCTCTCTCTATTCGATAACTTCTATTCTCTCTGCAATTTTACCTAATCCTTATGAGTCGTTATCCTGCTGCCCTGGGACAAAATAATTGAAGTTAGCACAGTATACTACTTGTACCTTCTCTTGGTATACGTTTATCAGTATTTTCCAACATGTTCTTCTGCTTTACTTTTTACTTGGCTATTCCTTCTTCATTAGGTTTAGGGAATTTATAGGCATCCGCCTCATTGACATTATCTTTAAAACTATTAATACCTACTTGTGACGTGATCTCCACTATGCAACTGCCCTAAGGTATTTTATGGTATGCCCCTAATCGGGGGTTACCTACGTAATATCGAACTCCAACAAATCGAAAGTCAAATGATCGACAGCGATTAATCGAAATGTCATAAAATCGATGTCAAAGGGTGCGGGTTCAAATCCCACTCGTGAAAAGTTATTCTATGCTTTGAATTTTCAATATAATATTAATTCAATATCGTGAATGTTCGATCATTTGTAAATTCGATGTTTTGAACGTTCGATGTTATGAATGTTCGATGTAATGAACGTTCGATGTTATGAATGTTCGATGAAATGAACGTTCGATGTATGGAACGTTCGATGTTATTAACATTCGATGTTGTGACCGTTCGATAAAATAACAATTCAATTTTATGACATTTCGATTAATCACTGTCGATCATTTGACTTTCGATTAGTTGGCGTTCGATATGGCGTAGGTAACCCCGCCCCTCAGAGGTCACAGAGGTATCATTATTATTATTTTTAAATAATATTCACTTTATCTTAACGAAGATCGACAATATTACAGTTGATGTTAGAATAAAAGGTTGATAAACTAGGGTGGCGGTGATAATGATGTTTGACTGTACCAAAAACTCAGTGCGATTCAGCCATACTACTTCAGTCATCCGTTAACACATTTATAATCCCTTTAACCCCTCTAGAAATATTTCATATTATTTCATATTTATTTATTTGCATATCACACGGTATTTACAAAGGTAACAGAAAAATAATTAAGTACATAAGACATGTGAGGGCACCGCAAAGTGTTAGAGCACTACTGTACACTACTGCATCCTTATGTAGACACTTACATTATAAAAAAGAAAACATTACAAACAATGCACTAACAAACTAATTTACGTATACATATTAATTTATTCTAGATATATCTTTATATTAAGTAAAATTAAATTATTAATTAATATTAAGCGTTAATAAAACGCTAAAATATATAAAAAACACTTATCTTTATATTATATTATACTTATCATTATTTACTTAATTGGCACTTATTATCCAGAAATACCCCTTCTAATTTATAAAAGACTTTAATAATTAGGTACTTTTTTAATCCTCTTACAAAGCAAGACAATTTTGTTTGATTTTTTATTTGATTAGGGAAATGTTAATGTCATTAACTGTAATATAAAGCAGCCATGGTTTGTGATACGATCCTGGGAATAAGGGAATTAGACTGACGCATTTCTCGCTCTTTTTTTTTTCGCTTAATTCAAACACATAAAATAATACGCTCAAATTCTAAACTGATTGAGACACATGTGGCAAATACACGATAAATAATGATGCGCTGTCAGCATATTAGAGCAAATCGTTTGTGGAAGGCGCATGTTCCGTTAAGGTTTTAAAACAATTTCGTTGAGGTATCTCGCGGCGGTAAAGACCACCTGTGCCGTCAATGTTTCTGCAACGTAATTGAGTGAAACTATGTAGCACTTGTAACATTTACAGCAATTTTGGGTTGAAATTGCTAAATGTTCGAATCATCGTGTTCGTGCTTTACGAGCTTCAAATATATCTGCATGTCGGCTAATAGCTGATGGTGGGTAGAAGGGACGTGTGTGAGGCGCACGCTCGAACGGTGGCTCAACAAAAAAATATCCGCACAAAGCAACCCTGCTACCTATAAATGGAATATATTCAGATCTCACGCTAACAGTAGCAGTTTGTGTACAACGAGAGCAGTCGGATTTCACTTTACCAAACTTTGAGGTAACAACATTAGAAGAAAAATTTAAAGATTTGTAGGAAAAAAGTGTTTTAATAAAAAGGGTCACCGGTGTCGTCACCGTAAAAGAAAAATGTAAAAGCTGGATTTTTTTAAAATTTAATTCTGAATGCTGTGTTCAATAAGTCAATAGTAACTTAATTTGACAGCGATTTCTAATGATCGATATATATTAGTAACCTTTTCGTTAATTAAAATATTATGAAAAATACAACTAGGTACATGCAATTGTATTCCACCACTGTGTGTTTTTTGACAAGTACTGATAATAATTGTATATATAATCAACAATTATTTAATTTTTCCAATACTTCTATAAAAATAATGTGCTTTCAGTTTTATCAGGAAGGTAGATATATTATTACGTCCCCCAATTTCTAAAGTAAACGTGCATTTGTTATAATATATGTAATAGTAAATATGTTGATTACTTATTATATTTTTTGTTTGGTGCGTGGTGATTAAGCCAATACCCATCAATTGTATTGATGACTTGATTCCAATGATGGAGGCCTTCTAGCAGTTTAAAAAAAAACATTTTATTAAATATTTTCTCGTTCGCCCGATAGGTTATTTCGGGGCCTTTTTCAATATCTTTATTTGTCAATATTAAAACTATTAGTGATTTAACATTATTATTGCCCCTGCTGGTGCCCTATTAGATTTATAAACTTATTTTGCACAGTGGGACAGTTATAGGCTATTTTCTTTACTTTACTACTATATTATATTTATTGTAAATCGTAATATATCAGCCAATTTCTTAACTTATATGTAGGTACATATTATAGTTTGTCATTGTTTAAAAAATGTATCGAGAGTATAATTTAATCTATATCTATACGAATATTATAAAGAGGAAAGCTTTGTATTTTTGTATCAATGTATGTTTGCAACGAATAAAATCAAAAACTACTCGACAGATTTAAAAAATTCTTTCACCATTAGAATAATACATTAGCGCTGAGTAACATAGGCTATATTTAAAAAGAAATGTCCACCCGTGCGAGCCGGGACGGGCCGCTAGTAATCTATATAATGATTGATGTCAGATTATGCAACGCCATTAAACTACCGTATCGCGATTAACTTCGATAACGAACATATATATTGTACCGGGTTTTGTATTTTGGGTAACCAACATTCATTAAGATTTTTGATAAAATACTCATCAAACTAACTGCGTATTAATACATAATTCAAATAATGAACAGTTGTTTAAAAACATGTTTAATTTAAAACTTTTGTTTTTTCTTTTCTTCAGTTGTGTTCCTTTCTGTTACTAGGAAACTACATACTTTAATCATTTCTTTTTAAATATATTGTAATTTAATACTTAATATAATTTTAGCTTGTTAAAGAGCTATGTGCTCGCCTTATTGAGGCCTCCGGTGACAAGAAGGCTGGCAGCTACCTCTGCTAGCGTATTAGTTTGACAATCCAGAGCATTGCCCATGTTGCCAGCATTCTTGGGACCGTTCCCATGAGCCCACAGTTGGAAGACATCTTTTATTTATAGGTATTTAGTTTTTAATTTGGTATTTTTTTCTTTGTTTTTTTTTTGTTGTGTATATACTAAATAAAGATATTTAAAGTCATATAAAAAATATAATTTGAAAATAGACCGCAAATTTATAACAATAAATAAAATAGATACTAATTACATACGCAAGCAACCAACCAAGACATCCAAAAAAACTTTACAAATTAGCTTACGACATAATTAAATATAATCAGGCCATTATTTATTGCAAGCTTGCGATTTGCATTGAATAGGCATTAGTTATAGGCATTTAGTTTTTAATTTGGTATTTTTTTCTTTGTTTTTTTTTTGTTGTGTATATACTAAATAAAGATATTTAAAGTCATATAAAAAATATAATTTTAAAAAAATAGACCGCAAATTTATAACAATAAATAAAATAGATACTAATTACATACGCAAGCAACCAACCAAGACATCCAAAAAAACTTTACAAATTAGCTTACGACATAATTAAATATAATCAGGCCATTATTTATTGCAAGCTTGCGATTTGCATTGAATGGTCTTTAACAAACGTAAGTAATTGGTTTTTATGCACACGTCTTCATTTGCACGGTTAGTTGGGAAGTTGTTTTTTTGCCTTGGTAACGCAAACAAAAAAAAAAAAATGTTATTCTCGTATACATAGAGTAAATTATTATAAACTCCAATTGGTGATCTTATTTCTAATACCGTTCAATTTTGTTATCCTTATACAAATAAATTACGCAAAATGTCACTTAAGAGCTGACCGACTAAACACTAAGTTTCAAGAACTAAATAGTGATTTAGTCTTTTTTTCTTGCTCTACCAACTGTGTTTCACTATGCTCTATATCTACATACGAGTTTAGATAGATAGATGGATAGATAGATAAAACTCTTTATTATAGAGTATAGCGATAAGAGTATATGGGTAATAAGCAAACTCTCATATGTTTCAAATGGAATATTTTCAAATGTCGAACTAGTTTGTTATTTTTATTCAAGATGTATAACAACAAAATATTAACTATTGTTACAGATGACTCGCCTGTTCTTTTGTGTGCTGGCTTGTTGGACGGCGCTTAGCAACGCCAAGCCCGCCGACCAAAGTCCGGAGGAAGTGAACATCGTCCCAACAGTCGCCGCAAGCATTCCCACTATCAACCCATCGGTGGGATCCAGTCCGTTTCCCTTCGCTCCACCAAACCCCAGTCCGTTCCCATTCGCTCCACAAAACCCCAGTCCATCCCCCTTCGCTCCACAAAACCCTAGTCCGTTCCCCTTCGCTCCACAAAATCCCAGTCCGTTTCCCTTCGCTCCACAAAACCCGTTCAACCCGGCCGCAAACAACCCTTACTATAAATACAACCCATTAGTGAATGGGCCGGCCGTACCAATTTTGACTTACTCCAATGAGCAAAGCCCTGATGGATCCTACTCTTACAGGTAAAACTTCAGTCCATTACATTTAACCCAATAATTTCTTATTTGTGCCATAAGAGTCGTTTATCCTACTAATATTATAAACGCGAAAGTTTATAATATTAGTAGATTAGTAGATGAATGTTTGTTACTCTTTCACGTAAAAACTACTGAATGGATTTTAATGAAACTTTCTTCATATACAGAACATGACCCAGACCAGTATATAGGATACTTTTTTTTAAACTTTTTTTTTACTATAGTCTTCGCGAACGAAGTCGCGGGCAACAACTAGTATTGTCATATAATAATTGTTTTACAATGTCGATGTTTTAAAATAGGTCTTTTTAAAATATTACTTTAGCAGATATTTAGATTAAAGATAATATTTTTATTATACTCTCTGGGAGAAACTTGCTTTTACACAATCCTTTTTAAACACTTCTTAATTGTTCAATAAACCTTACACATAAAGCAGCCCATTATTGCGATCTTAAAAATTATTGGCATGTTTCACAGCTTCCTTATAAGTGCCCGATATTCTATCTAGAAAAGGCGTCACAACAATATATATCACAATATTTTGATATGATTGTAACTGCGCCCCCCGACCTTCGGAGGGCGTACGTTCCGACAGCCTTCAAGGCCCTTTTCAAGGCCAAAGGCAAACCCCAGGGCTCGGGTTACTGGGTCGGTCTTACTCCCTTTTAGTAAGGGACAAGGCCAGCCCCAGATCTTCCGAAAGGTTGAATCTGTGTGCAGATTTTTTCTCCTGGGTCAACAAAAAAAAAAAGATATGATTGTAAATGAACTGTTTTGCCTATCCAATGCTCCAATCACTTTCTGCCGAAGTGATCTAACTGATCATAAAACGCTTCGATGTTAATTTCTTCTAGCGCACATCCAATACTAGCGTAAATTTAGTTTTACTCAGCCTGTGCTGTATGTCCCGCTACTGGGCAACGGTCTTCCCTAAGTCCTTCCAATTGTCTCTTTCTCGAGACACCTCATGCCAGTAGGTCTCGTGTGCGTCCAAGCCATCTTGCAAGCTTTTGCTGGACTGATTGGTGGCGTCTTCCATCTTCAAGAACCCATTGTGATGGATTGCGATGGAGATCATTGCCTAGGCAGTCGAGATAAATGCGACTAAACTGTCCAACCTCACATGAGCTCTGCCACTTTGTAGCCTACGCCTGTAAGCCAGCTGTAGTTTTTTGAGCGCAACGTACCATCATCATACCTACTACGCATTCTATCAGTTCCTTTACCGTCCAAGATGTCGGGCGTAAAATGTAAAAAATATAAAAATATGGTTCCGAGCAATGAAAACGATTTTAGTTAGTTTATTCTTAGGTTAGAGAAAAAGGTTCTATAGAAAATGTTTTAATTACAGTTTCACAACTGCTGATGGCAAGCAAGTGCAAGAAGCTGGTTATTTGAAGGATGCCTACATTGATAACAATGGCGAACCTCAAGGAACTCAGGTAATAAACATATATATTTTATATTATTGTACTTATATATTTGTATATAACAAATAATTTTACTCTTAAGAATTAGATAATTTTATCAACATAGTCTTTAGTCTAGGATTTATCAGGAATGTTGTGATTATTTTTTTTAAGAACAATGATCAAATGATATGGCGAAAATAGGACCATTCTTGTTTTCTACATATAAAACTATCAGGGTTAAGGGAGAGTTCTATAACCACCATAGAGCGATCCCCTTGTTAAAATCTGATGAACGATCAGTCTTGTTTTCATAGTTTCAGTTGTTCATTACTTTACAATCACATTTTTTAACAAAAGTGATTTTATGAAGTTTGAAGTTTTACTTGAGTTAATTTGATAACAATAACAAGCATCATACGAAAACAAAAATTATAATTTTAAATAGATGTTAAATCTTCACCGCTGTTGAATATTGTGTAAAATGTTTTATTCGGGTGTACAAGGTGTAATATCAAAACATTGGTAAAATTTTGTTGGCTAACTTTATCTACATAAATATTTAAAAAAGAAACTTAAAAGGGTTGTGGAATTCGGCAGTATCTCGATTGAAAGAGCATTACCCTGGCTTGTGAACATTTAGTAGTGCGTCTGACCTCATATATGACAGATGTGCGGGTTTGAGTCCCATTCGTGGATTTTTTTATACAACACCTTTTCGCCATTTCATTTTTGAGGTCTAAATGTGTCTTGTTTATTTCTAGGTCGTACAGGGCAGCTACGCTTATATCTCGCCGGAAGGAACCCCAATCCAAGTCTCCTACGTCGCTGACGAAAATGGTAATTTCGTGTTTAATCGTAATAGAACGATAATTAGAAAATATTATAGTTACAGCATACTAATTAATAATTCTAAACTTCAGACTATAGAATAGAAAACGGTCCTAAAGACTTTTCAACAGAATTTATAAGTATGTTATTTTAAAGTTTGTTGGAATTGGCAACTTGGTGCAAAGAAGTGGTAACGGATAGACAACGAAAATGCTTGGTTTTTTTATATAATGTTAGAAAACAGAATCACTATCACAATACGGACTAATACTAGAAGCGCACTTCACCCGGAACTTCAAGCTTTTACTGTTGGAAAACTGGCTATTTTAGGTCTAATTGGCTGAAACAACAATGGTACTTTTTTACTCTTTTAACTTTTGCGTTCTATTTTAGTCAAATGTATATAACGGGGATTAGCGCAAACTACTTTAATGACACTTTAGCCATTAATGCTAAAGCGGCTGACTTAAATAAAATTGTGATAGCCAGACAGACTAAACAAAGCAAACAAGATTTGATTAGGGTAATGCTTATTTTAAGTAGTCTGGCTAGCCACTATCAATATGTAAGTTAGTCAACGTTTTAGTAATTTAAAATTGGAGTGAAGAGCATATTATTATCTTCATTAGGTGAGATATAAAAGCTTATACATAATAAGACAAGATAAAAAATACATAATAAGACTTTTGTCCCAGCTGCGAGCGCAAGGTTGCAGTCGCTGACTAACACTTAAAGTTTTTAAACCCTAAGATCTTTCCAAATAAGAAAAAAACTCTTGTGATTTAAATACGGTATTTATAGATATAGCAATTAAGGGTTCTGCAGACTGACATTATGCTGATCCTTTTTCCAGGTTTCCGTCCATCAGGTGTGCACATCCCTGCTGACGGGAAGGCCCTGCCCCCGCTACCCGCTTTCGCGAACGCCAGGAACAAGAGTATTTACGATCCAGAGTACAACAGATACAACCCTCTATTCAACAACCAGTTCGGAGCGTACAACCGTCCTTATGACTCAAAGTACCCTTACGACTCCAAGTACCCGTACGACTCCAAGTACCCGTATGACTCCAGACGTCCTTACGATTCGAGGTACCCGTATGACTCCAGACGTCCTTTCGACGCGAGGTACAACCAACTTTACAACAAGTACAACCCATTCCGTCCCACTGCTCTCAATAACGAAGTTAAAGATGAACCCAAAAAGGAATGATCATCACCTTTTACATTTTGTTAACCCGCAATAATATGATTGTACTAGATGTAAATATTACGAGCAATATGATATTATTAAAAATGGTATTGAGTGGATAAAACAATGTTTTATTAAATTAAACTTGCATTTAAAAAATACAATTAATCAAAAATCAAAGGACATGTAACTAAGTCATTTTTATATAACTTAAAAGAGTAAATTTTACTTTTTATTTTAAGTGCTAATTGCTGCACTAAAGCTGAATTAAATATTTATAAAATATAGTGATATAAGAGTTATTAATGTAAGGTAAGGTATGTGTGGTGGAATGAACACCTTTTATACGTTGTTTATGGTTTTTATAAGTATTTTTTGACATGAGACTTTGTTTTGCGATTTGGTCCGATTATTACAAAAATGGCTACCAAAAGGGCGTTTTTCTTTTACGTAGAATTTAATATTATCGCCGTAGTCGGCTAGAGCAGCAATAAAGGGCTTTAGTCAGTAATAAAGTGTTCTCCCCTTTTTTATAGCGGAACTAATTTCTTAAGGGGACGCCTTAATAGACCCCCTACGGTACGCACATCCGCCACCCTGACTACGCCGTCACGACCGGGGAAAAGAGCCTCAACCACGCCACGAGGCCATATACCCCTCGGCAGATCTCCGTCGCCGATGAGCACCGGGTCCCCAACATTGATTGGGACATCCGTTCCCGGCACGCGTCGTGGAGTCAGAGTGGGAAGATATTCCGTAACCCAGCGGCGCCAAAAATGATCGGCCAAACGTAGGGCCTTACGCCAACTGCTCCTGCTCACTAAAGCTGCGTCCGTTAAGTCCTCTTCGGGGAAGGACCGTCCGGAGGAGTTCCCTAATAAAAAGTGGTTGGGGGTCAGCGCCTCGGGGTAGTCTGCGTCCGGCGAAACGTGGGTCAGAGGTCGCGCGTTGACAACTGCCTCCGCTTCAGACAGTACGGTGGCAAGAATTTCTTCCCGGGGAGCTCGCTCTCGAAGGGTGACTCTGAGGGCCGTCTTCACGCTCCTGACGAGCCGCTCCCACGCCCCACCCACAAAGGGCGCCGATGGTGGAATGAAATGCCATTTGATCTTTTGCTCCGCTGCGAACTGGGGAACCGCGGCGTCGTATAGAACGCGGAGCTGGCGATTCGCTCCAACGAAAGCCGTTCCGTTGTCCGAGTAAATAGCGCTAGGTGTGCCGCGACGAGATATCAGACGGCGGAGGCACATAATTGCGGAGTCCGTTGACAGGCTGGCAACAATTTCTAGGTGGATCGCTCTCGTTACCAGACAGGTAAATAACGCCACCCAACGCTTCTCACGACGGCGTCCCACGGAGACCGCAACAGGACCGAAGTAATCCACGCCGACAAAACTGAAGGGGCGCTGGTTATGGCTGAGCCTCGCTTCTGGTAGATCTCCCATCGGTGGTTGAAGGAGGGGAGCCTTGAGGAGTTTACATAGCTGGCAGCTGTGTCTCACAGATCGCATCGCGCTCCTTAGGCCGAGGATCCAAAACTCTTGTCGCATCTCATTAATGACTGTCTCTGTATTGGCGTGTGCGAACTTGGTATGGTAATGCGCGATGAGCAGTCGTGTCGCCGGTTCCTTCGCGTCTAGAATAATCGGCTGCATGTTTGTGACTGCGGACACTCTTCCGGCCAGGAGCAACATGCCATCTTTCAACACCGGAGACAATTTGTTCAGGCGACTCTTTCTTGATATTGGCTGACCACGCTGCAAGCAGAGGAGCTCGTCGCCGAAGGCGCTGACCTGACTCGAAGCTAATATATGACGCTCCGCGCGGAAAATGTCGCAGGCCTCTAGTGGCGCAGAAGCAGCGGCAGAGGTGTGTGGTCGCGGGTCGTTTAAACAAATGTCCCGAACCCAAAAATTTTGAAAGGAACGCCCCAGCCGTTTTGAAATTACGGCGATAAATCGATGAAGTACAGCAGTTGCCCTTACCAGTCTGATCCATGAGCTAAAGTGGGAGATGTTAACTACCACTGGTAAGGGCGTCTGCTGCGAGTTGGTGACGTTAATGGATTCTACAATGGAACGTGATGGATGATGAACTGAAACGCCACGATGTTGTGACGATGGCTTTAGTTCTTCCTGACCAAGAGTGGCTGCACCCTCAACCCGAGGCTCAGCAGGCCACTCGGAAGCAGGAGCCCTTAGAAAGTCCGGGCCCAATATCCAGCGTGACTCAATCCCGCACTTTCCCCTCGTCGCGTCGTCAGCGACGTTGAGTTCGCTAGGAACCCAACGCCACTCACTTAAATCGCTGGTCTCCATCATTTCCCCAATTCTATGCGCCACAAAGGGCTTGTAGTTTCTAGCGTCATTTCGAAGCCACCCCAGTACGGTCATTGAGTCACACCAGAAATAGCGGCGACTCGGCTTTGATCGGTGAGCTTCGCAGATGGTGTTAGCGAGGCGAGTTGCTATCAGAGCGCCTTGGAGCTCCAGACGCGGGATGGAAGCCGGTTTCAGGGGAGAAACACGTGCCTTGCTGGCTATAAGCGCAAGCTGGACCACATCATTGGCAAAGATGAATCTCCAGTAGGCAACAGCTGCGTGGGCTAGCTCGCTAGCGTCACAAAACACGTGAAGCTCGGACTCGATATACTCGCTCGAATTGTAGCATCGCGGGATTTGGAAGTCTAAAATAGGCTTGAGACTGTCAAACCAGTCCCGCCATGGAGATTGATCGGCTTCTGATAGCTCCTCGTCCCACTCAAGGTTTTTACGCCACAGATTCTGGAACAAAATTCGACCTCTAACAACGATGGGTGCTATAATTCCCAGGGGATCATAGATACGCATCACTTGAGCAAGAACTTGGCGTTTTGTAAAACGATTGCTGATGACGTTATCTTTGATCGCCGGAGTTAAGCCGATGGTGTCAAGATCGGGGTGCCAGATGAGACCTAAGGTGCGTGTAAAGGCTGGTCTACCTAGATCTACACCACAGTCACTTGGGGATGCAGGAGCGGCCAGTAACGCCTTTGGCAGCTGATTCAGAGCACCGGGTTCGTTGGAAATCCAACCTCGCATCTCAAACCCTCCTCGTTTGTGGACCTCAACCACATCAGCTGCCAAGCGCGCAGCTTGCTCCACTGACCCGTTTACACTTCCGATATAATCATCCATGTACGTATCTGACGTAATGGCGCGCACGGCTTCCGGAAACTCAGCTCGAAATTCCGATGCGTTTCGGTTCATAATGTAAATCGCGGTGGAGGGACTAGAGCAGGCGCCAAACGTCATCGAAGTCATTCGGTATGTCTTTAATGCTTCCGCAGGGTCGTCTCGCCACAGAAAACGTTGGGCGTCCTGATCCTGTTCCCTGATCTTTACCTGAGGAAACATTTCTTTTACGTCGGCTGTTAAGGCCGTTCTACCCTCGCGAAAACGCATCAAAATTCCGAGCAAAGGCTGCAAAAAATCGGGGCCTGTCAAAAGCAGCGAATTCAAGAACACGCCTTGTATTTTGGCTGCAGCGTCATGCACAACACGCAGCTTCGCAGGTTTGTTGGGATTCACGACACCAAAGTGTGGCAGAAACCAACAGACTGATTTGGGTGACAACCCTGTACAATCCTCAGCGTATCCCTTCGTTATCATGTCCTGCATATTCAGGCGGTAGCGTTTTGCATAATCAGAATCCTTTGACATTTTCCTCTCAAGGCTCTTGAACCTGGAAAATGCCAGAGGAAAACTATCGGGTACTTCTAACTTGCCCGCCTTCCACAACAGGCCGACCTGGAAGCGCCCACTAGATAGCCGTTGAGCGGTCTCATCGAGGATAGCGAGAGCACGTTGGTCATCAGAACTGTGATGCTCATGTTTTGTAATGCCGATTGCTTCTAGCCTATATTGATCCTTGATGAGGGCTTCCAGTTCGTGTTGTGGGTCGTTATGATCCCGCAGGGATACGTGATACGTGTGGTTTACGGGACTCGTTCTGCTACTCGAAAATCCAAACAACACCCACCCTAGTGGAGTGCGAATAGCGACTGGCTGTGAATTCGAACCCTTCCTAATTTCAGATGCAGTGATCAAATGCCAATTATCTATGCCGATTATAAGCGTCGGTTTAGCTTCATCGTAAAATAATTCATCGGCTAAATCAGCTAAGTGCGAGTACGCAGTTACACTATCGCGGGTAGCCGACTGACTTAACAACCCTAGGTTCCGGATAGATCGAGCCCCTTGGATCAAAAAACTGCTAGATGAAGCTCGACCTTTAATTTTGAAATCCACATACTGAACGGGACTATCCTTCGACAAACCTCCTATACAGTCCAAGTGTACGCGCCCCTCAGGGCCCTCGGCTCCTATCTGTGAGGCAATGTCGGAGTCGATGAAAGTCGCGGTGGCTCCATCGTCCAGGAGAGCAAACGTGTCCACGGCCCCGGCGGGTCCGGAAACCGTGACTGCTAAAATCTTCAACAAGAGACGAAATGACGGATCCACCTTAGTGGCGGCCGTATTGATAGTCACCTGTTCAGCATTGGCTGACGTCTCAGGCATGAGCGCTATCGGTGGATTTGTTGACGAAATGAAATTATCACAATGTAAAAGTGTGTGATGTTTGCGATTGCATTTCGGAATTGTGCACCCAGCCTTATTTTTAAAACAAAAATTAAAATTATGCGGAACTTTTTTGAGACAACGATGACAAACTTTGTTTTCTTTTATGAAACGCCATTTGTCATCGATTGTCAACGACTTGAATTTTTGACAAAATGACAGTTGATGATTTGATTTACAAAATAAACAACAATTTTCATGTTTTTCAGAGAATTTTGTTGATTTAGGCCTGGAAATTTTAGGAATAGCACCCGTGCTGGATTCGCCCGACTCTGAAACTGTGTGAGCACGATGATGAGGAACCGGCGGTGGTGGGGCTTCCGCTACGGCGCCGAACTTCGTCTCTAAGTCCACCTCTCGGTTGAGGAAAAGCGAGAGCAATTCGATCCTGGTGTAACCTAAATTCTGGTGACCTGCAGCGAAATCTTTCCATCGTGAGTGTAACAGTGGGGTGAATTTGCTCAAAAGTGCTCCGAAAAGTTCAGGAGAACGTAAGTGATCGGTGAAATCGAGCAATTTCACCACTTGCACACAATTACGCACACGAGTGGCAAATATATTCAAATTCCTTACCTCGGTCCCAAGCTTGGGTAAGGCTCTAATCGCGTTTACCTCCTGGTTTGCAATCAACTCAGGCTTACCGAAACGGCACTATAACGCATCAATAACATCGCGAGCGTGAGTTGCCATTACGAGAAGCATACTGATGTCCTCGCGCGCTGCACCTTTCAGCGCATGATTCAAGCGCGCGAGGTTTTCCGCATCTGAAAATGTACCTGCAGTGTCCTGAAAGGCACGTTTAAACATTAACCAATCAATTGGCGATCTGCCATCAAACACTGGTAAGGTAATTATATTTTTATTATTGGGGCCGTTATTGTTCTTAGTAAAAATCTTCAGAGCGTCGACAAGTTGCGTAACGCCAATCGGGCCGTCAGCTCGGTTCCGAACGTTCGTGGCAGCAGCCCCGTCGCCCCGGCTAAGATCGGGCAGAGGCAACGACGTGGGACTCTGTACCGCAACGTCGGAAACGACAGCGTCGTTACGTCTTGTAGAAAATTCCTGGGAACATGGTTTACAATTAGTGGGTCCTACCTCACACCTACGAGATAGGAAATCGACTTTATAATTTTGCGTAGGGGGAGTTACATCGTGCAACCATTGCTGCACAGTATCGGTGCGACTCCTAATACTACGTTGGCTATTATGGTGACTGCGATTGCAGTCATCTGCTTCAATAGCAGCGTATTGCGCTTGGTATTCCAACTCTGCGGTTTCCCGTTCCAATACAATACGCCTTTCCTCTAACTCAAGTTGCGCGAGGTGGCGAGCGTGTTGTGCCTCCGCTGCGAGTTTTCTCGCGGTAATCGTCGCGGAGGAGCAGCTTGAGCGCGTGCCAGAGTTTGACGGGGCTCGTGATGGATTTGGGTTCGGATCAATCGCCGGTGTTGGGAATACCTGATCTCCGGAAAATACCGGAGCACCTTCGTTGATCGTTTCAGCTTGGTCGGAACTTTCCATGGCTTCAGCATGTGAACGAGTCACTACAACCATTTTTCCTTTAAAAATTACGACTGAAAAGAAAATTCACCGAAACACTATTTTGCTAGTTCTTTTTTAGTTTGAAGGACCACTTTATTACTGAAGGACCACTTTATTACTGACTAAAGCCCTTTATTGCTGCTCTAGCCGACTACGGCGATAATATTAAATTCTACGTAAAAGAAAAACGCCCTTTTGGTAGCCATTTTTGTAATAATCGGACCAAATCGCAAAACAAAGTCTCATGTCAAAAAATACTTATAAAAACCATAAACAACGTATAAAAGGTGTTCATTCCACCACAGTATGTAAGAGAAATTACTGTCATGTTTTATAGTACGTGATTATAGTGTAACTGTGCCAAAATAATGGATTATTCGAAGTCAACAAAAACAGTGATTATGGCGCAAAATGATCCTGGTAACAAGT
The DNA here is from genome assembly GCA_949315975.1 of Eudonia truncicolella. Classification (NCBI taxonomy): domain Eukaryota; kingdom Metazoa; phylum Arthropoda; class Insecta; order Lepidoptera; family Crambidae; genus Eudonia; species Eudonia truncicolella. The sequence continues at coordinate 10,228,911 of OX438830.1, forward strand.
TTTATTTTATTGTTAGTGCTAATGAAAGATTAAAATAAATATAATGTAAATAATGCAATTATAAAGATTATTCAATATTTCATTCAGAAAAAAGGGCTAGCAAACATAAGCTTTCGGAATTGTATCGCAAAACTCTTGAGGGCTTTAGAGTAATTTTAAATGGAAATGGGTACTGAGCGCAGCGCTACCGAATCCGTAAATGGAACTAACAAATTGACTGGTTTTGATGTTATACCATAGAACTTGACGTTAGAACCATGACGTTATTACGACTTGACGATTTTGGTAGCGGTAACTAGTGTGAGTTTTGTATTGATATTCGATCACGTTTACGAAAACGAGATTTTGTCTAGCAAAACTTTAACTCTTCTTGTTTGCCACCAGGAGGCACTGCTTCAATGCCATGCACATTTTCGTTTTCGTTAACATGATTGAATGTCAAATAAAAACCAACACTAGGTACTCTTCAGCAAAAAATTAGGTAAACACAATTCATCTTATACACACGAGATGTGATTCACCTTGGCAGTTGCACTTTCCATAATAAGATTTATGGTGATGACGTGTTAAGGCAGTCATTTCATGCGTTTCTCATTTATCAGTAGGGAGTCAGAAAAAACAATGAAACATTTAAATAATAATATTATTACTTCAAGCGTAGCCTAAGCAGTAAAAACTTCGTAAAAATTAGGTAGGCTATGCAAGCACAAAGAAATAGACGTGCTGGTAAAAATTTGATGTTGCTGTTAGGGTATATCGATAGGAAGGTAGGTAAATCTTAGATCCAGTCCAAATAAGTCTAGTCTACAATTCCAGCACATTACACAAATTAGGTCATATAATATACACCTAGGTGTTCAACCTGTCGCCGCTCTGTGGCGGTAGCCAAAGTAACATTAAGAAAACGATAGCGAAGTTCGAATCGAACATTGACCATTGATTGAACGAAGATTGACCACGTGATTTAGCGCGGCTTATGTCAATCCCATACATTTTATTCATTCGAACTTCGCTATCGTTTTCTTAATGTTACTTTGGCTGAGCCTACTGAGCTGTTTTATGTACATTTGGTTGTTCCTTTTTTTTGCTATATCCATAAGAATAGGTTGCCAATAAGGTTGCATGGAGAGAAAGAAGATGCATTATTTTCTTTTAATAAGACAATAAGACTCTTCAGTTTATTCTTTAAAATGTCAGTTGCCCAGTTTGTGCGTTTGTGCGGTCGCGCGGATTGCGTAAATTCGCATCCCACGGCTACGCAGCGTCATTAATCAAGTTGCCGCCGAGATAAATAGCGGATCTCGAACACTGTGATGACATATTGCACTGAGCTCGCTGCGGCACCAAAAGTAAGTCATTGAGAATCAGGATGAATGCAAGGTTCTAAACAGGGATCATGTGCAAGTTGGTGTGAAGGGCTAAAGGTCTGTTTGATAGATAAGAAAGAAGAAGAATATAAAATATAAGTTTTTTTGTGCAACATTCAGTTTTATATATTCTCAACATTCTATAAATTTTACTTTTTATTTTCAAGTGCTAATTGCTGCACTGAAGCTAAATTAAACATCTATAAAATACAGTAACAAAATTACCCAGTTTCGATTTCTGGCTGGGTCGGGTGGGCGTTTAATTTTTTCACTGTAATTTATAAAATTTTATAAACATTCTGCAGTTAGTTTTTGCACTTTATGTACTCATAATGCAATTTATAAATCTTTTCCACTATTTTTTATTATATGTATGCAATCATTCAACCATGCGATGCAAATTTTTACTTTTTTATTTTCAAGTGCTAATTGCTGCACTGAAGCTAAATTAAATATTTATAAAATTTTATAAAATACAGTGAAAAAAGCGATTGCGGAAGACCCAGGTTCGATTCCTGGCTGGGTCGGGTGGGCGTTTAATTTTTTCACTGTATTTTATAAAATTTTATAAATATTTAATTTAGCCTGAGTGCAGCAATTAGCACTTGAAAATTAAAAAGTAAAAATTTACTATAGCGTTGTGTTATCAAAATTTGTGGTATTTCATCTGCAAAGATGAATCTGCATGGCCATCGGTTGCAACGACCGTTGGATAGATGGCGCTCAGTGCCGCTAAAAAGCACTCAATAAACATTAAAATAGCAGTGACAAAATTCAGCGCTTACGTCAGCCTTCCCGGTAGCATAGCGGTCAGTGCAGCCGCCCGGATTGCGGAAGACCCAGGTTCGATTCCTGGCTGGATCGGGTGGGCGTTTAATTTTTTCACTGTATTTTATAAAATTTTATAATTATGCGATGCAAAGTTTCCACAAATAAAATTAAATGCATAATTTTATCCACTACAAACAGCCACTATAATGATAGTTAAAAATCTTAATGGTCAGATGATAATTTTTACGAATTGTAGGTAAGTTTATAAAGTCCTGTTGAAAGCTCTCATAGTTAATAATGGACTTTTACATTTCAAAACTTTAATTCCAGATTTGTATTCTAAGCTGCGTTATAGTTTTGAAAGGTTTAACGATTGTAATGACATATGACGCAAACGGTGTTGCACAATGCTAAACAACTTAACAATAAGTGTCGGTGAAATTGAAGAACACTCATTTATGAATTAAAATAATTAAAGTATCAGCAAAGCGATCTGAAAGCGGCAAAGTGACTTGGATTTTGCGATGCATCTTTACCAGCTTACATTATATCCAGCTGCTGGGGAAGAGCCTTCCTTATGGATGGAAACATCACAAGGAGAACGGGACATCATAAACCAACGAACTCAGTGCGGATTGGTGGTTGGTTTTGATGCATATCTTGGGTTTATGGTCACCAACCTGCATTTAAAAAAATGGTTATAAAGACAATACCTCTCAATTGTAGCGTATGTATGCCTTGATTTCAATGATATAAACTTTTACTAGTTGTGGGACTATAGATTATACTTGAATTTACTTTTTTGAAAACGATTGTAAAATATGTTATTTATTTAAAAATAACTTAAGAGAAAAGATTTTAAATAGAAAATATTTTAGTTCACTATTTAAAATCTCATAGGCTTAAGCTGTTAGTATGAAATTTTACAGCTGAAATAATAAATAATAATAATGTAATCGTGTAATCTTTTTGTCCCTTTGCTCAACTAAATTTATCACATGAAGTGCCCTATTTAAGTGTCAAGTGAGAATTAGAGTGGGTGTAATTTTATCTGCAAATAGACAACAAGTTTTAATAAGATACATTAATTTATCTTTGACCGCTTCTGTAATGCTTACAGAACACGCAAGTATCGGTCTCAGCCCCAAAGGTTCTGGGTTCGATTCCCAGCGGGGTTTACATTATGAACAAGGTTTGTTAGGTGAGGTGATGGCCAAGCGCTTCAGTTTGTTAAATAAACAAAAAATATTAATGATAAGGAAATTGCTTAAACGAGTTGAATTGTTTCATCAGCAGCTCATTTTGTCTCTCCGCTGATGATACATTTTTGGTCACCCATCCGATGATCGGCCTTTGCGTAATTTGTTTAACTTCATCGCAGAGCCCGTTTAACATTGCGCCATCGAGCTGAATTGTAGGAATTACAATGCAAGCTCTTCTTATAACATCGTGATTAAAGATATCGAAAAGAACCAGCAACAGTTTAGTGTTTAACATGTGATTACAAACAGATACACTTGATAAAGACAGTCTTAATTACAGCTCTGAGTAATGGTGGAGTTTGAGTTGAAACTGCGAAACTACAATATTGTTGACAGGTCGTATTAAGCCCATTTTAATTGAACACGGTGAAATGACACCGAAACCAGTGCCATAAAATAAATTTATTAAGGTACAGACTCTCTCAACGTGGTAATGTAATATTGTTAAGTGGATATTTATGTTATTTGTTATATGTTTTCTCGCTACGGTGCAGAATGATGAATGAACTTAATGACGTTTGAAGTTTCATAACTAAATATTTCTATTTCATTTTCCTGAAGCTCACTTGGACAACTTAACACGAATACAGCTGTTTCTGTAACTGCTGCAAGAAATTAAAAACAAAAGCATCTCGTTTCTATTTTAAATTTCAGAAAGACAGAGATTGAATAATTATTATACATCTGAAGGGATAAAAATTACCCATGTGTACCTTAAGCAGACGTTCATGCATACATATAACATCTCACTTCTCCGCTAGAGCATATTATTGTATATGCATACCAACAATATTATTGCCTGTTGTATTTTATGTATTATTGTCTATATATAATCTAATAATAATAATAATATTGCTTCTGAAGGGACGTAAAGTCGTTGGTCTCGGCTGCATTTGCAGTTGTTTACGACCACTAATCCGGACTGGGCCCGCCTGGTGGTTCATGGCCCGTTCTCCCGGTGGTGATTCCATCCATAGAGATGGCTCATGCCCCAGCAGTGCAGGACATAAAATGAGCTGAATGTACACACGCCTGCACATCAACCTACCACAAACTGTCAAATTTCCTCAATAGACTTTGAACTTGACTTTGTATTGAAGAAATTTGACAGTTTTGTATAGGTTGATGTGCAGGCGTACCTATAGTAAAAAAAGTAACAATTTCATTTGCATGAATATAGTAATAGAAACAGCACTACCTACTAGGGCTGTAATAGTAAAGAATAATGTGTTTATTAAATTTTTAAATAAGTAAAAATATAGAATTTACTATTAGGACAACCATAAATATGATATTGTGTACGGAGCCTTGCTAGGGTAATTTCAATAATTTAAAAAAAAACCTTGCTGAAGTATGTCACTCTCATGCAACTGGTTTGTAGAGATCCACCCGCGGTGCTACCGCGCGACCTCAGAGCTTTCATTACATAATCGCAGACAATAAAAAAAGAAATGATTTATAAAAAAATGGCTTAGGTTCTCGATAAAAATTATGTTATTTTGTAATGTGAACGAAATCATAATAATGTTTAACGTATATTATTAAAAAATGTTGCACATGCCTGCACTGCGTTAACTGATTTGACGAATTAATTGAATTTTTCATTAAATTTTAATGAATATATCTATCAAAAATATTTTTTAATGACATGACGATAAATGTATAAATTTTGTAATCGGGATTAAAAGAGCGAATGTACGAAAAACGTCCTTATATACTAATATAAAAAGGATTTAATTGTATTTATATGGTCCATATAGAATATTATTTTAATAAAAACAGTATTTTCTGTAATATCTATTTCTATTGTTAGTTTTTATATAAGTTTCTAATTCTCATAATATATGATAAAATGTTATTAGAAAAAATCATCCAGCCTCATTTTATCTTCTAATAGTTACATATAGCATTGCGAAATTCAAAATAGTAAAAATGTTAAGCAACTTTCGCAAAGGCCGGTCATCGGATGGGTGACCAAAAATGTATCATCTCGAGCTTCTCCGTGCTGCGAAAGTCACGTAAAGCGGTCCCGGCTGCATTAGCAGTAGTTAACAACCACCAATCCGCACTGGACCCGCGTGGTGGTTTATGGCCCGTTCTCCCTATCCATCCACAGGGAAGGCTCGTGCACCAGCAGTGAGGAAAAAAAAGAGCTGATGATGATGTTTATTAAAAATTAATATTGTGATTCTATACTCTGTCCTTAGTAAAAATATATATATAGTAACCCCATGTTTATCTATATAAATAAAAATGAATCGCTAAATGTGTTGCTAATCGCAAAACTCGAGAACGGCTGAACCAATTTGGCTGATTTCTTTTTTGTTGTGTTTGATGAAGTCTGAGAAAGGTTCTTATGGAGAGAGAGAAAAAACGTAAAAAATATGAGGAAAATAGTAAAAACAACAATTTTCTTTTCCCATACACACCACTCCTCCCTACTGGACCGATTTAAAAAATTCTTTCACCATTAGAATGCTACATTAGCGCTGAGTAACTAGTATAGTAGTAGTAAGTAGTATAGCTGAGTATAGGCTATGTTAAAAAATATAATAAAAAATTGTCCGCCCGTGCGAAGCAGGGTCGGGCTGCTAGTTTTCAATAATAATTAAATTTTCTAGTTAGAAATTAATATGAAACTATCAGTATCAGTACAAAATTAATTACTTTGCATTAAATAAATAAAGAATATTATTATAAAATCACTTATATTTATTTAAACCAGCAACGGGCAAGTTCGGCCGCCTAGAGCCGTTGCCGGATTCAGAGGTGAAGATCTCTTGTGAAGCTCTACATGGAAACACAGCCCTTTATTGAGCAACAGTACATGTTTGTTGTTTTTGACTTAACGATAAACTATTCAATCATTAAATGGACAGAAAACATGTTAAGAAACAACTTAGAGTCTTTCAATTCTACACTAGTACTTTCTAGATAAGCATGCTACATCTTCAAGCGCACCGCTATCGAAAAGCTAGCCTATAGCCTAAAATAATAAAAATGTTTTTAAAAATAAAAATTTACATAAATTTTAATTTTTAAAATTCAAATAAGCTTTACAGAAGACTGAACATCGTATAAGTGTTTACTTAAGACTAATCAAATCGAACAGAAATACGTCTAGTTCATTATTAGGTTGGTTAGTAAAACAGTGATCTTTTAGTGAGTTAATATAAAAACAACTTGGAAAGTTCAAAGGTTTTTCCCTGTTTGTAAATTTTCACAACAATAGTAAAGTTATACAAAACTAAGTAGTTTTATTATTCTCTAACTCAAGTAATTACTACAACTACAAAATAATTCAAACTTGATTGCATAGACCAGGGAAAAGATACACGAAACTATCAAATTTGATTCGAAACTCCTGCTGCCTTGATCTGAGCTGCATTTTTTATAGAACTATTGTCCTTGTTTAGCTACAATATTCATTTTATGTAGGTATACTCAAGGCAATAAAGTTTTAATGGCAATCCTCATTCAGGTTTCTACAACATGACTAAGTTATGACGAAATTTATTTTCCTGCAACTAGACTTATGATGCGGGTTTGTCATATCCAGACATTTTTAGAGTGTCGTATTTAACAAAATTTCGAGGCTGTGAAATTGCATTTTTTCTCATATTTCACGGTTCACAGCTTACAGACTTGGTCGTTCATGTTGTGATAATAAGGTTTGATATCGGTTGTAATCTAAAATGCTTTAGTGGTGTAACGCCGCAGCTCGATAAGGGACTCCCCACACTGCCTTTGTCGCGTACATCACATAAAATACTCAAGAATCTGCAACGATGCGTAATTGCGACAAAATTTTTTCGTATAAATACTGGGAGCAAACCCGGAGTGCATCACAAGTCAGTGTGCTTTCATATGCTTTTCGTAACCGCTTATTAAAAATGAATTTCATTGTAAGTTAATAAAAAGTATTTAATTAATTTAATTGTGAAGTGTGATAGTTTTTAAATAAATAATGTCTTATTGTAAATCTTAGGTTTCACGGATTTGGAGTGAAGTTTCATCGAGTTACATTATAAACAGCTACCTAACTTTCTTAGGCTAATATGATGAATTGGTAGCGGTTCGTATGTCATCGATTTTTTCGAAGCAAGTTGGTCGCGATTTGTGCGTTTTGTTAAATGTAATAAAAAATTCCGTCATGAAATAGTCGCGTTTCGTGCGCGCAATAATTTTAATTTACTTTGATGGTTGCGATTCGTGCGTCGTTGGCATTGTACAGTACACCCATAGATTTACTAAGCAATTAGAAATGACATAGTACCTATTGGCTGAGGCTTGAAGACCATTTTAGAATTTTTGGCATCCATATAGACTGTTACACTTGTATGTTACGAGTACACTGTCATCTGTGGCAAGCAAAGAGCTAAGGAAATAGTGCTCCCTTATACTTGTATAGCATAATGATGGCGGTACAAATTGCATTACGTATTTCAAAGTATAGTCTTAAGTCTATGGGAGAAATTCAAGTTCAATGTTCAGTTTTCCCATTGGTGGTTGTTAACGATTACTTGTGCAATTGGGACCAACAGCTTTATGTGCCCTCCGAAGCATGGCGGAGCTTAACATGGTACATTTTTGGTCTTAATCGCGCTCGGTCAGCTATTGCTGAAGTCGGTCGTTCATTTAAACCTATTCAATGAACGGATAACTTCAGCAATGGCAGTCCAAGCGGCGATTAATCTTATATTAATAATATCTTATCCTATCTTATCTTCATGGTTTCTTCCAGGTGATCTTGTTAGCTGTGCTGGGTGCAGCGGCGGCAGACATCAGCAGCTTCCAACCGTACCCGGTGCGAGAGCAGCAACAGCAGCAACAGTACACCACCGAGCCTATCCCCATCATCAGGCAGGAGCAGGTCATTAACCCTGATGGATCTTATAAGTGGAGGTTAGTTATTTATGGACATTCTAATCATTAACGGCCGAACTCTTATAAAATTGCATAGGGTAGCCTGTCGGTATGTTTTATTTTTCGACAGAGGGTAAACTTATGGATAAGCTGACACATAGCAAAAAATACGTTCTATTATGGTTTATATTTAATAATATTTATATTGATCTTTAAATATTTTGTCAAATAAAAGCGTTTATAACTCCATAATATGAAGCATAAGTTCAGTGAAGCGAAGCGCCTAGGTGAATGATCAAAGTTTATATGTTTAAGTTAAAAATAAATATCTTGTTATGACGACAAGCCAATAAATTACAAAAACACAATGTTGAAAAAATTTCCACGAGCAGGATTTGAACCTGCACCCTTCTGACATACCGGGTCAGGTGCTCTTCCAATTGAGCTATCGTGGTTCTAACCAGCCCGCCGAAATTATTCAATAAAGCAATAAAGCTTAAAATATAAAATTTATATTTTACTTTCTAGATAAGATTTTTTAGGCTTTATTATATAAAATTGTGTTGGTAAACTAATAGTACATACCTATTTCTGCGTCAATGCGTAAGCTTAATGTGTATTGTAGAAAGTTATCTAATAATCATTATTTTATTTTAGTTTGATAGTCTTAATAATATATATAAAGCTGAAAACGTATAACATAAAGCTTTTTGTATAGACAAGTTTGTTCATAGCAATGTATTACTGTCTGTGAGTAGCGCGTTGAAGTCTTTTTGAGGCGCACGAGTATTTCCTTGGCTTTATCGGCTTACGAGTCAGCGATTAGGTTTATATTCATGATTTCGTAATTTAAAAACATTTTGATCATCTTAAATGACACATACGTAATAGTGTTAATGAATCGTCTAAATTTAGGATTCCCTTGACTAAGACTTCGAGAAGACAATACAGAACTAAAGGTTACTTCATAAGTTTAAAGTTCAAGAAGAACTAGGGAGATTACTCGTATATCTTGATAAACAAAAAGTTTTTTTTGGATTCTTCTTTTTTGTTTTTGCAAGGTTGACAAAGCAATAAATAAAAAATTTACCATATTGTCATGTGAGTAATTACGTTATCGTCATTTAAAGTGCCACGTACCAACAAGTAAATTACTATGACGAGGTGTAAAATAGTTAAGTTTTATTGTTAACTATGTGTATTTATATCTTCTTTCCATCAAGAGCATCTAAATAAATTGATTATAGCACGGGACACGTGTGTCTTATAATTAACGTCATTAAGCACCTTTATGTGCTTATACAAGTGGCATAACGCTAATGAAATAATAGAAAAATGGAATGATTGCCGTATGGGATTGCCATTAAACAACGATACGTATAAATTATGTTTGATTGGCTTTCTATTCTGATAGCGTTATACATCTGTAAGAACAAGTCAATAAATAAAAATAAAAATAAATCAATCAATAAATAAATCATCAGTTAACTTTGTCATCAACATCTAATTTAGGATATTGTTGTGAATTACAGTTATGAGACTGGCAACGGCATTGCGGCAGAGGAGCAGGGCTACGTCAAGAACCAAGGTGTGCCCGATCAGGAGGCACAGGTCGCGCAGGGCCAGTACCAGTATACAGCGCCCGACGGACAGGTACGGGGCACCCATATAAACATACAAAACTTTCACATTCTACCATCACCAGCTTAATTTATGCTGCCCATGCGGGCATAGATGAAAACAGGGAGAAAGGCCAGCAGTGTGGATTGGAATTTTTAACGACTTCTAATGTAGCTGAGACCAACGACTGTACGTGCATTCCGAAGCACGGACGAGCGCTAGATAATACATTTTTGGTCACTCATCCGATCAGGAGGCGGTTCTTTCTACTCGATTGAGTTTTCACCAATCTCTAGCTCATTTTATGTCCCCACTACTGCTGGAGCACGAGCTTTTCCTATGCATGGAAACACCATAGAGAGAACGGGCCAAAAACCATCACGCGGACGCGCTGCGGATTGGTCATTATTAACGACTGCTAGGCGGCGCTCGAGATGGTACATTTTTCATATTTGTATTATTTTGAATTTTGCAATTACAATTCTAACAGTTACGAGATAAAATTTTACTAGAAAATAATTAACCAGTCTCAGAAAGTTCGAGTGGGAATTTCTATTAATCTTTTATCTTGTAACTTAAAGTTAACTTTAACTTAATCGAATATCGATACAAACGGCTACGGTTCGCCACTGTAATCAGTGAAGGTAAAGCTCGTTTACTTGATTCCAACCCCAAGGCCTCGATACTGCTATTTTAAAAGGTCTACAATAGTGTGTCAATGGCTTGACTTAATCATTTTGAGACAGCCCTAATATATATATAGTATTTTATAAATATTTAATTCAGCATCAGGACAGCAATTAGCACTTAAAAATAAAAAAAAGTAGAATTTACAGCCCTAATGCCAAAACCAAGCTACCGACATACTACTTTATTGAATTATGAGACTTGAGGTCCAGATTGCTTCTATCATTAGCTAAGACAACGTATATTGATTTCTTAACCTTACTTGATTTTGTTCTGTTCTCATTATGTTATTATTCTTTTTGATTATCCGATATACTTTCACATTTAATACATTTACAATATTTACCATTAAGTAGCATATTATAGTATGCATAATTATGTCAAGAATATAAATAGCATATTTGCACTGTTGCTATCTAAACAGCAATTTAAATATTCCAGGTGATCCAGCTCCAATATGTGGCTGACGAGAACGGATTTCAACCGCAGGGAGCCCATCTCCCCACCCCACCCCCCACCCCTCCAGAAATCCAGAAAGCTCTGGACTACCTAGCGACACTACCTCCTAGCAACGAGCGAGCTGAACACGACTCTAAAAACAGGGACTACAACATATTTTACAACCAGTCTTAAATCTACTTATGTCTGTTTTTCTGATAAGTTCCAGATTGTCTATCTTAGGGTGTTCTAAGATCCTCTTAATGTTCCGTATAGATTTTATTGGAAATTGATTACTTTTGGTCACCTGTGACCTTTACATGTAACAGTGTCATCTAAGTATATTTCTAGAGGGGATACCAGCGTGACCCCATCCCCTACTAGATTCTGCGAGACGTTTGGATCGGATATAATGCGCCCGTTTGTGTTTAGTATGGGACAACCCGTCGCGTCCGCTTCATTCAGCGCTGGTCATACATTTTTGCGCAATATACACGCAAGCGTGCGCCTGCGCGTGAACCCGCCTTTGTTTTAGAGGACACCTTTAGAACGAATGACATAGACAAATATTTCATATAGACTATCTGAAGTTATCAAGAAGTTGTGAAAGTGTTCTGAAGAACGAGTAAAGAGGCTTTCTTAATCATACTTTATATTGTACATTGCGGTGTGATATAAAAACATAATTTAGTTTTAAACGAATTTTGTAAAATTGGTAATATTGAAATCAGTGTGATTAAATGTGTACTTTATTTGTTGTACTTTTTAGCTATAAATAATATAAAATATATATCGTGGTTATCAACTTTCGAGTGTTTTTCTTATTCTATAATATAAGCTGTATTTCTCTTTAATTTTCATCACAGCGAACATGCAAACTTCATTTTTAATTTTCCACTGGAGAATGTCCTCGCGTTCACAACTCCTTATGTCAAACTTACCGGTGAAACGAACTTAGACTTAACACTTAGAATTCACTGATGAATTACTTGAATGAATGAATGAATGAATTAATGAATGAATGAATGAATAACATTTATTGGTAATACACGACACATACACAAAGTCACATTAAAAAAAATACAGAACTTATCTTATCTTTGCTATTTTTTTTTCTTTTTATATATAGCTCGGCAAATGACTCTACTTTACCTGATGCTAAGTGGAAATTAAGTCCAGATAAATAAAGGAATTGTAGTGTTCCAGTAACAATGTTGTTATATGGATATAGTTATAAGATTGTAATAGGTACTCAGGTAAACTTAGAACAAGTCTTACCACCAAATAAGACGAGTATAATATTTACACCCTTGTGGAATCGAACCCGAAACCAAACTCAGAGTCAAACTCTGTCAGCGGTAGTGTTATCACAAGACCACAGATATGGTTTATTTATACTGAATGTGATAATACGTATATTATAAGAACTGTAAAAATATTTTACAGATCCATGACCCATAAACCTAGATATACTCGAATTATTACTATGTGATCACTGATCGTTTAAAAAACTGTTAACTAGGCACACGATATGCTTATTTATCATCGTTGATCAGACAATGATGGCAATTACAGGTTCAGTTGTCAAGTAAATTACACCTCGGTGTAAGATGGTGTTGCCAGGTTAATGGGGTGCTCCCATCTTTATTGGATACTGAGGTAAATAACAAATAATTAATATTGACTTTTCCTTAAAAACTTAAAAAGAATAATGAAATAAAGTAATAAATATTTGTTTACTTTTCCTCCAAAACGTTACGAGTTTGGGACGAACAAACAGAGAAGCAAAAAAACAAAACAGTGTGGAATACAAACTTAAAATATTTGGGAGGATTGGAGCCTAAGCTAGTATATCCCTAAATTTCAGGACTCCAGTGTCGCCCCGCCCAGACCATGTACACACGCCTGCATATCAACCAACCACAAACTGTCAAAACTGTGTGCGTGTGTAAGGGTAGCGTGTGCGTGTGCGTGTGTGTGTATGTGAGTGTGTGAGAGGGTGTGTGCGGGGGTGCGTGTGCGTGTGCGAGTGCGTGCGTGCGTGCATGCGTATGTATGCGTGCGTGCATGCGTATGTATGTGTGCGTATGTGACTGTGTGTACTATTAGCCTAAGTGATTTCATTAATAAAGATTCTGTCTTATGATAGTTTGGTTCCAATAGATAGCTTTTAAGGGTAGTTCTACATTCATATATAAATGAAGGTAATTTCTTTAATAATTGTACCTAAGTGATACTGGTGATAGTAGTTGTTTTTAGTTAACAAAATTCATTGTGATATTCTGCGTACATTAACAAACACAAATGAGGTGCGATTTAAATTTGAAATATCAGGAAATATACTTTGAAATGTTATCGTTTTTTAAAAAATTTCAATTTAATTTGTCAAAAAATTTAACGGTGGCTAGAATACGATTGGGAGCACCCAGATCTTGATAATTAAAAGTTACTACGACTATTCGAAAGTACATTCACAACTAGACTGGAGGCCGATGCTTATACTCGCCGTCCGCGTCGCTGCCATTCAAAATAGTTTCATCCAAACCCATAAACTTGATCAAGCATCGCCTCTCGAGTCACCGCCGCCACCACCCCGCCGATCTCTGTCATCTAACTTGTGTTCATTTGAGATATGTACGAGATTGTTACGAGATTTGAAATTATTTTTCGTTATTTTCTTGCCTTGTCCTGGCAACACCAGCCAGCATGTGGCCATGCGCGGAGGAGTCAACGAATCTTTGGCAGATGTAGTTGTGTCTCGACCCCGGTTTCCCAACAACCGGTCGGTACACTTTCGCCGCGCCGGCCGTGTCAAGGTCGAGCGGCCATCGCTTCGCCGTAAACTTCGTACCACATTCGTCGTATATGTGAAATATAAATGAAGATAATTTAATAAAAATCACCCATTAGCATTGAATTGCAAACGCAACGCTCTTGAAATATGACGAATTCATTGTAACTAACACCAGATCCCATTAACAACGTTGGCAAATTAATCGAATATAATAAGCTACGTGTAACTAACGATTTTGTATATTGAAGAAGAAGATTTTGTATATAATTGGTGAAGATGCAGTGAAGTTATTATTTACTTAAAGTACAGTTTATAAGTTTTGACGGGCGTAGTACCAAAATAATATGATGAAATTGGTTCTTATACCAATTGCCTGTTTCAAGTTATATTTAATTTAAACGTTTACTTCAAAGTTAAGTGGATCTGTAACAGTAACAGTGAAAAAAGTACCTAAGAATAAATTTTTAAATTAATTTGCATACGCAGTAATTTAAAAAGTTACTGCTTCATCTTTTTGCCCTGTTCCTACGAAACTTTGGATCGGCGACAACTGAAAAATTACTGCATTTTCATTCATGTCATCACACAATCAATCCATTTTTTCTTTGCTCTCACTCTTAATCTATCAACACTTCTTATTACTTAATTTTCAATCTCTACTTGTTTTTTTAATATTTTCATTATTACACTTAATGAGATGTAGTGAAACCTGCCCTAACATCTGAGTGTGAGTCAGTTGAAATCTTCAAGTTACAGTTTAGTTAAATTACGAAAATGTTGCGGACTTTTCTGTGTGAAGATAAACTTAATTAAACTCTCACTTTAACAGATTTTTACGAGAAGCTGTTTAAAATAATGCCAATTACTTGTATGCTTGTATGTATGCTTCATTAACTGTTCTTACTATGTCTATTCATCGAAATATCTATCTCATAAATAATAAACATGGTAAGAATTCTGTTAATAATTACTTTAACGTTTCATTAAGTTATGAAAATGGAGAAAGCCGATTTCACCAGGACAAATAATATGAAAAATTAATTTGTTTTAGCTCAGCTCAAAAAGAAGTTTTGAAGATGCTCTAAAACGACAACTAAATTAGGTGGTAAAGCAAGTGGGACCAGGGTCAAGACAAATTATCTCAACGTTAGCTGGCTGATATCAAATATTGCGTACCTATCTTTAGAATATATTTTTATTGTACTTTTCGATAGGCTTACGCCACAACTCATTAAATACGATTAGCGCTGAACATATAAAATGTCATTGCATTTATGAGAATATTTTAATACCCTAGTGCGAAAATGACAAGTATTACAATAAAATAGCATCGAACACATTGAATTAGCGCGTGAGCAATGGTTAAATGTCAAATGACTTCATCGCATTACCATAGCCACACATACACTGTGATGTGCCACTCCCAACAAATAATGCAGCAATACCGAAATTTGCCTGAAGACATTCTGTTGAGTAAAGGAGCCTACGACGAGGTTTACATAACACACACAAGAGAAATCCTTTGTTGTCTGAATACCTATTCAAAAAGATGACTATTAAATTGCATAATCGTTTAGGCGATCGATAGGCCACACAATGTAGGCGTCTCCGTCTGATACTTGATACGCGACGATTGTGTCATGCAAAATGGGCAGCAGTTAAAAACAATCCGTTTTGCGTGGGTACATGTTCAATATATTATAATTGTCTTATGGTCAAATACGAGTACAATTGATGACCAAAGCTTTATGTTATGCACGCGAAACAAGAAAGCATAAGCTGGTAAATTGATATTTTATGCGTACAGTACAGCTAATCAATAATTTAATTGAATACAGAATAACATCGAACATTATTCCATTAAGAGCAAATTTTTCAAAACTTACTTAAAATATAAAATGTTTTTGTTTTGTTTATATAATTTTAACGCAAATTTTGTTGCGAAACAAATTACAAAAACACAATTGTGAAAAAATTTCCGGTGCATGTTCAAATCCTGCTCGTGAAAATTTTTTCAACATTTGTGTTTTTGTTTTTACATAAAATAGTATAAATGGTAAAAACTAATAGCATATTACCCTATAAAATAAAATAAATATTTCGAAATTACTGTGCAATAGGTACGTACGTAAGTTTTATGTATTAAAAATATTCATGTGAATAATAGAATAACAATAAGGACATTTAAAATACATGCATTGTGTCATTAGTTTATATAACAAAATCAAAATATATTTACAGACTGACTGGCCTTTAACTTTCAAGGAATAATGAAACAATATCGAGATTGGTTTCTATGATTGAGCTCAAAGCGTTGGCATGATTATGGTCAAGTTTCTTAAAAATTTAGTCTTTAAATTCGTATATTGATTTGATCTCCAAATTTAATTTGAAAACATTTAAAAAATACACTTGTTTCACATAGAAGTTTCGCTTAACTGAAAACATGATAAATACACGTGCTTACAGGACATGACATGGCTGAATTAAATCATAAAATATAACATATTTTAAAAGTTTTACATGCACTTCTTTGGAATCCGCTTATCAGCACGAAACATCTTAGTGATGGACTTTAGATAAACATCCAGAAAAAATAAGGAAGTTTGTATGTCGACGAAGGCAGTCCGGTATTTTAATTAGCTAAATAAATACACATTTTGTCGTCTTCCTTGTTCTAAAGATTTTACAACATAACTTTCATTATGACATTTTTATTAATTTGCTTAAATTACCCAAGTACTTCAACTTTGGTCTCATATAAAGGTAAAGACGCCTGCACATCAATTTCTTCAATAGATGTCAACCATATATCATATACATAAAAGTTCAAAGTCTATTGAGGAAATTTGACATTTTGTGGTAGCTGATGTGCAGGCATATGTACTACCATGTGACTTAGCTATTATCATTAACTTATTATAAGGGGATTTATCGGTATAAAAAATATAATAGTTAGTAAAGTTTTTAAAGACGGGATAGAAAACTCAATCTATGTAACTTTTTGGGATAAATTGGGCACTCCTACACCACTGATGTTACGCAGACGAAAATTAATATTAGATAATTCAATAGCGGTTTGTACACGTCATAGATTCCCATAAGTGTTACATAACTAGCCACTTGACCCCACAGCGCACTGTAAACTTCACAAGTGTAGTCTCGGGTAAACTAAGTTCAGTGAACTTACTCTAGAAACTTTATTTATACTATATTAATGTCATACTGCGATGCTGATATAAACAGCCGGATAGATATTTAGGTGAAGGTTAGATAAAGACCTTAATTATTAAATCAAAGATGTGGGTATTTTTGTTGTAATGCTTTATAAAAAGTTAACGACTATTGAATTCTTGAGGATGTTGTGTTGTGTTTTTGAGTGAGTCTTTGTTTAATAAGTTTGGCTGAGAAACCTTTGGCATTTGAACGCTAAAGCGTTCTAGCTGTAAGACTGTGTGACCTGTGTGTTAACTGTAACATGACAACTATAAGTGAAGTTCTATCTCAATTACGAGTACCTATACTGAATTCTTAAGAGATTGCCGAGGTAAATTTTAACATGGTTTTTTTGTACTTTATTGTTGATTATATTACCAAGTGATGAGTCAGTTAACGCATGGTAATAGCTTCTATTTTAATCTTGTAGGATAACTTTTAAAAATTACAATTTATAATCTAATAATAAGTGATATTCAGCTTCAGTGTATGCTCGTCGACACATTACTTAAATTTAAATTTTAGTAATACATTGTTGTGATATGTATAGTTTTATTTTTCCACAAAAACAGCACTTTGAAGATAAACGACGAAGTGTTCTCAGAAATGACACAAGGGAACCGCTGCAGGCAGCCATCCTTGACACGTGACGCTCGCGGCGCGCTGTACCAGCAGGTCTCAGTGTAGCAAATGTAGATAGCGATGTTTGGGCAGCAATGTCCGCAGTAGATGTATAGTTAAATATCATTATTTCGAGTGAAGTGTGCACCCACTTTTTAGGAATCCACCTCGTTATAGTCACTTGCTATCTCATAAGATAAAGGCCAATCACTTCCTCATATTGGATTGAGAAAAAAACAATGATGATAGTACATATAAAAATAAATAAAAAAATAAGGTAATGGCATAAGTTAACAGACAATCTTTAAGGATAATCTAGAATTGCTCAGAAAAACAAGTTGCAGTATGGAATTTCCATAATACTAAGAATTGACCTTGACCTCTGAAGAAAAATGAATCAGTTTCTTTCTTTTGATAGATTGAGATCATATATTTTATTGCATGATTACAGTCATAATTAATGAATCATTAGACAGTTTATAGAGCAGTGTAACGACTATGACTAACCTATGAGGGGTTAGTTATAATTGTTTCGCTTTAGCTTAGGCTTAGGTAGCACAGACATTTTGGCTGCGTTACAATACCTATATAAAAGTTTTGTTGTTGATAGTTGACCTGACTAGACTGATAGGGATAACCATATGAATGATGAGCTTTTTACCCACCTCTCCACGTTGACGGCAGATATATAGAGCGGCTTGGCGAGTGGATGGGCATTGCGTATTGGGGCAATTGCTAACAATGCACCGCATTGGAAAGTTGTCAGGCGTCTGATATAACAGCCTGAATATTTTTAGGATTACAAAGGTGCCCCTCGTGTTTAGCTCGTATGAACAGTGTCCAGGCGATCATGGTTTACGAAGAGGTATTTAGGACCCTCACTTAACATATGAAGCTTGTCCAAAGAAAGATGGGAAAAATCATATAAGGATCTGAGGAATAAAATACAATATACGGTACCTAAATCTAGAGTCGCACTAACCTAAGTGGCGTGAGGCGTATCGGAATGATCGCTACACAAAAAAAGCTTAGTCCAGGAGTAATGGAATAAAGACCGAAAACCGCTACTAAAAATATTGATACTAGAATTATAGAAATATTAGCTGCCCAAAGGCTACATGGGCAGATGACGAAGTACCGGAAGAAATCAGAAAATCCACTCAAAGCAATGTGATTACAGGCTAAAGACGTAGATGAAGAATTAAGATAAATGAACGGAGTAGTACAAATACGACATTGTTGGTGCTAGTACAAAATCCATCCATCAGAATATTTTCGCTACGTAAATTAATTTTATATATTGTTCATGTTATTACTTAACCTCACCATATATACTTAATTTCACCATATATGTTGACATTATATGTCTTATAAATTATTTATATTCCTTTGAAAGAGTATTTATGACAATATTAAAAATAGATTCATCAAGGTTAATAATACGTACAACGATTTTTAAAGTTTAGCTTAATAAATTATGTGCGCTAGGTCAGGGATAAAAAACTGACCTGCGTAATACACGGTATAACAGGCGGAGCTTCTGGCCGTAAACGAAGTCTCAAGCGTACCCTGGGAGGAATTAATCTACTTTCGGTATCTACAGCGACTCTAGTGTGGCACTTGAGACAGTCACCAACATCAAGTCTCCTCATCTCGTGGCAGTAGACACAACACGAAACCCCTGGGCTTGGGTGCGATACAAAACGTAGAAGTTTTTCGTTTTGAATCAAGGCATATGCGGATCTACCGGGGAATGAACAACAACGAACTTGCAAAAAGAGCGGTCCTTAAGTTGAGGAGAAAGCCAGACTACGACCAGTGCGCAGCTTCGCATCTCAGGAGATGCATTCGTCAAGCATCTCTTGACATATGGAACGAAAAGTACCATACACAGAACATTGCTGGCACCACCAAAATATTCTTTCCAGATCGCCCTACACCATAGTCTGTATAATTAGCCACAACAGCCTCCTTACAAAAGCTTTAACAGGACACGGCGGGTTTTTTGAAAATATACATCGCTTCTAGTGTAAGGAGAGCCCGCTGTGTGAATGCGACACTGATTACAACGAGACGATCCAACACCTAATGTTAGATTGCCTAATAAACACAACAGCGAAATACGAGTTGGAACAGAAAATGTACGGTCTCGTGGCCATAAATACAATAATGAGCAGCAAAAGGTACAGGCACTTATATAGAGGCTATTGTTAAGAGTGCAAATAATAGAAACAAAAGTAAATTATGTAAGTGTACATATAAAAGGTGTATAAACAGTGTGTAAATTGTAAAAAGTTGTAAAGTGTTCAACTTATATAAATAAAAATTTGATGTGAATAGATATAAGGAAAAATGAATTAGCTTTAAGAATATTTACTATTTATTATTAAGTTAGAATAAGCCAACGTAAATTCTGCTATTCCTCGTTAGGTGGCAAATAAATAAAGATATTGAAAAATTAGAGAAGCTCCCTAAGCTACCATTTAGTTTATATTTTAGAACTAGTTTAGAATCTAATCCATATCGGAACGTTATGTTATTATTCGTTTTTCCATACGTAAAAAAAACAGAAATGGATTTTTAAAACTACAATTATTAATTTGAACAGCTCAAGACCTAGTGATGACTGCTAGCGTGAACATTAGTGCTAGCACTAAGGCCAATAGCGAACAAATGGAAATTCCGTTAGAGTTGTTGACAGCCATTACGTGGTGCGTAGTTGACATACACGGTTCGAGGTAATGCATCCAATGTTTACTTGTCTCGTTGACTTTACGAAATCGCATTTGTGAAATTAGGGAGGTGGCCAAATGGAGTTAACTACGAGTATAAATAATGTAACTGTCAGGATGTACCACTATCAGTCGACAGCTACAGTCCTCCGCTCAATCATCAATCAAATTGCAACAATGAAGTCTATCGTAAGTGTCATGGTGTCACGTGCCGCATCGAAACGGGTTGAGCTTGACAGTGGACAGTGAAATTATTGAGTTCAGTGAACAAATAAATCAGTCTAGAGTGTGTCTGCTGGAAATGTAAATTTTAGTGCACCGATCCAAATTCGGAAGTGGTCTCGAAGTTGATCTATAAATTATTCAAATTTATGGTTCTGTATTGGACACTTGGTGGCTCAAGATAGTCGTCATAACGTTTTGCTATCTGACTATAATAAAATTTAAATTTCACAGGTGATCGTGTCAATGCTAGTGGCGGTGGCGTTCGCATCTCCCCAAGCCCCAACTGAGCCCATTCCTATCGTCAGGCAAGACAGTCAAGTCAACGGTGATGGCTCCTACCAGTACTCTTTCGAGACTGGGAATGGAATCAGCGCAGACCAGAAGGGTGACTTGAAGAAAGTGGGAGACGTTGAAGCTTTGGAGGTGCAGGGCCAGTTCCAGTACCCGGGAGAGGACGGTAACATCCAGCTGAGCTACATCGCCGACGAGAACGGTTTCCAGCCGCAAGGCGCGCACCTGCCCACGCCGCCGCCGGTGCCCGAGGCTATCCAGCGTGCCCTGGCTTACATCGCCACCGCGCCCCCTCAGGCCGCCGATCCGGCCCCCCAATAAATCCGATAACGGATCATAAAATACTCATGTAGACTTACTAATTCATTCAATGTGATGCCATTTTTGTACTTTTGTACCAAGTATTTATATTAAATTGTTATCGACGAAATTTATTGGATTTTTAATTGTTTTTTATAATTTTTTATGCATTACATGCAATTGAATAGCGTAAGTACTGTGTCAATTATAACAAAAACAATAACTCTAAAAATTAAGAATAGGCATTAATTCATTTAAAAAAAACAAAACAAAGAAAACACATATTGAAATTATGTATGTTATAAAGTAGAAGCTTATAGCTGAAGGACACTGCCAAATTAATAGTATGTATTACTTGCATGTGTACGAAAAAAATTAAATTAAGAAAATAATAACAGCGGCGATTACTACCAGTGCTCTACCTACGAGTATATCTCTTTCTCGCATCAAGGTGTTGGGATTCAAGGTGGCAATTGATAGGACGGTTTATAATATTACTACCGATACAATATTTGCTTCAAAACTTAGTAATGCAATAATAACTGGTGGTGAACGGACTAGTTTAGGAATAACAATGCTAATTATTATATATTATGGCGACAGTTTTACAAAATATGTTGATGGATATCTACATACATACAAAACATGTTATGTCTCATGTTATGTCCTCACTACTGGGGCACAAGCCTTCCCTATTTGTGGATAGGGAGAACGGGCCATAAACCACCGCGCAGACTCAGTGCGGATTGGTGGCTGTGAAAGACTGCTAATGTAGTCGGGCCCAACGGTTTTACGTATTTTAAACACGGGTGGTACACCCACCTGATGACCGGCCTTTGCGAAAGTTGTTTAACCATTGCAACCGCAGAACGGGCGCGTTAACCACTGCGCCATTAGGCTCTTCCATCGAGGTGGATATCTAGCTGGCGGCTTTAGAACAAGCCCTATAACCAATGGAACCGAGCATAATAATTGAATCCCGTTGGCGCTCAATCCATGGACTTGACGTAGAAGTATTAGAATCAGTAAAAGTATTTTCACACGACCTGCTCGACAATGCCTCATTATATATCATGCAAACCTTACTCAAAGTAAATCATTATAGCCCTTGTCTTTTGCCGGGGTGTAATGTTGTACTGAATTTCATTATAACCCGCCGGGCAGTAATGTGATTCTCACTTCTCTTAGTTCTTATTGTTATGCATTTAAAGTCTAATTTCGTCAAAATCGAACTTATTCGAAAATCGAGCTGGCCACGCCACGGCAAGCCGAACGAAAAAAAATCAATACTTAAAACAAAAGCCGCGAGTATTTCAATACGGTGCAATCAGTATCAAACAAAACTGCAAAAGAAGATAGAATAAAACATTAAGAAAATGTCGAGTGACGAAAGTTATTTTCTAGTAGCCTTGGTTTTTATTGTCTCGCAAAAGGTGAGAAAAGTAGAGTATACTCCTCAGGGATAAAACTGATTTTGCCTTGGGCGCGCTTAAATCCTTCACTGCTCTCAGGACTCCATTTTAATTCCCTCGCTTCGCTCGGGAATCAACTCAAAACCCCCTCGCTACGCTCGGGAGTTAAATCTGGAGTCCTTCGTTACGCTCAGGATTCAATATCGCGCCCGTGACATAATACAGTGCTTTATCCCCTTGGTGTACAATCTACTATTATGTTTACAAGCTTTTATTTAGTTTTACCTCTCCCGATGTTTGTGATCAAATCTTGCAAGTTAAATTTGATCTACTTCCCGGTTACCGATTGAGCTGAAATTATTATGACATGGAGCTGATCTGATGAAGGAGCTGGAAGATGGCCATTGGAACTCGGTAATTAAACGACACAACCCCATCGAATTTGGGCTCGTATGATTTGTCTTGACGAGTACTTTGGTGCTAGATGGTAACCAGGGTCTGATGATGGAGCTGAAAGATGGCCATAGGAACTCGGTAATTAAACGACACAACCCCATCGAGTTTGGGCTTGTATGATTCGTTTTGACGAGTACTTTGGTGCTAGATGGTAACCAGGGTCTGATGATGGAGCTGGAAGATGGCCATATAAACTCGGTAATTAAACGACACAACCCCATCGAGTTTGGACTCGTTTGATCCGTCTTGACGAGTCCTTTGGTGCTAGATGGTAGCCAGGGTCTGATGGTGGAGCTGGAAGATGGCCATAGTATCTCAGTAATTAAACGACACAACTTCCTTGAGTTTGAGCTCGTATGATTCGTTTTGACGAGTACTTTGGTGCTAGATGGTAACCAGGGTCTGATGATGGAGCTGGAAGATGGCCATAGAAACTCGGTAATTTAACGACACAACCCCATCGAGTTTGAACTCGTTTGATCCGTCTTGACGAGTCCTTTGGTGCTAGATGATAGCCAGGGTCTGATGGTGGAGCTGGAAGATGGCCATAGTATCTCGATAATTAAACGACACAACCCCATTGAGTTTGAGCTCGTATGATTCGTCTTGACGAGTACTTTGGTGCTAGATGGTAACCAAGGTCTGATGATGGAGCTGGAAAATGGCCATAGGAACTCGGTAATTAAACGACACAACCCCATTGAGTTTGGGCTCGTTTGATTCGCCATGACGGTACTTTGGTGCTAGATGGTAACCAGGGTCTGATGATGGAGCTGAAAGATGGCCATAGGAACTCGAGAATATAAGTTCGATCGTTTCGTTTGTGAATGAATGTGGATTCTGTCTTTGATTAGATGGATGACCCAATGCCAAGGTGCTCACGTGCCGAGGGCTGAATGGTATGAGGGTGTATAAACATGGAATACCGTTAACGTTGCGCCTCAGGGTACCAGAGTAAACCCTGTTGTACTGAAGCCCTTATCCCCCTATAGAAACACTAAAAAGTTGAAAAGTAAAATTAAAAGAAAAAAAACTTTTTAAAAACAAGCTTTTATTACTTGTTAATAAAAAAATAACTAAAAAGGCTTAGTTTTTTTTTTCTTTTAATTTTATTCTAACAAAGCAATTTTTTAATACAATGTGTATTCAATATTTTTGTTTTGTTTATATAATTTTAACTCAAATTTTGTTGCGAAACAAATTACAAAAACACAAATGTTGAAAAAATTTCCACGAGCAGGATTTGAACCTGCACCCTTCTGACATACCAGGTCAGGTGCTCTTCCAATTGAGCTATAGTGGTTCTAACCAGCCCGCCGAAATTATTCAACATTATTTACTTTTTTTTACTTTGAAAACCAAAGGCGCCAATTCAATGTCAACAACTACCGACTACTGTTAAAGTCGACATCTGTCGGGCATGCCGCCGTCCAGGAGCATCACTCCAGCATATTATTTCTGGTTGTTCTCATCTTGCTAACGGAGAGTTTTTGCACAGACACATTCAAGTAGCCAGTATAATTCACCAGCAACTTGCTCTTGGATATGGCCTTGTTGAATCGGAGGTGCCGTACTATAAATACGCACCTGCGCCAGTACTCAAAAATGGTCATGGGATCGCTCTATCATTACGGACAGGACTATTGTCGCCAATAAGCCTGATATTGTGGTGGTCGACCGATCCCAGCGCCGGGCAATACTGGTTGATATCACCATATCTCATGATGAGAACCACGTGAAAGCCGAGAAGGACAAGCTCAGTAAGTACCTTGACTTGGCTCACGAGGTTACCGTCATGTGGGATGTGGATTGATATTGTACCAATAATCGTTTCGGGGAACGGTTTTTTAGCCAAGAGCCTCGATCAACACCTAGAGAGGCTCTCGCTGAAAGGTTGGGTCAAGGGTCAGATGCAAAAGGCAGTACTCCTTGACACGGCACGTATTGTCAGGAGGTTCCTTACTCAGCAGCCCTAACCAACGATAGCTTGGTTCTATCCCTGCTGCCAGTGGCAACCTAGGTTAGGTTTTTTTTAATATTTTAAATTGTAAATATGTTTTTATATAAAATATTGTTAAAAAAATGTCTTAATATCTATATTTAATAAAGATAATAATAATAGCGGCACCCTAGGCTAGGTTTTTCATAATATTTTTATGTTTTGAATGTGCTTTTGTATTTTACTTTTATATTAATATTATAACAAACCTAGGCTAAGAAATAAAAGAAATATAGATAATAATAATACTCTAGAATTAGGTTTTTATAATGTTTTATTGTTTTTATATTAAAATTTTGTACTAATCTAGTTTTAAGAAATAAAATAAATAAAGGGTATAATAATATAAACTTTGTTTCGGACAATGAGTATCCATAAATGTGTTAGTTGATACATTGTTACAGGCTATGTCAGTAAAGCATTTAATTCGATTACAAAAAATCACTTATAAATACTCGGAATACTGGGTGAGATCAATCAAAGGTGTAAACTTATGATTAATCTTTCCCAGAACTTCTGGATGTGGCAATCGACCTTATCAGCAATAGTGTTCAGGATACTATTGGTGCTGCAGCGCACCCTGCTGAGGAGAGACGCTGCTCTCTTCCGCCTAAGGGCGTGAAACCCATTGGTGCGTGCCTCCGCGAACATTGATGACGCAAAAGCGCGGCAACCCTAACAGAATCCTGAACGCAGAGTTGTACTAGACTCGCAGAACGTTATAAGCTCGTTGCGTATGCTTTACCCATAGGCTGCTCGAGTAAAATGACTGGCAATAAGTTTTAAAAAGCGTCATCTTAACTTCTACTGAACATCGAGCAAACCTACGGGCGAGCATGTTGCTTGTTATGAACGTGATTGGCGTAGTAAATTTCTTATTCTTTTAACTAATTGTGTTAACGACTCTTTCAAACGTACGGTTTGGGTCAAACCAATTTCATGGCAATTTTGGCAAACGACACACATTTGGGCAAATCACACATACAATATTATTTGTACATTAATTGTGTGCATGTGAATACAATTTTCATTTTCAAAATTTCTCAAAAAATACGATGGTAGCTGCATGTACCTACTCGTGCTTGCATCAGTTATAATGTAATAGGCGTTAAATGTGTAGTATTCTAAACTGCCTTTCTTATATATTTGTAACGGAAGAATCGCCTCTGTGGTCTAGTGGCTAAGACCACTGGTTTAGACCCAGAGGTCCCGTGTTCGATTCTCAGCGGGGGGAACATGTTTGTGTACTCGGTTTGGTTGGTGGTAGGGCTTGTTTGTCCGCCTGGCTAGCTACCACCATCTTATCTAAATATGTCGCCATAACATCAATGTTTGTAGCATTGTTGTGTTCCGGCAGCTAGAGATAAGATAGCCAGTACCTCACTAGTTGAGGATCCCGGGTGAAGTGCGCTTCCATCATTGGCCTTATCATCACTTAACATCAGGTGAGATCAAGGCACTGTGCTTACCCGTTAATATAAAAAAAGCAACCGCTAATACTCGTATATTTATTTTGTAGTTGTTACATGTAGGCAATAACTATTCATGTACTTATAGATACTTTTCACGCTTCTGGCACAGGAGACACTTCTTTAAAAAACTTATTGCCTTGTTATTAGGCATTAAACCGTAAATAAACTCTTATAATTGATTTTAATTGGAATCACAAGATATACAAAGTAATACATAACTCTTGCTATTATCGTGTTTCAATAAAACTATTGTATATAATAAGAGTAATCACGTTACTGCTCCTTTTGTCTAGTGGTCAAACCATTATGACCCAGAGGTCCCAGAGTAGTTCCAGCAGAAGTAAATTTGCACTCTGTTTGTTCGGGGTAAGGCTTGTTTAAATTTTGCCTGGATAACAGCAATGTTGGTAACATTTTTGTGTTCCGACATTATGAGATAAGAAGACGTCTGTTTTTTGTTGTAAAAGATTGAGGTGAATTGAGGCTCCACATATAGTCTCATTTATCGGCATTTGCGCATGCGCTTTGTTTAATAAATGTCAAATAACATTAAATGCTTTTTACTAAAGTGGCGACACTGAACGTCAGTGTAATTTATACAATTATATTAGAGCGTACAGCAGTGGACGGCTATAGGCTGAAGAGAGATTATTAGAGCTTTAAAGATTCCAATATTTTTATGTGATAAATCTAACAGTTAAAAAATTTCAAATAAATATTATTTCGTAATAATATAACATCCACCGCGATTGGAAACATCTGTGCATTAATGTAACGTGTTGTTATATTATAATAAAATCATTATTAATAATGCTAATATTTAGACATTAAGGCAAAGAAAAGATATTCATCGATTAGGTACTAGTTATAATATTACCTAGACTCGAATAGCCTTGCCAGACCGGTTTTGTCGTAAAACTATTGTATTTTATAATATTTAAGAAATATCGAATGGAATTGTCGCATAAATTAATGAGAATTGGTAGTTGCATTGATTGAGTCTATGGAAAATGCCATGGTGTTTACGTGTATATTTCATTCATAATAATCATGCTGGTATGTTTTGTTACCCATGTAGGGTAATATCTAAAATATTTTTATACTTAGACATTACAACTAGTTAAAGCTAGTAGTATTTTTAATAAATACACAAGCTTTTTCAAATATATATTATTCACGAAGCTGTATTACGATCCAATCTATTTCAGTTTACTTGTACTTGCAGATAAGAGATTTTTAAAATGAAAATCTGTAAGTCCGTCAGACAGCGTTTACTCAATAAATATGGTGCTAATCGATTAAGTTGATGCTGTCGACATCTCGCAAACGCATGACTACAGTAGGCTCAAACATATTTTGTCGAATTTATTCTGACGTGCCAAATGGTGCAATACCACCCAGAGGTGGTAGGCAGCGCAGTGACCCATCCGTATATATACCGATATGGCGCCGTTAGAAAACATTGTCTAGTGCCTTCACCGACAAACAAACACAACAAATATGAAGACCATCGTAAGTGTCAGTGATAGTGTTCGATTAAACTTATATCATAAAGTGCGATACGAATCGATCTTTCTAGAATAATTCTGGACTTTGTTTAAGTGATCGCATTAAGAAATAAGGATCAGTTATTTCAGTGAACAAAAACGTGAAAGCTTAAGGTTCTTTAAAATAATATAATGTACCTATTATTCCAGGTATTCTTGGGACTCCTGGCCGTCGCCGTCGCCGCTCCTCAAGGTCCCACGGAGCCAATCCCCATTCTGCGACAGGAGAGCGATATCAACCCTGATGGGTCGTACCAGTACTCTTATGAGACCGGCAACGGCATCGTTGCCGAAGAGAAGGGAGCCCTGAAGAACATTGGCGCCGAGGAGCCCGCTCTGGAGGTCCAAGGCCAGTTCCAGTACCCAAGTGAAGACGGCGGCAGCATCCAGCTGACTTACATTGCCAACGAGAACGGATACCAACCCCAGGGTGCCCACCTACCCACCGCTCCCCCGGTACCCGAAGCTATCCAGCGAGCCCTCGCCTACCTCGCCACAGCCCCACCCCAGCCTGAGAGCAGGCGCTAACGACAATCCTGTTTAAAATTACCTCATGGTATATAAACAGTCAGCTATAATATTCACTGTGTGAAATAGAATAACAAATATCAATGTCTATTCCTTTGTATTTCAACATATCATTTATTGAGGAATACACATTGGTGTAATTTTTATAACGATTTTTGTACATATTTTTATACATAATGTAAATATTTTACATGATAAAACTGTGTCTTATTTATGACCCCTCGTGAACGCAAATTGTTACTTCCAAATACTATAGAGTGTTATTTAGACAAAAATTCGAGAGTCTATATTATCTATAATATTTATTATTTAAATGGTAAGGTACAGTCAAATTTAGCACTATTGAACACTTGGCACATTGTCATTAATGCCTTCACGTATTAGTATTATCTCTATGACAACCAATAGCATACAGTTACAAGGTTACAGACACGGTTGCATTGCTCGTAATGGTTATGTTACCATTTAAAAAAGAGCTCATAGAAAATTATAAAGCAATCATAATTTTGATTATAGTTGGGTAATAGGTATGTTTCAATAGAAATAATATCAAGTTAGTTAAAGATGATCATTAATATAAAAAATGACATAAAGGTTAAAGACGCGGTAATTTACTGTAAAAGGCAGCATGAACAAGGTCAATAATAATATCAAATTAAGCTACTCTTACAGAGTACTTAGTGCCTGTCTGTAAGAGGTCTTGGGCGTTATATATATCGGCAACAGAACATATAAAAAAATCAGTTTGATCAGTGATGTAACAGTCTTTGTCTGGTGGCTTTTTATGTCTTACGGGAAAGCACAGTGCCTTCGTCACAACTGATGTAAAGTGATGATAAGGCCAATGGTGGAAGTGCACTTCACCCGGGGATTATGGACTACTGAGGCACTGGCTAGCTGCCGGAACACAACAAAGCTACTAACAATATTATGGCGACATATTTTGATAAGATGGTGGTAGCTAGACAGGCGGACTAACAAGCCCTACCACCAACCAAAGCGAGTATATCATTATTGATCTTTTACAGACAAAAGTAAAAGTGAACCAAACACCACTGGTCACAATTAAATTGTATTATAAACCAAATATGTGCCATATTGTGCTCGGTTTGGCTAGCGAGCCATGCATCACACTATATTTTAACTGTAAAGTCAGTAATATTTAGGAGCATGTTGTGTTTTAACAATTATAATTTTTAACGAATGTCAGTTTTTAGATAGGAAAATAGATATTGGCGATGTTGTTAGTTTATTAGTTATAGCAGTTCCGAATAAAAATACGAAATGATCTTTGACATTATCGCGACTGAACATCAGGAGAGATGCTTCCCCGCTGAGAATAAATTTCTATTTATAGTCTATCCAATAGTCTTTCTAGACTTGGAATCTTCTAGTATCTTTTAGACGTTGCAAAAACTACTAACGCCTCATCTATTTAAAAGTGTTGCGTGATGCGCGACGACAGAAGGGATCTGTGACCCCAGCGACCCATAGGCGGTAATAATAGCCGTTGACATTTAAACAACTAGTTTTGTAGCCCACAATCTTCAATATAAATATCATACCTAAACCTATGAATTTAATTCAACGTTTTCCAGATTCACGCGTGATCACCAAGGTCAACGAGGATATCGTGTGTAATAATGATAAACGTTATTACCATTAGTGTGACACTATTTTACAGAATAGGGATCCTCACAGTCTCTCTATGATGGTGTTTATTTTATGATAGCATTAGCCCGATATTCTGATGAAAAGATGGAATAGTCTACCAGTACTCGTTTCTATGAATGATGTCCTTTAAACGAGGCATGAAGAGGCACTTTTTAGACTGCAATGGTGACGGTGACTAATACTGCTTTGTTTTCAGTTTGCACCACCGGGCGCGTTGACCACTGCGCCATCGAGCTCTTCTGTTTAGTTTACTATAAAAAAAAGTAAACTAAGTAAGTAACTGTGAAAAAAAAAAAACTTTTCTTATACATCTCTTTAGTTATGATTTGGTAATATTAATTATACGACTGCCAAAAAACGGGGTGTTATGTTTTATTATATTTATAGGGTTTATGTTTGTATGTATGTATGTGATGTTTCTTTATTCCACCATAACTTCTAAACATCTGAACCGATTTAGATATATGAGGTATCGTTACAATCCTTGCATCGTTCCGACTAACATAGGCTGGTAAAAATTTGGAAATTCAACTCCTGATGTTTGACATTCTGGACCGTAATAAAAACACGTGTTACTTTGGAAATTTCACCACTAAGGTGGTACAACAAGGATTGAAAGTTTCAAAATATGGGATTAACGTTTATATCAGAAAACTACATAATAAGTCGTGTAAAAAGGGTGGAATGAATGATATATTTTATTAAAATTAAACTTATCACTATAATGTACAAATCAAAAATAAATAATTAAAAAACACGACTGCTATGACAAAAAAGAACTAAAAGGCAAAAAACAAGATGTCATGTATTTAACTATCTGTGTTTATAAAAGTGAAATGTCTCACTCTCACTGACATATAAGAAATTAAAACTGCTTGATTAATAAAACTGAAATTTTCATGGCAGTCAGGGGAACTTATAAATAACAAAGTATTCTGCAAAGCGGTCCCTAGACTGCGATAAAAATTACAGTTTTATTATTATTATACTCTTTATTTGTTTTCTTTTTTATTATTATTTTTATTATTTATATATAGTCAGTGAGTGAATGAGTGACATTTTTTATGTCAGTGTCATGACACGTATTGTGAGACACTAAAATTATAACACTAGACAGTAAAATTGTACCCTTACTACTTATAACAAAAAATACTTGAAATTGGCTAAATGCTAAACGCGAAGCCAATAATTAAGATAATTAATTAATTAATAAAATAAATACACGACATCTTGTTTTTTGCCTTTTAGTTATTTTTTTGCCTTTTTGTTCTTTTTTTATCATGGCAGTCGTGTTTTTTTTTAATTTTTCTTGGAGACAGTTCCCTTCGCCTCTGACTCCTTTTTTACACATATATGTTTAATATTTAAAATATTTATGAAATCTTAAATAACATACTCAGGAGAATTTCTTGCTTTGGATAGATTCGATTCTCCACAATAAAACTTGTTTAAGGTAAAATCTCATTTTTGATTAGTCGGTCTGAAATAATGTAAAGAAAGTTAAAACAGTGCTTATTACAGTACTGCATACTGAAATGAAACAACTTTTACGGATCTACTCGCGTTTATTTTACACATTAGTTTTTGTTAATGTTTATCCTGACGTTTCGAACCCTTTGCAGGGTCCGTGGTCACAGGGAGACTGAGGTGTTGGTCGTCTCATAATTAGTTAGTAGCTTGTATACCCTCATTTAAATTTAATAAGTTGCGTTCCGCTTTACGCAGAAAGAGCTTACAGTATCTTTTGGTCTGGCAGTATGGTGTTGAGGCTGGGATTTAATATTTTGTATGATGGGATCCCAGGCTGGTGGTAGATTCTAACCATCTTCTCTATTAAAATTAGGATGTTTTTTAATTTCAATAGCCTCGCGTACCATCCTAGGGACGAATCGTTGTTCTCTAGCGAGTATTTGTGGTTTATCAAATCTGATGTAATGGTTTTCAAGGGAATGTTCGCATACTGCAGACTTATTTTCGCGCCTATGCTTGACGCCGGCTATATGTTCTTTAACACTTCTCTTTGTTTGCCAGATGTAAGAGAGCCCACAGTCGCAGTCCAGTTTGTACACGCCTGCATCTTGAAGGGGTATGTTGCACTTGACAGGTCGTAAAAATTGGTTGATCTTCTTCAGCGGCTTGAAGTAAGTGTTGATTGAAGCTCGCTTTAACATATGTCCAATCTGTGACACCTTTCATATATGGAAGTACAGCAGGTTGGCGCTCGACTGTGATTGGTTTATTGCGTTTTCTGCGACGAAGCCGTGGTACTTTCAGATTAAACAGTACTGCATACAATAAGTAATTTAATTATTTTTTCTTGCTCATTCTTGCATCTTTCTACGGATGTGGCTTATCTCATTATTTAGGTCACTTATTACTAACACTATAAACTGCAGTTAGTCTGACAATACATGATTATATAATACGGCCCGTCCCGGCTTCGCACGGGTGGACGTTTTTTTTTTAATATAGTCTATGTTACTCAGCGCTAATGTAGCATTCTAATGGTGAAAGAATTTTTTAAATCGGTCCAGTAGTTTTGCTCTTCCAATTGAGCTATCGTGGTTCTAACCAGCCCGCCAAAATTATTCAACACTATTTACTTTTTTACTTTGAAAGACAAAGGCGCCAATTCAATGTCAACAAGTTTGCGTTAAAATTACATTTGTGTTTTTGTAATTTGTTTCGCAACAAAATTAGCGTTAAAATTATATAAACAAAACATTTTAAAAATACAAAGCTTTCCTCTTTATAATATTAGTATAGATTAGTTATGTAAGAAATATGGTTCTACGTGTAATTTCTTGTTGAACGCACTATACTCATACATAGCTACATTGCTTGGCAATAATCGTATAGTGTAAGACTTACTTATTTCCTTATTACAATAGTAAACATACTGAACCGAGCGTCTATATCTGATTAGATATCAATAAAAAGCGTGACATAATTTAAAAGTTATAGAGCCGCCACGCCATAATAAGCTGAACTGAGAATTGATATATAGAGTCTTGTCAAGGCCATTTTTGGTGTCAATACCCTTGGAATTGATAACGTTTTTTTTATGTAAACTGCTATTTTAGGTAGAATATAAAAAGGATTATCGCACCATCTATGTCACTTGTTGTTATAGAATTTCGAACGGACACAGATCTCCCAAAATGAAATTCTTGGTAAGTTATATTACGGAATGCTGTAATCTTATGTAACAGTTCTTCTTCATGAGTTATCTGATTGTAATTAAATCATCATTAATTTGTTAAGAGCAAAGATCGTAAAAATCTTGGAATTCAAATATTTTAGTCATAAATGTCTGCCCTGTTTTGCCGTAAACATTAAAGTTTACGACTTGTCTTGTAAATATTTAGATTGTACGAGTATTACTACTACAAACAAATAAACAAAGAATAAGGTCCGAATAGTTATTCTGTGTTTTGTCCCTTTTACTCTAATTTGAAGTGACATTTACATGACAGGAACAAAACATGGAATAACTATTCGACCCTTATTCTTTGTTTATTTGTAAGGGGGACTAAGTTTTTGAAACTGCTACGATGTTTTAATATTCAAAAACTATACTCCACTTCTGTTTAACATAAGCTCCATATGGAGCGGAGTCTTGCCTACTCTATATTATCTATATTTATATTTAAAACCTTTTCTTCGTTTAGGTACTAGCACTCTGCGTGTGCGCCGCCAGCGCCGCCTCCTTCCAGGGCAACGCGGGCTTCAAATCCTGGCAGCCCGTGAACACTGCCAAGGCTTTCGCCGAGGTGTCCGTGCCCGTGGTCAAGGCCGTGGTCGAGCCCGTGGTGCAGGCCGCCAGATACGTCACCCCCGTCAAGAGCGTCAACGTGGTCGGTCAAGATGTTGAAGCCACCATCCTCCGCTCCGACTCCGAAGTCAACCCTGACGGTTACAACTACGCGTAAGTTTTCTTATCTTATACATGCTAGCTTACTGTTACGTTCTAATATCTTATTATATAAGTTTTCGATTAGCCTTCTCGCAGTTATCCTAGAGCGCTTGTCTTTATAAGACAAATTACAAACTACATACTATTACATACTATAATTATTTATATCTATATCATTTATATTTTTATTAAACATGCATTTAAAGTGACAAAAAGAAAAAGAGGAAAACGTATTGACTTCTCGCCAATCTGATTTAACATATTTCAACAGTACTCAAATAATGAAATTTATTGGTTACAGATACGAGACGTCCAACGGCATCGCTGCTTCTTCCTCCGGTACCTTGAAGAAGGTTGACAACGTCGATGTTCTGGTATGTTTTACGTTTTTACTTGGGGCGTTTGAAAGAAAGAAGGAAAAGAGAAAAAAGGACTTAAAAGACCGCCTCTGTGATCGAATCACCGTCAGTGGTTTTCCAGAGAGAATGTCATATCGCAAGCGTGTCCCTTTTCCCTACTAGACTCTCCGAGGAGTTTGGATTGGACAGGAGCGGAACAACCCAGGTTGTCGGGGTAAAAGTAAGCGCCCAGATGCATGCCTGTACCGTGTATAGAGTGTATACTTTTGTTCTACGAGTACGAGGCCTTCCACGGTGGCCCAATGAGGATTGGTGGGTTTTAACAACTGCCATCTTATAACAGCAACAGCAACCGGGACCAACAGTTTAAAGTACCTTCCAAAGAACGCAATGTATTGCCAGCGTAATAATTTCGCTTAATTATAAATTAATGTCAGTGGTTTTAAAATATTTGTGTTATAGTTTTGCAAATTTATTCGAATCGCCAAAATGTGTTAAGTTAAGTACACACTGTAAGAAGTGTCTTATTTTCTATTCTTTTTTTTTGTTACAGACCGTGCAGGGACAGTACCAGTACCAGTCTCCCGAGGGTGTCCCCGTCCAGTTCACGTACGTAGCTGACGAGAACGGATACCAGCCCAAGGTAAAGAAACTATAACTAACTAATTAATTTATTTGTAAATACCTCATCATCATCATCATTATCAGCTAGGGTTGGCTGGAAGAGATCTCTTTTATAGATAAGTTCCTCCTTGTATATGTTTTTTATAATGTAATTTATTCTGTAATTTCAATGTCCAATAAAGGATTCAAAAAACATCTCAGTCAAAAGACGTCTACTGCTGGACAAAGATCTCCACCAAGGATACATGAGGGGATTTGCCATAATCGCCACACTTGGCAAGCGGGTCTGCGATCGCAGTAAGCTGAGAGTTAATCTCAGAGAGATGCTGCTGCCCATCCTCTGGAATGGTCCCTTAGTCGGCTTTTACGACACCCACGGGAAGAGATGGGGTGGTGCAATTCTTTATACCCGGCGCCACACAGGGAAACACCTGCCTTATAATTATACATTATATACAAAATACTCGGGTTGAATGCGAGAAATTTTGATTCAATACCCATTGATTTGTTAGACTACTGACGTGGTGAACACATACCTATTAAAAAGTGTTTTAGCTTTTCTAGATAGGTTAACAAAACTGGTTGGTTGTTAATACCTTATTAGAAATTCCTGTACTTCAACCGAAGCCATCTAGTTTCTAAGATTTATTATTTTTGTTTTGACAGAGCGACCTCCTGCCCGTTGGTCCCCCGATCCCAGAGGCCATCCTCCGCTCTCTGCAGTACATCGCCGCCCACCCCCAGAAGGAAGAGGTCGTCAGGAAGTTCTAAGAACCTAATCGCTGGAACCTTTTTAAACCCAATTGACATTTTACGAAACGGCCAATAATAATAGGTCATGATATGCGCTTACTTAATGATTCTAATCGCGAGCAACGAGAAGTTGCGAATGTGAACTGTGAATAGTACAAGTGAAATGGAAAAGAAAAAAATGTAAATAAACGTTTTAAAGTGCCATAATGTGTTGTTTTTTATAAAATATTATTATTTGAATCAAAACTTCAATAAAAAAAAAATTAAATGAAAAATAAAGAAAAATATATTTTGTTGCATAAATTAAATAGCAAATGTTTTTCATTACCAGTATTAATTGAATAGCTGATGTATTCGTAGTTAAAGTTTGAAAAAGGTAAAAAGAAAGTTGCTTGACCTCTGCAATCGCAGAAAGGGCGCGTTGACCACTGTGCCATCGAGACCCTCTAAAATTAAAATTTATAAAAGGTGTTTTAACCCATTCCCTGTCCCATGAATCACATATGATACATAACAATTGAAAACCAATTGTTATAATTCTTGGACAGCGAACCTGTTAATATTAACTATTATAATATTGTGTAAATTAATTATTAGTCAAACATATTCTGATAACATATAGTATGTTAACAGAATATGTTTGATCATAAGATATTTAGCGAGATGAGGTAATATGTGTTAAAAAATAACAGTTTACTATATTTGAGTGTGGACATAAAAATATTGGTCTAATACGTTGATGTCTTTTGTATAGAATAAGATACAAAAATGCATTGCAATGTTTTTAATGTAATCTTTGGAACATATTAACATTATATTATAATTTTGTTTATGTGATGTTCCCACCGGGAGTTTTAAGCTTAAAGTCGCTTCACGTCAGTAGTTTTACATGGCTTGGGGATTGAACCAAGATATTTCGCATTTAACCCGAACGGGAAACATTCGAATACTGACAATAAAACAACTATTACAATAAAATACCAAGTACTGTACTAGATTTACCTTTAGATAAGTTTAAAAAACATGTGAAATCTATATTACTTTTAAAAGGTTATTATACAGTCAAAGAATATTTAGATGATAAAACAGCTTGGTTATAATGAAAAACATATACTCTATTTGAATTAATATAATAAAATTAATTTATATAATTTTTATACTGATATGATAGCCTTTATCAGCAGTGTCCTACAGATAACAAACAGCGTTGCGTTAAATAGATCATTAAGTTTTTATTTAGAGTATCTTGAGTATGTCATGCTCTCTTTATTTGTCTCTGCGGTGGTGGCGTGTGCGTCGGGTCGTTACGTTCCCTAAAATATGGTTGAGCGAAGCGATGGCTGATTCATATGTCATACTCGTGAACGGGTGCTGCCTGTGGAGGCTGGTCTGCTCTTGCATACTTATCTTATTTTAATATTATTTACTGTAGTTTGACTTGGTTTTTCTTAACCAAATTATTTTTTTTTTGAGTACTGTAGTGGTACTGTATGACATTGTGGAAATTGAAACTTTTACCTGATGTAAATTTGTTAACTTAGTTT
This sequence comes from Eudonia truncicolella, assembly GCA_949315975.1. Taxonomy (NCBI): domain Eukaryota; kingdom Metazoa; phylum Arthropoda; class Insecta; order Lepidoptera; family Crambidae; genus Eudonia; species Eudonia truncicolella. The sequence goes on from OX438830.1 coordinate 10,266,385, forward strand.
TTTTTTTTTTTTTTTTTTTATTTTGTGATATTTTTGTTTTTTATTTACATGTTGTGGTTGTCTTCTATAATTTTGTGTTTATTTGTAATGGAAAGTGTCCTGCTATGATAGGGCATTTTCCAATATTTTTGACGCTGTAAGGGAGAAAAGAGCTGGACACTTGCTGAGTTTCTTGCCGGTTCTTCTCAGTACAAGATCTCCCGCCCAGAGTAGACTTACGAACCGATGGCATAGTGACATTCACAAGAGCTACTTGTAGCCTAAACTGAATAAATGATTTTGAATTTTGAATTGAATTTTGAATTTTGAATTTTGACACTTTAAAACACTAGCGTCTCACTTTTTGCTTTAGATGGTCTGTTCAAAAGTATGTTTTGATAGTCACATGTTTGTCAACTGTCATAAAATCTTAATTATTATTTCAGGAAGTGCTTTGTAGGCTGTTTCCTGTTCAAGCACAACGCATAAAATAGTAGTAAAAGGATTTGATACGAAAACGAATGCGGTTCTCATATTTTATGTTGAGTGGGCATATCTTAGATTAATTTATTTGTAGGTGCATAAAAAAGAACGTGTATTTTGAAGAATTAACTAACTTTAATTGTTCTTATAATTACTACCCCGCCATAAGGGCGAGCGTTCCGTCTGGTTGGGAAAGAGAGAACAGCTAGAAAACATTGACTGTCTTTATCATTAGTGAAAGAATGGCCGAATTTATATTTATTTAAAACGTCTTGAAAGCCTGTGAAAAGAATGTAGCAATTTTTTGTTTTAGTGACATGGTTGTTAGTATTCTGCAACCATGCCGCAAATCGATATCCATTAGTTATCACCCACAAATTGAAGTGGAAAGACTTTTTTTACATGCAAATATATTGAAATAAATATATGTGTAACAATAATGTGTAATATTCAGTTACTTACTTCAATACTTAAAGTAAACCCTCAACTTCAAAATATGCTTGCTAATATGTCATATGTGTAAACCTTTTAATGAAATTTATTTTAAACGTGGTGGTTTTTCCTAAAACATTCCCGTTTCTAGAAAGCTTATTGGTTAACATATATACTCGTAATGAGTCGTTAGCGCCTAGCGTTAAGAAGATGGCTATGTCTCTGAATAGTATATTGTCTCACATTTTTATTACTTCCTACCTGTGACAAAGAAAAACAACGTTGTAATTTTTAACATTTATCTCAATAGCTTATTCTTTAATATTCTTGTTTCATATAATTTTAGCAAACAGTCTTTATTCGTAATCCGTATAGTACTTGCACGAGTCACGTCACGGATATTTTAACATATTTAGGGCTTTCTCAATAGGAAAATCCAAACGTTAAAGTTTTCTTTAGAGTTTCCTGACGGTCTCTTCTTTTTGAGGGTGGGTGCGGAGATACTCAAGGGCGCGGGCGATGGCCACTGGCACAGGAGGAGCCACGGGCAAGAGGTCACTCTGAAACAATACAAACATGAATGAAGATATGAATAAAAAAAAAATAAGAAACAGATTATGCACGCGTCAGTACATTTCTGTTTTGTGTTGCATGAAAAGATTCTTTAGAAGGTTGTGCGTTTATTTTAAAACCAAGTTGATTGTTTTGTAATGTCACTACCAAGGTGCGCTTCATTCCATCTGACCTGATAATAAATGATAATCAGGCTTGAGATGATAGCGCATCTCACCCAAAATCATTAACCATTAAAAAAATTGGCTATACACCTTACTTCTGACGGGCTGGACAAAACAATGCCGTTATAATTGTTGTTAAGCACTATCGGCAACCAAACTAAGCATAATATATTCCCCGCTGGGAATTGTACCCAAGACCTCTGTGTCTGAAATCGAGGCCTTACAATTACATCACAGATTTGTTAATAATTGCATGAAATATATTTTTAAATAATATATAATAGTGGTTTGATATGTAATTATCTTACCTTGGGCTGGTATCCGTTCTCGTCAGCGATGTAGGTCAGTTGAATTGGAATACCTTCGGGGGAGATGTACTGGTACTGTCCTTGCACTGTCTGAGAAGTAAAGGAGACGTTGATGTTATTATAATTACGTAGGTTTTGACTTACTTATTGTAATTAAATAATATAATAATCCAATTAAGCGCAGATGCTTACCAAAGTGTCAACATTGTTTACATTCTTCAAAGAGCCGCTGGAAGCAGCAGCGATGCCGTTAGACGTCTCGTAACTAAAACAATGAAATTATTTTTAGTAAAAAATGTAAATGTGGTAATGGATCAATGGATTATAGTTACAATTATGTTATGTTTAATTTGTAAGCTGTTAGCTATCCTAAAATAAATAAATAAATTTACAAATGTGGGCATTCAAATAGAAATAAAAGAAATGATGATAAATTAGTTGAAAAAAATTGTGTTTGTGTGAATTTGAGGTCTTTCTATCACAATTTTGTAGTTGTTGTTATTTCTGATAAAATAGGGCAGGTACTTTAGAGCTGAACAGCGTGTCTTAGGCACTCCGTAGGCAGAGCAACTTTAGTGAAGAAACTATTAACTTAGTTGAGAAAACTATCAGCGTTTCAAAAGTTTTTGTTAAAGCTTGTCAGTTGCAACAGCAGTTTACGGTTGCCTTAATTCTTTAGAAACTTTTAAATTCATTGTCATCATTCAGTGTTTGCTAGTTGAGAAACAAGCAACCTCACATAACTATGTAGTCTAGTAAGATTTAACAGTTGCTAGTTGCAGCAACTGCAAACATGTGTCGGTCATCGAAACTTGCAACTAGAGTTGCTATGTGTACGCAGTTTCTTTAGCTTATATGGAAACAGTTGCGAGTTGCTTGTTGCCGCATGATGGAAATCTGAAGGACTGCCATCTCTTGACGACTTAACGACTGGGTTAAAATCCACCCACGTTGGGGCAGCTTGGTGGGCGGGTTATTTAATATCCTTTATTGAATGTGTTTGGAAAGGCCCGGGCATTGCGTTAAAACGATTATAATGGTATTTATGTGTAAATAAAATTTGTTACATGTTACAAACAACTTACGAGTATTGGAATCCATCAGGAAGAACGTCGGACTCAGAGCGCAACACTTCGGCGTTGGCATCCTTGTCATCAGAGTACTTGATGACGGGAGAAGCGGACACCTTCGCAACCTGGACGACGGGTACAGCAGTCCTCACAACCGGTTGTACAACCGTTTTGGCAACCCCAACGACTGGGACAAAGGTTTCTTCAGTCTTGGTAACGGGCACGGATACTTGGGCGGTGGCCTTAGCGAAGCCGGCGGTTTGTGTGGCTGTGGCGAATCCGACGGGTTGCCATGGTTTGTAACCTGAGTTGCGACTGTTGAAGGAGGCGGCGTTGGCGGCGCACACGCAGAGAGCTAGAACCTGTTATAGAAGAGTTGGTTAGTGCATAACATTTATATTTGAAATTTGATTATTTTTTTTCTTGTTAGATAAAGAATGAGCTGTTATAAAAGTTACTACGCCAACGGTTCGTTAGGATAAATATGAAGGCCTTGTACCTTGTACTCTCTTACATTTTTCTTATTTTCCTTACAAAAAATATCAATGTCATACAGTACTGTTGTCTGACCGCTATGGCGGCCAACCGCGATGAAACCGCGTTAAGCGGTTGGACCGCTCGAAGGCGTGTTGAGTCCATTAGTAAAATGGACGCCGTCGTGTTAGCTTGTGTTATCTATTATTATTACCGAAAACTACGAAAGAAAAATAAAAAAAGATACTGGATTCATCCTTTTCTAGAAACACGCGACGAATTTTGCATGAATAATAATAATTTGAATCTCTATTCTTATATACTGCTCCTTCACAATTCCAAATAGCTTCTCGATGTTCAATTTCAACAATTATTTTTTCTGTGTCGAAGTTTATGGCTGCGCAACTCCATACCATAAAAATAAACTAGATTACCACGACTATTTTATACTACAATTTTATTTATTAACTTGTTAAGAGATTTATTATTAATACACTATTTTAATTTATTAACAAATAATAATTTTTATACTACAACTTGCGCCTACTTAAATATGACAAATTTTATGTTTCATAACTAACACCTCAAAAACAACATTAAAATAATCATAACTTTTACATATTATATCTGTATATAAAGATTTTATTGCGTGTTGAATAATTTTCCTCGACCGGTTTTTTTTTTGGTGAGATTGCATTTTCCGCGTCACCGGACTTGGCGGCGCGGTGCGAAAGTTAAAGGGTTTTTCGAGCTGTGTAATCGAAACAGCGTCAGAAGTTTTCTAAGGAATAGTATCACGCACTAGTGCGTGCTCCCGTTCCCTACTAGGTTTTCCGGTGGGATCGGATCGGGAGCGAAATAATGCGAGGGCGCCTTTAAAGTCTTGGCTCGGGATGACCGGGTCGTGGGGGTTTCACGATCGGTATTGCAACCCGCACCACGTGGCCACGATAGCGTAATTGGAAGCGCATCTGATCCGGTTTGTCAGAAGGTGCGGGTTCAAATCCCACTCCAGGATTTTTTACTTTTTTTCCAAATGAAGATAACATTTGAATTGATTGAATCAAAGCAATATTGTTATACTTATATAATGAACGTTCATTTAATAAATGCATTACGTTTGCTTAGAAGTCCTAGTTATTTGTTTATATAAACATTAAACTCACCAAGAATTTCATGTTGATTGAGATCTGTGTTCGTCCAATGTCCAGAAACAACAGGTAACATTCAAAAGTCTGTATCCTTTTATAATGGCAGGAATAGAATTGGATTATACAGAAAAAAATTCGTCTACAAATATATCTCTATTAAGAGAGTAATGACACGGAATTGGTAACCTTGACGAAATTTTGTACCAATTTCTCGGATAGAAACGGCTTTACTAAAGATTAACGGGTTACATAAATGCCATTAGCCATTAGATTGAATGTTTCCTGAGTGTCTTATTCGAAGCCACATAATTTATCGGTGCTAATCATGGCTTAGTTTAGTGCTACATAATAATAAAATACTGATTTATAGCTGAGTATAGTGATCGGTGTATTTAGTTGATTTTAAGATAATGTATTAAGATAATTTCGCCATACACGCCCTTATAGTATACTTTTGTATAGACCTTTTTGGATATATCGTTAAAGTTAAAAAATAAAGATAACGATTTAACCGCCTCAGTGGTCTAGTGGTTAAGACCACCGGTTTAGGCCCAGAGGTCTCAGGTTCGATTCCCAGCGGGGAGTACACGTTTGTGTACTTGGTTTGCTTGGTGGTAGGGTTGGTTTGTCCGCCGTATATTAGCCGTAGCATTGTTGTGTTCCGGTAGATAGAGACAATATAGCCAGTGCTTCAGTAGTTGAGGATTCCGTGTGAAGTGCGCTTCCACCTTCGGCGTTATGGATTATTAACTAACTCGACACAAGAGACCGGACACACCAGTGTGTCCAGTTGGTGAAACTCAAAATTAGTATCACTTATTATTACGTCATCTGGACACGCCAAGATTTTTATGCGTGTCCACATAGTGAAACGTCAATTAAATCACTTTTATGTTTTCGTAAACTGGACACATTATTTTTTTCTACAAAAAAGGGTACAGTAAGGTTAATATTCGATGGCGATTTCATGAAAAAGCTACCTTACTTTTTTGCTTGAAAAACCTTATTAGCTTCTATTGAAGACCAATTTTGAAATAAAACAAATATGTAACCATCAAATAATATGATGATTTATTGATTTGAAGACCAGTCTAATGTTACTACAAGCTAATGTTACTTTTTATTACAATAGCGTTAAAATAATCAATATAATCTAAATATACCTAATAATTTAAAATCATCACTGCGAGTATCACAAAACAATCAAAGAAGGACATACATAATTTAACTAGCTAATGTAACTTAGTTTTATTACCTATACTTAGGTACTTTTATTACAATAGAGTGAAGATAATCAATATGCTTCCTCGCTTCAGCTGTCCAGAATATTTTAGGAATCACAAAAGTGCAATAGAGCTGGTTACATGTTGAAGATATATAGACAAGCATAGAGATAATGACTTTCAAATACTATCAGTATCAAAAATATATTCTTTATAAATTCACAAATAGTAAATCAGCAATGACATACAAACTAACCCGTTTCCAACAGTGGGACGTTTAGTGGCCGATGATGATTGTGACACAAAACCATTAATCTGCCTGACTGTACTTTGTCATGGATTCGGGTAAAATGTGAGCGTGGCGAAAACAAAAAAGTAAATTAATTCAGGTTTCAATAAGTGGTCACGCGTAAATATCTTGGCGTGTCCAGATGACGAAGTAATAAGTTTCTCTCTAAATTATGAGTTTCTCAAACTGGACACACACACACACGTGTGTCCAGTTGCGATAATATCGTTTTGCAATACACTGATTATGAATCGTAACTTTAAATTCTTATTGTATGTAATGCATGGGTTTTGGTTAACAGGAAACTTTTCAGAAAGAACACTAATACTCTAGAGAGTCTCTGTTTTCAATGTTATCCCCGGTTCTAGTACACACATTGTATAGGTATATATAATATACATTAAATAAACTATAACATGTTGCTAGCAGATAAGTAATGTAGTAAATGCTTGTGCAGTTTAGATTTAAAGGTGGAAAGTTATTTGGAATGACGGACTTCAGGCACGATTTCAGGCAGAATGATAATAATAAAAGTAAAATTTTAAGTTTGAATCAGCTGTCAATCACAACAGCAGTTTCATTGAACGAATTTGTATGTATGAGATAGCGTTTTACGACCTTTGGACTTATACCTCCTAATAAAATGTTAAATTAAGTCATAAACCTGTCGTTAGTCGGTTAGGGGTCTGAGAGACCTCAAATATATTTTTTTACTTTTCTTGAGTTTTTTTGGTTAGGTAATTTCCTATTTCCTTTTTTTTACAGTAAGAGCGATACTACAGAATAATTACTGAAAAATTTGACATATGTCACATTTTAGTTTTGTGTTTTATAAAAAATATAAGTAAATATAGCCCGTTAGAGCTGTTATAGAATAATTGCTTAACAGTGTGCTTAACCACTGACCAATTAACTAATTAACTTTTTTACTTCACACAATTTCTGGGCAATGCCTGAGCTAAAAAATGTTAATATTAATATTGTTGTAACGAACTTATTGGTTTCTGTTTTTTTTGGCAACGGTTTAGATTTAATTACAAAAAATTTATAAAGCAGTAAGAACTTCTTTTTAGATAGCTTAAAAAAGTTATTATTATGGATATATAGTTATACGAAAATTTTGTTTCGTACAAATTATAATGAAACTAAATCAATGTGTAAAATATACGCGAGCAGATTCGTAAAACTGGTTTTATTTTAATGTGTAATATTGTGTAAACTGTAGAAAACAATAAGATACTTTTATTAAATAACAGTTTCCCGTAAAGTTTATTAAACTTTTATAATTGATTTATTGATTAAGGCCCAATTATTCAATCCTCAGATAAGTTTTATCCAACGAATAATATTGTCATTGACAAAATATGTATTCTAAGGAGAATCTATCATTATGTCAAAATTATTTAATTAATAAGTTTTAACGAACGATTGAAAAATCAGCCCTTAGTAAACTTTTTAATCCGTTATGTTTAGACCACAAAAGACCCAAAAAGTGATTTTTGCTAAACGCAGGGACGGTTTGCAGTCAACTATAAAGTCATAAAGTCAACAACCAACCTTGATCTTCAAAAACTAGTCATACCATATATACTCCTATGAACATTCATATTCAAAACTTGTGACTGTGACGAGAATTTTAAAACTTCTTTGAATGTTTTTTAAATTATTGTAGCAATTTCAATACAACGTGTAACAGAAAGGTGTGGTCAAAATGAAAAGATCCGAAGTGTATCCGATCTAGATCTTGTATGTAGAGTTACTAAAGTTATAATTCTTAACATTAGTTTGTTATGCACAAAGATTCATGTTAAGTAGCTCGTTAAAAAAAATATGGATTATATTGACAAATGGCCACGCAACAAGTTAAAATTATATGAGAATAGTTTTAGTGGGATTATGACTAATTTTGCACATATCTTATTATTTATTAGTTATTCTCTAATACACAGGCCAGTATAGGCCAGGCCATATTCAAAACTTGTGACTGTGACGAGAATTTTAAAACTTCTTTGAATGTTTTTTAAATTATTGTAGCAATTTCAATACAACGTGTAACAGAAAGGTGTGGTCAAAATGAAAAGATCCGAAGTGTATCCGATCTAGATCTTGTATGTAGAGTTACTAAAGTCATAATTCTTAACATTAGTTTGTTATGCACAAAGATTCATGTTAAGTAGCTCGTTAAAAAAAAATATGGATTATATTGACAAATGGCCACACAACAAGTTAAAATTATATGAGAATAGTTTTAGTGGGATTATGACTAATTTTGCACATGTCTTATTATTTATTAGTTATTCTCTAATACACAGGCCAGTAACAGTTTTTTTTAGGTGGCCTAAGTTCCGTCTTAAACAGCTGTATTATTCTGTCTATTTTTGTAGCACAACCAGCAATGTATTGCTTTGCTGTGATAACTAGTCAATCGAAGAAATAAAAATAGCATGAGAATTACTATATGGTTCTTGTTCTTGATTTTTGTTCTGATATAAAATAGCATTGTCATCAATATTTTGTTATTAAATATTATTGTTATTAAATAAAAACTAGTATATAAGACAAAAGGCATAAAACTAGTAGAAACCGAGTATATTATTAACATTAACATAATTAACACAAGCATCATAATTTAAAAAAAAATATATATGAGGCCGTTATGCTAAAAAGCCTCCTATTAGCATTATGTTACATTACGGCATTTGTTGAGTTGAAGCGCTGATATGGTTACTATAATAGTATTAATACAATGGGAAGCCAGAAAATATAAAATGATATCTATGAACCTTATATATACATAATAATAAAAAAATATATATCTATAAAAGTAAAACTGCTTTATCAATCGATAACAGTCTTGTAATGTATTTTTATGAGTTAATTTTAACTTGTATCTATATAAATAAAAACGAAACTCGAGAATGGCTGATTTCTTTTTTGTTGTGTTTGATGAAGTCTGAGGTCTTATGTAGAGAAAAAACGTAAAAAAATACGAGGAAAATAGTAAAAACAACAATTTTCTTTTCTCATACAAACCATTCTCTACTGGACCGATCTAAAAAAATCTTTAACCATTAGAATACTACAGTAGTGCTGAGTAACATAGGCTATATAAAAAAAAAGTCCACCCGTGCGAAGCAGGGATGGGTCGCTAGTAGTATATAATTATAGGATTACTGGCCGTCACCCGCCCGCTTCGCTGTGCGAAAATTTGTAAATAAAATTTAATTAATTTATTGCCTATCATTTGCACAATATCATGTCTATCATGTCCTTACTACATACAAATTTTCATCAAGATCGGTCATGCCGTTCTTGAGTTATAAGAAGACATAGAGACAGACAAACAGACACAAATTTAAAAAATCGTAAAATTGGTGTCATAAGACGAATATTTATCTTAAAATTTGTGTTAAAATTTGTTTGTTTGTTTGTCGGAGCTAATCTCTGGAACTACTGGTCCGATTCCAAAAATTCTCTGACTGATAGAATGCTACATACCTAGGCTATATTTTATTTTGATAAAGATTAGTCCTAAGCTCGAAATCTCTGATTTTGTAAATCAATTTGGTTAAAAAAGCGCGGTTCAGCTGCTTCATCGGCGTACGCTGACCAAACGGATGAGTGTACATGAAAATAATTTACTACAAACATGTTATTCATCAGTTGACGAAAAAAATGTCAGCGGCACGATATACCTAGCTTTAATAAAGTCACAATAACGTTATTTTTCTATACTTATGTTATGAAGAGGCAAAGTTTGTGAATTCGGATTTTGGAGGTAATCTCCGAAACGATTAATCCAATTCTTAAAATTCTTTCACCAATATTTAGAATAAAAATTAAGGGTGAAAATTTTTTTTGGTAAACATTTGTGTACATTTCCAAATCTTAAAATATGTAATTAAAGTCGGGGAAAAAAGCGCAGCTTGGCTTCTTAATTGGCGTGCGCAGACCGGTTGAGTATAAATATTAATTATGTACTACAAAATTATTAGTCATCAGAACATCTAATAAAAAGTCAGTGACACGATATATCTAGCTTTTATTTAAGCTACAATAACGTTTTTCATGTCAAAAAATAAATAGATTATTCAAGGTGATTTTTAAGCGTACTTATTAGGCACAATATACTAATCTTTACGAAAATAAATAGTTTCATCATCAGAGTAATTTCATGATGATAAAATTTGCTCTTCACAGCGTCTAATTTGGTCGCTTAATTCTGGAAATATTGCGAAATCAAAAATACGTCACAGAATAATCCGTGTACATTTTATTATTTTCCTTTTTGACCATCTACTTTAAGACAAGATAAGATTTTTTTGGAGAGGCCTATGTCCAGCAGTGGACTAGTATAGGCTGGTGATGATGATGATGATGATGATTAATTAGAATTTTTTTGCATTATATTGATGTTTTGAAGACATATTTAGATATGATGGTTGTAACTAGCCTTACAGACTTAAAACAAGCCCTACCTAAAATCGTAATCGAGACCTCTAGGTCTGGTTGTCTAACCAGTAGACCGCAAAGGCAATTGCTCTTCTGACGCTGAAATCGAACTGGACAATAGATTGGCTCGCAAAGTACACACGCTTGCACATCAACCTACCACAAACTGTCATTTCATCAATAGACTTTGAACTTTATAACTAAATTATATGGTTGAAAATGTATTGAAGAAATTTGATAGTTTTGGATAGGTTGACGTGCAGGCGTCCGTACAAAGTAGATATGGAACATTTTATGGACGCAATATATCCAATTACCTATATCGTCGGAGGACAAGCATCATCTAGATGGGTTGGGTTGGTCTTAGGTTCAGTTTCCAGGTCGGCAATGTATGTTTCTGATTTTCAGAAGCATAGTTCCCTTTGTGATCACCAACCCGCATAACGGAAGCTTTATGATTAAGCCAATATCTTTCTGTGTTCTGTGGTTGTAGCGATGATGCCAAGCAGTGGTACAGCATATAATGCTAATTTTATTCGTAATATGTATAGGTAATGGCACAGTTATTAAACACATACCCCCTTATTCATAAAAACTATTTATTAGTGCAACAGAAACCATAAAGATTTATTCGTAAACGACGATCGTCTTTACAAAATTCGTACGCAAAAACTTAATAAGCATTACCCCTAGATCGCATAAAACCATGCTATTAACTTTACAAAAACATGCTATTACTATGACGAATGTGAAACAACCGTTATAAAATAACCCATAATGACTTAGGGTACTGATTATTGAACTTTTTTTAAACCAACCAAACCGAGTGCATACATAAAAATGTACTCCTCGCTGGGAACCGAACCCGGGACCTCTGGTTCTGAGACTAGTAATAACACAGTCTATGTAAACGCCTGTGATAGTACCTTATATCGTATACAGCCTTTAGCTACTGGCCGGATTGCTCAGTGGAAATAGGTAGGCGTTATCATTATTTCAACAGCAATGCGGTCAAGCTTCAATAAAAACATGGCCTTTTTAAATGGAATTGTCACATTTAAGATTTAACAAATTGAAGATTACAAATAACTTTTAATGTAACTATTAAATGAAGTAAAAAGTAGAATATAAAATGTTTGTAATACTATATTATTGAATATGTGAACCAAACAGATACCTAATTTTTATAACGGCTTTGGCCAGTGTTATGTTATGCGTTATAAACTTTGCTCCTATAACAATATCAGGGTTACTAAAATTAAATTAGAATATGTACTTTACTAAATTTTATGTTAAATTCTAGCACTCCGGAAAAACCTTAGTGGTTTTGGTCTGCTATAATGCAAAACTGTTGTATGTTGTAATGTAAATAAAAATTATAATAAATCTTCTGATAGTTTTGTATTAGTGTCTCAAAGCTGAATATTAACAGCTACAACATTTACCTGTTTTGATTTGTTTAAACAACTAAACTAAGGAGTTACAGCATATACAGACGCCTGCACATCAACCTATCCAAAACTGACAATTTTTTTCAATACAATGTCAACCATATGCCTAAGGCATAAAGTTCATAGTCTATTGAGGAAATTTGACAGTTTGTGGTAGGTTGATGTGCAGGCGTCTGTACGTTACATTATACGAGTAGGAGAATCAGAATAGCTTTTCAAGCCTATTTGAAATAATACCCAATTTAGCAAGTAATCATGGGTATCGATAGGAAATTTTTTTTATTCCTTGTCCCCCGACGTGTGTCAGTGTCGGAGACTTTATCTACACTTATTCTATGCCGTTCTATTTCGGCTTTCCTATATTAAGAGCGGCTTAATGCCTACATTTTCTTTGCACAGTTTGTGCCCTATGTGCTCTATTTCCTATGCTATTCTATATAATTTTGCTAGAGACTTTTCCATTTTTATTGCACTTCATTCTTTCTTATTCTATTTATTGCTTATTTCTATACATTTTTCTTGCATTTATTTATGCTCTATCCTATTTGAAACTATTCTAATTTGCTATTTTTCCATTTATATCGCATTTCATATGCCCTAGGACTCATTTTCTATTTCTTATTTACTAGCTTATATACTATTTCTTATTACATTTTAACATCCACAGTGACATTCTTTCCTATGCTATGTTTAATTTTCTTACATTTACTTACATATTTGTTTATACATATTTCTTACTTATTATTATTATTCTTGTTTCTACAGATCTGCTCATTTTATATCTTATGTTTACTTATTGTTTTCTTATTTTTATATGATACTTCTAGTATATACAATATACTGGTAAGAACATACGTTATCGATAGGACATTACAATTGACCACTATTTTTTAATTAACTTTTATTAGTTCCGTATATTATTTAATTTGGCACACATAAGTTTACTCGGTTAGGTTGAGCCAGTTACCACCATCTTATGTAAGTATAGCAAAAATGTTAATATAGTGGCTCCAATGTTCGACAGGAACCAGTGCTCGACATTTTTTTTCCAGTCAGCAACTGATTATTGACTTTAGGAGCTCGATGGCGCAGTGGATAACGCGCCCGGTCTGCGAGTGCTGAGGTTAAGCAATTTTCGCAAAGGTCGATCATGGGATGGGTGACCAAAAATGTATCATCTCAAGCTCCTCCGTGCTTCGGAAGGCATGTTAATCCGTTGGTCCCGGCTGCTATAGCAGTCGTTAATAACCACCAATCCACACTGGGCCCGTGTGGTGGTTTATAGCCCGTTCTCCCTATCCATCCATAGGGATGGCTCGTGCCCCAGCAGTGGGGACATAAAAATGAGCTGATGATGATTTACCTGCCTGCTTCTTAGCGGTCATCCAGTTAAATTTCAAATAAATTTATTGTTATTTTTTGATGCCACTACGATAACATTGTATTGATCGAAAAGCCAGTCCCACAGTAGTATAGGATACCTGGTGAAACGAGTTTCCAACTTCGGACTTATCGTCTATTACCATTAGGTGAGATAAAGGACAAGCGCTGTCTCACTGAGGAATAAAAAATAAAATAGTTCGGTCATTGAGTAGGATATGGTGCGCTATGAAAAATAGGACTAGAAAATTTTCGACCAATTCAATGTATGTAATTGCAAGCTTACTGACTCGCCTGCGCAGCTTCGATGTCTACGTTTTTCAACAGCGGGCTAGGGCCAAAGCCCGGTGTATAAAAAAAGTATCCTATATGTTGGTCTGGATCATGGTCTGTATATGAGGAAAGTTTCATTAAAATCCATTCAGTAGTTTTTACGTGAAAGAGTAACAAACATCCATCCATACTTACAAACTTTCGCGTTTATAATATTAGTAGGATAATGCATACGTAAGCAAAAAATCCTTAAAAAGCTTTGGTCGGGGGGAAATACGACCAAAAGATTAAGTATTTGAAAAACGTCTATCATTCTCTTCCCCTAGCGTGATAACTTTTTTTTTATTGATAAAAGGAGGCAAACGAGCAGGCAGGTCACCTATTGGAAAGTAATCACCGCCGCCCAAAGTTTTCCGGGAAAAAGTAGAGCCTTGCAGTGCCCCCAAACGACAAAATCATAATATTTGAGGGTTATGTAGAGAAAAAAAACTATTATCCATAGCGCAAAATAACTACTAACTAAACACTAAATAATAAAATTTTAGGGTTATGTAAAGAAAAAAAAAATTCCATAGCGCACTGTATCATACACTCCAAACAAAAGTTTCAGTTTCCCGTGACGTTCCGTGGAAATAGGATTATATAAACAAACACATGTGTTAGACTGAGATCAGGTATGTCGGTATGAGAGTACGGGTTTAAATCCCGTTAATTATCAACACTAATCGGAAAAATATTCACACTTCCAGATTTATAACATTAGTTAAGATGCGTTTATATGATATTTTATGATTCATATAAATATGTTATTAAAGTTATAGTTATGATAATACAGAATGACATCTTAAATTTTATTTAAAGTAATCAACTGCCAATTTTTAGTGAATAAATAAAAACTTGATGTCCGTTAAAAGTTTATACTGGTCGTAAAACTAGACGCGCATCTGTTGAAATGTCAATGCTAGTTGATCTAACACAAAGATTTTAACTAAACTCAACTCAGGTTGGTTCATAAATTTTGTAGTATTTGAAGTGAATTAGGACTAGCTCTCTCCCACCTGAGGGCATTTACGTTCAAAAACATGTGTAATTAAACTATCGTTTCTTTAATAACGAGGTTTAATTGCGTGCAAAAAAATTTTTTTTAATATATCTATTAACAAACGTCATTTGCATGCTTTAAGTAAATAAAACCATCTAACTGTTTAATAAACAGCTAGGTACTGCAAACCTTAAAGACTATTTTTCTAATAAAATGTAGCACTTCGCGTGCCCGAGAGTGCCCGATGCATACCTACATTTTAATTTCTAACATCACATACTATTTTTACTAACATACTAACGTAAAAGTTGTAAATTGAACATTCGATTTATCGATGAGTGCCTTTGCTGTTGTTGCAGAGTGCGCTGTCCGTTAGGATTTAGGTGCCAGTCATGATCTCCAAACGAGATCAACAATTTTTTTTATTTTTTTATAACAGTCTGGTAAGGGGCCCGGGAATCGAAGATGTTTGTGATTATTTTTCTCAATCAAAGTCTCATAATAATTGTTAATGAACATTAATTTATCATTAGAAAGTCTTTATTTACAATATTTTATAATTTAATTGTTTCTAAAACCCTTAAGTTACATAGTTCCCAATATAAATCATCATTTCACATAATTACCTTGCAATCAGCATTTTTAAATTAAACATTGGAAAGACTACAAATTCTATGACCTTGCTTTAAATAGTTAGAACATTTTTAAAGTAAATGGCCTCCCCTAGGGTTTATACATTCTTTAATAGCCATTACCCTATCCTTTATCCTTTTACTACTACGAGTACACTTCAGAGCACTTGGACGGAGCACCTCCACCAAGAAACTGAAGCTGAAGCTGGTGAGAAAGGGCCAGGCAAGGTGCATTAAAGAAGAAAATAGGCTGACGAAGTAGCGCAGTCCGGACCCTTCTGCGACAGAGACCTTGTACCTTTCTGCTCCCAGTCCCATGAAAGGTATTCTGTACGAGCTAACAACAAGGATCCGACATTACAGATATCTTACTCATCATTTTATTATTGTTTTTTTATCAAGTAGTTACTTTTGTCGACCAAACTGACTGAGTAAATTAAAAGTAATTTTTTTTTCTGTCCTTTTTTCTAAACAAAGGATACAATTTTTTTATAGACAACTGATGTCTGTCTGATATAAGAAAGTGTTTGACATTTATGTTTAGAGTTAGTAAGGGTAATACCAAATAACTATATTGTTATATTACATTAATACAGTTGAATTGACATACTTTTACAATATATGTTAAAACAAAATGTTGGCTGCAACAGGTTTACATTCAGTCTTATTATTTATAACTTTAGGTAAACAGATCACAAGATCAAGTTGCTATGTATTACACGTTTAAAAAGTTGTAGACATGCTTTCAATGCGTCAATTTTTTCCCAGGCCATTGATTTAAAGAATGAGATGCTCTTTTGTTTTTTTAACATACTTCATTTAAATTTACAAATGAGGCAGCTACAGCTGGGACACAGTGTCCTTGGCTTTTCCTATGCGTTTGCACACTTCCAGGGCCCCGATCTGTTATTATCAATCGTTACGCTGGCCGCCCAAGACCAACTTTCTGTTGGACCGACAAACGGCCGGTTTCTTCGCCGAGTTTTGTCACCTATTTTGTGACCGACTTTTTGTAGGACGTCTGTGTTCTGTGGTTGCGGCATAGAATGTCATACGTTACATTTTACCGACTAAAAAATCGGTCACAGGTTATCGGACGAAGGCCTTTAAGCCTCTTCGTCTTATTTTGACAATTATCCTATAGAACGTATGTCAAACTTAGGCTATCGACACACTTTTGAGACGTTATACTATTAGAAGACTGCTCAATTAAATGCATTGCAAAGGATATTTAATTGCAATAAATCACTTTGACTTTGACTTTGACTTTGATATTCTTTTGCTATTTAGCTTAATCCAATTAGTTCTAGAGATAATGTTGATGATTTATTAGGAATGAATGAAGAAATGTTATGGCAAGGCGGTGTTATAACAAGAGGTCCATAAAATATTTCAAGAAAAGGTTAGAAGCATGCTAATCGTCCTAGACTGTTCATCTGCTTTTGACATCTGTTAATAATATATTTCAATATCCCTAAAGTAATTGAATCTTATTTTATTAACTGTATTACTTATAATAATTGACTAACATTATCAAGTTAACATTCTATATATAGTAACATTTTATTAAACTCGTTGCAATTGGCGTATCATAATTGTAATTAAGACTTAGACCTCGCTGATGACACCTGGCATGGGTAGTAAATACGACATGTTGATTAGGTTTAAAAGAAAATTAGCATGTTACAAGTAAAGGTCGTGTAGATAATGTTAGATGTTTATGTTCGATAAAGTCTGTTTATTTTCATCCTGCATGTGTTTGTCTACAAATGTCAGTGTAGTGCGCAATATTGAATAGGATGTTTCTGTAAAGGTGATACAATGCATGTATAGTGCAAGTTCAGTGTAAGCACCACGCCTAAGAGAGACGTGGTTCGTTATGGCATTTAAGGACTAAAAGGATGATTTAGTCCATACGAATCCAGCTTTAAACATGCCGAACTTCAACTGGACCGCGGAAGATTGTTCAAATACATAACATTAGAAAAGGCTAGTGTGATTTGTTTTTGATTTGACATAAATGCCGGGCGAATGATTTAGGTGCGACCTCTAGATCGTAGCCTAGCCTCATCTATGAGTTAAGGCTGAATTAGATCTTGGGCCGAGTCCTGCGGACCGCATTGGATGCTTGGTTACGTATAAGTCGTATATGGACTTGTCCTTTAAATTAGTCCATATTTATAGATATGATGACGTATGAATTTAATTTTGTATAACACGTACACACGCCTGCATATCAACCTACCACAAACTGACAAATTTCCTCAATAGACTTTGAACTTTATGTCTAAGTAATATGGTTGACATAGTATTGAAGAAATTTGACAGTTTTGGATAGGTTGATGAGTAGGCGTCTGTACCTTGTGTGTGTCGTAGCTCGATTCAAGAGCGGTGTGAGTAATGCCAGCTTTTATTTTTAGTTTTCTAAACTTATCCAATTAATTTCTTCATACTTACTGTATATGTTAGTAGAACTAACTCATTTTGGTATACATGTAGTAAAAATGCTTTAGTTAAAATGGAACACTTGATACGAATTTACTCGCGTATGTTTTATATTCGAGTAAATGTTCTTTTATCTTTCAAACGCATTGCAGGCGCTTTTAACCGCCTCAGTGGTCTAGTGGCTAAGACCACCGGTTTAGACCCAGAGGTCCCGGGTTCGATTCCCAGCGCGGGTACATGTTTGTGTACTCGGTTTGGTTGGTGGTAGGGCTTGTTTGTCCGCCTGGCTAGCTACCACCATCTTATCTAAATATGTCGCCATAACATCATTGTTTGTAGCATTGTTGTGTTCCGGCAGCTAAGGATAAGATAGCCAGTACCTCACTAGTTGAGGATCCCGGGTGAAGTGCGCTTCCATCATTGGCCTTATCATCACTTAACATCAGGTGAGATCAAGGCACTGTGCTTACTCGTTAATATATAAAAAAAAAGGATCCGTGGTCACAGGGATGACTGATGTGCTGACCGATCGTCTTAAAAACATATATTATGTAATATTATATTGCCAGTTGTTTCTAAAACATTTATTGATTAGTTGCCTTATTTGTTTAGAGCATAAAATTACTACATTTCGTCCAAAAAAAAAAAACATATTTCCAAATGTAAATATGTTTGATTAATTAAGTTGATGCTTTAAATAGGTCTCTATTAGTAAAGATGGCGTAAGGGTAGATCTGCGCCCAGTTATGGCACTCATACATGTGTGAGATTGATTGGCATAACGAGTATATTGGAACTGCAATGTCACATGCACACGTATTATACGAATATTACTATGTACTTGTGAGTCCTAGTATAAGTAGCAGATGTCTCTGTATGGCACACAATTGTAAAGCGTAATATTGTGTGGCAGGGTACCCTGATCTGGTAATCCGATGATTGGAAACGTTCAAGTCTTATAACTATGGGACATTGTTTTAATTTGGTAAGGCAATTTTCTATAATACCCTTAAATGAGCATTCTCATCTTGCCTATAATGTTACCACTGCTGGTCTCAGGCTACCCCACAACCCATAATCACAAATAGCACACAGGGATATTGGAACGCATTGCAAAGATCATTTAATTCGTAAAATTGCTTCCCGTATAGACTAGCCGCAACACGTCGAGCCTAAGTGATATTAATTTATCGGTTTGTCTTTAATCCGTAGGCACTTTGCTTGGATGTTACCCTGTCTATATGTTTTTTTTTGTTTTCACAATTGTGTTATTGTGTGTTCACAATATGAATGTCGTTATGGCCTTAAACTAATTGTTTATAACAATAACTCAACGTGACATCAAATATTTTTTGATGAAATATATATATTATTGTGAACGATTGACCTTTATGGCTATTATCAGTTTAAAGAAACCTACCGTTAATATCAAATGCCTCGGTGGCCGAGTGGGACGGCACTCGGCTCGATACCCGAAGATCCCAGGTTTTGTTCCTAGGTCAGGCATAGTGAGTTTCGGATTTTTCGATGCATATCCCGGGTTTATGATCACCTACTCGCATTTGGCAGGCGTGGTGGTTAAGCCACTACCTATAAATTGTATATAGTGATGACTTTTCAATGATGGAGGCCTTTTCCCAGCTGTGGGGCATTTATAAGCTATTTACTACCAATTATATCTAGTTATCATATGCAATCTATCAAACCTTTGATATGCTTTAATCTATCACAACACTTAATATTAATTTAAAATATTTTGATTCGATCCGGATTTATCATCCAATAGGTTGAGTTCAATCTTGACGCTGACAAGTCGCCGTATAAATACACGAGACTAGAAATGTTTGGCCATTAACATTAATATATTATGTCAAAGTAAAATTTTAACTGGCCACCGTGACCTTCGCTCGGCGTCGCTTTATGCGTTGTTCCTGTTTTATATAATGTTAATAGTCCGATCGGTTCATCTTTTAAACATAACAAAATCAGTCTGTCACATAATTAATTAGTAAATAGAATGGTTTCTCAAACTCTACTCAACGCTTTTTTTTAAGTATTGTAACATGGTATACTACTTGTAGCTACATTTTTTTAACAAAGTGCATTAAGGCTTGATGACGTTTCTTGGCGGGAAAGTGAAGAGTCATGAATATGAATTTGTTTTATTTTCTAAATTTTGTATTAAGTCATGTTATAAATTATTGGTGGATTATTAACCGTTAAGTGTTCGTGAACGTACATGAGTGTTGGCAAATGAAACAATACAGTGCAACGTCACTTATCAAATTCTCTTAAGAAGTCCGCGCGAGGTCTCAGTATAACCCCACGTGTTTACTGATACTCAAGGGGTTGAGCGAATATCATTTATCACTCTTCATGTCTGTTATAATTCATTATCAATAATTAACAAAGTAAATATTGTATATTTATATATAACTTGTAAGTAAAAATACTTTGGTACTGGCTAAATCTGCTAACCGCACCTAACTAATGAAAAAAAATGTAAGCAAAGTGATAATGATATGGTGTCTTCACGTTACGCGTGTCAGCTAGGTCAGCACATTCAAAATACACTTAAAAGATGCACCTAATGAATAAAAATTATATGGTTTGCAGTAGCGTATTGTATTTCGAAGGTATTCAATTGTATCGATTATTATAATTGTACAGAAAGTATTGATATTTTGTCAACTTCAAGTGACAATCAGCACTATACATTTTTTTGTTTATTGAAGTACGTGATATAAATTGAATATGGATAGGGCGTTTTCAAAGAACACTATTCCCGTTTTCTTAAAACATTTAAATAGAAGATACAGTATTTGCAAATTTATATCACGTATTAACACTTGCTGAGTTTCTTGCTGGTTCTTTTCAGTGTCATAGACCATAGGGTAACGAACCGGTGGATGGCGTAATGACTTTTATAAGAGCTCAAATGCCTATTGTTCTCTGAAAATACTGTTCAAATGTAGCCTAAAATGAACAGAGAATTTTGGACATGAATGAGATATCTATTCAATGATTTAAAAAATCTTACTATTTGAATCTAATGCTATGCTTTGGCTATTAATTACACGCCATTGAGGTGTCCCGAGTAAAAAAAAAACTAATGGCCGGTGTCGCGAAGATTGAGAGCCGCTAGCTCGTGAGTAAACGTCAAACAACACATTTATAACAAGACGGTGAAGAAGATTTACTAAAGTTTTGTTAAAAAAAGTATAAATATAGGCTTTGATGATTTTAAGATCACATTCAGGTAGTTGCTTGCTTGAAATCAGCATTATGCGAGCTCTTTTGGTGAGTGGTGGATGATAATGCGAATAACTGAATTAACATACATTTTGTATTGTTTGACAGAAAATTAAGCAATAAAAACAAGTTTTAAAACTATTTAGTTAAATTATGAATTAATAAATGTCATATTGTATTGAGTGAGGATGAGCTGTTAAATTATTATATATAGTGTGCAGATGTCAGTTTTATAGATTTGTTTTATAATTTGTGTTTGTTTTTCAGGTGCTTTGTTTGTCTCTGACTGCCGTGCTGGCGGCTGAACTTCCAAGGTTTGTGAATTATCAATTTCAAGTGGACTTTCTAGTGGAGGTGTTGTAAAATTAATTTAACTAAAAAGTTTTTAAGTAATTTTTTTTTATGAAATTGACACACTTTTTTTTCTTAAATAGGTTAGTTTCAAATTTTTGTAATCATCACGGTTTATATCTGTTGTGCTGTTATATAAAAATATAGAAAATGTGTTGCGAAATAAACAATAATTATTAATATTTACGACAAAAAAATCTAATTGTATTGTTTTTGGTTGTCTAGGTTCAAACCCTTCCAGTTCAACAGCGCCAAGCGGGTCAACGTAGTCCAGGCCACCGCAACTGCAAGCGCTGCCGGCAGATACGACAACAGTCGCTACGATCCCAGCCGCTACGACGCGAGTCGCTACAGCCCCGGTCGCTACGAGTCGGGACGCGGCGGCGGTGGCGACAACTCTGGACGTTACGTCCCTGACGACTCAGGGCGGTACAAGTAAGTATCAGCCTTCGACTAGTCTAGACTAGCGCTAGTCTAAAGCGCTAGTTCAGAATCTGATTGGATGGCGACTAACATGTTACCTTGATAGCAATCAAGCAGCGTTGTTGTGTATTGCTGAGGTCTAGTTTGAAGGGTCTAGTATCCAATGACATTAAAGTCGTTAGGATTATGATATCGTGGTGCCCTTGGTGTAACAAGCGTCCATCAGGCGGGTGGTATGCTCGTTTAATGGCTAAGGAACATAAAAAAGGCCATAACCCGTTATAACCCTACAATTCACTAAGTTTTGATGTTACAACTGCAAGTTGTTCAAGTTATTTCAAGTTAATTAGTGAGTTTTAAATCGTTTGTATGTTTCAAGTGTTCATTAATATATTAATATCTATTATGCGTCACATTTCAAAGGGTACTTCAATGTGACGCATAATTTTCGTTAGTATTCGAGATAATCTAGACAACTTAAAAACAAACTTTTAGCGGCGACCGAGGCGACAGAGGCGGTGCTGGTGGTTTCTACTCGGGCAGCAGCGACAAGGGGGGTCCGGGTGGCTTTTACTCGGGTTCAAGTGATAGGGGCGCGCCTGGAGGCCCCGGCGGCCCCGGCGGACCGGGCGGCGCGTACACACCAGAGGCCAACGACGGCGGCAAATACAAGCCCGATAGGGATGGATCCAGGTATGTGTGCTAAAAAGATTTTGGCAAATTGTGACTGGTTGTAAGGATTTTGTCCTAAATTCGATATGATGGTGACCCCTGTAATATTTATTTCTACTTACAAGTAGAATCGTTTTGTTTACTGTGTTACGGGTTAAATGAAGCTACCTAGTTATGTTATAGGGTATAGAAGCATAACAACTAAAGCTTCGAAGTTTTACATTTCAAAAGGGTTGCCATAATTAAGTCATACATGTTTAACTAGAGTAACTCACTGTTTTTAGCGGCAACGCTGGCGCCGGTAGCGGTGCTTTCGGAAACGGCGCTTATGGAAGCGGTTTGTCTGGTAGTGGTTCTTCTGGAGCCGGTGCTTCTGGCTTGAGACCCGGCTCTGCCAAGGTTTCCGCAACCAGCAGCTACAGCTCCAACAAGTACTCCGGCAGTGCTGGCAGTGCCGCCAGCGTCGCCGCCAAGCACGACGGCAGCTACGACTACAAATATGGCATCATCCGTCAAGAGAACGATGTCCTTCCCGACGGTTACCACTACCTCTACGAAACCGAGAACACTATCCTTGCCGAGGAAGCCGGCAAGATAGAGAAGATCGACAACGAAAATGATGGTATGAGGGTCAAGGGATTCTTCCAGTACATCGGCCCTGACGGTGTTACCTACAGAGTCGATTACATCGCTGATGAGAACGGCTTCCAGCCTTCCGGCGCCCACATACCCCAGTAAAGACGATGCTAGTCGCTACCGTAGACGTACCTGTTTGTTATAAGTGAATCGATTGTCAATGCACTAAGGCGCAAATTTTTTTTTTGTTTTAAATAACTTATAGCTCGCAATACCTATTGAAATGTTTTGTTCATCTCGACCGATTTCATCAGTGTGCAATAGGTTGATAAGTATGTGTAAATAAATTGATTGTGAGTAAAGATTGTTCGTTTCATTTCACAAAAATATGGCAGTATGATATTAACATTCATAAAACAACATTTTGGTATGAATGATGAATCTTATAATTTATGTCTTGAAAGACGGATCTCAAAAACATGAGTTTTAAATAAAAAAGATGTATAAATGCCAATCGTTAAAATATGTATCTCAAAATGTTGTCAGACATGATTAATAATTCATTAGCGTAATAATCTACTCTTAATATTCAACATTAATCACTTCTGCGGTTTAAAAATAACAATGATATAACTTGGCATTGACAAAAGTTTAACTTTCCATAAAGTTAAGATAATCACGGAAACTGAACACTACAAGTATTATAGTTTTTCAAATAGTCGCTTGTTCACTGACGTTGAAAGAAGACCTAAGTCCTAAGACTCGTAAGCCCATCGAGCTCAATGTATTCGATGTGTAAACGTAATCCAGTATTTTTTATGAATATTGTACCACTTGGAAAAGCCTACGTCCAGCAGTGTACTAGTATAGGCTGATGCCAATGATGATTATACCACACGCTGTTTCATATACCTGACTGAGGGGCGATTTTTGAACCGTTAAGTAATTCTCTAACTCTCTCGTATCATAATAATCAAATTGAAATTAATAAAATTTTTAGTATATTATAGTGTATATAAGTATAGTGTATATATGTATATATTATATGTCTCAGTACAAGATCTCCCGCCCAGAGTAGACTTACGAACGAATGGCATAGTGACATTCACAAGAGCTACTTGTAGCGAAGCTTGTGGCCTAAACTGAATAAATGATTTTGAATAGTGTGTCATGTCACTGACTGTTATTCTGAGGTTCAAAAATCGCGTTATCACTTTTGCGCTACTTGGTTTTGATAATTCCTCGAACTTGCCCAAATCTGTAGGCACAGTGGTCAACAAAAGTACCTGTTCACTTTGTCAACGTAACTAATTAATTTAACAGGCGCTTGTCAATCTCAAAAGATGATGATGTTATTATTGGATGGTACTAAAGTGGTTAGCGATTTTTGTTGCTGAGCGTACAAATTATTTTTGGTGATGGATTAGCTAATAATATTTTTAACTATGATTATAGCGAATATGACTTACTTTTGACTGAATGTACGGAGATAAGAAAACAAAAGTTTTAATTGTATCTGTATTTAGCGCGTACGGCCTGAACATAAATCACGATAGTTATTACAATAGTTTTATGTAGTGTATTATAGGGTTATATCATTTTTAGGGAAATAAAAATATACAATGATTTATATTAGGTCAAGTATTATTTAACATAAAATATTGTGGGATAACAAAAATAAATAAAAGTTGGATTGATGTTTGAAATATTAATAATAAAATAGTCTATTGCAGACCATTGGATCCATTGGTTAGTAACAATTGGAACTAAAAAAAATATAATAAAATTGTGTCTGTGTCTATTGACTATTGACAAAAAGTGACGGCATCAGTACGAACTTCTGTTTATTTATTTATAAACTAGTTGTCACCCGCGACTTGGTTCTCGAAGACTACACTATCCCACAGGAACCTGTTACCGGGAGAAAAAGTATCCTATGTCCTAGTCCGGGTCATGATCTGTCATGTGTAAAGTTTGCATAAAAATCCGTTCAGCCATTTTCACGTGATGCACGGTCAAATAAACAGACAAACAGATAAACAGACAAACAGATAAAAATTTTAAAAACTGTTAGTACGTGTTCTGTTATCGATTCTAAGTATCCCCAGCCAACTTTTTTCGAATATCTTCCATGTACAGACTTTCGACCCTCTTTAGCTTTATTATATGTATAGATGTAATGTAGGTCGGTTATCAATTACCGACATACATTAACCTGTTGAAATCGTATAGAAAACGTCCCGACATGATACCAAATTCAACTACAATAATTGTTACTAATTGTTACTAATACTAGCTTAAGATCGTTGTTACTAACACTATTATGGGCTCTGCCCAAAATAAATGGTTACTATTATTATTATCCACGCGCTGGCCCTCACGGCGTAGTGGAGCTTCCCCCGGGAGGCGGATGGGGGAACGGTCGGTAGCACAGCCTAGCTAGCTACCGGCCAAGTTCGATGGGCTTGCTGACCAAAGTAGGGTGTGGTCCTCCGGCAATTTGGGGGTTGTGTGGTGGGTTAACGCTCCGCCCACGTAAAAAAGACTATAGTTACGAAACCGACACAGAGAATAATAAAACGATACGATTTCAATGACGACTCACGGCGTGGATTAAAGGACCTCCGATTAGCCTCGTGGAATGTGCGTAGTTTGTATAGACCCGGCGCTGTCTATCTAAACAAAAAGCTGCATAGATATAATGTAGACATTGCAGCACTACAAGAAGTTATATGGGCAGGGCAAGGCGAATCCAACATAGATAAAAGCGCAATACTGTTCTACGGCGGTACAGGTTTTAAGGTCAGGAAGAAATTATTGGGTAGCGTGATTCGTTTCAGCCCCATTTCTGACAGGCTGTGTATCTTAAGAATCAAACGCAGGTTTACTAATATTTCTATCGTAAATGTATATGCACCACCTGAATTAGCTGAAGAAGAGGAGAAGGACCGCTTCTATGAAGAGCGGTATACGATTCAGTACTACTTTAATGCGAAGATAGGACAAGAAGAGGTATTTGCCCCCAGCATTGGGAAGCATAGCAAACACGAAACTACAAATGATAATGGCCTTAGGGTTATTAGTTTCGAAACTTTAAAGTCGATGATAATAAAAAGCACCATGTTTCCCCACAAGGAATAGATATCCTAGTAATAAAGGGACTTGAAAATCCCCTGATGGAATAGCAGTCAATCAGATTGACCACGTGTTAATAGATAAGAGACATCACAATACCATGAAAGACATCCGATCTTACCGTAGAGCAGATAACGATAGAGACCACTACATGTTAGGAATTAAATTACCCTCACTCATTATTTGTAGATTTTACGAAGGCCTACGATAGTGTGGATAGAGAATCTATCTATAACATCCTACGAGTTTTCCAAATACCGGATAAACTAATCCGAATGATCAGAGCTGCTACAAACACCAGTAAAATGATAGTTAGAGTGAGCGGTAGCTTGACGGACGAGGTTTGAGGTTTGAGGTCGTCACAGGTCTTAAACAAGGAGACGCATTATCACATGTGCTCTTCAACTTAGTGCTCGAATACGTCGTCTAAAAAATACTTGAACTCGATGAGGGGCTGAGTTGATGGTTACTAACAAGATAGGATACGCCGACGATCTGGCGCTGCTAGGGCGACAAGTGGAGGAGGTGAAGCGGATGGCCGAGGTGCTGGAGATTGAAGCAGGGAAGATCGGGCTCAGGATTAATCAGGATAAAATGGAATATCTACACATGAAACGGTACCGAATTATAAGGGAAAGGAGAAAAGACCTGGAAACCACCAAGATCCGCGTTTACAAAACTGTCATTAGACCGGTCTTGATGTACGGTTGCGAGACCTAAACACCAACACTCAAGGAGGAGGAGAAGCTGCTGGTGGCAAAGAGAAAAATGTTTCGAAAAATCCTGGAGACTGAAGAAAAATGCAGACTGCGCTGGCTCGGCCACGTCGAGAGAATGGAGTCGGATCGGGCTGCGAAGAGAGCATACCTTGCCGACCTACCGGGGAGTGCCCGGTGGAACGCCCCAGGTATCGCTGGATAGACCAGGTTGAGAAGGATATTAGCCACTTCCAACGGCCGGGCTGGCGAGAGGTGGCGGAGGGCAGAGCAGAGTGGCGAAATATCGTGTCGGCCAAGATCCATTTCGGGTCCCTGAGCCAGCGCAGTAAGTATTATTATTATTATAACAACAGTTAAGTTTATATTTAAGGATATTGTGGCGCTGTTACAAATTAATGTTTATAGTTATTCTTATTTTACTATTTTGTTCGTGTAAGAACAACTGTTAAGACCTTAATAAACTAGTGGCAAGGTGGGTGGGGGTTTATAGGAAAATAGAAAAGCATTACGGAATTTGAAAGTAAAGCTGCTTTATCTTTTCATAGTCAGTTCTAAAGCATTATTAAATAGTTATTTTTATAGACTTGCGATGTCGATGGTATATCTATCAGAGTCACGCAATCGATATTCCTAAATTTACTCGTATGAGTAGTAAGTTAAGGTAGTAGGATAAAATTAACCGAAAATACTAATTACTCTGTCTCTTAATAATTTCACTCGAGGTTTGGTTTTTTGGATTTACAATAAATATGCTTATGGAGCTTGTCTACAAGCACTGTGCCTTGATCTCACCTAATGTTTCTCACTTCACCCGGAATCCTCAACTAGTGAGGCACTGGCTATCTTATCCCTAGCTGCCGGAACACAATAATGCTACAAACATTGATGTTATAACGACGTATTTAGATAAGATGGTGGTAGCTATCCAGGCGGACAAACAATTCCTACTACCAACCGAACCGAGTACACAAGCTCACACACGAGTTCCTAGCTGGGAATCGAACCTGGGACCTCTGGGTCTTAACAGGTGCTCTTAACCACTAGACCACAGAGGCGGTTTAAATATAGATGGACTGACAACATATTTATATTTTAAGGGTGGTGTTATATTAGGTCCTTACCTATGAAATTGACGTTTTGTATGAAGATTTTTTATAAAATTATATTTTTCATACTAACGTTTTTTTTAATTTTCTTAGCATCTATTTATGTTAACTCTATAAAAAATTTAGAGTAATGTATTTGTATCACTAGCTAAATAAAGCAGACTTTAAAAAGAAAAAAAATCAAGTCCCTTCAAAGCTACAATGAAACAAATGGTCACTTCTGCGAACAAAAAAAGTAGTCAAAGAAAAGAAATTTGGGCGATAAAGACACAAAATGAATAATCATTGTTATTACTGAAGCCTAAGTAACATAGTCCTAATTAAAGTATAATAATATTAATAACCGGTATTGACTTTTAGAAGTAATACACCTATTAATAAGTAAGAAAAAAAACGTCAATTTCATAGGTGCAAGGAGCCAAGATTATATTATATGAGATATTGAAAGTAACTGTGGTTAAGTATAGAAGCATGTTTCGAGCCCCAGCCGTGGATATAAAAATGACCTGGTGGTGATGACGGTACGTTGGACACACGTTAATAAGCGATAAATTATGCTTCTTGGATAAGTCTGGCCAGTTTAAAAATACCAGACTATTATTACTGTTACTTCTAAACGATAAATGTTGATGAATTGGCACTCACAGGTCTCAACAAAATAAATTAAAACTTGATGAGGAAAGGATTGTCCAGCTGTGAACGTCTTTTGGCTGAGATGATGATGATAATGAAGAAGAAAGGATTTATTATAAAGTTGATAAAGCCTCAAAGTTAAGAAAGGTTGTTCAACCTAGTATTTTTCAGTTCTAATTAATAAAGAAAATTAGATCGATATCGATTTTATATGCGCTCCTTGTATGAATGAATTAAGAAAATAAAGCATTTTTATTTTTTTGCACATATATAAACAATCGTAAAACCAAAAAGACTTTGGTGTACTATTGTACCTTCTCTGGAAAACCCTTTTTTTTTAAAGCAGGAGAAAATGCATTTATTAAAATTTTGTACTTAAAGAGGCTTTCTTATCTACAATAGTAAATATAAACGAGTTAAAAGTAGAAAGTTGTAAGTATACCTAGAGTTATACAAATTGTAAAGTTGTGATAGATTAAGTTTGAACCTTAGATATTTTCTAAATACCACCACATGCGACTTTGAAATACTTTGTTTAAAGGTTATATAAATAAATAAAAAACAGTCATATTGACGTTAAACGTTTGCCCCAAATGCAAATGTATTTAATATTCAAATTTAAAGTGTTTTGGTATGCTACTTTAGTGCCAGAGACTTAAAAAGGAGTCAATGTGGCTCTTAGGCTAAAAAGCTTGAAGACTCCTTCGCTAGAACGTAGGTGCCACGTGCTGGTCGGTCAAAACAACGAAGGACGCTTTATATTAAGATTAAACTTAAATAATTTTTAAACTTTATATTTGTAATACCTGCTAAATGGTCACTAAGCTTTATACCAAACTTATATTGCACCTGTATGTTAGACTTAGTTATGCTAACAAATATTTTAATTTGATTTCATTTGAAGTCTCTTTCCTGACACACTACTACTAATTGGCGGCTTGTTTTTGTTTTAATTTACAGAGGTGAGATAAGTAATCTCATTAAGCAACAAACGATACACTAGAATCGTCACTAGAGCCCAGATATCCAGGTTGAAACCACCTCTGTGGTCTAGAAGTTAAGGCCACCGCTCAACCCAAGAGGTTTCGATTCCTAGAGGGATGTAAGTGTACTTACTTACATAAGTAAGTAAGTACTCCGTTTGGTTAGTGGTAAAGCTAGTTTTAATTCTGCCTGGCTAGCTACCACCGTCTTATCTAAATATGTCGCTATAACAACAATGTTAGTGGCATTCATGAATTCTGCCAATTAGAGAGAAGATAGCCAGTTCTTCAGTGGTTGAGGAAGCCAGGTGAAGGGCGCTTCCACGTTCGGCCTTATCATTATTTAACATGTTGTAAGTTGAAGGGCAAGTGCTCATGTAAATAATAAAAAAAAAAAAAATATACTTTTAAAGTATACATGGATCAGTAATTATAACTTGAATCGTTTTATAATCTACTCCAAAAATAATTTTAAAGATCTACAACGACCAACTTATATTTTCCCTATCAAGTGGTTTCGATTGCCAAAGCCAAAGAGTGTTTTTGAAGAATTTTCGCATTAAGCATTATTTCACAGAAATAATGCTTAATACAACCACATGCTTAATTATGCTTATGAACCTGAACGATTATGTTTTTCTAAGAACGTTGTTCTACGGACGATAATTTTCTATGTCATCTCAATTTAAATGTAAATAAAATAAGGCGTAAGGAATGCGGCGCCTACAGATATTGTTGCATTTGAAACTGCATTTTTGTTTTATGCAAATCGACATTTGAAGCGGATCCACATGCATTCCATGTGAGAGTTACGACTCACGCGCAGGCGGTCGTCTCAAATCTTACTCGGCAAAGCTTGGCCACGTACAAATATATTCAGTGCAAGTGTAATCTAACGTGTTTTGATACGAAATCTATACAATAATTCTAAGCTATGCAAATATCTCTTCTTGACCTCGTCGCACCTTCGAGTTGAGGATTCTGTTCCACTTTTCGGTATGTTTCAAACAAAATTTATTGGATAGTTAAATGTCAATCGTATGCAAAAGGACAATTGGGTGATACTGACGGATATAGCTTAAGATTTACGAGATTTGAGCCTCTAACCTCTGACACTTCCTGGACTAATTTCAGATCTTAATGAAAATCAGTGGAGGAAACAACAGCAATCAGTGAGCACGGAGTGCATTTTATATTAAACGCCAAAAAAACTTACCGCGCTGCATGAACTTTGTGATGTTGAAAATGACGATACCTGTCAAATTGGTAAGCTCTTAACGAATATTTATTAAACCTTATTAATTTTTAGGATAGTGAATAAAATCAATTATAAACATAAAGTAATATAAAAAAATGTGCGAAATATTTGAATTACAATAAAATATTATATTTTATTAGTTACTCGTTAGTTTATTTAAAATTGGCGTTTATTTAATATTTAACTTTTATTTTGTACTGTTTTCCTTTATGTGCCTACATTATTTGAAGATTTAATATAACAAAATGAAGATCCATGTATGACTATGTATGACCCATGTATGACTATCCACTTACGTGTATATTGTGTAAATCTAACTGAATCAAGTTAAATGCAACTTTTACGAACTATTTAGTGATAGTGACATGTCTATATACATTTTGGCTCTTTTGGAAACGTATTTTGTTTGTTTTCTAGATTTCCTTTGTGTTGATCGTGTTGATTTGTGTTCTAGTCGCTTTTCTACTTTTATCAGCATCTGCCCGTATTAAAGTCATTTTTGTATAAGTCATGTATGTATACCGAAGTACCTAATTTAAAAAAATAGGATCTCATAACCATTTTTTTAAAAGCATATATATGGACTATAGAATGCTATAACGTTGAAAGTACGTTAACAGAAATTCTTGGGACGGTTTATGCCCACGCATATTTCTTATTGTAATGACATCAACGTTTTACTGCTTGCTGGACACTTATTTTTCCATACGTCGTCGACTCGTAAAGTATTTGTTCCTTTTTTGTTATTGTTATTTGAGGGTTCAACGCACGACGCTTTTAAATTTAAGGTCACATTCTGTTATAATAACAAAACTGTTTGGTCTTACGTCGAGGGTGCCAATGTTCGATGGTGATTTACACCGCAAAGCTCATTTGAGCCTTGAGCTTATTATAAGTTTATTTGAGCTTTGAGTTTTTTTTATTTACTGGCTGTAGCCATTACAGTAACGATTATATCGATAATAATAATTACAATTTTTTTCCAATTTTCCATTGCCTTATAATTTGTCTATGTATAAAATAATGTAGTAACTAACATCGAGTTTAAGTTTTAATTTTTATCTGTACCATTAAATAAATTGTTTACGTTTCAGACTTTGTCATTATTTTTACTCTACACAATTAATTGTCAGGCGTTTGATGACGGAAAATATAGTCCTGAAAAGTATCGTGTCTACGACGATGGTAAATACTACAGGCCTCTAAGCGAAGGCAAATATATTCCTGGCGATGAAGGGAAATACACATACGTTTATAAGAATACTTTGTATCCCGCTTTTCCGTACAAACACCAAGAAGGGCCGAATGGTGGTTTTGGCGGTAACGGTGGTTTTGGCGGCAACGGAGGCAGCGGAGGCTTCGGACCAGACGGGTCGTATGGACCAGACGGGCCGTATGGACCAGACGGTTCGTATGGACCAAACGGTCCTAACGAACTTGACGAGTCTACCAGGATACAATACATTGGGCGTAGAATATACGCTGAGCGATATCCTTACATACATAAAGTGATAAAAGGTTTGGTCGGGAAATATGTTTCTATAGAAAATTTGTATGGCGATACGCCTGATGGAAGCGCCAATCATTACAACAAAGTATACGCTGATAAGGAGACTGCAGCTAAATGTCGATATTTGACGCCTCGTGATGACAAAGGCGAAAAGAAAAGCAAAGACAACCAAAACAATGAAGAATTTGTTACACAGTAAGTATGTTTACATGTAAAATAAACATTTTGTGCAGATCACTCTTATTTTACACCAGAGAGATTCGGTGACCTCGAAAGGGTATCGAAACGTTAGTCTTAAATACAATTTTTAAATAAACGCGACAAAATCCAGTTCAATGTTTTGTCACTTTAACAGTGAAAACAATAACAAATCCACATTATTATAAACACACTAGCCGTCACCCGCCCGCTTCGCCGTGCGAAAATTTGTAAATCTATTTTTTTTATAGCCTATCATTTGCAAAATCTCATGTTCTTACTACATACAAATTTTCATCAAGATCGGTCAAGTCGTTCTTGAGTTATAAGAGGACATACAGACAGACGGAATAAATATTCGTTTTATAATTAACTGACACCAATTCTACGATTTTTGAAATTTTGGTCTGTCTGTCTGTATGTCCTCTTATAACTCAGGAACGGCTTGACCGATCTTGATGAAAATTTGTATGTTATATATATATTATATATACTAATATATAAATCTGTAAACTCTGTCTGTAGATGCAATTACACGGCAAACATACATATACACGGCAACAGTTTAGTTTGTGAATGATGCATTGGAGTTAATATATTCACAATGTCGCCCATATATACACAACGATGGTGATGAATTCGATTAATACACCTATAAAAATTAAGTTACTCGTTCACGCAACGGCGAGCTGGTTTGGGTTGCAATCGTGCAAGCTAAGCAATTTTTGCATTGCAGGATTTCCGAATAAGTGACCAAATTAGGTATAGTTTCCTGTGCAGAAGACAGAACATAAGGCACGTTACGTCGTCGTTGCTCCAGGATGTTGAAGATTGATTGTTCACCCGCATAATTGGTGGTTTATACCATATTCACAGCGCTATTGTCCATTTTTCAATACCTGTATTGCATAACAGTGTAGCAATATGTCTTATAACTAAGTTAAAGCACCAGGGGTACTTATGCCCTGAGACGCTGTTAAGACCGTTTGAAGCCATTCTCTCCAAAACATAATTTGGATACTACAGGCACAACATTAGCAGAAATAGTAGTACTTACTATTATGACTACTACTACACTATATTCCTGCTAAATTATACAGGTTTTTTTTTACCAGTGCACAAATTTTCTGGAGCGACTCAGAATCGGTAAGTAAACAACTTTCTCATAGTAACATGGGTTGAAATATGTCAAAAATTTTGAGACTCTTCACACAAATCAGGCTAGTCAAGTGTTCGCTAAAGTATGGGAAGTTCAAAAAAATTTGTTTTATTTCGACCCATGTTACTATGAGAAAGTTGTTTACTTACCGATTCTGAGTCGCTCCAGAAAATTTGTGCACTGGTAAAAAAAATGTCCTGTATATTTATTTGTAGTGCAGATAAAAAATAATATTTTTAAGTATAGACATTATATTATTATAAAATACATACATACACTCTCTGACGTCCTTCTCCCAAAAATTTTTGAGTATACTTGAGTGACCTCGACGCCACATTTTGTATAAGCAAAGTTTGCTCGCCGATTGCCTTATGTACGAACATCTTGGAACCCTTGTCCCTTAGTCTTAGTAATAAATATAACAAATAATTCTTACAATGCTTGCATCTAACATGTTCTTGTAAATTACAGGTATCCACCGCGGTTGGAGTTGGCTGAAGGAGAAAAGTTAGGCACTTACTACAGCTTTAAGGGAACGAAAGTTCTAAATACTGTGAAAAATGCGCTGAAAAGCAAAATCAAGTTGGAATATGAGGTTTTTGTACGAATCGTTGATGAAGTTACTGAATCATAGCTTTAGGAATGTGTGATTGTGAAAAGAGATTGACGTTTACTTGTAAAACTTTTATTTAAACGATTTATTTATAACAATTAAACGTAGTCCAGAAATCATTTTAGTCCAATGTGGAGATTATACTCTTATTAGGATAAAGATTAAGTATTTTAGCAAAAATCGTGAGTGATAAAGTTAAAATAAAATTTAAAGTAATTGCGAGGTTTGTTTTATTATAAGCTGAAAATTATTTTGTGTTAAGACCGAGTGAGTATATATATTTAGGACTCTTCAAGTGCATGCCACTTAACACGATCCGCGGCTACTCTTTTCAGCTCTTGCCAGCCACATAGCAGTGGACTAGTATAGGCTGATGATGGTGATGATAATATATATTTTATAATTAAACTAATGTAATTATTCACTCGGTATCTTTATATATATAAATCTTCTGTGCGTGTGTATGTCACTGAACTCCTTCTAAACGGCTGGACCGATTTGGAAGAATTTTTTTGTGTGTGTTCAAGTGTATTCGAGAATGGTTTAGATTTATAGTTGGACCCGGTAGGTGGCGCTGCTTTAGGGGTCCATCATGGGATACGGGTGTTCTTAGGGCTCTTTCAATTTAGGCGTTTATTGTCGGACGGCTAACGTACGTTTGCAGTGCGTTCCATATCAAAACAGACGCGCGCGGCGGCGCGGAAGCGCCCCTAACCAGACGAATGATGCCAATCGCAAATAAGCATCACACAATTACGTATATAATTATAACGAAGAAAAAAGATACGATGAAGTGGTGATTAATTAGTGACAATTAAATAGAACACCGAATTCACAAATAAAAATAAAACAATATGTAAAAAAAATTATAATGATTCCTGAAAACAGATGAAAAATTAATAATACTTGAAAAGTAGGTAAAGCTAATTGAGAGACCGTTGGCTACGCAGTGATTTAAATGGAACACAACAGTACAACCAAAGTTTTTATAGAACAGATCTGTGTGGGAGGATAGCCCTGTCATTTCCAAAACGAGTAGAACAACTTTAAAATGTATTGATCAGATCGGCTTTATAGTATCTTATAAGGTATCCTTCATTATCGATTGTGTAAAACTACATAATAGATCAGGATTGTGGGTTAGCACTCAGGTTAGCGGCCAAAATCTATGCTAGATGGCGTTACTGGTGACTGCCAAACCGGTGATCCCAGTCATCCTAGCGGCACGTGAAGGGGATGTTCAGTGGTTTTTAGTGGGTAGGCCCCTCCTCCTCCCAAATCCCTATCGAGACTCTCGAGTCTGGGCAGGGAGGCGGGAGCTGGAGGGGAGAACCCCACATTACCATCTGGCGACGATCCGAAATAAGGCGACGAGTTTTCCACTGTAAAAAAAAAGGGTTGGCCGGAAAGCAGTGGATGAGGCTCGTACGGCTCGCACGGGACCGGCTAAGTATGTGCGTTAATTGAGAGGCTCATACCCAGCAGTAGATGCTCAGAGGCTGAAATAAAAAAGAAAGAGGTTTATAAGGTATTTCAATATAATGTAGCACATTCTTATGTAGTCTTGTGTAGTCTTCTAATTTGAACGTTATTTGGACTATCTACGAGTAGACATAACTACTTATAGTTGTATTTGTCTATCAACAATACTAATGTTTTAAGTTACAAGGTGAATGTAAACCGTTTCCCTCTTTTTTAAACACAAACAACAGAGTATTGTTTAACAAACATTACCTACAGCCAGACCATAAAATAAACTAAGTACAGCGTTAAAATTTGTAACAAACACCCCTTTAAAAAAAAAACAATACACGCAGCGTTACAAAATAATCATTAAAATAAAATAATTATTAATTCCCATGTACTTTAGAGCCGCCACCCCAACGTACAAATGGCAGTTAATAATTTGTTTTTTTAACAAACCTTATAGAGAAAGAAGAAGAGAGAATATCGAACAGTTTGGCAATTAAAACTAAGAAACTCTTGTCAAGGACACCCTGGCATGAACGACCAAAACGCACTTCTGTAAATGCGAAGGCATACCTTTATATAGTAGTAGTATAACTAGCGCACCTAATCCCTGTTTTTGTATAGGATGGTTGGATAGGATAGATGTTTTTATAACAAGTATTATAATATAGCTTATATCCAGTAGTTGACTGACTATGATAATGATATTGATATTGGTTGTTGAATTTTGATAAACCTGTGTTCAGCTATGGGAAAATATAAAGAAAGCATACTATTTTTTTTAACAGAAACTGTTTCTTCTTAAGTTTTGTGAACACTGGAATATTGTCCATAGATTAAATTAACGTATTTAAGTTTTAAATATTTTGTTAATTTATTCGTCGTCTGCCGTGAATACACGCACAGCAGAATATTAATTGTTTGGCGGAGCTGAACAGTGCTCGCGCATACAAAGGTTAAATGACAAATTTAAGGTTGTATTTAATAATATTATTTTATCAAGAAGTATTCGCCGTCAATCACACCACATTTCTTCTTTAGTCCAACATTTAAATATGCCTACTTCCAAAAAGTGGTAGGTATTACGAGATAAGGAATTATTGAATCATTAAATGAAATCTCAATGTTTGAAAAACCCATACCAAATTGAATTAATGTGACACGTCTATTGTGTTCTTAACAGTACATGAATGTTTTAGAGATATCTCGTGTATTACGAAATATAACAGATTAGCAGGTTGACGGAAGGACGAACTACTAACAGAATGATCTAATTTTTGGATTGGGTGTGGCATAAGAAGCGATATATCACTAGGCCGGCCAAATAAAGCGCTACGAATGCCAAGCCAACAAATAAAATTTACATTTTCTGCAATTTAGCTCAATATAATCTTGCAATAAATACTCCATTTTCGATTGATGACGATTGTATAAATAGAATCGACAGGCGTTCCATTTCATCATTCGATTAGTTCGTGAAAAGAATGAAGTCCATTGTGGTGAGTAGAAAAAAAAAAAGAAAAAAAAAGGATTACAGTGGGATTTGATTGTGATATTAATGAGGTTTGTTTTACGCAGTTGGCTGTTTTGGCAGTAGCTGCTTTGAGCTTCAGCACTGCTGATGACGATGGCTCGTACCGACCAGAACGGTACGGTGGAGATGATGGTAGCTACCGGCCCAACGATGAGGGTCGGTATTACGATGGAAGGGCCGGCGCCTACAAAGTTTACACGGCGTTAGATAACAGCTACAAGAGCCTGCTCGCACGGGACGGCAAAGTAGATTCGATTTACGCATCGTATCAACCAGTTTATGTAAAGGCATTCGATCCTTATCAGCAGTTTTTGACACCATACGTGAATTATGGTGATCAAAACAGGTGAGAAAAAGAAAAATTAGTTACTACAAATTCTTTTTGTTATTATAAAATTCTGTAGAGAAACAAAGTACAATTAAATATTACAATATAAGTTATACAAACTATACCCACAACACATAAACACATATTGAATGTTATTAAATGTGTTCATAAATACTATCAGTAAAAAGAATAATTTTTGAATATCATGCAAAATCTATCTGGGCGTCATATCATATGAATTAATAACAAATAACTTAGTAAGTAACTAAATCTGGTTCAATATCATACCAAAGTAAATTATGATAACACTATAGGCATATTTCATAATATTTTTCTTTTGTTTCAGTTTCGATCAAGATCCTTTCGCATCGTCAGTAGCAGCTGTGACCTACCGCCCTCCCGTTGTTCCACTGGTTTCTACAGTGCGCCCTATTGTATACTCATCGACACGGCAGCCCATCGTCTACGCTTCAACACCTAAGCCAGTATTCGCTTCATCAGTCAAGCCCATCATATACGCATCCACTCCTAAGCCAGTCTTTAAGTCACCGCTAAAACCTATCGTGTACTCTTCGACAGCCAAGCCTATTGCGTATTCGCCTACCGCGAATTCACTACTATCATATCCAGTGTATGCCAAAAACTATAATGAAGGTTACGCCAGAATAGTGAAACAGGACAATGAGGTCGATCCCAATGGGTACCATTACTCTTACGAAACTGATAATGGCATCAATGCCGAAGAAGTAGGTGCTGTCGACACCAGTGCCAATGGAGGAGGCACCAGGGCCAGAGGCTTCTACGAATACGTTGGTGATGACGGACTCAAGTACAGAGTTGACTACACAGCTGATGAAAATGGATTCCGTGCCAGTGGAGCACATTTACCTAAGTGACGAGATTCGAGAAATTCTAACGACTATCGTGTTGCGCACGATAAGGATTGGTTATATAAGTAAATAAAAAAGGCTATTACGACTGTATTTTATGTTTATTTGAGTATTATTTGATTTTTATGTAGACAATGCAATGCAATGATATCAAGTTACATTATTTTTCTCCTTTACGTTTCAAATGAATGTTTCCTTGTGACAGTAATATGCTAAATTATCTTGCATGGTTTTAGTTATTTTTTACTTCCTCCCTCACTTAAAAACTTATTTATGCCTTTCACGACACCTTCTTCCAAATTTTTCGGTTTTTACGAGCTTACCTGAGGTGAATCGTGGTTTTACGGCGAAGTGCAGGCTTCGTTATAAAGCTATAAACGTAACTCTTGTGCTCACGAACTTGAAATAAAGGTTATCATTTGAATCAGATTCCGTAAAGCGGATTAAGTACTTACCTCTCAAAGCTAAGTATTTTTGAAAATGGTTCTAAGTTTTTGTGTGTGTCTCAAATAAAAATAAAATGAAATTGTACAAGTTATCTCAATTAAAAGATGAATAGAAAATATATTTCTAAAGTTTATCAAAAAAGATTTTAAACTGTAGTATTAAGAAAGAAAAATTGAGTATTAAATTCTCCTCGTTGTACTTTTTTCAACCGGTAGCTTCTTTCGCGAAACTTTTATTTATGTGATAAATAACTCCGATTGCTACTGATTAACTTTTACTGTTGGTAAAAATTACTGATGGTGAATGCGACTTTCTGACTTAAATGTTTCTCTTAAAAAGTGTCGTTAAATTATTCGATGGTCTACCGTATTGCGGCCCTGGTACTTGGTTTCAATATTATGTAGTGGCTTAGCTATTTCTTAGTTCGTGAATTTAATTAATTGTAAGGTATTGAAAATTAACGGTGAGTGTCTCTTGAAAATTGTAAGACATATATTTAGCAATTTAATTAAAAAATTACATTGATCGAGGAGAGAGGGGTTGGGAACAAGGTAGTGCTACCAATGGCAGCGTCGGTTCGATTCCCACGTGACGTATCACGATATTGATTGGCGATCTAAGGGTGGATATAAGCAGAAGTTAGAATTTAGTGGCTAGAACATTCTTGACTAAACCGATTAGCCAATCCCAAAAAGATGATAATGACCCTTCGGTAATTTTACCTATACGGTTTTTAGGTTTCCGGTGATTCAAAAATATTTCTTACATAAGATAACGATACCAATACGATGACGATTCCAAATACTTGGGGAAACTTAAACTTTTTATATTCCACACATTTAGTCGCGTTTGGACAACCATTCTTCTAATAATAATTGTGTATAGTACTTACACTCAGCTCCAAAAGTTGCAGAAAAGTTCTTCGTTATTAAATTTGCTATATATTTATTCCAAAACAAGTTAGTAAATATAAATTAAAAAAATTACAAATAGCTAAACCAGATCAGTGCTGTGAAATTCTATAATAAGGGACAGATTTTAAGGTATGCAGCAAATGATTGCATGCGACTATGCGCAAGCGCCTCACTGAACCCATCACAGAAGTTGTGAATAAGATATTCTTTATTTTTGTTGATGTGTAAGATTTTTTTTTTTCCCGACTGTACTACTCAAATTCTAGGTTGTCCAAACGCCACTATATGGAATTTAAAAAGTTGTCCAAACGCGTATAAAAAAATTACGAAACGCTACTTTTGTATTTTATTAGGGTTACGAAATGGGAAGTTGCCAAACGGGAAGTACCCATTACTTTCCAGGTATACATACATAATGCTGGACAAAGAATACCTAAAGAACACTTCATAAAACGTTCAAAATATATAATTTGAATTGAAAAAACACTTGCAATGTCTTCGAAAAACATGCTGTAGTTCATTAATTTTGTATTTTGTGAAACGGTCGCATTTTGTCTGCTGGGCGACCATTAGTATTTAGTGGTCGTTGATGTATGTAAAAGTATGTAAGTTTAAACTTTTATGTATCTTTGTTATCTTGTGTAAATTGTAATGATGTGCATTGTTCTTGCTTTGTGTTTTTGTGTATGGTTGCTCACCCTCCCACTCTAAGGTGTTCGCGGAAGACCAGCGTCAGGTTTTTCTTGTAATCTAATCTAAGAGGCTTGCCATCATGCTGAGCGGGCACCTTTTACTGCCATTTAAGTTATGTTAAAATTATGAAGTAGTATATAATTATGTAGTAATGTCAATTGTGTTGTGTCACTAATAAATGTTTTCTATTCTATTCTATTAATCCCTTAAGTTGTGTATGAAATTTATTTGATTTAGGTATTTTGTTCTAGCACCGATTTTGTGACATGATGATGATGAGTGCTGTTAAGTGCGTGATGTTAAGTGCAAAGCTGCACACAAAATGTGTTTATAAGATTATCGAATAAAATCCTTCAAATTTACATAAAAATATGTAGGTACACGGCTTGGACTCTTTTTTCTTTCTGCACTTTTACTTATGAATTATGTATGTATGGTATACAGTATTATAGTATAGTATATTATTCATTTGTGCAA
Organism: Eudonia truncicolella; assembly: GCA_949315975.1. Classification (NCBI taxonomy): domain Eukaryota; kingdom Metazoa; phylum Arthropoda; class Insecta; order Lepidoptera; family Crambidae; genus Eudonia; species Eudonia truncicolella. The sequence goes on from OX438830.1 coordinate 10,307,547, forward strand.
ATGGATAATAAACTGTTTTGTGATCTAGTGGTACAACACCGATTCTGACCCTGAGGTTGCGGAGTCGATTCCCAGTGAGAGGACTTATTGTGCTCGGTTTGATTGGAGAAATTATTATTAAGAGTCTTTCTTTCGAAGCCTATGGTTATCTCATTAATGTAACAAGCATTGTTAGTTGTGCCGATGGTCTGCATTTACTGACTAACTTAAGTGAGAAAAAGGTAAATAAATTTAAAATACTCAATTTCAATGATTAAACGCCTCGGTGGCCGAGTGGCAAGGCGCTCGGCCCAATACCTGAAGGTCCTGGGTTTAATTCCTAGGTCGGGCAAAGTGTGTTTCGGATTTTTCGATGCAAAGCCCGGGTTTGTGATCACTGACCCGCATTTGGCAAGCATAATCAATACGCCATTACCCATCAACTATAGTGATGACTTGATTTCAATGATGGAGGCCTTTGCCCAGCAGTGGGACAGTAATAGGCTATTACTTTACTGATTATATCTGTAGCCTTTTTTCAGTATCACGTATTTATATTATTACCTACTTTATGATGTGTAACAAATAATAATTGCAGTGCGTTCTTATGTGACGTAATATGGGTATGGGTGTTATTATATCAAAAAACGAGAAGAAACATGACGGTGCACCATATACAATTATGCATGGCTATCAACAAATGTCGCATCTTTATTAATTAGTCTGAATTTATTTATTTAAATGGATAAACCAATTATCAATGTCACGTTACGCAAATAAGCTAGTATAAAAGACTAAAGATATTTTTGATCTGAATCATTCTCCAGTGTTTTCTAGTCTACACTTCACTAAATCTAAAACCTAAAAATGAAATTCGTGGTAAGTGATATCACAATAAAGATAATATTATTTTCAACACTATCAAGTGTCTACAAGTTGTAATTACTATAAGCTTTACTTTAAAAAGACTTTCGATCTTCGGCTATTTTTCGGTTTTCTTGTTAAAGTTATAGTGAAAGTCACGAGGTTGAGACAGGCTGATCGTGCACCCAGCAATAGTGTGCAAGAAGAAGATTAGTGGAAACTTAAAAAATACGTGTGCATGGAATGGACTAAAACTGTGCAGTGGCAGGTCAATTAAAAAATAAGTAATAAAATTGTAAATTTAGCCATAAATAGGAACCATAATATAGCGTCTAACGAGATCGGGTTGCGATTTCGCAAGTTGAGAACCCACTAATCCTCATAGAGCCACCGTGGGGGATAGCTCGATCTCCCATGTATTATTGTTCATGTGGGAAGTTAGACAAATAGTCAGGTAGTCACTTTTACCAAAGAGTGCGCAGTGCTACTGATTGTTAAATTTTATACTGGTCAGCAAAATTTGACTGTCAGCTGCCTGTGACATAATGCGTGCATGGAATAAATAAGGTTGTACGAAGTAGTTACTTTAAAAAATATATTTTACGGGTAAGCACAGTGCCTTGATGCCTTGATAAGACATATTATATAAAACCAAAATAAATAATTGTTTTTTTTTATATCTTACGTGTAAGCACTTGGCCTTTATTTTCCCTGATGTTTAGTGATGATAAGGCCATTGATGGAAGCGCATTACACCCGGAATCCTCAACTAGTGAGGCACTGTCTATCTTATGTCTTGCTGCCGGAAAACAACAATGCTTCAAACATTGATATTATGGCGACATATTTAGATAAGATGGCTACCAAGCTAGCCTGGGGGATAAACAAGCCTACAACCGAATCGAGTACACAAACATGTACCCCCCGCTGGGAATCGAACCCGGGACCTCTGGGTCTAAACCGGTGGTCTTAACCACTAGACCACGTAGGCGGTTTAAATACTTCTAATTTCCGTGAGTATGTATACAAATCCTATTCGTATTCTTTGGTGGCTTCACTCTTTCACAAGGACCATTACTATTGCAGGTTGTATTCGCTGCCGTTCTAGCCGTGGCTGTGGCTCAGCGGTACAACCCCGCGCCCCGGCCTTCAAAGCTCGCGGCCCGTCCGAACAACCCCTCCCCAGCGCGTGTGTCTAGTAGCGATCAAGCCGCGAACATCGTGCGCTACGATAGCGACATCAACCCCGATGGCAGCTACAGATATGCGTAAGAAAATTTTACCCAACTTCAATTCGGAAAATTGTTAAGATTAATTTTTGCATTAGTAATCCTAATGTCTAAATTATGCTACGAATTAGCCGACTAAAAGCTTATTTATTAATTTCTCTCATTACCTATAGCGCATGTTTGGTTCAAAAAATGTTAAAAAACATTTATAAAAATATATATGTTTTTTTTAAATAGTGTTTTAACTCATAACTTTATCTTTCAATTTAGTTTTGAAACTGACAACGGCATCGCTGTTCAAGAGCAGGGTACTCCCCGCGACTTCGGTGGAAACCCCCCGCTAATCCCAGTTGTGGCGCAGGGGTCCTACTCCTACACCGCCCCCGGAGGAGAACCAATCTCTATCTCCTACATTGCTGACGAGAATGGATACCAGCCTCAGGTAAAGTTCCTCAAATAGGTTAGATCAAGGAATATGAAAGGCTACTTAGGATAATGACTGGTGGAATTGTGCAGCAAGAAGATGCGAGTTTGAATACCGCTCGTGTTAATGGAGTCGAAAACTGTTTATTACGTTAAAAATTATATGCAGTAAAATCGCTAAAAGTTTTTGTACTTGTAACACAAGTGCTTTTATAAAATAGCATATCTGCCTACGCATTTACAAAATTTTCTAAATACCAAAGTCATATAGATACTGTCTTGTATTTACTTTGTAAAAATTAAAATGTTGACTTTGACCTTATTCGTGTATGTGGGCGATTGAAATTCATATTTTAAGCAGCAATACAAATTGAAAAATATTATAATATATAGTATTGGTCTAGTGCATGAATTACCTAGTTTCATATTTATATGCTAATTTGTGATAATAATTATACTAAATTGTATTTTTATTTTATAGGGTGATGCCATCCCCACTTCTCCTCCATTGCCCCCTCTAATCGCGAGAGCCCTGGAGTACCTCGGTGCAACTAGGAAGTGAAAAATAAAAATAAAACAATAAAAATGTTGATACCTGAACATTGTGATCCCAAACATGTGATATATGGTTTATATGTTAATCAGTATCCACTGTATTATAAAAAAAATATATTAGCAAGAATATGTTTGTCATGAATAAAGAATGACAAACAGAATTTGCTAGTTTAATTCAAAATACATACTTATTAAAAGACAACTTGCAAAACGGTGTTTTAATTTAAATGTAGAACATATCTTGTCGATTTCGTGCACAAGGCAAAGGAACGTGTTTTATGATGAATATAAAACATGGTTTTGAAGTTTTTTCAAATAACTCAAGTCGTAACTGGCAAAGGTCAGGATAGTGTTCTCGTCTATAAAAGTTTAATGTCGCAACGTGGGTATACGTAAATTCCATTTGCGGAATAAAATAGAGACCAATTTGTATTAAATTGCACTTGTGGTTTCTGTTTCATATAGAAACTAATCAGGGCAGTGTTCAACACAACTTTCATTATATGTAAATAATCATATATATAGCTTGCCTAATTCTTAACAGAACAGATTTTTCAATATTTGTAAAAATATTAAGATCGGATGTTGATAACGTAGTTGTCGACAGTGAATAGGGCTCCTTTGACTTATAAAGTAAAAGTAGATAGTGTTGTTTAATTTCGGCGAGTTAGATTGAGCCACGATAGCATAGTTGGCAGTGCACCTGACCCGGCATGTCATGGGGTGCGGGTTCGAATCCCGTTCGTGGAATTTTTTCCACACTTTGTCTTTTTTTTACAACTTTCATTGCCAAAAAATAACATAGATTTTCATTGAAATTTTACGGGATGTCGGTTAAGAAGCAAGTGGTCCGTATTCAATTGTTGCCAAAGACTAAACTCAGTTTGTTGCTGACCCCTATGTCCCTATTTATAACGATTAAAGGGAAAAACTGTCGATCACTAGTTCCTGTCAAACACAAGGGCCGTTACCCTACTATACTTTTTTGTGTCGTGCCGTCTGAGGGGTCGCCAATTTCCCCGTGCCTCCCTCGGCGTGACAAAGCACTGTGTCCACTGCGTCTTGCGTCAAACTACATATCAGTGATCCGTTCCACGAATGGACGACAGTGAGCCGTCGTACCGCATGCGGGGGGCGATTTGCCTCACGCGACGCTGAATTTATAAAAAAAAAGCACGCCGCGCGGGCTCCCGCGCCTTGCGCCCGCTTGACGCAGCGACGACGCCCATTTAGTCCAATTAGGCGGTGTGTGCTGAACCTCTAAAAGTATTATATTAGGGTACATCTATTTAATATTTTTAGGAGTAATAACACCCTTCCAGACCAAGTGGGTTAATTAATGGGTAATGGGTACGCTTAAAAATACGCTTGAAGTCCAAGTGTGGTTTTCCCTGGTGGAAGGATTCTGCCCAATATCAGATTGAATGACGACCAATCTCTTAAAATTAGCATTGTTTTGAGCTGTGTTCCAGTGCAAAGAGCTAAAGATATATCCAGTTGCATTTCAAAGCGTAAAGCACAACAACTGAAACTTCAGGGTCGTCACCGCGCGTCAAACTATAGTAGCAATACATATAAACAGAAAGACGCTTGGAATAGATATTCTGTGTTGTGTTTCAGTCATAGAAACTTTATTTTAAGTTATCGTATAGAATTAAAACATGGAATTACTATTCGAAACTTAAACTTTATTTAGTTTATTAGTACGGGGGTAGGTAAAGCCTCGGTGTCCTAGTGGCAAAGCGCTCGGCCTGATACCCGAAGGTTCCGGCTTCAATTCCCAAGTCAGGCTAACCAACCCGCATTTGGCAAGCGTGGTGATTAAGCCATTACCAATCAATTGTAGTGATAACTTGAATTTAATGATGGAGACTTTTGCTTAGCAATGATGGGACAGTTATAGGCTATTTACTTTACGGGGGTAGGGTTCGCAAGCGTCCATGGGCAGCTATGACCACTTTTTAGATGTAGTATGTTCGTTTGCCATCTCATTAAACAAAAAAGGAAAATTAAAAAAAATTTACCCGACTACGAGTATCACATAAATTTGAAAAGTTTATCAGTTACTTAAAATAGCAAGTGCTTTCGCAGTTCTGACTGTCGCATATAAGCAATACTGCGACAATGTACTGTAGTTAGGTATTTTCAAGACGTAACTATAGTAGAGGGTGTGCGTTTAATCTGTTACACATTGTTTATGTACTTTTGAGAGTCACATACGAGCCTTTGACGACCAGGACAAACACTACATTGAGTACTGTGACAATGTCGCTGTCACCGGATACGGCGAGATAGATATCAAGGTAAAAAAAACTTCAACTAATTCTGCATTAAAACTTTGAGCATCATGCTCTCCGAAGATCTTAAAGTTTATAACTTAGAATAAGAGTAATTGAAAGTGCTGCTGTGGTCTAGTGGGTAAGACCACCATTCTCAAACCAAGAGGTTGCGGATTCGATTACTAACAGGTGGTACAGGTTTGTATTCGGTTTGGATGGTGGTTAAATCCGCCTGGCTAGCTACCACCATCTTATCTAAATATGTCGACAAAACATGTTAGAGATAAAATAGCCATGCAGTTCCTTAGTAATTCCGGGTGAAGTGCGTTTCCACCTTCGGCCTTATCTTGATTTAAGATCAAGTTAGATCACGACCAAGTGCTTAACGGAAATGAATTAAAATAATGGTTCCAAAAAGAGAATAATAAATTGTTAACCTAAAATCAATAATATTATGGCATTTACTTAGCAAAATGTCATGGTATTTCAACTTGCCGTGACCCTGATCTTCTGTGAACGCCAAAAATAGTTAAGGCTCTCTTTTAATAAAAAAAGTGGATTGGCATTTAGTTACACAATCTAATATAGTAAACATAAGTCTTAAATCTATCAATATACGAATACGTTACGAAAGGAGATTCATTAAAGTTTATTTTCTTAAATTTTATGTTTAGATTGAGATATTTTTAGGCACGTCTTATTGATTGAAATTGTCCTTTATTATAAAAGTTGAAAAAGAAGCAGACATAGAAGGGTATTGTGTATTTCAAAAAGATGCTTACATGCTATAATAATAGGAAGTAATTGTAGTAATACACAATTATATATAATAATACATAACGAATACTTTAGCAAAGATATTTCTAACAAAGTTCTATAACAATACATGACATTTGGAAGCGGCATTTAGCCACGTCCATCACGGGTCGTTAGTTAACTTTGTGCGTGTAGAAAGATACAAGTTCATAATGTTGTTATTGCAACGGTTTTTCAAATAATAACGTTACATTGTATCGGTAATAAAAGTTTTTTTTTAATATTGCATTCGCTATGCTACATTTATCTTTACCGAAAACGAAAAATATTTTTTTATATTAATATTAATATTTTAAAATAATTGGCCTCGAACCTACAACTTATTAGTCTACTGTTGCCTTGGTTTGCGTGTCGATTTATTTAATTAAGAATTGGCAGTAGCAAGAATAGTTAAAAAAGAAAATAAAATACGATAGAACGGATAAAAGTGCCTTCATACGCCTATAGATAGAAGCATTTGTACAAGATTTAAACTTTGTAGTGATGTATTTGACCACTATACTCAAAGAAAGTCATGGTTTGAATTCAGTTGTCTCTGAATATTCATAATTTAAGCTTTCTAGAAATAGGCATTGACATCGATAAAAGTGAAAAAATAAATCCTAGCTTGCCGTCGCGGTTAATGCATTTTATCTGAAACAGAGACTATTGATACTTTATCCGTTATTTGTTTCAAGTTTTATATTCTAATTTATTCAAATGTTGAAAAAAGCTCCTGATATTTGTAAATATGATGTTAAGAATGACTATTTTTTTGAGAAGATTGATGACTTTTGTCAAATGAGTCGTGTTTGTAAGACGTGAAACATACGATTACAAATTTTTATGCTTTTTTGGTATCGGTTGGATGACCCAACCAACAACCAACAACAGTGGCAGTATAAAGGCAATCTGAAGTCAACCTATATGTCTTTTCATTTCTGGCTTTAAGGAGCTTTAAGATAGTTATAATGTATAAACTTGGCGGGGCAATCTTAAAAGTGTGACCTACCTGTGTGTGAAAGCCTACTTAAGCTCATAAAACATTAATCGTTAGGTAATAAATGCCCTGTTTTCCAAGAATAGTTTTCAAATAATGTAAAGCTTATTTTGGGATATATACTGGTTTTAGGGAGCTTCTATTGTTTTTCTTATCCGTTATGTTTAATACTCTAAGGTTATGTTGACATAAGTACAGACGCCTACACATCAACCTACCACAAACTGTCAAATTTCCTCTATAGACTTTGAACTTTATGTATAAGGCTTAAGGTTGACAATGTATTGAAGAAATTTGACAGTTTTGGGTAGGTTGATGTGCAGGCGTGTGAACAAAGTTACAACTTTGTAAGTACGTAATAAGTTCAAACTTAGATTACTTGTGTATAGTTTTGTTACAGTCCCAAATAATCACGTAGAGATGTCTAAGGAAAAGAACGGAAATTGTAAAATGAATTTGCATGCATTGTGCATTATAAAAATTTTCTTTTTATATTTCATTTAAGTCTAACATTTTAAAAGTTAAATGCTTCATTTCGGTGTGTAGTGTTAATGTAAACTTAAGAAAACAATTATACGACTTGGCCAATTATCGTCTGCTTTGATGAATATGATGATGGATGAAAAATGGTGACCAAAAGGTGACTAAATTTTATTATCTCAAGCAACACTGTAGGGCCGTTAGTTTTAGTCGCAAAGTAACATAAAAAATTTTAAAGATAGATAAGATAGAGTAAGGACATCTAACACTAGAGTAGTAAGACGTTTATAGACTATTATAAAATACTCTATTTATTTATTATTATTACATCTAATTATATACACAACGAAAGAAACCAAACTTAACTTTAAAGTTAGGTATTAACTTAAAAATTGGATACCTTTTTTAAAAAAGACAAAGTGTTGAAAAAAAATCCACAAGCGGGATTCGAACCCGCACCCCATGATATGCCAGGTCAGGTGCACTACCGATTAGATACCTATAAATAAAAGATATCCTCCAACTGTGGGCTCATGAAAACGGTCCCAAGTGTGCTGGCAACATTGCCCCTCTGGATTGCCAAGCTAATATGGTGGCAGAGGTACATTATTAATGAAACCCAAGAGTCATTGCAAGAAGAACCCGCGAAATATATAATACTTTTTTATTTCCAATTCACCTATTCTACAAGTATGTAAAAAGGCGAGTTCAAAGACCTAACAGCTATTCATTAGCAAATGTGTGATAATTTATAAACCTCAAGAGATACAGCTCTTTGTCGCATAAAATAACAAGATTAGACAGACAATTGATTATTACATTGACTTTGGTATTGAATTCGATTCCGGAAACCGGTTATAAAGGTTTTTTTCTTAAAAGATAGATTACTGGTTTTTGTTGCATTATTTTGTTATTAGCGGCACTTCAATTTCTTTTCGTTCCGTATATTTATTTTTAAATAATATTAGTTACTATAAATATTGTTTACACATGATGGCATCAGTAGGGTTGTAACAAGTTGACAAAATTAGAATTAAATATAAAGATATGGCAAAATTACAACCTTTTATGTTTGCGCGTGGGTCTGTTTTACCACGTTTGTGTATCCTAGATAAATGTGGTCATAGACATAAGGGAGATCTCCAATGCCTTTCCATTATATATATAAAGTTTATTTTGAATGTGGGATTACTAGTATTCCTGCGACTACTTAATCTCTGAAACTATTGAAACGATTCTACAATATCTGAGTAAATAAGACTTGGGGAAACTCCATTATATTAATCCTCGGGATTCGGAATAACGCGGTGTGTTCACGCAGAAAAAAAATAACTACAACTATTACAGAGACTTGAATATAGACATAATGACATCAGATACTTCATAAATAACTAGATTAACTGACGTTAACATTTTAACTTCTATTCATAAAAGTTGAAAATATCATTTTAAAGCCGACAGACGTTGTCCTGTCTAAGTTTTAATAAATATGTGCCACGAACACCATCTATTAAGAGTAATCCAAAGTTGCGATTTCCATACAAAATAACAAATTTTTAATTCTTCGATTTCTCAGCTGTATTTTTTTTAGTTTTCCCTTTTTATAATTTTTTCAAACCATCCGAGCGAACAAAGCAATTATTCAAATCGGTCAAGCCGAGTTTTTGAGTTTTAGCGAGATAAACGAACAGCAATGGATTTTAATTTATATTTATATATAGATAGATAGTTAATAAAAACCCCCTTTTCTAAAACGTGCCTACAACAAATCTCACTTATTTAGTAATTATATTTTAATAAACACAACCTTCAACAAATGTTTTGTACCGTATCGTATTTGTATCATCAAAAAGAAATTATACATTCTTAATGAGTTTATAATCAATAAAATATATCATTTATATTTCCTCGTTAAATTTGTGTGATTAATAGCTTCAAATGTGACCTTTTCAAAAGTTATTGTTAATACCTTAGATAGTCCCAGTGTTATTTGAAACATTTTCTCAAAGAGCATCAAATTATTTAAATGTTATTGCAGATCGACGCCTAAAGTGGGTGGACATACGTCTGATATATAAAGCTAGCGCGGATTTTTTGAATCACATTCGAACTAGTCCGCTGAAGCTAGACAAACTAATCAAAATGAAATTAGCAGTAAGTATAAGAATATATTAGATAAAAATATTGCATTATACCAATTAAAATATTTAAAATAATTTTACAGTCATCTCCATGATATTCTTAAATTAAAACCTAAAAAGGCAATCCATTAATTTTTAATATTAATTTATTTTATTCATAACTAGACTTTGCTAGTGTTACATATTATGAGTTCCAAATCTATAGTCTCCTTGTGATCACAGTCCCTGCAAGGGTTCGTAAAATCATTATAAAAACTATGTTAAATAGACGCAATTTGATGCGTATGAAATGATTAATTCCCGTGAGTAGTGGTCGCTTAAACTATAGAAAACAATTATAACATTACAACGACATGTTTCAGCTTTCGCTCACTTGGAAAACATTTTGTATTACCAGTGATATTATACCATGGTTCGGACTATCAATATTAAAAAAAATATTAACATTCCTCTAAATATTTTACTGTTCTATTGTTCTGCGCAGGTAGTCGTCCTAGCATGCGTGGTCGCAGCGGCCAACGGTCAATTTAACCGTGGCTCCGCAAGCGCCTTCTCCAGCTTCAATAGCTTCCAGAAGCCCAACCAGTACCGGTACAGGCCGGAGACCCCCCCCTTGGTCATCGCGGAGCCCGTGCGAGTGGTCTCCAGGGTCTCGTCCGACGCCCGTAGCGCTTCCATCTTGAAATCCGGCAACGAGATCAACCCCGATGGCAGCTACAGCTACTAGTAAGTAATTTTGTTTGTCATTTTATTTATTTATCTGTGTATGTAAGGCAACAGAGTTTACAATATTACATACAATATAAAAATAACGTACCTACTCTGAGAGAATAATAAAGCTGATTTATTTAAATAACGAAAAGACACAAGTCATAATGTTGTGTTAGTGGCGTGATTACTTTAACTTTTCGATGATTTGATAAGATATTTAGCATTATTATTAAAGTGCTTAGTTATCTTAATAATAGAATATTCTAATGGCATTCGTAAATCTTTACGTAAGAGATAAGTAACTAACAAAGTCATTTAATGATTTAATCAATACGTTTAGAAAAAAGTATGGTTGAAATAATCAATGTACTTAATGGAAAGTTTATGTTTATGAAAATAATGTTAAAGTTAATTTATTTCACACAAAGTATAATTGAGATTTCGTTTACAAAGAAGGAACTTTACGAGAAAATGACATTTTGAATATATTTTTATCACGGAATAGACCAGTTTGCCTTCCGTATTTATTTTCTTGGTTATGGGTATGTATCGATACCCAGAAGATTATTTGTTACGGATGACTACGAATTGTTTAATATTGTATGTAATTATTTACATGCATGTCGATTCAATATGCATATCTATTTATCTGGAGATAAATTTAATTATTATGCTAATTAGGGCTAGTAGTTGTAGATATTGACAGTTTTGTATAAGCTTCTAGGTCCTATGACGTTTAAAATCTATAGAATAATTTATAAATACGATTGCTTCTATAAATATTTGATGAAACCGATCCAATATTGTTGTCAAGAATATGAAAATCATTCTCTATATGTATAGATGACTAGTTTTTAATAAGCATATTTGTCCACGTGGAAAAGTACACCTTAAGTCACCCTAAGTCACTTTAAGTTACTTTAAGTCACCTTTGAGTAAGTTCTGGCCCTCAAATTATCTCTGGGCGTAAAATCATGACGATCCGATGCTTCTATTTGACGTGTAAGAAAGACAATCTTGAAAACCAATTTTTACATTATATGTCATCTATTTAAACTAACCTAGTTGTACCAAGAATTAATAATCACTTTATTAAAAGTTCTGTTCAAATTTATGTAAGTGATTTGGATATTGTATGTAAATTTGATGGCGAAGAATTTTTAAGCCAATATAGCACATTAACATAATCAATGATGCATGTCATCAGTTCCTATAACCAAGACATTGCTAAATACCTGCTTGTGTTGATAACATTTTTATTCACCCTTTTACCTATAGCTACGAGACCGACAACGGCATCGCTGCGCAAGAGCAGGGCACTCCCCGCAACTTCGGAGGCAACCCCCCCGTCGTCCCTGACGTAGCCCAGGGCTCGTTCTCGTGGACCTCCCCCGAGGGTCAAGTGGTCTCCATCACCTACGTCGCTGATGAGAACGGTTACCAGCCCCAGGTACGAAACACTATGTATTAATTAGCTATGGTTTTTATCTCACGCATTGAACCAGAGCGTGGTGGTTTGTTACCTGATCTCGCCATGTGCTATAATATTCACATTATTATGTACGTACTTCCTACAAAGGCAGGCCTGAGCCTTTCATTGGGACGGTTATAAGCTGCTGAATATATCATTTTGATGTGACCCAGTAACAAATATCTAAACATCCAGAGTTATGTCTACAAAGAGGGTCAATACATAAAGCACTGTCTATTGTTAGCGCGGAAGAGACTTAAAACGACATTGCAACTTAACTCCAGTAAAATAAAATCCATTTTATTTTTTCAGGGTTCCGCTATTCCCACCCCTCCCCCAGTGCCTCCTCAAATCGCCAGGGCTTTGGAGTACATCGCAAGGACCGCCAGGAACTAAGCTGACTATTCGGACAAAGAAGCACGTACGCTAATGTCTTATATGTAACTATACAATCCGTGTTAAATTGTGATAATTTCAATAGTTGAAACCAATTGTTGCTTATTTTTCGAGCAATGACATCGCAAGTTTAGATTAATAAAGCTTTAAACAATGACTTTGTATTTTTCTCTTAACTTAATCTATTTGTCTCTATGACCTGCCTTGGTAAGTATTAAAACCAATCAAAGTTAAATATCTAGTGGCTGGTTAGAACCACGATAGCTCAATTGGAAGAGCACCTGACCCGGTATGTCAGAAGGGTGCAGGTTCTAATCCTGCTCGTGGGAAATTTTTTTCAACATTGTGTTTTTGTAATTTGTTTCGCAACAAAAATTTGCGTTAAAATTATATAAACAAAACAAAAATATTTTTTAAATATCTAGTTCATTGAACCTTATCTACGATTTAAAAATATAATTTAAAAGTTTGCAAAATATGGAAATGCAACTTTGCACAGATTAGGTGAGCTTTAAAAGATATAAACATCGTAATACAAGAATACAAAAATGTTTGTTTCTTTGCTTGTCCTGTATGCTTTCCTAAACGATTCATACGTTTGCGATGTAAATTAGATAAGTGATTGTGCGTATATACGGCCACGAAACTTTACAAGTTGATGCCAATAAATGTTTTTTCTTTCTTTCTTTCTTTCTTTCCAACTCAGCAGAGTCTTTTTCAGCCTAGTTGACGGACAAGTCAAATCATCAGGGGATACGTATGTAGCAGGTGGATAATATAAAAATCTTCAATTTTAGAAACAAAACGATAAGAACCTGTCTCTCTTATGACTAATGGTTTAGAGCAATTCGATTTCGAACGTGGACCGTTGAGATACTAACTTAAATATAAAAAGCTTAAAGTTTTATTAAATAAGCTAATCACATTATTCAATAAGGCAATACGATATATAAATATCAAATTAAAAGAATTGTCAGTGAAAAGTATATTATAATTATGAGATTGAAAGTTCTAAAATTCTCCACTAATTAACGCGAAAGCATTGAAATGGGACTCTATGTGGTTATTTTACTAACTTCAGCTGTAAGTAAGGTTCGTATAATTGTTCTCATTGCTTAAACCCTTGGTGAAACTGTATGCAATGTCATGTACGTTCTGATCCGCACATATTCTTAGACTGTTAATGTTGCTAGCTATTGAAGCGTAGGAGTAATGTTTTTTTAAATTCTTTACACATAATGTTATTGAAAATTTTTATTTATCAGCTAATAAATTAATTAAAAAAGGTATAAACTGAAACAACAAAGGCTGCCTACATAAATTACACCACGCAAATATTTATAAGTATGACATGTAAAGGATTTGAGTTCAAATTAGGTGCTATTGTTAGCTTTTTTATTCATATTATTCTTATTGAATATTATCTATCGAACTTTGAGCTAGTTCATTAGTATTTGCACACTCGATTATTTTGTTAATAACTACAGGAATCAGGTAAAGGTTTTGTTTCAATAAAATGTTAACGCTGAAATATAAATTAATTTGGTATTAAGGCGCAAAAATATAATGCAGTATTTATCGACTTAGTTACAAAATTTAATAGTTCAACGTGACCGCTCAACACAACACTCTTTCCATGTTCAAGCAGAACTTGATTTGCAATAATATTTGTATTTTTACATTATTATCTCTGTTGATAATAAATTAATGCTACTTTATACTTCTTTAACTAATGAACGAAAACACATGAAAGTGTTCATCGTAGATTTATGATTGATTGATGATTTACCTACGGTCGCTCTAATTATATTAAGAGTTTAGTAAATTTAAACTTGGTACGCCATGCTTCTTAGTAATTTCATGCTTGTAATTAAAATATGAACACTTTATTTTTAAACAGCAAATAAGCTTAGCGCTGGCTAATGGTAAGAAGCTACCGCCTAGTGACACTTGGAATTATTATTTAGTGATGGAAATGAAATATGTCATCATCATTCATTTACCTACTGTTATGGCACGAACCGTCCCTATACATGAAAACGAGCCATAAACCACCACGCGGGCAAATACGGGTTGGTGGTTGTTAACGATTGCTAATCTAAAAGCCGAAGCTCAAAATGATACATTTTTGGTTTGCGAAGCAACTACCTCAATACGGATATTACATTTGTTTATTTTACATTTGATGGCTTGTAACGTCAGGCTTAAATAAAATCTATTTATATACGAGTATATCAGTCCTGATGCTCAGCGCATATACTTGGACCTAGAAATTAGAAATATGCAGAGAGCTCTCTTTCATGATATACGCAAAAGATAAGACGTGATTTATCGAAACTTCCCTAGGAGTACCGGACACGGTTATTTACGTGGATAAAGTCCTTGAGGTTGCTAGTCTGTGTGTATGTATAAGTGTAATAAATGAATGAGACGATCCCTATTAAGTGTTCCATATCATTGTAGTAGATAATAGCTTCATTTACACTCCATATAAGTCGTGCATAGATTACTCAAAGTATGCGAATAAAAACTTGTATAGATAAATCTTTTAAAGTCAATTAGCGACGCATCGTTGTCCATTGTCTTATGTGAAACATAATGCCAATAAATTATTTAGATTTAGACATTGATGTGTCTTCGGTTGAAATGGGATTAACAATCATTTGGGTGCTAATGGCACCATAAATCGAAGTTTGATCGGAACGGGCGCAAGTTTTAAGTCCTTGGTTTATATAGGTGTCGTATTATACCAAAGACTGACGCCCACGCTATTGCGCTGTGGCTCATCCGAGATTACGCAATGTGTTCTAAACAACAGGTTCCAGAAGATTGATATCCGATTCGACCTTACGGAATTCGTTAAATAGAAATTTATAAGCTTCTTACATGCTTGCTCTTATTTCTTGAACCATCATCTAGTGATCTTTATTGTATACGCATTTGCATATTAGGCTAACTAACATTTAAACAAGAGATGTTGTAACAAACCTATCTGTGTTTATTTCTTTACGAACTTTTATAGAGTACAATAATGTGTATTAAATTGAACATTCAAGGGGGCTTAAAGCAAACTACTCAATTAATGTAGTCCTTTTTAAGGAATGCCTAGGATACCTTAAGTATCTAGAATTAAACACGCAGAAGCTTTAAGGTAGAGGTGTGTTTTTATTAATAAGTATATATATTACATGTTATCTTCATTAAATTGGAAGTAGGTATATAAATAAGTTTTTAACATAAAGAATTTTGTTGCTTTGCTAATACCTATTGTCTAGCTGTAAGTGATAATGTGCTTCTCACTTCCTGTTTTATTTAGCAATGAATAATAAATAACTATTTTATCATTAAACTCTTTATAGAATATGATAACATTAAATACTTAGATCTGTTAACAGCTTCAAGAACCAGATCTGTTTTCTATCTCATTCAGAAGGTTCATGTATTTTAATGAGAACTAGAACCATTATATCTATTCACCACCATTATTCATTTACATTCATTCACTATTATTTCCAGAACTGTAGATCCTGAGAATAAAATGAAATAAAATAAATGTTAGAGATTCCTTCGTTTTATGGTCTATAGTTTTTAACATTAGATTTATGGCACGCTAGGGCAGTTAATTAAATCTAGTAATCTGAGCAAATCTTAATCTTACAAAGAAGTCCGATATGATGACTAGGATTTACTTACGTAAACAGTTGACTATGTCGTTTTCAAAGTGGACCATTTATTATTCAAATGAAGATAAAGGTCAATGTTAAGTCCCTTCTTTAATTAATTGACACCGGAGGAGACTACCTACTTGTTTTGGATATTTTATTTGTTTGAATTTTGTCTTTGGAGCAAGGTCAGGTTACCTTTTATAGACAACATAATCTATTTCCTTAACTATAACTCACCACAGCAAATCAACAGGTTGAACTTTTGTAATATTTGTACGTAAATCAAACAAATGTTTTTGTTTTATGAGGTGTGAAAGAGCTTAGGAGCTTTAATTGTATAAAATAATCAACCTAGGATTTTTACGTGTCTCAGACCTAAGAGTTAAATTTCCAATCAAGTTTAGAGATGCGGTAGAACTCAAAGCCCCTTACAAATAAACAAGGAATAAGGTCCGAATAGTTATTCCGTGTTTTGTTCCTGTCATGTTACCGTCATTACAAATTAGAGTAAAAGAGACAAAACACTGAATAACTATTTGGACCATATTCTTTTTTTTTTAAATAACCTTTAGCACAAATGATCGACATATCTATGACCATTTATCATTGTCATAACGTTTAAGTTAGATGATGTCTGTTTCAAAATTAAAGAAAGCGCACCATTTTATTTCACACCTAAATGGAGAAGTTAATGGAATTAGGTAACTATGATATTAAGATTGATTTGCTTACAACTTTTAGCACTTAGCATAACTAATATACATTTGCAATGCTATCAATTGTTTGAAGTCAATAGAGATATTGGACAATAGAGGTATTCGTGTATTGGACCTCGTATCTAATTGGGGCTCCAATAATCTGGTTGAGTTCAATGCCAAGAAAACACAGGTATGCGCGTTCACGGCAAAAAAGTCGCCATTGATACCCCTTCCCTCTCTTCAAGGCACATCACTCGGCCTGCAGAGCAGTATTAACATGCTCGGTATGGAGATTCGCTATGATCTGAACCAGAGGGACTATAGTCGATATATCGAAGCCGTGATAAAAACAGCGTCACGTAAACTCGGTGTCCTGAACAGGGTGCGGCGATTCATCACGCCGGATCAGTTATGACTTTTGTAGAAGACACAGGTGCGATCTTGCGTGGAGTATTGTTCGCACCCTTGGGACGGTTCCGCAAAGTACAGATTGCAGCGGCGCGCTATACGCATTATCGGCAATGCAGAGGTCACTAATGCTCTCGAGCCCCTGCAATTGCGGAGAGATATAGCGTAACTCAGCGTCTTCTATTGCTTTTCCCACCTTCTCCCTTCCTCCATAGGAGTACGCGTGCTGCTCTCCGGAGTCACCCCTGTACTGTCTCGATCATTCCATCGCGCACAAAGAAATTTGGTGACTCGTTTCTTTGTCGCACTTCCAAAAGATGGAATAGTCTATCAGCACACGTTTTCCCTTCTTCCTATGACATGGGGTCCTTCAAACGAGGCGTGAAGAGACACCGTGTGGGCCGGCAGGGTGAGGGTGACTGATGCTGCGTTGTTTTCACGCTGCACCAGTTGTCCTTGCGTCTGGACTCCATTTCCACTTAACATCAGGTGGAGTAAAGCCATTTGTCGAGCTACGTATGAAAAAAAATAAAAAAAAGGTAGAGAGGTAACAATACAATTTAGGTTAAATAAGGAAATTTTTATTTTTTTTAAAAACAGTCGTTTGCATATGTTGTTTTTAGCAACTTCATGTGTAATACCGGTTAGTTCAAATAAATTTGAAACACCAAGTTGTAAAATATGAGAAAATGTGTCATTGAATTAACAATGCGCCATAAATAACGGACGGGTACATCTGATTGAGTGTCATGTAGGTAAGACAATGATGCGCTATGTGAGCACCGCATTCCAAAAGGCTGCACGGACTTACTGCGGCCTTAACATTTAAACTCGGTGCTATAATAAACATAAATAACATTTATGTAATTGACTAGAATGACTATTTAACACATATCTCTTATTTATGACTAATTCTAATGACACTCTGGTTTTGGTAATCTTTATTAATTTATTAATACAACTTATCAGTTTTGGTGGTGTCCCAATAAAATTTTTATTTTGTGAGGCATATTATGCGTTGCGGCAAAAATGTTTATTACAAATAAATTACAAGAAAAGGATGTTTTTTGGACAGAATTTGATGATTGCTTGCTTCAAACGGCATTTTCAGTGTCACGTGACTCGATATACGCAATTATTCAGTCAGTTCAGTCAATTATTGCAGTCCATCAAGTATTTCATTAATGCTGGATTTTCCAGGACGTCGATCCTTATCTGATTTACTGTTATGTTGTAGGTTATTGATTTAAATAAATGTGATGTCGGCCTTTTCCGTATAATCATATATATTTTATTATGTAATTAAATAAAACTGCTTCGATTTTTGAGCGGCTTCGATTTCTGCTAGAAATCACTTGTATCGATAAAGCCGACCATTGTACGTGTCCTACATATTTGGAAGTAAAAATAAATTTGGTTTACATTCCAATAAGTAATCTATTTTTAGTCGCCGAGTAACGCCTCGGTGGCCGAGTGGCAAAGCGCTCGGCCTGATATCCGAAAGTCCCGGGTTCAATTCCCAGGTCGGGCAAAGTTTAGAAATTTTCGATGCATAGTCTGGGATTGTGATCACCAACCCGCATTTGGCAAGCGTGGTGATTAAGCCAATACCCATCAATTGTAGCGATGACTTGATTTCAATGATGGAGGCCTTTGCCCAGCAGTGGGACAGTATATAGACTATTTAGATATATATTTCTATCATATAAAGTCCCAATGCATCTACCTTTTTTTTCGACGGAGGGCTAAACGTGACGAGTGCACGCATCACTTATCGCCATTTACGAGTTGTTGCCCTTTTTACACCCACTCCATAGGCTGAAAAAGGACAGTCTTTAGTTATAAAACCAACGGTTACTCGTAGAATGCCTAATGGGCTAATCACAGATGTTTCTACTTAAAATTATAGTATTCTTTAAGATCTTGTGCAACCTGTGATGTACAAATAACCATTTAATTTTATTTTAAATTAGAAATGTTACCAAATAAATATTTTTTAACAGAGTACATTAATTGTTTTCTTTGGCTTTGTTGTTTTATTTAATTATATTTAATTTGATTGTAATTTTCTAATAATACTGTTTAAAATGAAACAACTTTTACGGATGTACTCGCGTTAATTTTACTCATTAGTTTTAATTAATGTTTATCCTGACGTTTCGAATCCTTTGCAGGGTCCGTGGTCACTAATGTATAAAATTAACGCGAGTAGATCCGTAAAAGTTGTTTCAATTTAATGTGTAGTGTTCGCGTAAACTATAGAAAACAATAATACTGTTTAACGTTCTTCTTACGCCTTCTTTACATGTGAGACATCACCTCTCACCTCTGAACTGCCATAGCCCGTTTAATCGATAGCACCGCGATATATTATATAAGGATCGCCATAGTTAAGTTGGACTTTGTTTGATTCTGGAGCGAGTGAGTGGTCCTGGGAACGCAATGTTATTTCTATCTTAGATGCACTCACTATCTAGATAAGTATTTGGTGTAATATTCGGTTTCTAAATAGACCAACTGATGTATCCAAAACCTTTTTGGGAAGTGTTAGGTATCACATTTGTTAAACTCTCCGTATGAAATAAAGAAGTGTGTCGTTGTTTTAGGACTGGGTAGGAACTGGAAGCCTGTAGTGTAATGCTTGTTTAACTTCTAGTCGACTCATGCAACAATATTATTAATTAGCGTTAAATCAGATAATGTATTTCACGCCATGTAATGATGATATTAATCAAAGGATTAAGTTTATAAATGTAGCTTAATCTAATCTTCTGTCGACTTATTCATTATTTAACATAATAACACACATGCAAAATTATAGTATTAGGCGTGTAACAAATTGTAAAAGTGCCAAAAAAAAATACATTAATTATTTTAATTTAATAATTTAACGATTTTATACTAAGGTTTTCGTTTAAGATGTTGAAATCTATTTGACGTAATATTCAAAAATTTTAGACAAATGCAGTAAAGTACAAAACATCTTCATATATTCCTATATTTGGCCATTGGAAATGTCACCCGTAATTACTGACAGCCCCGGCTGTGCGCGCTCGTAAAATGGGCAAGTAATCACGGACCAGCTCCGATCTAAACGCCGATGAAGTTGCTCGCTCAATTGCATGCGGCTCGGCGCCAGACCTTACCTATGTAGCCATATACCTACCATGTCAAAGTGCATAGGTCACCATACCTACCAACTTCAAAGCTGCTACCTATTTAATTTATCCAGTTTATTATGAAACATGATAAAGTTAATGAATCGCAATAAAATGGTGAAGGATGTGCGGTCGAGTGCTTAATACTCGTCCTCTAATGCTAAATATAGGTAAAGCTAATGCCACGATCACATTGCGCGAACTGTGTCTGATAGCAGCCGTACCGAAATGCCAGCGTTCTGTTAGATATCGTGCATGTAAACTCTCGTGGGTTGTCTCTTCTGCAACCTATACTAATATAATTCATTTATAAATATCAAAGTACAATGTATTACTGACAATCCTGTTAGAATACTTCAGATTTAGTATTGAAACTGGATATAGCATAACTAAAAGATCATCATCATTATAATCATCAGCCTATAATAGTCCATTGCTAGAATAGGTCTCTCCAAATGCACGCAACTGAGCACGATACGCGGATCCAGCTCTTGCCAGCCACCTTGCGAAAATAGCCGCTCTACTTTGTTGATACTAAAAGATTAATATATTAAAGCATCTAGTTTAAGTATTGTTTAACTTTAGCCATCGTTTTGTAGTAAGTGTTTAATATGTTAATAATGTATCACGTGTTAGAAGTCATATACAATAGAATATAATAATTCGAATATACAATTGTGATCACAATAATTATAATAAATGTAAAAAATATATAATGCGATCATAATGCTAGTGGCAATTCCTGCTTTTATTTTGTTTTGAAGTCAAGTAGAACCAGATCCTTTTTTTTAGTATAATTGTAGGACAGTTGGTAATTATGTAGTTTTTCAATCAACTTCTAGATAAATAGGTATAATGTAGTGAAAATTAAGAATTATTTTATAAGAATTTTTATTGCTTTTTTTATAAGTAAATCAAGTCATATACTCGTAAATAATAAGGACTGACATAAATGACGTTCACAAAAAAGTCCACTCTGTAACGATCGTTGGAAATGTAATGAGGATGATGTGGGCACGGCATCCGTCTGGGACTGGTTTCAATGAATATAGAATCAAAATGACTAATCTGAATCTTATTTTATGGTACATAGTGCGGTTTGTTTCCACTGCCACTGTCAAACTAAGTTTAAAATAATATATGTTTTTACTATATTACACAGAGTAAAGATGTGTGTATCATAAAGTCAAAAAGGGACAGTAAAATTTAAGAGGAACGACGGGCTACCAATTTTTTTACCAATAACATAAAATATTTGATTGACATTGCGTTATTTTATTTGTGTAGTATGTAGGTGCTCTTCTTGAATGCTGTTCACCGATTAATAGTTTTTAATTTTCTATGCTGTATAATGAATCCACTTTTTAATTTCCAAAACGGCAATTCTATTTCCTTACCTTGGATTATGTACATACATATATAATCTAAGTTCCTTACATTGTTGGTATGTACATAAGTTAATATGAGAATTCACTATAGGCACTGGTATACATTTAAAAAAATATATTTATATTGCAAAAGTGTGGCAACTCACCAGATGCTTAAAGTTTATTTATAGTAGGTACCTCATTTGGGCAACCATGGCCTTATCATTAACATAGATTAACATAAAACATACTATGCGATTTACGATACCTTCATTTCGACCCCTGGCCGTTCGATCTTCGGCTCCGGCTCGAACAAGCAACAAGAGCACAAAACCGTCTCACAATATCCTTGTAATCGCCCATCTACTAATCAGATTAACCTCTGCTGTGGAATTTCGCACAGGCGCTTACTATAATTGCCTTTTGTGTACGAAACAATACTATAATAGTTTTATTGTCTAAGATATGGACCGATGACCTGTTAAAATCTAAAATGTTCTAGGATACTGTTGCTAAATATTAAATTACCGGAATGAATTAGTCGCACTTGTAGTCTGGTGGCCAGTACTCAGATAATAATATAGTAAACTGTTATATCAGTACAATGCCTTTGATGCATTCTTATATTTTTTATGTTTACATATGACCTATGTTAAATACTAATTGGAGAAGCACGATCTAAAATAATTCTTACGAAAAATTAATAACGTTTTTCTCAAATTAATTTTAAATAACTTTTTTCCAGTGGTGTACTATACTGCTTCCCGTAATATTTGTTTTTAAAATTGGATCATTTATTATTATTAGTTATTTCGTAATTTCCACAAATTCTCAAGAAAATATATAAAACTAATGCTAGAGCAACTTAGACACAGGGTCTCACAGGCACAAAATTTGTAATAACGCTTTGGATGACATAATATCTGCTTGCGTTGAGTACAAAGCTACCTGTGTCTTAAAACTACTGAAAACCACTTTTTTGGTGCTGGCTCAGATATCAGGTATCATCTAAGGTCTGTAAAACACCATGTCTACATTCAAAATTATATTACTTTTGCAATTAACAAAAATAAAAAGAAAACACCTATTACGGTAGGATTTTACCCAAAATCGGTGGAGAACGCGATCATCCTATTTCTGCCCCTAAGCTGCACTGTTTTGAATTGCTGCGATCCCGTTAAATGGTACTAGATCCAGTGAAAGTGGACGGAAAATTGAATGTGACACTATGAAATACAGTATTTTTTTGTATTTTATATAATTTGATTATTTTTCATTTTCATTATTGGAGAATTTTCAGTGTCAAAAATAAGTTACCAGTGACCTTGAATAAGATAAAAAGGATCACTCGTAATTGATATCATAGCGTGAGAATTTGTCACCGGTTCAAAAATTGCACCCCTGTTCAGCAGCGTGCGCGTGTCACTGGGGTGGTTTGAAAGCATCCATGATCTTCAATCCGGCAATCTGTATGCTCGATGGCCGACTCAGTACATAACTATAAGAAGTTGAATGTGGGGAATAGACAAATGCGATATTGACAACTACAATGGTTGCCGAAACGCTGCACTGTTGATAAGCAAAATTACGCCACTGAATTTGTGTGAACAAAATCCGTCTCTGTCTTTGTGCAAAGAATGCATATCGTCACAACATTGTGTCACATTTGCGTGAGTGTAAAAAACCATTAAATACAGCCACATGGTAAATACAATTTGTCATTTAAAGTTATTGTCGTATGGGAAACGTAAAAGTTTGATCAATAATTATTATTTATTAAAACTATTGCTTTTAATATAACTATTGCTATTGCTATATATATATAACTATTGCTTTTTAGATATTTTACGCTAACAATAAATCTTTTCCCCTATGGAACCATCTGAACCCACGTATAACCTTTCAGAAGCGTTCTCGCTTTAGTTATCTTCTTATACCTGAAGATCTTCTTATACTTATTCCTCGGTAAAGAAAGGTAATGAATTGCCTGTAAAATTGTAAGAAATCTGTTTTAGGGGTCATTGAGGATTATAATTAACAAAGGTAGCAACTAACTATACATTTTAGTAATTTTATGCAAACATATATTTTTAAGCGAAAATGCTGTATTTTTTTGCTAACGAGCTCGGCTCTGCTAGAACCGGGATCTTTTAACATTACGTACCGTATGTTGTCAACATTTTCTCTGATTTGAAAATAACTATAAATACAATGTTATAAAATGTTATATGAATAATCAAAAGGACTTTGTTCTCGCTATAATTCCAGAACCTTTTATTAATGAAGCTTATATTATTCTAAAAGCGAGCGTGCGAACGTGCGATCTTGATGACGATCTTGATGAATTTACATCCCTATATAAATATATACCTGGCATAATTGGAAAAATGTTTAAAAGAAATTTAACAGATTCTTTCATTACATTTTCGTGATATAATAACCTGGGCCTTGAATGCTCAAATATTATTACAGAATAAACAGACCACATTTTATTAGCTCATCTTTTATTATCTCTTAGCGGTTACAAGCAAGGTTCGCTGATAGAAAGCGGCCACCGCAGCCTACATATGCTTTCGACCACAGAACAGTTAAATAAAGGTCTATTCCATGCTTTCGTCATTATGACAGACCAACGGATCAACCCGACCCTGTAAAAACCTCTCGACACCTTACTTGATAAATTAATTACTCTATCTAATGATAAGGAGATACTTACTTACTTCCAATATTTTACTTTATCTAACCCAGATCTACAACATGCATTACTTTTATATATTTTAATGTAGTTCTTGAATTGGATTTTGTTCGAAGACAAGCAGTATTCTTTTCTCCGTTTCATTAAACTCTTTTATATTGGTGCTGCTAAATTGAGCAAGAGGTGGGGCTTAAACACTTCCCTATCGTAGCATTAACAGAAACATCAGATATGCCTATGAAAGTAGTCCTCCAAAGGTAAAGAGGGTAATGATGCAATGATTGCTCATGTGATAGAGAGACACAAACAGTAAAGGATATATTTTCGTTAAAGGAGTTTCAGATTTAAACGTGTTACGGGCGATGTCTGTAAGGTGTGTAGTGTTAGCACTGCCCGTGCATTGTCAATTTTGCACAGATTCTCTGGGAAGAGTTTGCCAATATCGACTAGTCAGGGTTTGCTCGGTTTACAGTAGGTACTGTCAAAACTCTTACAAAACCGGTGGGCCGAATGAGTTATATTGCTTTCGAGCTTTGCCCAATTTGAATTGGGCATAGTTAACTTTGCTTTACACCTTTGTGACTTCGCCCATCACAAGTGGATTAACTGAAGAATTACCTGTATTAGTTTTAGTTGATTCCGGTATTACTATTGGCATTTGCGTGAACGATAATTTCATTACGCATATTTAAGCAGTAATATGTAGTATTCAAATTTGTTATAAACACCTTTAAACTTTTGAGTTATTTCAAAGTGCACAGAGACGTCTCGGCCGCGGCGGCGTTGCTTTTGACATAAAGCGTACATACCATTTAACAGTTGACTTGGTACGTCGTTTACGAGATTCTTGATAGTTATTCTATTGTACCTAGACCGATATTATGTTGCACAGTGGGCCGGACTAAGGACTAATTTGATATACTAAATAGAAAAAAAATACAATGAAACTTTTAGCATAAATTCCATAAGCAGAAATTCTGGTAGAAATATGAATGAAATTAAATGGTTAATGATGAAGTAATGAATAGATAACAAGAGTAAATGTAACAGTAAATTATACTACAAACATAAAACGAGAAAAGAGAAAAAGAAAGGCGACATTATAAAAATAATAGAAACTTGGGATACTAAACATATATTATGTCACATGATATAATTAAAGAAAGTTTTTAATTTAATAATATTAGTCAACTGCAGTTTCTGGAAAGAAAATATTATTAAAAAAAGATACGTCGGATAAAACAAAAATTTACAAACTTCTACAGTTTAATTAGTTGGCGCTAACCACTCACAATTATAAATAAAAAAGTGTATATTTAATATTTTTCCTGTAACCAAATACCAAATGTTTCTAGAATTCGAAGATATATTTTTTTTAAAGAAATAGAATTTGTACTTAATTAGAAACTGTTTCTTCTATATAATATTCATCACCATCATCACCAGCTCATTTTATGAGCCTACTGCTGGGCACGAGTATTTTCTATGGATGGAAACACCGCAGGGAGAGAATAATATTTATTATGAGTGATTTGTTAAACATTCTCCGATACCTTAGAGATACGGGTCAAAAGGAAAACTTGATGTGTTTGTTGAAAATTCATTGTCTTTAACATTTATTTATTTGTGATGGGACTATCCTTCGATAAATAATGGTACTATTATTGATCGAAGGGGGTATTCTTACACATAGCACTCATAAAAAGCCAGCAATGCATTAGCATATTACACCTGAAAGACAATAAATTACTGCATTATTTAACCAAAATTTCATAAGAAATATTTAAATTTGACGACGGTTTACCTAAACCTAATTTAACTTACACTTTTTTGTGTTTGTGCATTTTCTAATTATACGGTATCATAATCTGCAATAAATTCAGACACAAAGTCTACATTTAGTTTCAACCTTTGGCCTGCAACACACACAGTACACTATAGGAAAATATTGACTTGGTAATTATCCTAATATAAAAACAAAAATAAATCTTTCATAAAATTTTGTCACCTTAATTTTCACGTGCCTACCAAGACGGCTTGTTCTCGCTATACTCGAGGCATTTATGTAATATTGTATCCCATTTACCTCCATGGAAAAGTTTTTTCTAAACAAAAACGTGAATGCACCCAGTCCGTCCCTGTGCGATGCAGCTCCCCGGCTGTGCAATGGCTAGACAAACCCGCGTCTCTATATAAGGGACAGGTGATTAGGCGGCTAAGTACAAACCGGCGCACTCGCGGCCACTGCCGCCACTAGATACTGCGCCTACCCTACTCAACCCTTGGACATTACGATGGTAAGTCTTCAGTTTTAAGAGTACGTTTAAATTATAGCAATTTTTTTTTTTACAATTGATTAATATCTCTAAGAAAATATTTATAAAATTTATAAAATACAGTGAAAAAATTAAACGCCCACCCGAAGCAACCGGGAATCGAACCTGGGTCTTCCGCAATCCGGGCGACTGCACTGACCGCTATCCTATCGGGAAGGCTGACGTAAGCGCTGAATTTTGTCACTTCTTTTTAATATTTTTGAGTGCTAATAGCGGCACAGTGCGCCATCTGTTCAACGGTTATTGCAACCGATGACTTTGCAGATGAAATACCACAAATTGGATAACACAACGCTATAGTATAGTACAACGGTAGGATAGCGGTCAGTGTAGCCGCCCGGATTGCGGAAGACCCAGGTTCGATTCCCGGTTGGGTCGGGTGGGCGTTTAATTATTTCACTGTATTTTATAAATTTTATAAATATTTAATTTAGCTTCAGTGCAGCAAAATTTACTTTTAAGAAGTTGGGGCGAGCAGCGGCGTTTAATGACTCTCTGAGATGAGTCTCAGTCTTGTAAGGTTAAATTTGTAATTAATGGGTTATAGTAAAGTTCTTTTCATATTTCTCTCCTGTATGGAAAATCCGAGACACGAGTGTTAGTGTACAGTCCAGCGCATTTTTTAATTAGTTCGAAATCTTCTCTATAGTCTATCATATTTTTATATTACACAAAAATTAAATAGTAAATATAAAACAATGATGGACTATAGAGAAGATTTCATAAACTAGTTAAAAAATGCCTTGGACTGTACACTAACACTCGTCTCTCGGATTTTCTGTACCAGTAATTGGCTTTACTCAATATAAATAACATTATAATAGGTATATTTTGTAATAACTTGTTGATTTCAATAAATAAATATATTGAGACTATGTAATAAATTTTTGCACATTTGAATATTTTTTTATATTTATTGGTATATTGGCGAAGAATATATAAATAATTTATTTTTAAATCTACAAACTTACAATTTTGTTTATTGTTATTAATACAGATAAATAATTTAGTAAACCAGTTTAAATTCAGTGTTGGATTTGGTAATGTTAATTTTGCAAGTGACCGCTGACGCGTTCGTTTGCTTGGTTATATCTGTATTCCATGATCCCAAGAGAATATGAAAAAAAACCCTTTTACAGTGGATGTTTTCACCCTTTTAATGGATCCTAACTGCCAAATGTCAAGTTAGAAGGTTTTGTGTTCGAGGGATTTCGTAATTTGTCAATGTAGACATTAGCTTTTATAATGTGCCAACACACTAAATTATTCTTGGAGTTTATGAATAACACTTGAAACTGGTTTTAATAAAATTTATAATAATACTGATATTAAGATAATCATCAATCAGTGTGCAAGATAAAGCAAACGTAAAAAAAGTCTGTTTTCAATTTTATTGTTCTAAAAACTTTTCGGTGTAACCAGATATACGAATTGAAATAAATAGCACAATCATGATTCATAGTCTACTTTAAAGTAATACAAAAGATTTATTTCAAAAGGTCAAATTTACCAATCATCGTCATAGTCAAATCTACATTTATTTCCGTAATGAATACAAGTATCTTATCTGGTTCATTTATTTATTTTGAAGATTTTACACCAATTCATAATAAGCTCATAAGCATCCCACTGCTGGGCTCATGCCTATCAACATAAACATGAGCACATTGGAAGATCGGGCTAATAATAGTTGTCTTTTTGTTGGATATGATAGTTGAAATAAAACACTTTTTATGAATTTCATATCCATCATCATTTTCAGCCTGTATCTACCCATTCCGCCTCCATATTACGCCAACCAAAAGGGATAGTTTTGAGTTTTGTTTGAGTTTTGTTTTGATCTGATCTCAACCAGGTTTTTCCTGCGACCAGCTCTTTATCTCTGGCCCATCTGGAATGTGGTCGGCCAGCGCTGTTTTTACTCGCGTAAGGTATTATATATTATATTATCCTGACGTTTCGAACCCTCAACAGGTCCGGGGTCACGAGATATTGAGGTAGCAATTTTGTAAAGAAACAGCTTGTCCAAGACTAAAAAACTTGAGTTTAAGTAATGTGCACGCAAAACTTTGAAAAACAATAATATTTTTGTTTTGTTAACCACAAGATAATATTTCCCTAAGTGTTGTTCCCGAAAGTTTGGTATTTAACATTATTACTGTCTTGATATTTATATTACTGTAATTCAGTTTTATGAGCAATTTTACGAATCTCCATCAAAACTTATCAAAAAGATTAATTGCACGATATTAACTGTAGGTACCTTAAGTATTATTGGGAATTGTCAACAAGTGGCTATGTAAAAACATAACATTGAATTCAATATAAAAAAAAACATGATTCTAGTTGTTCATAGTGGCCTTTTTAGGTCTGATGAACGACGGCTTCTGGTTGTTTGGGCCTTCAATAAAATTAACATAAGCCCAAGTCCAGCTGTGAAACACAGCATGGAGACTGCTAAATCACACTATCAACATTCCTTTTTCATCTGAATGCCATTTAGAAATATAAAGATGCTGCAGTTGAGAGGTGCATCGCAAATAAGCTTAGACCAATAACGAACTAGCTCAGACCTCTGCTAGAGATTGCACAAAGTTAAACTGAGATAACTAATATCGATATAAATTGTTACTGAAAATGCCAGAGCGCCGAATAACGCAGTAGTTAAAATTATTTAGAATCGTATAGCTATGAATGTCAACGTCAGTAAGATATTAAACAATCTAATAATATAAGGTGTTTACAATTTATGTTGGAAAACTCAATAAAAAATTAATGTCTGCCCAAAATTAAAAGGTTATTAATACAATAAAATAATTGATTTCACTTTAATGGTTTTCTGCCTCGAGCCTTTAAAACTAGTTCCTGTGAATCAGAATAACAATGTTTTAGATTGATGATTTATTATTTATATGTCCTTCGACAGATTGATGAAATTTACATAATTATTACTTCTTTCAGAAATGCTTTGGTTACACATTTATATTATGCTCTATCAAACCCATTTGAGAGTATATATCGACTTTAATTTTTTTGTATTATATTGTTTTCTAAAGTTTACGCGAACACTATACATTGAAATGAAACAACTTTTACGGATCTACTCGCGTTTATTTTACATATTAGTTTTAATTAATGTTTATCCTGACGTTTTTTGTATTACTTACTTCACTAATAAATTAATTTCGTCATTTTGGATGTAGATTTAAGGAATTGGATTCATCCGGAATTACCCTTCACCCAGAAACAATAGAAACTAAAAAACAATAATAATATGAATACTAAAAACAACAGTATTATCATTATATTAATAGGTTTAGATACGTTTGTGTTACGAAAAACAAGTTTATCGATGTGTTTAGATATTATTAATCCTATCTCCTCCGCCTCATCTCTATGTTTTAAGGCCACCAAGGTACTAGGTGCATAGGGCATAGGTTCGTCGCGGTCCTTATGCAATTCTCCTGCATTTATTGCGGCCACAATAACCTTTGCCAACAGTTTACCCAGTGACAAGCGCGCCATCACTTAAACTTTGGTATCACATTGTCTCTTCATTAGCTGCGGTGTTTTTACAAGAAAAACATGCAGGTAAGAAATGGAACTGCTTTTTTGTATGTCAAATGATATAGTAAGCTAAATACTTAAAAAATATCCGAATTCCTCCTGGCAATCCTGCTATACGTAAAAGTCAGGTACCTTACTAATTAAGCTATGGTGACTGAATTCGCCACGTGCAAATAAAAAAATACTATCTTCTCACTTTGTTAGCCAAATAAAGAATTCAGAAAACGCCTACATTTTAGTTTCCACTCCAACTCCTGCCCCCACCTTGCCGCTCAAGACGTGCTTGTATAACAAAGACGCTTGAGATTCCTAAAGTCGATACCAAATTCCTCCTAAATTAATTTACAGTCAAAGCAGCGCAGATATGGAATTGGCTTCCTACGGAAATCCAGGATAGTTCGTCCATTATATCCTTTAAAAAGAATTCAATTAAATTTCTTGAAAGATGGCTCTCGTTAGGATTTAGCCGTGCAAAAAATTCCACGAGCAGGATTTGAACCTGCACCCTTCTGACATACCTGCTCAAATCCTGCTCGTGGATTTTTTTTTCAACATTTGTGTTTTTGTAATTTATAAAATTTAAATTTATAAAATTTTGTCACTGCTTTTTATTTTTTGAGTGCTAATTAGCGGCACAGTGCGCCATCTATCCAACGGTCATTGCAACCGATGGCCATGCAGATTCACCTTTGCAGATGAAATACCACAAATTTGATAACACAACGCTATAGTAAATTTTTACTTATTATTTTCAAATGCTAAAATTGCTACACTGAAGCTAAATTAAATATTTATAAAATACAGTGAAAAAATCAAACCCAGCCAGAAATCGAACCTGGGTCTTCCGCAATCCGGGCGGCTGCACTCCTGGCTGGGTCGGGTGGGCGTTTAATTTTTTCACTGTATTTTATAAATATTTAATTTAGCTTCAGTGCACTTGAAAATGAAAAGTTAAAATTTAATATAATATTATTAGTTCAAACTAATGTAGTCAATGTTCCAAGTGTATAACCAATATAACTAGTGTCCTATAACAAAACAAAGGCTAATAAAAAAACTGTATTACAGTTCGTTACAACAAAATACGAACCCTGAGTAAAATTAATCCATATTCTTAATAATGCATTCAGTTAAAATGTATATATGATTAAAAGATAAAAAATATCGCGTTTCGTTAAACTTGTTCATAAATTATTCAAAACGAAATTAGATGTAAGCACGATAAACTTTTTATGGCATGTTATTTGACTAATTGAGATAGTTAGTAACCTCAATTTGTGTAATTGAGACAGAAGCAGTTCATAAATGCTAAGGATTTATGATTCCTCGAAAATATTAATTGTGATTATTTTATTATCTTTGGAATTAACTTTGCAAAACCGATTTGTACGATAGGTACCTAATTTAAGGCGGTACGCACATAATAAAAACATATTTTTATATTTTAATAACACTGTTAACTTAATACTTTTACGTCTTTACGTATTACGTTACGTATAACGTATGTGGGCACTTAATATTACCTATTTAATATTACTGCACACTACATATATACATTAAAATAAATATCATTGGCAACATTACTTATTTACTTATTACTTATTTTATATTTAATATTATTTATTATTCAATATTGCACTAAGTTTAATTGGTTGTAGTGCTTATTTTAACTTCACCTGGCCAGGTATTGTCATCTTATATTTATAGCCTTAATTAAAAATATTGCATTGTTCTGTGTTCCGATACTTAGAGCTAGGATATACATTTTTTCAGTAATTGAGGATTCCGGGTTAATGTCTGTTCACCTTCAGCTTTGTCGTCACTTAGCTATAGGTGAGAAAAAGACACCCAGCTCATCGCCGATGAGAAATACAAAAATATGTTTTTATTCAACACTAGGTATTTAGCGGCCTCTTTTAATAAGCCCATTGTTGTTTTTGACTCTCCCAAATAGATAGCAAAACAAGGGGAGACGAGAGTTTCACCCTAGTTCTTTCCGTAATAACACTTGTTGTGAAACTCCATTTTAATTTCTTTTTACCGTACAAATTGTACCCTTACTAATATTAAAAACACTTGAAATTGGCTAAATGCTAAACGCGAAGCCATTAATAAGATAATGAATTAATTAACAAGGGGAGATTAGGTCGT
Source organism: Eudonia truncicolella (assembly GCA_949315975.1). Classification (NCBI taxonomy): domain Eukaryota; kingdom Metazoa; phylum Arthropoda; class Insecta; order Lepidoptera; family Crambidae; genus Eudonia; species Eudonia truncicolella. Next base: position 10,339,915 of record OX438830.1, read on the forward strand.
AATATTCCACGCTAGCCTAGTGCGAGTATTTTTGACTGTCATCTTACGACAGAAAGGTTCTCAGTTGTTGACAGCCAGTTTGAGTGCCCCGAAGAATCTAGTAAGATATGATAACACACTTTTATATACCTATCTTCAAAGCTCTGGAGTTTGGCTGGAGAAATCACCTAGTTTCACGACGCTCATAAGCCCGATGGTTAACTGTAAATACCTATGTAAAACTATTTGAATTTCACTCAATGCACAGAGTTTTAACAAAGTTACCACCACTAATGAAATGCGTTTGAAGAACGAGCAAGTATGTGAGGAAAATTAAGAAGAGGGAGTGAGGGAAGTTAAGAGTAGGTAGGTAGGTACGTATTTTGCAATTTTGTTTTACATCAACAATATTTGTTTTCAGCCAGATATTAATGTGTAGTACTAGGGATAATAAATAAACAAAACAAAACAAAAATAAATAAATCCACAAATCCACCACTGCCTGTTTCTTTTTAAGTGAGCCACATGGAATTAGTGGCATATCTTTTGTTTTTGCGTGAAGTACATTGTCTTAGCGAGCAACACGCGAATTCTGAACCATATTCCCACAACTCAATACTATTGTGAAATCCGTCATAGTGCCGACATCTGCATACATGCTCATACGGTATTTAGGTGTTTTTGTAACTGGTTTGCATAAACTATGTAATTAGCTGGGTGCCGTAACTTGGAAGCTCTACGTATGTTTTTATTCTATTGTTCGTAAAGGGCAATGTCCATTAATCGTCAATCTTAATATCTTTTGGAAAGAGATTTAGGTATATAGGCCGCTGATCGCTTTTACAGCGTATGCGGACTTTGATATGCGGTCAAAAATCAACGATCCAATAGAGGTTTCCTAAAGAGTCCCTTACTTGAATCATGCATGAGTCAAATATAGATTTATCAAATAAAAAGTTTGGTTTTAACCTTTTTCTGCTCTTGTTCGATATAAAACAGTGGCGTGTCGTGACGTTAATGAACGGTGATGCGATACAACCTTTGTAATCCTATCTGTACGCCTGCACATAATACTTCAAAGGCCGTATCATGAACTCAATAAAATTAAAACCGTGACGATCGATGGATGGGTGTAAAATCCTTGAAATTATACCGATATTGAGATTTATGTGTTAAGGCATATTTTTTACAACATTTTAATTTATAAAATCTACATAAATTATGACAAATTTCTGATTGGAAAATAAATATGCTAACGTCATTCATGTTTAGTAAAACCAAACAACCAACCAAACACCATTACATATTAAAAAAGCCTTTAACCACCTCTGTGGTGATGTTGTTAAGACCACCAGTCTTAAACCCAGAAGTCTCGGGTTTGTTTGATAGTAGGGCTCATTTGCTTGCTAACACCTGGCTAGCTTCCACCATCTTGTCTAAATATGTAACATAAGATTGGATTTTTTTCAAATAAACTACAAACGTTTATATTCTGTGTATATAGTAAATGCCATTTGAGGGTCTTCGGTTACTTTTTCAGTCACAAATAAGAACGAGGAGATTGATAGTACTGCGATCATGCATTATTTTCAACGATTACAGAAGTCTAGCTAACTTGTGTGCTCACAAAGTATCTTGAGTTCTGCCATTTCCAAATTTCTTGTTTATTTCTTCCACCGAGCAGTAGCGTTCTGTATTGCTGTGTTCCGATTGTTAGGGTGACATCGATTGAAACTTCTGGCTAAGAGACATTATAACTAGGATTCAGGGTCGGAACAGTTCTAGTTACACACATTTACAAGTTTTCCAACACAATTGAAAACAACCCTTTTTTAGCTTATCACTTTGACCATCCTGCCGCCGTATTCGGACAAGACTCGGCACTGTTAGACTCGTTAGTATTCTTAACAGTTTCCTTAAGTGACATCTCACAGTTAAAAATCATTTCTAGCTACTTGTTTTGTAGATTGTTTTGGAAAATTATGATAAGAGTTGGGAACACAACTACCTGCGCGTGCTCATCGCATAATCACACGAAGGCCGTACCACAGGTCGCAATCCGCTACGGACACACGCTACAGCCACAGAGAATAGAAAATAAAGAACGTTATGTATCCCCTTTTTTAACGTACCCACGAACGTGTATTAGTAGATCTGCTGTATAGCCTCATCATCAACTCTTTTTATGTCCCCACTGTTGGGGCACGAGCCTTCCCTATGAGTGGTAAGGGAGAATGGGCCATAAACCACAACGCGCGCCGGCCCAGTGCAGATTGGTAGTTGTTAATGATTGCTATTGCAGCCGGGACCAACAGCATAACGTGCTTTCCAAAGTACGGAGGAGCTCAAGATTATACATTTTTGGTCACCCATCGGTCTCTGCGAAAGTTGCTTAACTACAGCAATCGCAGACCGAGCGCGTTAACCAGTGCGCCATCGAGCTACTCTTAAGCCTATTCAGCAATAGTAATATAAACTATGATGACATTTATATGTTGTATTATAATATAAATTATGAGGTACCAAATATTTTTTTTATGAATCACTAGCTGACCAGTGAACTTCGTACCGCTTTGACAGTTTCCATGACAACACAACAATTAAAATCATTCGTCCGCATTCGAACTCCCGTATCCCATAATGAACCCCTACGGGTAAAGGAGCTGCACGCGCACCGGGCCGAGCACCGGCCGCAGGTTCAGGAAAAACTGGTAGCGCCCCCTGCGGGACGTCTCTACCGCGTTCTCTATGAACTCCACAATCGTTTGCGCCTTGAACATCGTACAACCGCCGAAACAAAATTACCTGCAACAAACAATCGAGGTTTACAACACTGTGCCCTGGGTGCCTAGTGTGTTACGTCATTCCTCTCCACGCAATACGCAAGGCATGCAGCGACCTAGTCGCCGGTGCATACGACTGTTTCTGCTGACAACGCTTTTACGCCACTTGCAACAATTATTTTATTTTATTATTTCGTCATTCTGTATCTAGCATTGAAAAGACCTAGCCATAGTTATTTTATTGTAATTTCTATCAATTAAAATTTAATTTATTAAAATAATTTTGGGTCTCCTTTTTTTGGGTCATCCGTCTGTGACTTTCGTAATTGGCGCAGTCGGTAGGATACTCAAGGCGTCTCGAGGTAGTTTGGATAGATTATTCTCACATCGAATACCGTATTCCGGGACATCGTTACCATCGTCACGAGCGATCGCGTGTCCAAGTATCTCATAAGATGAACCTGAAGTCCCGGTCGGAGGAAAAATATAAAGAAGTTCCACTATGTGGCACTAAGCGCTTCATGTCATAATTTTTACTGCGCACTGGTAAGGAGTGGAATTTTCTGCCATCATCTGTGTTCCCAAAAAGTTATAACCTGAATGCCTTCAAGGCGGGGTTAATAGGAATCTTCTGGGGCAGCTCGCTCTACCGTAGACCTTATCTACGCTCACCATCAGGCGAGATCGAGGTCATGAGCTGTCTTATAAGCAGAGGTCGGAATCTGCCGGTCATTCCAGGTCCGCATTCAAGTGTTGTTTGGGGGAATCTTTTTATATTTTTTTAGGACTATGAAGGAAAACGACTTTGACTGACTTTGCTTACACGCTCAAAATAAAAAGTGGGTATTATAGTGTACTAAAACTCAAATTGACCACTGAAATCGAAAACAATATTTTAGTGAAACGCTCTTGAACTTTTTTAAGCAAAAAATTTGCATTGTGTGTAAATATATTGTTTAGAAAAAAAAGCTTTATAAATATAACCATGACATGCATGATTTGATGTTCAACATTTTTTTGAGTTGTCTGTCCGCTGAACCATTTGGAAAATAAAAATATCTATATTTTGCAAGGAGTTAATTAGTTTTTAGAAGACACTAAGCAAACACTATCTACAGTAGTTTTCTTTCATTATCACATCTAAATTTAAAAAGAGGGTCCCCCAATTAACCCTTAAATGAGGACTTGGAATGACCGGCAGATTCCGACCTCTGATTATAACAGAGATTTCTTTCAGTTACACTTCACCAGAAGATTCTCGAAGGATCAAGGATACACTACTTGTAGCTAATAAAGACAGCACTTTGTTACTCGTGCTTTAGTTTCAGATAAATTGAAATACGTAGTTATACGTACGCTGACGTACATCTAATACCTTATGCTGTGAGACACATTAGGTGGTGATGAATGTCACAGAAATACACCAAGGATCGTTCGCTTTGCAGTCTGAGTAGCTATCAAGGCTTAAAGCATTTGCCACTCATTAGTTCACGCATTAGACTCATATTATGTTCCGATGTGTACAGACCTACTGTTATGTCAAACTTGCATCTTATTACTTACTTTGTATTAGCCAGTAGCCATTATGTTTGTTTTGTGGACACAATTAGTGACTGGGCATTTAGGCCTTTGTTTAACCGACTGCGTGTTTGACCTAAATTGCTTGGATCGTTCAAATGGCATGACATTTACCACGCATGTATCTTCAGTCATCAGAATGCATCGTTTCATATCTCCACATTCAAGGTCGTGAGAGTTAGAACTAGCCTTTAAGTCTAACACTTTAATATTGGCGTTACTGACTCTAACTCGATACAAGTAGCAGGTACTTAACTTATAGGCTTTCACGAAGACAAATCAAATCATTATATTTAGTTTCAAGCCTGGTTATGTTTTACATCTACAAAATATGTTTATTGAATCTGTTGATCTCCCGCCCAGAGTAGACTTACGAACCGATGGCATAGTGACATTCACAAGAGCTACTTGTAGCCTAAACTGAATAAATGATTTTGAATTTTGAATTTTGAATTGAATCTGCAAAAGTTACTAAACGTATGTTTAGTTGTAGATATTATTTATTATATTATCTATTATTGTAGATCTGTCATTAATTTTCTGATGTATGCCTGTATGCAACCGCATAGTTCGTTTGTAACTGTAAATTAACCTATGAAAATATAATAAATTAAAGAGGCATTTGAGACTAGGGATTTTAGCACTGCATTTATAGAACTGGCTGATTAATTACGACGTTGTAAATACTATTTCTTGGCCGTTATAAAAATACCAAAGTGCGTTCTGTATAAAACAACGCGTTTAATTAATTTTAAAGACTCTTTATATATTCTGCTCTACTAAGCCTTCGTTCATAGATATTGCTCAGTAAATGTTGTAGGCGTTAAATCTACAGCTATTTTTTAGTAAGCTTAATAAGCGTTCGTTGCTAAATTACAATGACTTCGAAGCCTTTTACATTTCGTAATATATACAAAGTTTTTGATAATTTTCTGTTTGTTCGTATCGTTTGTTCGTCTATAGGTACCTAGTAGAATCATCGGTAGAACACATAAGAAAGATTCCTTGTAAAGAAGTATCTAATATTAAACATGTTTTAATTTCAGAAAGTGCTATTTGTCTTTGGAGTGGTGGCGCTAGTAAACTCCGCGCCACAAAAACCTTCAGACCAAGTCATTGCGATTGTCAAACAGGATTTCGATCAACAGCCTGATGGATCATACAAATACAGGTACCTACTAACTACATATTAATTGTCTTTCGTAAAATATTGTATAGTAATGATAGAACTAAAATTATATACACACCACTATCAGTTTTGGGAAAACCTATATTCTAAAGGAACTGGCACTAAACTGAGCTGGTTTTATTTCGACGGTTTTATTTCGTTTATATTTAAATTTTTGCACTCACAATGTTATGTGTAGTTACAAGATAAAATTTTACTGCAAAAAATTAACCAGTCTCAGGAAGCTTGAGTGGGAATCGAACCTTTTTAATTCTAAGGTTTAATTTTTAACTTTTTCCACACTTACCAGCATATTAAACAGTAAAGTCCAGATTAACATCGCCACACACTAATGTGTGGCGATGTTGATGAATACGAGTAGTAATAGTAAGGCCGCCATAGTGACATAAGACAATAGTTTGTAACATAGTTTTCCTTCCAAATGTTCTAGCTATGAAACGGAGAATGGGATTAAAGCAGAGGAGGCAGGCACACTGAAAAAAGCCAGCGGTCCTGACGCAGCGGACGTGATCGTTGCCCAGGGTGCTTTCAGTTACACTGCGCCCGATGGCACCGTCATTAGCTTGAATTATGTCGCTGATGACGAAGGCGGCTTCAAGCCTGAGGTAAGACTCTGCTATTATAGGGCAGAAATATATTAATAGGAAAAATTTAACATAAAACATATAAATAAGTAATAGAAAAAACTAAATACAAAAAAAAAATTGCATTAAGAAATATTAAAAAAATAACAAAATAAAGTATTATAAAAGGTTTATAGAAGAAGAAAGCATAAATGTCGACACAGCAGAAAAATAAGTGATTGTTGCCCAATTTCTCAGGTTCAAATGTTGAACCATTAAATTGTACATACGACCAGATGCTCGATGAACAAAAAAAAACAGTGGACGTTGAATGAAAATAGAAGTGGAATTTACGTCTCACTGATTATAAGGAAAACCATGAGTTGGGTCTATATTTGTCCTTTTACTAGTTGTCCTTATACTATACATGTAAATAAAAGAGTTTTAAATCTGTAGTAGGTATATTTATAAAAATTTTTATTCCCTCCTTAAGTTAGTCATACAAAACCCAAATGAAAAGATTAGTAATCATCATTATTTTCATCAGTTTTCTCTTTGCTACGCGTAGTCTTCTAACGTGGACAAAAGCTCATGGGGCAATTGGGTCCACCTCATGATAACAACACAAGAGTCAATGTCTTAATGTAATTTTGACGTGATTTTGACAATGAAATGATACTTGAATAAAGTATCATTTCAATTCATTTCAATGCACGAAGGATATCGAGATAGAACTACATTTTGTTCAGCGACCCAGCATAACAAATGCCCGGCAATACATTTCTTATTGTTAATTTCAGCATTTTTGATCGTAAACATTGCGCGATTATAGCCGTTGCAAAGTTGAATAAGAAGTAAGGATGGCTAAAGACACACAATTAAAAGCTTTCAGACTATCAGCAAAGATGCTATAATCGTTTGCATGAAATTTGTCTTTCTCGCAAAGTCTATTACTTAGTTAGTTTGTTACCACAAAGTTTAACTAGGTTAGTGGCACCAGTGTTTGACAGGAACCAGTGATTATTTTCTTTCATCATCATCATCATCATCAGCTTATTTAATGTTCCCACTGCTGGGGCACGAGCCTTCCCTATGGATGGATAAGGAGAACGGGCTATAAACCACCACGCGGGCACATTGCGGATTGCACAAGGTGCTTCTTCACGCCTCGTTTGAAGGACCCCATATCATAGGAAGGGGGGAAAACGTGTAATAATTTTTGGTCACCCATCCGATAACCGGCTTTTGCGAAAGTTGCTTAACCTTAGCACTCGCAGACCGGGCGTGTAAACCACTGCGCCATCGAGCTCCTCGATGCTCCTCCTCCTTTTTTCCTTTAATCCTACTAATATTATAAATGCGAAAGTTTGTAAGTATGGATGGATGTTTGTTACTGTTTTACGTAAAAAGTACTGAATGGATTTTAATGAAACTTTCCTCATATACAGACCATGACATATATGATACATTTTTTTTTACTGTAGTCTTCGCGAACGAAGTCGCGTGCAACATATAGTAATTAATAAATAGGGATCATAGGTTTTAGTCTTTAGCAACAATTGAATACAAACCACCTGCTTCCTAGCTGTCATCCCGTAAAATTTCAATGATAACCAATGTTATTTTTTGCGACCAAAAATATTAGGTATGAAATTGACGTTTTGTATGAAGATTTTTTATAAAATTATATTTTTCATACATACTAACTTTTTTAATTTTTTTTAGCTCCTATTTATGTTAACACTATGAAAAATGTAGAGTAGTGTGTTTGTTTCACTAGCTAAATATAGCAGACATTAAAAAGAAAAAAAATCAAGTCCCTTCAAAGTTACAATGAAACAAAAGGTCAATTCCGCAATTATATTTATTATTTTTTTATTATTATAAAAAAATAAAATAAATAAATTGGAGGATAAAGACACAAAATGAATAATCATTGTTATTACCGAAGCCTAAGTAACATAGTCCTAAGGTGTATAGTAAGTGTATAATAATATGTTCATATTATTATTATACGGTTGTTAAACCGGTATTGACTTTTAGAAGTAATACACCTATTAATAAATGAGAAAAAATGACAATTTCATAGGTAAGGACCCAATATTCAAACTCTGGGCTAAATCTTTAGTTTCAAACACTGCTGCCCCTACCCTACGAATAATCTTAAGATTCATCATGGCTGACGGTCTTGTTATCAGGTAATATTTTTACTTTTCGAATAATTTTTTACTTAAACCTACCTCACTATGAACTCTGTGATGTGTCTCTCTCTATCTGTGCGTTATTTCAAGGTTATTTCGCTGAAAATTGGTTAAATATTATCTTTTCTGAAAACCCTTCAAGCTTTTTACCGTGTCTCACTTTTGTTAGGGATAAAAATACATAGCAATATTTTGATTAGTACCTAATTCTTATTATGTTTAACTTCGAAAAGTTGTGACATGGTGTTGTTTAAAATAAAACCCCGTTGTTTTCTGTAAGTCTACTACTTTGTGGACGCATGTCGAAATTGTGCATGTTTATTTCTGTCGCGTTTACTTTTGCCGGCAGACGTGTTTAGTTAATAATAAAAGCTCAAGGTTGTACAATGTCCCACTGAGCCTATGCGTCACATTAACAGGATGTAAGAGTGTCATTATCATCTTCATACCTTTCATGTCATGCTGCTTTTAGAGACACGTGATGTAAAATGACGTGTTTCTTATGGCTGTGTCTGGACTAAAATAGACTACGTCACATGGTTGAAAAAATCTTAAAATATGAATAGGAACGGCAGTCGAACAATGGATTAGTAATAAGCTTTAACGGGCAGTAAGACAGTAATATAACAACATACTGCCTTTGATAGCGAGACAAGGGCAAAAGATCCTTAATAGACCAACTAACAGTCAGTGTTTTAAAAACAATATATGTCTTTATTAACATACATTTATGTTGTGCTATCTTTTACAGGGCGCACACTTGCCTACCCCACCACCGATACCACCAGCAATCCAGAAGGCCCTCGACTTCCTTGCAACTCTCCCCCCACCACCTCCCTCGAGGAACTGAAGCACCAATGATCACAACCGCTGACACCATACGCAACGAGCCACGGAACGCCAATACCACCTTGTAAACGAATGAAACCTTTCATGAGATGTGCAACGCTTACAAGGGGTAGCTACTCAACATAAACAATGTATATTATGCAATAATGTAATTTAAAAAAAATACATAAAAATGAATGTACAATAACGACTGAACTGTGATAGAAATGTTATAAAGGAAAATGTTTGTACTATTTATTGTTTAATTTTTATTAATAAAACGCATATTCAGTGCTAAAGACGCATTGCAGATTGTTGTTTGTTTTTCTGGCGGGTTTTACAGTAGTACTGTAATTGATAATTCTGTGACATTGTTATTTGGTTAACACCACAAATTGCTGATCAAATGTCGCAAAAGTGTTAAGTTGTGATGTCACTTTTAAGTACAAGAAATAGGAAGCAATGAGTAATTGTACAAAACGGTGACTAGATTACATAAGCGAGAAATATAAGTTGCCCTTCAGTAATACAATATTTTATAAGCAAAGAATATCAACTTTTAGCAATTGGTTAACAATAATAACAACTACGCAATATGGTAATATAATAAATAGTACATGACTGTGCCAAAATAGGTATAATATGTAGTAATTTTTAAATATTAATGCTAGTATGTACAATCGACAAACTCTACTTTTAAGAATATCACTGATATAAAAACAAATAGCTCTTCACATTTGGAATTCCAAATACGACAATCTAACACGATTAATAATTATCTAATACAGTTACCAAACAATGTGCCGTTGCAGATTAAATCCGTAAAGCAAAAGTGTTGCTGCAATATCCGAATATTTTCGGCGAACTCGATGAGTTAATTGGAAAGCAAAAGTGATGCCAGCCACTTCGACGGACTAGTAGGTACCTTTTAGAACCTGTTTCAAGTGAATGTTGAGTCAAGGTCACGGAAAAACAATAAACGACATACCTATTCAACCCAAATAGGATGGCTTAAATACTCATAATCTGCAGAAGATTACAAATATTAGAAATAACCAATAGTAAATAAGTGATAGGTACATAATCTGTAGGTATATAAATTAAAGGCCTTGATTGGTTTCTTCTCTTTGTTTTTCGTCTCTTTGCATTGTTGACAAGTTTGTATTGTAACCATATGCAAGCAAAGGATGTTTAATAATTTGTGTAATATTAACTTTAACAAGTATGACACTTTGCTATTGCTAAAATTACGAATATTAATCATAAACGTACATATGATTCTAAAGTTTGGAAATAAAAAAGGTTATGCGAAAGCTTTGCAATAATCCTTTTCTAAAAGAATTACTATTAATTACAAAAAATCTTGCATTATTAGAATTTAAGTATTTGTAATAAAATTTTATTTCAAAATTCTGTGGTTTGATAGCTTTTCCACCCAGTGTCAGAACTTGACATTCAGGAAGTGCTTTAATAAAAAAATTATTGATATAGACTACCACCAAATATAGTAGATTAAGAAAGACGATACGGGTTTGTTAATACGAATCGCAGGATTTGTTTAAAGTAAATGTACTGTTTTTGTTGCTTCTGTCACCGGTTCAGGGGTAGTTTTAGTTGCTAGGTATTTGAGGGCGCGGGCGATTGCCGGTGGAATGGGTGGAGGCGTAGGCAGGTGAGCACCCACTGGCCGGTACCCATTTTCATCGGCCGTGTAAGTAAGGCCATAGTCATTGCCATCTTTGCCCTGTAGAGAAAGGTAAGTAAGTAAGTAAACGTAGTATTTTTTGTATTGAAAACTCTCAACAACTAGTAGCTGGCAGATAGACTTTAGAATTTGTAAAGATTGGGAATTTTAGTATTCAAAGCGTATATGTTAATTTTAAAGTTAAAGTTAAAGTTTTGTTATATGTTATTTTTTATATGTTTATCTTAAAATTACTGTTTGTATAGAATAATTCGGACCCTCTATTAGTGATTATGATCATGTGGCTTCATTCATAAGTTATTGAGGTAATTTTTTTAAAGGATTATAATTTAATAATTAATATTTAGTTGGTTTCTCATGGAACCAAATAGACAAGCGTTTTGGTACGTACAATGTATGAGAAGCTTCCAACTACAGATGCTCCAACATTTGTGTCTAGTGACCTCATTACACCCCTTTCGTATGCTTTAGTGCCATCACCACCTTCGTAACTGAAACAAAACACATGCATTAAATTAAAAGCTGCTAATATTCAGTGTTAAATCGAATTTTTAAAATTATTACCTGTAGTGAAAGTTTCCGGTATGGGAATACACGTAATTTTCAGACTGAACTATCGGAACCACAGGAGCACGTTCACGAACTCTTTTACTAAACTTAGGGCCTGCGTTTGTTCTATTTTCGCCGTTATATTTATTTTGCATATTTGCATGAGCAGCTTCCAAGTTTTTTGTTTGACTTCGTTGCTGTCGAGGATTTGGTTTGCTTTTCTCGGAAGAAGAAACTTTTTCGTGGCTCTGTAGGTCTGGTTGTTCATCATATATTACTGCTACTGGTATTTTTATTTCTGTTTCTGAGTGTGATACATGATTTTTATCTTTTTTCATATTACCTTCAACTTCTGTATTTACTTTAAACGATTCATTTAATGTAACTGATTCTTTTTTTTTCAGTAGTGCATCACTTGATTTATTGTTGTTAATATCTGTGGATTTCAGTTTGTGTTGATCGGCCGATTCAGTCGTAGATAGCTCCGTATTACTTTCATTGTCATATTTAAATGTGGTCGTTGTTAATTCAACATTCAATTCATAAATTTTTATTGATTTATCTTTACGATTACCTTCCTCATACACCACATCAACAGGTATTGCAATTGGTGTATAAACTTCAGCTGATGGTGGATGATTGTGGTCGTATCTTCTTGAATTACGCTTTGTACTTTCAGATTTTCGATCTGAGTTAACGTTGACGTCACTGCTTTTAACACAACAAAAGTACACAACTGTAAATAAAAAAATCTTTAAATAATACATTTTTAATACTTTACAACATTACTGAGGCGCGCTTTAAAGCACAATGATGATGACTCAATCTTTGGACTGAGACTAAAGCGGTTTCGTATTAATAATCAAAACACTAGTCTGACAGGAAATTGATTAATTATTTCGTCTGTTGATTATTGAATGATTTCCCTATAGATATGACATCAATGTTTATCTACCAGTACATGTATTGTGAGTTAATTTAAGGTTGCCATAAAAGTTTTCAAAATTTAAAAAATATTTATTTTCTCTCACATGTAGGTTACATAAGTATATGCTATTTCATGGCTATAACAAAGTTTGATGCTGTTACCTTGTGTGTGAGAGACTGGAGTCTCAAATAAGTATAATAAGATACCCGTAATATCGATCTCCAGGGTTCCACCCCCAAGTCAGTTTCATAATATAAGCTGGAACATCATTTGCAAGGTGTTAACATTAGGTCATATACAGGATAAACCGACGTTGAGTAAAACAACTTAACATAAAAAACTAAACAATGAGGCTTTAATAGCGTGTATGTGAACATGTATGTGTATATATAATATACACATGCATATATATATATATATATATAATATAATAACATAATACTTAATATAATAATAATATAATACTTATGTAGTATATGAGATATGTACATGTATGTATGTATATATATATATATATATATGATGACATGTACATATCTCATATACTACATAAGTATTATATTTATTTTATTTATTTAAATAAAGCAATGTAGCATTAAGTATTTTGTATAGTTCACTTAATTATTTTAGATATGAGTAATTTCAATTTAATTCATTTACCTTTACTAGTGAGTAATGCTAATTTATGTTAAATCAATGGTGACAGATATGCATAAGTTTAAATAATTTAGGAGTGAGTGGTTATTTTGGCGGATGCAGCAGATTTTCAGTTTCTAAATAGTCGAGGGTCTTTAGCCAGTTCGTAATAGTTTTCTTACTGGTACATTTTGTGAGAGGATCCACTGACAGAATACTGTTGATTTTATTATAGAGATAAGGGCCCAGAAAATAAAAGAAATGGTGGGAGTTTATCATTCATCCTCATTATTCATTTATCCTCATCTTGAGCATATTCTTCTATTCGACCAGTTTAACCTTTTCAGAAACAAGTAGGTATGTATTTCGAAACTTAAAACTATTGGCAACCTTAAGAAAATAAAAATTCCCGACCTACTCAAATTTTTAGAGACGTCTTCTTATTTGAATGAAGTGATTTGCTGTAAAATTATATTTATTATGAACATAAAAATGTCAGTAAATTTTGAACTGACGGCAATGCTAAAACATAGTTTATTAACAGTTTTTCTTATTTGGGTCATGGTACGTGTAATGCATTTGGTGTAAACGTGTGTCGCATACACGCACTGAAAAGACTAGCATTGCGCTTTCAGCCTAGGCTAGCGGACCTCGTTTTAAGCGGCTAGATTTTTAATCGCAATGGATCGTCACAGATCATATCTCATTGTTGACACCTCGGTTATTGTGCAATTTGCCGAAGAACACATCAACCAAGCGCTAAGGTTGAAATATTTAGCGTCCACTAAGGCTCCACCGGAAGGCGGGGGGAGGGTAGTGTAAATAGATGAGCCTTACATATAAGTGGTCATGAAGTCTGGAGTATCACACAACAGTAATTTTCGGGAGTGCAGACAGTGAAGATGTTTTACAAATTAGCGTTTTTGTGTTCGGTGGCGGCTTGTGTGCTCGCCGCACCATCCCCTACAAATGTAGTGCCTTTGGAGAAAGAGCAGCCTACTGTGATACCCATTGTGTCTCAATCTGAAGAGTTGGAAGCCAACGGCACTTATAAATATAGGTATGTAAATGACATACATAAATAAATATTAAAATAGTAATTGGAATTAATTGATTGAGAATAAAAAAAACTATTTCAAAAAATATAATATTTTCAAAATATTTTTGAATTAATTTTATAATATTAAAGCTATTCAATTTGTTATTAGTTACGAAACTGCAAACGGCATCAAAAGAGAAGAGACATCTTACGACAAGATTTTGCCAAAAGCAGAGGGTCGCTCTGCCGGAAGCGGGGATGGCAGTGACAGTGATGAGAGCAATGAAATCCACGTCCAACAGGGCTCGTATTCATATATTGCGCCCGATGGCACCGTCATCTCTGTCAGGTAAGAAAAAAAAATTACGACAATTCTTATATAAATCCTTTAGGCAGGTACTATTAAAATTCATAATGATGATAATGGGATTCAGTTGCACTACTTACGGCATTTACTTGAATTTAGTTTTTAGCTTAGTGCTATAGCTATTTTATAGTCTGTTTAAAAAAAAGTCAAATATAAATAAATGTCACCTATTCTTTGATTATAGTTATTGTGTCGGAATTCTTGGCGGGATATAAAGAGTCGGCGGTCTGCGGTATTCTTTTATTTTCTAAAATTTGTGTTATGTCGAATATTAATGTGAAATAATTACGAATTATTAACCGTTAAGTGTTCGTGGGTGTACATGAGTGTTGGCAAATGAAACAAAACAATGCAACGTCACTTTTCAAATTCTCTCAAGAAGTCCGCTCGAGGATTTAGTGGGATACTCGAGGGGTTGGGGGGTCTATCATTTCTCACTTCTCATTTCTATTAATATTCATCATCATCATACAGGAAGAAAATATTGTTTATTTATGTATTACTTACTTGTAAGGAAAATGGCTAAATGTGCTAAACACACGAAGCCATCAACTAAAGACAAAAAAAATTATTGTGTCACCCCATAATTTTTGTACGTGAATGTTTAAAAATACCTTTAGATAATTAAAATTTAATAAAATATCTAAGGTATTTTATTGTGTAACTATAAAACCGATGATTTAAAGCGGTTATGTTAAACACCATAGATACTGAAACTACAAACTATTTGTTTATTTAAAAGTTTTAAAGTTAAGATTAGGAAAAATTTAACAGTTTTTGTTATTAGTCTGTTTGTTAAATAGATCTTGTTTTAATCCAACTAAGACCAATTTTAACATAATATTAAAGGAATAATTTTGACAAAATTGGTATAACTCATATTCATAGCTCATCAAATGAGGGTGTTAAAGTGCGAATACGTTTTTATCCGTCGTAAACACTGCTGAAATGTATTATAAAGCGTGTTAAAGTAAAAGTTAAAGTGTTAGAACATATCTTAGAAAAACGTTAAGGGACAAGCTAGGATCATGAGCTACGCACATTAACCTAATTATAGTTTTTTTGCCATAGCGTTTAAGTTTTCAACAACAGACGCATGCAAATCAGAGTTTTTCCAAAACTGACAAATTTTTGCATTGAATTTTCAAGTTTAATTCATAAACAAAGTTTGATAATTATATATTGAGAAAATTTGACAGTTTATAGTAGTCAGAAGTGCAGGCGTGTCTACTTATTTAAATCTGGAAAACTAACGAAAATAATTTTAATTTTAAGTTGTGCTACATTTTTAATTAATTTGTTTTTTTTTTATTTTTAAGGTTTTTCCTTTCCACTAACTTAAAATAAAACAAGGTTGAATAAGTCAGTAAGTAAGCTAACAATGTCCCCAGCAAAGTATAATTTGACAATCTTGGAGCGTAACTTTTAGTTCAAAAACTTCTATGGCTTTTAAAACATCATGTCCACTCCAAAGTTATGCCACACGCATAAAAACTCACTATATTATGTCATATAATAAACGAGCAAGAAACAATACAACAATTAGTATAATATATTATATACTATATATAATAAATATCGGTGTTACCAGAACGGGTATAACTATGAGATAATAATACAAATAAAGAAGAATGCCTCTAAATTTACAAAATTTAGGACCACCCACCATTATCAATAATCTATGTATTATCAATGAGTTAAAATTGTCATTTTTAAGATCTTTTTATGTACATAAATTTATTATATATTCATCCTAATACATTATCGTTGATAACGTCGTCTTGAAAGGGCAGCAGCGGTAAAATTAAAATAACAAACGGCTAAATTATTGTTATTACACATATAGAAGGGAGGGGTCAAAGCATTATCGTTATTTTTATAAAACCACAACGAATTAATAAAACATGTATACAATCAATTAAACGACCTTCAAAATGACTTATGATAATTTTAAATTATTGTTATTGGTTGGTAGTAGTGTTGCAGAACGGATTATTGATAGTTAAATCAATAGTATCGATAGAGTCGATACCATCAATAATTTGTACTATCGTTAGTTGCAAATTTTTAGGTAGTACTGTTGTGAACGAAATATGTATATAATAAGTAACTAAAATCCTACTTACTTCCCATCTAGACGTCATTTTCAAAACGCTTAGAAAATATGAGCACTTTGTCATTGTCTTCGTCTGATAAATAATTACTTTGAAAATCATGCCTAATGTAAATGAAAATTAGCAACTATCGATAGGGCCTTATCTATACTAAAGACACTAACGCTAACTCTTGTATTGTATTGTCACGTTTTGAACTATCGATATTTTCGATATGCCTGCCTATCGAGAGTTTGACTGTTTTAGATGAAAACTATCGATTGTAAAACTCGGCTACCAACTAGTGGTGGACATCATGAGTACTTAATGTTCTTTTTCGAAATCCCATACAAACAAGTTTAATATTTTCTAACCAATTCTAATTAAATGCTTTAGGAAAATACAGGGAACTGGTTAAAATTAGACAACATAAAAAGTAATGCTCAGTTAAATTAAAGTCATTTAAGTTCTCTATGACGTTAGCTTATATAAGCTTATGACTAATAAAAATTGTTAAGCAAGAAAATATTTTAGGTAATATGCATCGTTGATGATCTTAACTATCTATTATAGCGATGTGTAGTACCACGATTAAGCAAATCCATTTTCCTTAGACATATCTGGACGTCCTAGACTCGTCCTACTTGACCCCTACTATCCAATAACAGTTACGAACGCCCCCCCACCCGATCCTCTAAATGCCATTCACATTTACAGAATACAATTAAAATGCACACTAGTTACGACCAAGGGTACGACGAGCCGGTTCACACGCGCTCTATACCAAGTACAGACATGTACCTCGGCGCTTCTCTCTCTCTTCCCACCCGGTCAACCCAAGCTGAGGTCCGAGGCCCGGCCTTTAAAGGCGCCCTCGGGCTGTACCACTTCCCGATTCAATCCGAACCCCTCGGAGAATCTAGTGCGTGATGCCGTTCTTTTTAGAAAACCTCTGACGGTGATTCGTTTCACATGGCTCGGGGAACCCTTCAAGTTTCTCGCCGCCTCCAAAAAAGCTCAGTGAAGCAGAAGAAGTCCAGTGGCAATCAGCAAGCTCCCTCTCAAAAAAAACTTTTTTCCTTACTAAAAAGGAAATTTATATATCCATATCATCATTTCGTCATGGCCTCACCCAAAATCTAGTTTTAAATAAAAACTAAAAAATAAAAATTATCTGAGTTAAGTAAGTTGGAACTTATTTTTAATTTTACTTGAAAGATTTTATAAAACAAAAACATACTAAATTAAACAAAATTCTTATCCGTCGTGGTAAAGAAAAATCTAAGTATCTTTTACTTTTTTTTTTTTTTATTTAAAGTGCTAATTGCTGCACTGAAGCTAAAAGTAAAATTTACTATAGCGTTGTGTTATCAAATTTGTGGTATTTCATCTGCAAAGATGAATCTGCATGGCCATCGGTTGCAACAACCGTTTGGATAGATGGCGCTAGTGCCGCTTAATAGCACTCAAAAATATTAAAATAGCAGTGACAAAATTCAGCGCTTACGTCAGCCTTCCCGGTAGCATAGCGGTCAGTGCAGCCGCCCGGATTGCGGAAGACCCAGGTTCGAGTCCTGGCTGGGTCGGGTGGGCGTTTAATTTTTTCACTGTATTTTATAAAATTTTATGAATATTTAATCTAAGTATCACTCTAAGTATAAAACATACGGCAACTTAGCAGACTTTTTTTAATTTGTTTTATATTAAAAGGAGGCAAACGAGCAGGCGGGTAACCTGATGGAAAGTAATCACCGCCGCCCATGGACACCCGCAAAACCAAAGTAATCGCAGATGCGTTGCCGGCCTTGAGGAAGGAGTTGGATCTTGAGGAGGGAGTAGGAATTGGGAGGGGGGAGGGGTGGGAGATGGGTCCGGTACTTTCACTTACCGGACGAAACACAATAGCAACGAGTGCCATTGTTTCACGCCGATATTCTGTGAGAGGGTGGTATTATATACAGCGGAAGCAAACCAACGATACAAGTTGCCATGTATACGGCAACTTGTATCGTTGGTTTGCGTCCTATATTGATAACCGAAGTCAAGCTGTATTCTTATGTGGCTATGTGTCTCGGTGGACAGAAATACCATCTGGGGTACCCCAGGAGTCCATCTTGGACCCTCTTTTATTTATTATATGTATCATGGATATTATTATATGCTTTTTACATTCAAAGTCATTACTTTGCGCTGATGACATGAAGATTCTTTAGGAGATTAGTAGTCCTTTAGATGCTCATGATTTGCAACAATATCTCTTACGATTTGAACAATACTGTATTCTGAATAGATTAGATCTTAACGTATCAAAGTGCTTCTATATGACACACACTTCTATATGATTTACACGTAAAAACAACAAAGTTTTATCTAAATACATTCTCCTTAATCACAGTCTCGCCAGAGTAAATAATAAAGACATGGGCGTTATTTATGATTCTAAATGAATTTTTGGGGTTCATGTTCATTATATTGCTAGTAAGGCCTCTCAGGCCCTGGGGTATGTTAAGCGTATGTCCAAAGAATTCAAGTTCCTGAAATCAATTGTTCTTTATTGTGCGTTCGTGCGTAGCCATCTTAAGTACGCATCACAAGTACGGAAACTGCAGTATAACGTTTATATCAATCGTTTAGAGATGATACACAAAAGATTTCTACTATACCTTGACTTCAAAGCTAGACAACAGTCTTTTATCTACGAGCACCGTCGCAAACGATTTCATTTTTACCTCTTCACATTCGACGTGAAGTGAATGACGCTTGTTTTATATCTAAACTCAAATATCGACAATATCGACTGTCCGGAATTACTCTACTGACCCTAATAGGTAGGGTATGGCAGTTGGAACTACGGGTCCGGCTGTCTTTTCAAGGGTACCACGGGAGTTCAGATCCTAGCCCCCTTACCGGTTATGCCTTCGCGAACGTCTCCGGCAGGTCCCGGACATGGGTTGGACTCGTGGTGGCTATGTGGTTAGATGTAGAAGTGAGAATGTTCGTCTGCTTGGTTGAGGCCAGGTTTCCATTTCGTGCACAGCGAGCGGGTTCATGTAGCGGTCTAGGTGGGGCCTGTAGCGAAAGGATCTGCGGGGCACGTGGGTTGTCCATACTTGGTTGTTCTGCTCGGTGGTTTTCATTGAGTAGGGTTTCAACATCTCCGGCACTAGTCTGGATAACTAGTAGAGGCGCCCGCTAGATGCAATGTCTCCGGTTGAATCAGCCGCGTAGGATTTTGGAACTGATGAGGTGCCTTGATGGGTACTGAGAAATGAGTGGGCTTACAACTCCGCCACCAAATAGGACATTTGGTAGTCGACTTTAGAGTCGACGACCCGAGCAGTGGAACTGCAAGTTCTGCTTTTGGTGCAACGAGAAGTGAGCAAACTTTGTATTAATTAAACATCAAGTTTTTGGAGCGGAACCAACAGCTGGGGTATCTGCGAGGACCGTTCGGCGATGTCTGGTAGAAGCTGGGTTGTTCGGAAGAGTGGCTCGGAACGTACCATTGTTAAAGAAACAACACCGAGATGCACGTTTGGCGTTTGCACGTAATATGGACATTGGACGTACGCCCAATGGCAAAATGTATTGTTCTCTGACGAGACGATGGTTAATTTAATTTCTTAAGATGAAAGACAATACGTACGGCGTCCTGCAAAAGCAGAAATGAGTCCGAGATTTACAATAAAGAAAGTGAAACACGGCGGAGGAAATATAAAAATTTGGGGCTCATTTTCTGGGCGCTGAGTAGGACCTGTGAGAAAAGTTCAAGGCAATTTAGACCAATACCAATACAAGGAAATATTATAGGAAACTATGGCTGCCCTATGCTGAAGAACATCTTCCTATTATATGGACGTTTCAGCATGATAATGACCATACCGCTCTCTCTGTCAGGTCGTTTCTCGTCGGTCAGTCGGTTTCAGTGTTTGATTGGCCAGCAAATAGCCCGGACCTTAATTCGATCGAGCACCTTTGGCACGAAATCAAGAAAACAGTTGCAACTTATCGTACCACAACTTTAGATGAACTTTATGAAGCTTTTTATGAGGCTTGGGTCAACATTCCGGAAATTGATATCATCTATGCCACGCCATTATCAAGCTATCATTAAAAACAAAGGTTTTGCTACTGGATATTGATTTTCCTAGCGATAGAGCCGGGATGCTCTAAGGAGCATGGTAAGGTTTACGTTAAGTAAAAAAATAGATGCTTCAAGTTATTAATTTAATTATACGTTACTGTCCCTAATTAAATGTCCAGCTACTGAATAACTTAGATTAAATACGTGTTTTTAGATTTGACATTTTTTACTACTTTTATGTTTTATTTACACCGATTTATAGGTAATAGTAATAGAAGTCCATGATTTACTATTAGGATTTGATAAATCAATAGGGTTTTATATAAAAAAATCCTAAATCGGGTTATATCTGTTCTCAATCTTAGTGTCCCTAATTTGTTTTTACAATGTCAACCATATGACTTAGGTATAAAGTTCAAAGTCTATTGAGGAAATTTGATAGTTTGTGGTAGGTTCATGTGCCGCGTGTGTACTTTGTTAAATATTTAAATTTTGCTTGTTTTTGTAGTTTTTTTTTAATTTTGTGTTTACCAAATGTTTACTTGTGGGGGTTTGTAATTAGATTTAAGATTTTACATAGTTCAATATTTTTTGTATAAATAAATAGCTGTAAACCTTCCGAAATAAAATAAATTAATAAATAAGTAACCTAAGTTAAATGTATAATATATCAGAGAAAGTTCAACTAATAAAAAGTACCTATTTATAGTTTTACTTAATAATGCATTTTTTTCTTTTTTAGGTATATCGCTGATGAAAATGGCTTCCGTCCTGTTGGTGATCACCTCCCAAAAGCTCCAGTTTTAGTACAACAAGCACAAACTAATGCTAACGGAAAGCAGGGTCGTGCATTGAACACTGATAATACTGAATCTGGCTCTGAAGCAGTGGCAGTAGCTGCAAAAGCTTCAGCTTCTTCTGAAAACAAACCTAAAGAGACTGCCAAAGATGGCTCTGCTGTTGATGTGGCTGAAAGGTCAGGTTTTGCCTCCCAAGAACCAACTTCTACTGCTGCCTCTGGAGAATTGTCATCTACAGCATCTCCTAAGGCTTCACAGTCTACTACGGTACCTGCCTCTGATGTATCAACTACAGAAGCGGTGGCAGCCACGGAAGCAGCGTCAACTACTGAGTCAGCATCAACCAGCGAGTCAGCATCAACCACCGAATCATCATCAACCACCGCATCAGCATCAACCACCGAGTCAGCATCAACCGCCGAGTCAGCATCAAGCACCGAGTCAGCATCAACAACGATAGTATCAGAGCCTGAAGCTTCCGAAGCTTCAACATTAGCACCAACGGCTGAACAACAAGCGTCTACCGAAGCAGCTTCTTCAAGTCCTGATGTTTCAACGGCAGAAGGCACAAGCCCCAGTACTGCAACTGCATAATCTGAAGGTTTAAAGTATTACGTGCCAACATATATACAAATGGCTCCAAGTCAACGAGTTAACTTATGTTTAAGTAATTACTCACTTACTGGAT
Source organism: Eudonia truncicolella (assembly GCA_949315975.1). Lineage (NCBI taxonomy): Eukaryota > Metazoa > Arthropoda > Insecta > Lepidoptera > Crambidae > Eudonia > Eudonia truncicolella. The sequence goes on from OX438830.1 coordinate 10,361,925, forward strand.
AAAACTTTTCGATACGGGTGAAATTGAGCACTTGAGTTGTTTGCAAAAAACGAAAAAATATGTGATATTGCCTAAGTTTAATTCCACATTATTATGTATGATAACCCTTTTTTAATGATTACACGTTCTATTGTAAGACTATAAAATTTTATTTGTATGTTTTATTGAGATATAGTCATCTGTTAAAAGTCAAACTTAAAATCATCTCAGTGGCTTAATCCGGGTGTAGTGCACTTTCATCTTCGGCCTTATCACTGCGATCCATAACCATCAGGTGAGATTAAGACACTTCCCCTTAGTAAAAAACTATTGATCTAGCCGTTGTTACAATACAATCCTAGCGTTCATTTGAGTATTATGTTTTAATCTATTGAGAAGCGTTTGGATGCAGTGTAAGGCTATATAGGTAAGAGCAGGGTAACTTTATTTAAATCTACAAAGTCAATATTTTATATTCTAATATTTAGAATGAGCGTCGATCAAATGGACAAAACAGTCATAGAATAGTTTCAGTAAGATTATAAGAAGTTTTAGCTCTCATTGTTAACAAGTTTAAGAACCAACTGGATGTATGTAGTTTAACTATCATGTAATTTACTGACATTCAACAGTTTTTTGAATTGTTTGCTTGAAGCTATTACTTTTTAAACGATCGTGGGCACTAACGTTAGTATAAATAGAAAAGATAATTGCCATAAACAAAATTTAACAGGATTCAACGAAATCTACTTAGTTATGGTATCCTGACCGACTACAGTCAGGCCAAGGCGTCGCCACTGCCGGTGAAATTCGGTCGGAGCGTTGGGTATAAAGGTATATCTAAGATACCTACGACTATACTGGACACGTGTGGTGGTATATGGCCCGTTCTCCCTATACAGCCATACCTAAGGCTCGTGCCACAGCATTGGAGGGACAAATAAGCTGGTGATGATGAAAGTAGTAAGGAAAGTTAAAATAATAATAAATAATAATAATATGAAGACAAAAAGGAATTAAAATTATGAAAGCATTAGAGGCAAACACTCCACCTTGGTTTTAAATGAATTGAAACATTTCGCACTTAATGTCAAGATCAGGTCACGTCTCCAACGCACGGCAGCGTGGAGATGTTCGTTCCTCCGCTCACTTTTATTGGGAAATCAATGACGAGCCTTAATATAATACTAGTAATACCGGTGTACTTCAACAAGAAGGGTTAAATACCTTAGAATATCCGCTTATAATATGGTCTTTTGAGATTGTTGCTAAATGCTTTGCATATTTTAAGGCTTATTCATTTTTACATCGATACAGAAAACAGTATCTGAGTGAGAGACAGTGAAAACAAAAATCTGGAATAACGTTTAGTTTTCAAAAGGTTGTCGCTTTTATTTAATAATTTCATTATTTCTTACTTGAATTATAGAAAAGATAAGTAATTACTGTGTTAATTATAAAACACAAATGTTGAAAAAATTTCCACGAGCAGGATTTGAGCCTGCACCTTTCTGGCATACCGGGTCAGGTGCTCTCCCAATTGAGCTATCGTGGTTCTAAAATTATTCCACACTATTTACTTTTTTAACTACAACAACAACTACAACAACAGTTAACAACTACCGTCATTAATTGCGAGTTCAAATCCTGCTCGTGGAAATTTTTTCAACATTTGTGTTTTTGAAATTTGTTGCGCAACAAAATTTATGTTAAAAATTATATAAACAAAACAAAACCATTTTATGTTAAATAAGTTGAAAAATTTGATTTTGTCACACTTATTAAGTAAATATGACGATTTGTGGAATGGGGTTGCCCGATGTGTCTATAGTAAAATTGGCTGTCGTAAGCAGTCGACCTTAAGTTTGCTTATAATTATAGTGTTGGGAAAATTAACTGTTTCTTTAAGCTCGTAATTTCAGATTGCCATACTTGATTTCAAACTACTTTCTTATTTTAAAAACAAATAAGAGTCGTAATAAGTCGTACTACGTGAGTAAGTGACTGTAATTGAGATTGACGATTAACAAAACAAAATGTAAAAAGTTTTAAATTATATTAAATATTTTAATCACATCATCATATAAATTTGCTCGTCGACATTTACTTCACCCAGAATTTATATCTTCCGCGATTTTCACTTAAAAGGTGGCGAAAGATTCTAATTAACGTTGGTAATATCAGCTTTATGTTATTCTAAAACGACTCTTCACATCAACTTCAGTGCAATCAGCTGTCTATTACCGTTAAGCTTGACTTTGCAAATGTAACTACTCCATCACTAGTGACGAACAACAAATGCATTTGCTTGATGAGCCGTTACGTCAGGGAGGTCGCTGACTCAAGCGCGTGCCGGCCACATGGCAAGAGCCTCTCAAAGATATGTGGCGGTATGAAACATTAATATTAATGTAAGATAACGTATGACAAGGCAAAATTCGTGTTGCGTTGTTTTGACTATACCGTGTTATATAATTAGCAACTGCCCACGACTTCATTTGGCTTAACACACGCATCCCATCTTTTGCCTTATATCATGAAACTTCAGAGTTTTGGTTCCAGCGGTTTGGGCTATGCGATGTTGATCGTTCTTGAGTCAGGACTTTCCTATACGTATCTATCGATTGCTCGCTTCCTATCGCTATCCTTTACACAGAGTGTGCTATTTCCAATATTTAAGGTAGTTGCTATCCTTGTGGCATTCGATCTTTCCACCCAGTATCTATATGTGCTGAAATTATTTTTTTCGTAGTCGTAGTAATAAGAATGCACTAGACATGTTGGTGTTGTGTTGCAAGCACAAACCAAAGACCTGTGGCTGCAAACAGTAATTTCAAACAGTTTTAGGACAACCGATATCTACCTAAATAATTTAATTTTCAATCTTAAATAAATATATTTTTTTATAAAAAATATATTTATTTACAATTTTTCATAATTAATTCACAACAGTGAACCAGCCAGTCGTTAGCACGTAGGTAGAAGCACACCAGTGAAATTAACAGTCTTTGACTGTTCCAACGCAATAATGCTCGAAAAACTTACAAGTAATCATATTGCATTAGATTGGGTGGGTGAAACACGGGACCTCTGGATCTGAGATTGGTGGTCTCATAACTAGATCACAGAGGCAACTTTGAAAGCTTAAGAATATCTTATCAGTAAGCTATTCGTCACTTGGTTCGATCATAAAGCCCCAAGAAATAATCAAGGATACACATCAAATTAAATATATGTAAATATATTTCATAAATACAAAACTATATTAATGTTTTGACACAAGTAACACAAATATTACTTATATGTTTCTGGCTTTTGTTATGTTTCTGTGTCAAATAGTGCACGAGAAGAATAACCAAAGCATAAGCTGGCATTGTCTCAAATTCCATTTCGAACAATGACAAATTCTCATTTAAAATTAAAAACAGTTGAACTCAATGAAAAATGCAAAAAAGATCGGGACTGCGCGTAATACTCTACATTTAACTATGTTTGGATTTCTTTTGATTTCACCCAAACATACATATTTATTTCAAGTGTTAGTTTTAATATTTGATTAGTAAAATAAAAGAACATACATAATGTTCTTCTGTAGTAGCTAGTATTGACCTTGATATTCAATAGCACGGTGAGTAGAAACAAAATTTCAGCAGCCATCTTAACGATATACCTGTGAAATCTGGTGAAATTCTAACACAACATCAGACCAGTTTCCATTCTATTTACAATACTAGAATAGAAGTAAACTTTGAAAAATATACCCAACCACCATTTAGTTTCCTGAAGGAACGAAAATTACTTTTACCCTATCAATATACTAATAGTTTTCTGCCTGTTCGTTTTTTAATGAGGCAATTAAAAAACTAGCCTCATTTATAACCAATTTAAATAGCTACAAGGAAAAAGTAAATAACGTAGGTATTCCGTGAACTTTATTAAAACTATCGGTACTTTCTACGTCTTAAATATTAACCTCTAGTTAATATAATAAACCTACATATAAATCATCAAAGCATTGAGATAATTTTTGTAAAAACCAATACCTATCATTAGCCTATATTCTTCATTGCTGGGCTTAAGTCGTCGCACATAAACAATGGCACGTGGCATATGAGATTGAACGGCTGCTATATCACATCGACAACCATGAGTAATAGCTTAACGTGCGGTTTCTTTTACGACCCCTGTGGTCTAGTGGTCCACCAGTTTCAGACCCAGAGGGCCCGGGTTCGATAACCAGCGATACATGTTGGTGTACTCGGTTTGGTTGGTGGTAGGGTTTGTTTGTCCGCCTGGCTAGCTTCTACCATCTTCTAAATATGTGGCTATAAGATCAATGTTAGTAGGCAGCAAAATAAAAGGTAGCTAGTGCCTCAGCAATTGGGGGTTCTGGGCAATGCGCGCTTCCACTTTCAGCCTTACCAGTAAGAATTAAAAATAAAATAAAATTTTCATTTCGGGTAATTTTCGGGTCATTACCCGACATGGCGTAAGATGCTTAACTTGGAAGGCCGCAAACCGAACGCGCAAATTGCTACGCCATCAGGCTCTTCATAAAACGTGTTACCATCTTTTCGTTAAGTTGTGGCAATGACGCGCTCGCGCACCCTTTTGAACTTATTGCACAAGCCGCCTTGATAGCTGATACTAACACGTTGCTACACTGACGAGCGTGCACTACGCCTACTTTTATGTAACCACCGAATGCTGGATGTTAGCAACTTACCGGTCGATCGGAACATTTTCTTTTATTGCGATGTTTCGAATTGTCTGTAAAAATGAACGAAGTAATGTTTGCCTTATATACCGTTGTAGTTATCAACCTGGTTTTGCACCAACATTATAAAAATAAATTACTTGGTCACTTTTTTCTTGTCAATTCATAGTTATAATAATAGTGACGTAAAATAAAGTATTATTATATTTTATCAGTATTTTAGAAGATGGCACTAAATGTTGCCAAACTAATCTCTCAATAATTAACTTAATCCGTTTGATTCGTCGATCGTCAAATTATTTGTTATAAAATACTTTCAATTATATAGGCCTTGGGAGATTTTATTACAGATTTGCAGTGCGCACTACACGCACGCACGCACTACAGTAAAACAAACAACGTTTTTCAAACTATTGATCTTTAAAAAATATATAAATTTTCATGAATCAGGAACATACAAAGTAAATAAAATATAATAACTGTACAAAATGCCAGTATTGAATTGACATAACACTTATTTTATTTGACAACATACTGAAGTTAATATGTATTTAATCAAAACATATACTCTTAAAAAAAAATTATAGAGTTTACTAAATATTTTTTGTATCTATCGAAGACGGTTTAATATTATAAATAAATTAAAAATAAATGTAGTTAATATGTATTTAGTTAAAAACATATAGTCTTAAAAATTGATTTTTTTTATAGAGTTTACTAAATATTTTTTTGTATCTATCGAAGACGGTTTAATATTAAAAATAAATGTAGTTAATATGTATTTAATTAAAAACATATAATCTTAAAAATTGAATTTTTTTTTATAGAGTTTACTAAATATTTTTTTGTATCTATCGAACACGGTTTAATATTAAAAATAAATGTTTCCTTTAAACTGTGGCTCTAAAGACGACATAATTTATTTATTTTGCATTATTCACTTATCGTGAAAAGATTGTTTTAGATACTTTCATTATGTAAGCCCTTATTTAAAAACATTAATACATAGAGTGACATATTGCAAACCATGTACTTTGCATTAAATCACCATGTGATGTCATAAGAGATGCCATTGTAATCTTTATCACCGCTGCCAATTAGTTCCGGTCTAATAGAAAGCCATAAATCAGATATCATTGTGACAGATATAATACAATTTAATGGATCCTCCAACAATGCCGATGCCGTGCAATGTCATGATTTTTTGATATCGAAATTGAAATCAAACGACAGTGAGACGAGCGTAGATCAGTTGCAGCGGCTGGTATGAAAGTATGGAGGCAGAGCATCGCGCCGAGTGGCAGGGGTGTCGTATATAAGCCTGCGGTTTACTACCACTCGTACATAGTTCACAATCTCCACGTGCCCTCACGCCGCACGTCCCCACACATACAACAATGAAGCTGCTGGTAAGTTCTAGTAGTGGAAGTTTAACTACATTTCTTTAAGCCCTTTTATCAATAATGATCCCGAAGGACTTTTTCCTTTAATCAAAAATTTAGTGAAAGTGTCAAGGATTTGGGTCGGCGGGATGGGTACATCGGCTGTTGAACTTTGATATATGGAAGCTTCTCTGACCTTATTACAACATTGGTATTTAGAACGGTTGGGTGTAAATAACGAATGATCTATTACTTTGAATTCTGATAAGCCATAATATATGTATTAACTATATGGTTATTGTTGAAAATGATTTAGTTTTTTTTGTGGTTTGCTATTTTTTGATAATGTGTTTTTCACTATTTACTTCTTAACTTTAGTCTCTTCTTAACTTTTTTTATTTTCAAAGCAATTACATTTAAGAAACAAAAACTGCGTATTTTTTAAATTACAAAATCTAAATTTGTATCTAAAATATAACAATAATATATTTTTTATATGTAAGTACCTATACTCATTCAAATAAATTAAAAGAAAAACTTTAATAAGTAATTTCTTTTTAAATCTTGAAGTGAAGTTATCATTAATATTATTGATATGTTAGGTACTGGTTATGACTTTGGTTTCCCCATAAGGATAATAAAAGGCTTTTTGGTTAGGATTGGAAAGGAGTGCTTTTTGGTTTGAAATAACGATTGCGGTACTCACTGCTTACACACTCAATTACAAAAATTTAGCATTAGCGTTTACTTACTTTCATAAAAAATGTAAGTATCATATCCAGATGCAAGTCTTGAGCTATGCTAATGACCATAAAACATACTATGACAGTCATTTACTGGGAGTAACAGTATATGAAACCAGTAGGTATTTAATCTCAATATGTTACTCAGTCTGTTATACAAACAATATTGTTTTGGAGAAGATATTACATAACTATTAGTTTGGCCTATTCGAGAATATTGCTAGATACGTGGGTATCATTTGATGCAATATCTTATGACACCAAAAATCACCTATGGCCTTGAGTTATTGAAATATGGCGATGTTATTTTCCACAATTATATAATCATGAAATGTAACATTCATACATGAAACCATGACGTTTCCTGACAAGCTAGTTAACCGGTATTCGACGCTAAGTGTCGGATTGAAAAAACAGTAAACATCACGGAACAATTGAGTCGTAACTGGAGTTGGGTAATTGGCTTATGATGCTAATTCTGTTAGCTCATCTTCATTGCTGCAGGTCGCGTGATACTATCACGGTAATGTTACGTAAAACTCGAATGTCAACTTATCATAAAAAGGTTAGTTTTGACTTGTAATTAATTAGATCACTATTAGATACAAGTTGGAACAGCTACCGTCGCACTACTTCCATTGGATCCAAACGAGTTATTACGTAAAATCCCATGAACTCGTCAAGTTAACGAACCATGACCAAAAGTCAAGTAGATCTCAATGAAAACAATGGAGTATTTGTAGACATGTGAGTGCCAATACATGTTATGCTGGAGCCCACTTTCGCCCAACCTGCGTGTCGAATGAGCCGGTTTCACAAGATGCAACCCATTGTGCTGCCTCATCTTAAATTGCGACATAGCGAATATGATTAACTCCTTTAGTATTCATAATAAAAGGACCGTCTAGGCAACAACTTGTAATTTAAAATTAATATGTTTTCGCCAATTCTGGTATGTTGTGTCGCAAATTTTCTTGATCGCTTCTATCGTATAATATAGTATCTTAGTTATCGAAGTCTTTATTATAATGGCCATTAATTTATTAGCCAATGCTAACAATTGCGCAAAAACAATTTGTGTCACGATTCTGTGATGTTAGTCTATTCAAATGTTATTTATTTAACGAGTCAATATCCACTTTGTTTTTATGATTGTATCGCTGTATGTATTTTAAATTACTATTCAAGGTCGTTACCTGTGCCGTGCTGTCTCTTGCGACAGCTCTCCCTCAAAGGAGAGTGCCGTTGAAACCCGAGCAGCAAATAGAGGAAGACCAACAGCCTGCTGAGCAGAATTACCAAAACTACCAACCCCAGCCCCAGGACTACAGGCAACAGCAGCAACAGCAGGAGTACAGACAGGCCAAGCCCATTGAAGACTTCAGGCCTAAAGTGCAGTTGGAGACCACTACCTTCATCCCTATCATCCGCTTCGACAAGGAGCAAGGCACTGATGGAAGCTACAAGACTGCGTAAGTTAATGTCCTTTCTACGTATCATGTATTATCATAAACAATTCAATTGATTTATTACATACAAAGATAACGGTGTAGTTACGTGGAGCTTTGTTAATTTATGGTGAATAATTTCGCCATTTATTATTGCAAACACTGTTTATTTAAGTGTTTTTTATATATTTTAGCGTTTTATTAACGCTTAAATATACTTAAGTAAAATTTAAAACACTGAAAAAAGACGACAACCTCAGGCGGGAATCGAACCACGCACCTTCCGCATTCCGGGCGGCTGCCTTAACCACTTGGCTACCGAGGTCTGGCTTTCACCCGTCGAAATTTTTCAGTGCTTGATGCTTATGTTTTTTAGTCAACATTGCTTCATCAATCTTAGAAGTTTTCACCTTTGAGATCCGAAAGAAATATTTTTACAAATATTTGAACATTCGGTTAAGATGAAGCTGCGTTATAGATAAGTGTTTTTTATATATTTTAGCGTTTTATTAACGCTTAAATATACTTAAGTAAAATTTAAACACTGAAAAAAGACGACAACCTCAGGCGGGAATCGAACCACGCACCTTCCGCATTCCGGGCGGCTGCCTTAACCACTTGGCTACCGAGGTCTGGCTTTCACCCGTCGAAATTTTTCAGTGCTTGATGCTTATGTTTTTTAGTCAACATTGCTTCATCAATCTTAGAAGTTTTCACCTCTGAGATCCGAAAGAAATATTTTTACAAATATTTGAACATTCGGTTAAGATGAAGCTGCGTTATAGATAAGTGTTTTTTATATATTTTAGCGTTTTATTAACGCTTAAATATACTTAAGTAAAATTTAAACACTGAAAAAAGACGACAACCTCAGGCGGGAATCGAACCACGCACCTTCCGCATTCCGGGCGGCTGCCTTAACCACTTGGCTACCGAGGTCTGGCTTTCACCCGTCGAACTGTTTATTTGTAAAAAATATTAAAAAAAATCAAATTTGAAAATCTAATAATGTATCGATAGTTTTTGCTTCTTTATCCTTTTAATATCCTAATACCAATACTTTTCTCAGTAGAATGACATTCGTCAGGTGTACGTGTTACATACCTACTCGTAATTTTAATGATTTGCGCTTTAGATTCATAAAAACTTCAGATTCTACCAAAAATATTGATACCTGATATATTTAGGTGCTAATTCAATATCTCAAAACACGTCTGCATGAAATCAATCCCACTTTTTACTGTGTTGCAATATGTATTGCAACACCTGAACAAAGGCGTTAAAAAGTGACTCACATAAACTTTCGGTTTTCCGCTTCATTCAAATACTATTTACTACTATTTTGAAATATTATCCTCTATGGTAATTTAATTTTACATGTCATAGTCCGACTTGTCGGAATGCAATAGATCACACTGGCACAGGACAAAGAAAAATGGCGTGAAAAAGAGTAGGCTTAAACTCAGCAGTTGATAGAAGTAGGTTGATTAGAAAGATACTCGTAGACATAAATTGTATGCAACGAAATAAATAAAAGCAAACTTAATCACTTATCTGACAACTATAATCTGGAATCATTTGTCCCTTAAGTAATAACTAACAACAAGCAACAATAAATAACAACAAACATTGACCTTTGAAATTGCCATTGACGTAAATAATTCCAGATTAATGAAGATCAATAAATTTTACGAAGCATGTTTTAAAATTTACCAAACACACTTTTCTAAAATCACATTAATAATATATTCCAGGTATGAAACCGGCAACCATATTCAAGCTGAAGAGTCGGGCTACCTGAAGGCAGTCGGTGACAACCATGACGCTTTAGTGCAGACCGGCTCCTACTCATACACTGCTCCAGACGGCCAGGTCATCACCGTGGAGTACACCGCCGATGAGTTCGGCTTCAGGGTTAAGGGCGACCACATCCCCACCCCTCCCCCAGTGTCTCCCGAAATCCAAAAAGGTCTTGACCTTATCTACGCCGGAATCAAGGCCAACCAGGTGAGATATTTCACTATTTACTATTAACGTAAGGGACGTATCTATTTCTCAAGCAATGGTATTTCTGTATACTGCTTGTTGCACGCTTCGTGCAATGATGTGTGCGAGAAGGTTGAGCATAGGTTTTTTATGGGGTAACTTATAGAGTCTCCTACTACTACTACTACTACTAGCCTTACAAGTATTATGGGATTAAGAATTGAGTGAAGATGTGGTTGTAGACTATTACAAAGAGCATGTCGGTTTGTTTGATCGCGTTGAGTATTGTGAAGTCTTGACTGTTTGTAGTAGATAGTAGGCATCTGGGCATCATAGTGGGAATCCCTAGTATAAGTGTTATACTAAGTAATTTGCGCTGAACCCTTTTAAATACTTTTTTTATGATGGCGTTAGAAAAAGTATACTTACAAGTGAAATAAATATGAGCTAAAACTTATGTTATGTAGAAAGAATTTTCATAATATTTTTGATCAGATTGATTTCACTATTAATTATACTTTTTTCTATCATCATCATCATCGACAAAGTATTTAACATGGTTTCTAACATACCCGAAGTAGGTTTCGACTGAGTTACAACGGCCGTGCATGGTATCGGGCTGACTGTAGTCAGTCAGCCTGTGACCCTAGGATAAGTAATCTATGTAGGCTAACGGCACCAGCGTTCGACGCTTTAAGCTCCGTTTTTGATACAACTTTCTTTGCCAAAAGATAACATAGATCATCATTGAAATTTTACGAGATGACAATCAGGAAGCACCAATTGATGCTAAAGTCTAAAATCAGTTGTTGATTTATAATGAATAAAGGAAACAAATGCCAATAACTGGTTTCTGTCGAACACTGTGCCATTACCCTAGCTTGAGTATAATATAATAATCATAGACTGATGATGTATTATTTTTTTAGTATTACGGTAATGATAATCATGATTTACCTTTTTGAAATCCTTGTGTTGAGCCCTCTAATTTGGTACTCATGTTGTAGTATTCGAAAAAAATATTTGTATTTCACCAAGTCCAATGACGTCGCACAGCCGCCATGTTTGTTTTTTTTTAACGGCTAAGAACACTAGGGCAACTAAGAGATAAGAGAATCTAACGATACCTCAATTATATAAATCCGTTCAGCGGTTCTGGAGATATGAAGTGATAAAGAATATTACATACATACATACCAGATACGCGCGAAAAACCCGCGATTCCTTTGCAGTCGGGTAAAAAGTAAAATTTGTAATTCAAAATTACAAATAAATTACAAACTTTGTCAAAGTGGTACACGTTTGTAGATTATTTCAAAATGTAACAATTAAGCCGATTTGATAAGACTTTCCCCCATGGACATTACAACTACTTTACTTTACGTACCAGTGTCGACAAGAGGACTGGGCCATACAATACTATGCTAGCTCAATTCAGGGTTGGTAGGTCTAATTTATCCAGATACCAATTTCTACATTCCTAAAAAGTGCAAAAATACCTGAACCCAAGATTAAATTGGTGTTTATCTATTTTTTCTTATTCAAATCAATCTTAATATATTTCAGGAGCGCGCTGCCATAGAATCTAAGAACAACCCAGAAGCCGCCCGGGACAACGAAGAGAGGGCAGCCCTTGACTACAAAGGTCTCTACTATCAACAATAGACTCCACGCAATGCTTCAGGAAAAGAAACTTCAATGAACTTATATTTAAATTAAGTTTACTAACTACAAAAAAGGAAAAAACGACACAAATTTTAGTATTAAACCTGTTTTGTAACTGAGAAGCAATGGAATAGGTATGCCTTCTAGTTACGTTTTGATAAATAGCAAGCTTAATTTAAATGTAAGTTTTAGTCATGTGACATGTTAACAACACAACGGTTTAGTGGTATTATTACCCAGATTAGTTTTACTCTGTGAGTAAAGTAATTAGTTACCAACATTTTAAATGCAAACGTATTTTGATGAGATTCTTTACAAACAAAGCCCACATTATGTGAAAAAAAAACATGCTTTGAGACATCGTCAGAATTTTTTTTCTTAACACCTTTTTAACATTTACATATAAACTTACTTGTTCGCATTGCGCTCTAAATAATCCATCGGCAAACAATAGAAATACTCAAACCTATGTTTCATGCTAACACAATGAGACTACAACAACTGCCAATTGTAATAATATTCAGGTAGTGTAAGAGACAAGTGCTATATAGTACATTATGATATTTTGTTTACAAATCTTCAGACTGAACTATTTGACTCCTTAGGTAAGAGTAACCGTTTGATTTGTTGCACGTGTCTAAGTAAAATTGTGATACAGCTAGCATACAACGATGTGAATGTTTAGTGAACATTTCCTTAACTTTTGTAAATAAATTTATAATTTTAAGTTATCTCTATTTTTTATACGAATAAAATGTTATAATAGTTGTATACAAATTATTTACTATTTGAACCCTAATAGCTCACCAGATATTGATTATTGGTCGTAGTAGACCTTACACCTCGTTCTTTTAGGTCTGAGGGTTCAATGTTCTCACGATCCATCGACTATTAATAAAGTAAAATAATGTTTTAATTTAAAGAAAAATAATGAAGCCTTTTTTTCTTCAATATCAAAACAACCTAGATCATTGACCGTGGACCCTTTTTTCAATTCGAAAATAGCTGAATTAATATATATTATTCCATCATTCAATTCCGAGAAATTATTATTATTAACCGCTTCTGTATGGTGGCAAGATTGCCGGTCTCAGGCCAAGAGAGTTCGATTCCTAGCGGGGTTTGTGTTGCTCCCGGCTTGGTTGGAACCGCCCGCCGGTTGTTAACCGCCTCTGTGATCTAGTGGTTCGATTCCCATCGCGTGTTTACATGTTTGTGTACTCGATTTGGTTGGTGGTAGGACTTATTTGTCCGCCTGGCTAGTTACCACAATCATAAGATCATGATAATATTAAGATTAGATAACTAAACATGTCGTCACTCGCCATAACATCAATGTTTGTAGCATTGTTGTGTTCTGACAGCTAGAGATAAGATAGCCAGTGCCTCAGTAGTTGTGGATCCCGGCTTAGTTTGCCTAGCTAGGTCTTTATGTAGTCTATCGCTGCGACAGTAATGTCAAATCCTGAAGAAAGTCTAAATATACAAAAGTTCTAGTATAGAAATTAAGTTCTAGTAAGAAAGTATAGAAACATTTTAAAACTGTTAATTAGACATTATAAATAGTGTATTTCGATGAGTCCTACGTAATTAATACATACATACATACATACATATAATCACGCCTCTTTCCCGTAGGGGTAGGCAGAGACCACTTCTTTCCACTTGCTACGATCCTTACATACTTGTTTCGCTTCGTCCACTTTCATTATTCCCTTCATACATGCTCTTCGGTTTAGGGTACTCTTGACCTGGCCTTTTTTCAAGACGTCTCTGATTTGATCTCGAAACGTCCGCCTAGGTCTACCCCTACCAACACTTTCATTCACACTCGCCTTATACACTTTTTTCGTCAATCGTTCTTCATCCATTCTCTCGACATGGCCAAATTACATGACCTTAATTAATGGCTTCGCGTTGAGCATTTAGCCAATTTCAAGTATTTTTTTAATATAAGTAGTAAGGGTACAATTGTACGGTAGATAGAAAATAAAATGGAGTCTCACAACACGTGTTATTAAGTAAAGAGCTGTAAGTGGCTGATGGGCCTTTTTACGACTATGATAGCAATGGTTTGTTTAAATGGTAATTTTATATAATAGTTTAATCGAAAATCAATTTTGAGTTATATATTCAATTTTAAAATTTGACCATAAGAACGTATCTGACGATCAAGGATGCGTATAAAGGCGAACGTGTCTATTGATTCTTTTAAGACGTTCGGCGGCGGGAGCGCGGTCTCAGGTGCAGGCGAAGGTGACACATTCGTTTATTTACGTGATGGCGCACAAGTTGAGCAGTCGGAATTTCCTCCCGCCCGATCCTCTAAATGCCACTACACTTTTACAGAATACACTAAACATGCACACTAGTAGAACAAGGGTACGAAGAACCGGTTCACACGCGCTCTACACCAGGTACAGACATGTACTTGGGCGCTTCCCTCCTCCTCCACGGCCCGGTCAACCCGAGCTGAGGTCCGAGCCTTTAGAGGCGCTCTCGGTTTGTTCTGCTCCCCGATCCGTTCCGAACCCTTCGGAGAATCTAGTATGGCACAGAGACGCGCACTAGTGCGCGATGCCGTTCCCTCTAGAAAACCTCCGAAGGTGATTCGTTTCACAAGCCCGGTGAAGCTAAAAATGCCTCAGAGGTAATCAGCAAACTTTCTCAAAAAAAAAGTCGGAATTTCGATCCTGAGATCATATTCAAACCTTTAGGCGCGTTTGGTCTAATTCGCGTTTGGTCCAATTATCAAAAAAGGTCCAATTTGCGGTTGGTCCCATTCGCGGTTGATCCTGTTCGCGGTTGGTCCAATTCGTGGTTGGTCCAATTCACGGTTCGTTTAATTCGTGGTTGGTCCAATTCGTGGTTTGTCCAATTTGCGGTTGGTCCAATTTGATGTTTTATTAAATAAAACGACATATTGGTACTTGTATGTAGGTATACTATATTTGTTTAAAGAAAATAGATTCATATTCGTGTTACACTGTCATAAGTATGTTAAAATTAAATGCGAATTTGTACCATATATAATCAGTTCTTATATATATTTTACAGTACATAAATGTTAATTATATGTTATAAATTATCATAGCTTTGTTTAAATGGTATAATTCAATAAGATGGAAGAGAAAGAACAATGGTTATATTGTTTTAATCAATTATACGTTAGTGTAATGATGACGTCTTAATGTTGCTTAACTAAATCATACATTGTCTACAAAAGTTATATAACCACGGAAGAAACAAACAGTTTGTCATCCTGCCGTGTACATAACCAATCTGCTGAAGTAAATTATAATATTACCATAGCTTAGATGAAATACTACGATCAAAGAGGTTTTTTCTCTTTCTTACTTATGTCAATAAGGATAGAGAGATAGAAAGAACCATAATAATATTATTATTTAATCAAACACACGATATTATGTATTAGGTATATGACCCCATATAATTCTGTAACCATACATAAATTTAAAAAAATGACGACCTCTGTAGTTTATAGGTTGGAGTGATGGACTCCTAGGCCGGAGGTCATGGGTTCGATTCCCTATGATGATACATATTATTATACATATTTTGATTACATATGATGATACATATTCTAATACCCTGACCCAAGACATACATCTATGCTCATCACATAAATATTTGTTCTGTGTGACTCAAACCCGCAACCTCCGGCATATAGTCCAGCATTGAAACCGCTAGACCACGGAGGTCACAAAACGCGAATTGGACAAACCGCCAATTGAACTAACTGCTAATTGGACTTACCGCGAATTGGACAAACCGCTAATTGGACTAACCACGAATTGGTCTAACCGCGAATTAAGTGGATTGGACCAAACGCGCCAAAAGGATTTTACTTGTTATTATATCCATGAAAATAAAAGATAATGTCCAGTGTGACTCAAATCCGCGACCTCCGGCATTAAGTCCAGCATTCAAACCAATAGACCACGGAGGTCACAAACAGCGAATTCGACAAACCGCGAATTAAGTGGATTGGACCAAACGCGAATTGGACCCAACGCGCCTAAAGGATTTCTCTTGTTATCTTATCCATTAAAATAAAAGATAATACTACATACGATTTTTTACACATTTCAGAGCTGTTGTTAGCGCTGCCAAGAAAAAGGTCGAAACTGACTTTTCTTTAATTACAATAATGGTAATGTACTGTAAATTATTTCATTATCCTGAAAATGATCAGAAACTTGTCGTATTTTAATTTATATTTTAATAAGATGATATTCTTTTTTTTTTAAGTATGTATGTGAAGGCCAAGTAAAAAGGTTTAATTGAGCATTCACCTCTTTAGTGAGTTAAATATTTTATATTTCTCTCAATTTCTTCAGAGTATAAAGGTGACAGTGATTTATCTCGAAATTCGCCAAAGTATATAATATAAATATTATACCATCTTAAAAAACGTCAATATTTAGTACACACGCCTGCACATCAACCTATCCAAAACTGTCAAATTTCTCAATATTGATCTTTAGACCTAAAAATGTATTAAATAAATTTTTGGTTTATTTGCTGCCGTCTGTACTTTGTGCCAAATTTCAACCAAATCTATAAAGAAGTTTCTTCAATATCTCATTTACAAACTTTGAACAGCTCTTCTGTAAAATTACGATTTATCACTTACAGCTCTTTACGTAGGACCCATCGATTTATGATTTGAGTGTAATAAACAAGTTGTACATACACTCTTGTTGCTGATAGCAGAGCAAATGTAGTTCGTGCTTAATTATGTATAATATAAGAGCGATATCTAGATTAGAATTAGAGATATAGAAAATCCTTTCTCAAATTATAATAAATATTTACGAAGTTCCTTTATGACCTTTAGTTAACCCTAGCGCTAATTATAAGAACATTTACCAAAAAAACATTTATAAAAATAAAGGGCGAAAAAGACAGCATAATGTTCTAAGAATAAAACGTTCCCAATGTATTTATTCCACACAAATATAACGCAAGCCATTCAGGCGCCACAGTTTCTATTGATAACTTAAAAAAAACTAAATGGAATGAATTTGAAACAAGTGTATCATTGGTCGTAGCTGTCATCTATAGTGTAATTGACTCGGGATCATAGCGGACGTTCAGTCTTAAATGAAATTCGGAAGTATCTCCGTTAATGCTATTTTGATAAGCAGGGTAATTGAATCTGTAATAAGGGCATTTGTGGGTAAGTAATTGAAATTTATTATCATTTCAAGGCTAAAATGTTTTTTTGTTTTTATAAATTAAAAATTATCGTGCCAGTACAATTTATTGCTCCCGCTTTTATAACGATATGAAGACTAAAAGAAGTATTTCGCGAGTCGGCAATTGAGGGTGCCTAATAGTACATACCATACTACATTGGCAGCTCTCGCACTTATTTAAAGTTCTTTGAGAAATAAAGAATTAGTTAATGAGTAGTAAAAAGCAATTCTAAGTTTATGCGACATAAGAAACAAATTTTCAATCGCTGATAATTGAAATGTACACTGTCTCTAAGATTATATTAACAAAACAGTCTTCCGAATGCAAAATCCGCACATTGGAGAGTCTAAAATAAACTTCAAACGTTATTGGTGGATATTTCACCAGAACTTCAAATGCCACACGCAAAACTAGCTTCACAAGGGTCAGAGTTGGCGATGTGCCACGTGTTTCACAACCTCCCCCCTTATCGGACGTGAGTCTGTCCAGTTTCTGTTTCCCTAATGTATGTACTTGATCGATTTACGCAAGTTTAATTAAAGCTGTACAGCTTATTTGCGAAGCTTTGCGGGCGCCGCCGGCGGCATGGCGGCGGCGTTGGAAGTAACACAGTATATATGATAATGCACAGGTATGCATATAGTATTTACCTTCTGCATTCATGATGAACTGCAAATTTAAGAAGTTAAGTATTGTGATAACGTTTTAAGTTGTCATTTAGTGCACAATTTCATTTAAGCTTTAGCATCTAATTATTAACCGCTGATGACATTTTGACGGTCTCTTGAAATTATCTAATAGACAAAATCACAGTAAGTATTAAAGGGTGATGGTCACTCTCGGCCAATGTAATTAGAGACGTAGTCATTGGTTACATAAGTTTTATATTACGCTAAATTTAGGATTGAACCTCTACTCTACTATAGACGCTCTACGGTTTCTGAATTCAGTAACAACATCTTAGCGTGTACAGTAAGACCTGGACCACCAAGAAATTCATTAGTTTTTATTCGTATTGTATTTTGTAACTATATTGATCATTAACAATGACTGCTGTTTGTTTTTATACAGTGGAAGGCAAAACTCTGAAGCTAATCCTTGTGAATGTGATGGATCCATAAGCTTTTATGAGCTGGCATTTTCATCCTTATGATACGTGAAGAACTCAAGGACGCCTCAAAACGCTAGGACCTTGGCTATAGGGTCATGTCACAGGATTGGCATTCTGGTAAACGGTTATGAGTCCTCGTACTAGTTGTGGCCGAGTCCGGTGACTTTGTTAGTAGCAATAAAACATATTGCCAACATAAAACTATTCGTATTTTCAATAAGTCACAATCTTCCGTTATTGCATAGGTAAATAATAGAGTCTGTAGAGCCACGATAGCATAGTTGGTAGTGCATCTGACCCGGCATGTCATGGGGTGCGGGTTCAAAACCCACTCGTGAACACTTTGTCTTTTTTATAATTGTATGTTCGCAACATTTTTTACGTAAAATTATATATAACCATAATTAAGTCATAACATATTTTTGTTTTGTTTATATAATTTTAACGCAAATTTTGTTGCGAAACAAATTACAAAGACACAAATGCTGAAAAAATTTCCACGAGCAGGATTTGAAGGAATTGAATTGGCGCCTTTAGCTTTCAAAATAAAAAAGTAAATAGTGTTGAATAATTTCGGCGGGCTGGTTAGAATCACGATAGCTCAAACAATAATCAGTCAAACAATAATGTGTAAAAGTTTACACTTAAGGGTCCAATCCAATGACTGGGCATAAAGACGTAATAACTAATTCGAAACCGAGCGAGTTATAACCATATTTACAAGCGTTAATAAACAGCGCTTGTAACTGTAGCTGACTATCAGACGAAAAGTACGTACACTAAGTCAAATAAGAAACAGATAAAAATATAGCATCGCTCTTTTTATAGCATCGTACAACATAGCATTGCAGAGAACTTTTAAATACATATTACTCATATCATCAAAAGGGTATGGGTGTATCTGTGGTTTTTTATATTTTTTATTTCTCTTTAGCATCAGTTTTACATTTTTTTTATTTCTTTTATTTATGTCTTGTTTTTGACAAGTGTTAAACACTTGTCAAAAACAATATTTTTACGATGAAACTGAATGCGAATAATGACCTTAATTTAAAACATTCACACTAGTTTGGAACAAAAACTAGTGCTTTGGAATTGAAAGAAGCACATAAATACTTTAAGTTACCGTCATTATTTGCTATTGATATAAAGAAGAAAATTGAATTAAGAATTAAGAAAGATTATTGAATGAGAAAAAAACGTCAATTTCATAGGTAAGGACCCAATATTAATGATTGGGTCCTTACCTATGAAATTGACGTTTTTTTCTCATTCAATAAAAGTCAATACCAGTTGTTAATATTATTAAAAACATTTAATTAAGGCTATGTAACTAAGTCTTCAGTAATAACAATGATTTTTAATTTTGTGTCTTTATGGCACAATTTTTTTTTTATAATTTAAATTTTTGATTGACTTGGAATTAACCTTTTGATTCATTGTAGCTTTGAAGGTACTTGTTTTTTTCTTTTTAAAGTCTGCTATATTTAGCTAGTGAAACAAACACACTGCTCTAATTTTTTTATAGTTTTAACGTAAATAGAAGCTAAGAAACATAAAAAATGTTAGTATGAAAAATTTAATTTTATAAAAAATCTTCATACAAAACCAAAATTTTATTGGTAAGGACCTAATACTATAATGTATTAGGTCCATAGAAACTAGAAACTATTCTGCAGTGCCCTGAGATGAACCAAATTTCGATGTGCCAACGTAGTATGATAACAAAAGCTTAACTTTTAAAGCCTCCAAACATTACATGGATCATCAACACTAAAGTTCCTTACCATATACACTTCGTCGTAAAATTTAATTGAATGAGAATGTAACGTTTGCTAATTTAAGCATAAACTTACAAAATAGTTTAGGTTTCCAAGCATTAGGCACTGGCAGCAAAATAACCAAAAGCGTTGTGAAATCTAATTGATTAAAATAATATCCATGAGATTCCAATCTCAGTTAAAATTATTATAATTTGTTTTGGCATTTGTGTTCATTATTTTGTGATAGCGTATGTTTGACGTCTATGCAAGCCACAGTATGATTCTAAATGAAAATGTATGAAACTTACCTATATGGACACTGAGCGGATTTGCACCAGCATTAACCTATTGTAATACGGATAGAGACTCGTACTTTATTGACGGAGTCATGATCTCTATTGATGCCAATTCCTTTCATATCACAGCTGTCTCAAACATTAACGGATGAATAGCTCGAAACACCGCCCTTCAAAGGAAAAGGCCCGACCGATTGCAGCGTACATGAAGTTCTTATTATAGTTGACAGAAATACGAGTATATACTAATATATGTCAACAATATCTCTCAATGTCTCTCTTACTCATTGGCTGGCTAGTCACGAATTTTCAGGAATTTTCTATACAGTAACTTGAAATTTGGTAAATACAGTCCTTAAATGGCGTAGAAAACGGTGTAATAAGCTTAAAGTTTTGTCTCGATCTCACGAGATACGGGTGTTAACGCGGACGATCTCTAATGAAGAATGAATATTTATATTTGTTAGCAATTTTGAGCCTACGTCTAAACCGACGATTTTTTAATAAATAAGACAAGACAATATTTTTTTACTTATCTCTTTTTATACTTTCTCTGTAAACAACAAAATAACACAACTATTTAATTCCCTAAAAATGTATGATAATACGATTGAAATCAACCTATCTAACCATCAACCATCATGAGCCCCATCAAATGTCATGTTGGGTAAAATAAAGTTTCAACCAAATAATCGATTACTGAAAGTCTTCATAGCTTATTACTCGATACTAATCGATGGTGTTGATACAGTATTACTGAATTTGAAAGGTTATTAACCGATTGTCAAATTTCATAAAGACCAACTTTCGATACTACATCCAAAGTTCCTACAAAGTACAAATATTAGTTTGGATAAATTTTTGATCATAATCTTAATGTGCGGCATAACTAACCCTCAGGGTATCAACTTGTGAGAATATGTACGAATATGTATATAAGTGATTGTCCATTGCGCTCGTTGTGCCGTTTTGCCTATGTAGGTACGGCGCATGATGCATCAGCGAGCATCGTGAGATGAATTGTCGGGATGCGCTTGCGCCGGGTCGCACGAAGTTCATAAGTAAACAAGCCAGTATATAAACACCATGCAGTGTCACCGAGCACACACCTATACTGCCTGTGACTGTGGCTGCACCCCAGAAGCTCTTCCACATTACGTAACGATGGTAAGAGAATGATATTCCTTATTATCTTTAAGTGCTGCTTAAAGTTGACGCAGAAGGAAAGTAACGATATTTTCCAAAATAATAAATGCTGTTCGGTAGTTTCTATCGGGTTTATCAAATTATGTTTCATAATTATATTCCTAATCCTGATGTTTGTTGTGAATTACTACAATGTTCAATAAATATCAGAATTGTTTTTGTTGTTATGGATGATTTTAGTTCTGGAAATGTTAGTGGTGTTATCTTATAAGTTTCTTCAGCGTACTTGTTTATCTTCGTTGATTATACACATTATACTAACTTTTAATTTGTATTCGTTGACATTACAATATGTAATGTCATTACAATATGTCAAGAAAATATTAAAGTAGATTAAGAGCATCTTTTTTCTGAATGTCTCTCGGCAAACTTCGTGTTTCGATTTTCGTCGGATTTCT
The DNA here is from genome assembly GCA_949315975.1 of Eudonia truncicolella. Lineage (NCBI taxonomy): Eukaryota > Metazoa > Arthropoda > Insecta > Lepidoptera > Crambidae > Eudonia > Eudonia truncicolella. The sequence continues at coordinate 10,383,842 of OX438830.1, forward strand.
ATCAGATATAGAATTGCTTTTACTCCTTTTACTTATTTTATTTAGAATAAAGGTAAATACTATAGTGTCATACGAACGATTTTTTACAGTTACAGCTCTATTTAGTTCACACGAAAAATCAAAACAAAATAATAATAAAGTACGTTGTTCTTAATACAAATTATTAAAAATGGTAAATCTTATACTCGTAATTAATGAACACCGACATACATTCGATTACTTGTAGTGCAAGTCAAGTACTATTTGCCAAGTTTTAAGATCCGTTTTTCAGCTTTATTTGTATATTTGAATTTGTATAATTTCAACTTAGATAAAATATAAGAGTTAAAACCGCTCAATAATAATAATGTAATAACCCCACACCATATACAGACAATACACCACACCCTGTAATTATCTGGTTTGTACTCGTAATTATAGAAAAAACCGGCTTCTAGCTGAGAAAAAAAAACACACTTACAATAATAATAATAAACATTTATTTGGCTTTAAACCACGGGAAAAACATGAAAAAATAATACGTAAATATTACAAATAAGCTTAAAATTAAAAATAAAAACTTTTCACAACATACTACAATAAAAACAAACAGAAATAAATACAAACCCCGAATGGGCTGATCAGCTCAGCTTAATGTTGTGGCTAACCCCTCAACGCTGGTATTCTGCTGGACCCATGACAAGGGAGGAGCTCAACATAGCAGGTGAAGATGACAGTGCGTTGTGCAGAAATACATCGTGTAGTATAGTGAAAATACAATGTAGATAGTGAAGTTACGTTAAGTTAAGTTTAATTGCACTTAAAAAGATACTCATAATTAATTTCATCGTTGGTTAAATAATTAACATGTCAAAAAATTACGCGACAATCTACGTCCACTGCTACCTACGTACTTCCTTAATTTATTTCGCGCAATTTGAATTTCCAAATTTCTTCTGCTTTTTTGCTTCTAGGTATCGCGGGTCAAATGTCATCTCGTGCATAAGCCAAGTGCAGTTTGAACAAAAATGAGATTGTTGTCGAGTCACGGATGCCATACTTCCGTCCACGTTCTCTACACTCCTTTGTCACGTTTCAGCTGCCGTCAGATATGACTAATACCTTAAGTTTTCCAAGCTTCCTTTTGCCACAGCTGAGTTGTGAGCACGTCCTCAGACGGATGAAAGCGCTGTTTATGAAGTCGTTTGTATGATAAGATCTTTATGCAGTTTGTCGCGTTTCCTTTACGATAAGTTGCAAAAATACAATAATTTTTAACAGGCTCTTAATATTGCATGTTAATCTCGCAATAAATTCTTTCCAAAAAGCTCATTTTAATTTAGATTTTAAACATACTTATTTGCAAAACCAAAATTGCTGCCCAGGAAAAATCTGCTCGCAGATTCCTTAGATCCGGGGATTGCCTTGTCCTTTTTCTAAAAAAGGATTAAGACAGACCCGGTAAAAAACCTGGGGGTCGCCTCTAGCCTTAAAAAAGCTGCTAAGGCTGCCGGAACGCACGCCCCCCGAAGGTCGAGGGGCGCGGTTACGAATCGATCTTCAACTGATGGCTTTTATAGTAAAACACAACAAAATGTGTTATTTATAAAGTGAAATTTTTTTTTTTAAATAGTTTAGTAGTGTATAATATAGGTTAGTATTAACTAACACTATTAATTGTTTCACAAAAAACAGCAATGTTACTTCAAAACAATAATCTGGCAAGTATTACAAACTAATAAAATAGTTTGTTTTTAGTTTTTATTCACTTAACATATCAGAGTAGAATAAATGCTACACGCTTTAAGAAATTAGTGTGTGACATTTCCACTAAAACATTTCCCAATGTTTCACTCAGTGCAAAATAGGTTCTGTACAACGAGCTTAGAAATTTGTAATTTGCTTAATAAACGCCACACACGTGCTAGTTTTGTACTCGTGTTACTAAATGTAATTACTTATAGCGATCACAGAAAATGTCAGCTAAGTTGCACGTTACTTATTTGAGCGAATCGTTGTTGTCAGTCGATTGAATAAAGTGCCGATTGCCAGATAAAGCGGAGCCAATCCTTTATTGAAACAGTGAACCTGCATTTAACGATGAAGTGCGTCATATTTGATACTATAAAGGTTACTTAGCTGTTACAAAATCATTGATAGTTACACAGGAAATATATACAAACAAATTATGTATTTAAAGACAGGGTTAGTTTCGTGCCATTCTGTTTATACATATATCGTAATTAGAATTTATAACTATTTATAATAGAAAAGTGATATAGAAGCCAGTTTTAGCTTTTAGCTTTCGATATGTGCCTAGTATAAAATAATAACGCTTCGGTGGTTAAGTGACTCAGCGCTCGGTCCGATACCCGAATGTCCTGGGTTCAACTCCCAAGTCGGGTAAAACGGTTTGTGATCACCAACCCGCATTTGGCAAGCGTGGTAATTTAGCCAGTACCTTTTTATTGTTACACTGACTTGATTTCAGTGATGGAGGCCTTTGTTTTAGCTGTGGGATAGCTTAAAAGCTACAAAATTAATTAAATAATGTAATAAACGAGTTACATAGGCATTACGTTGTTGTGACCTGATTTCATTTTATTTTGTTCAACTTTTGCTTGTGATTCTAAGAATTGTTTCATCAAGAAAAAGTTACAGTATGCCACAACTATATGCATACATTATAGACAGAATTTTACGCCAGTAAAGCTGATATTAGTATATAAATATACGTGAGATAGTTGCTGTAGAAACTGAAACGCATGCGTATGGAAAAGAGCGAAAATACATGCATATGCCAAGAAATATAATTTCAAATGTTGTCACATAAATAATATTGTGTGTGGTTGGCGGTTTCGCCACGATTCCTTTATAGCTATTTCATTGTTGACGAAACAGTTTCAACTTTCGCTCTTCCGTAAAAGCGAACTGCATTTCCGTGTTAAAATGCACACGCGTTACTGTTACGAACGCGGCTTTGTATAAATTATCGTTGGCTTATTAAATGTAAATTAACTTGTTTAAGAAACCATTGAAAGTGCCTTTTAATTGACTGTAGGTAATAGCAATATAACTTATTTATATATATTATATAATTCTCGCTTACCGGAATGACTGAATAAAAATGTTAAAACTTTATTTGAACGCCTAACCCGCATTGTATGCAATATTTTAATTAGAAATCATTGCTATGGGATTTTTAAAACCAATTGTTTACATTTCATTATTCGTTAGGTATAAAACTTCGTAAAATAATGAAGTTCCTTATTTTTAATATTTTCTGTTTTAAAAATAGGATGAGATAAACAAAGATAAAGCATTTGTTTGTTAATTAATTAAAGTAGTCATATTAATAATTTTAACATATATTTGTCCCGTACCTACGTGTGCATGTCACTGAACTCTGAAAATGGCTGGGTGAAACTTTTTGTGCTTTTTATAGCATACTCGTGAATTTTCGGTAGGTGGCGCTGCAATATGGTTCTAGGATTATTATTTTTAAACCATTATGGAATACAGGTGTGTTCAACATAATAGGTATCAAAGGATTAAAAAAAAATTATTTAAAATGATAACATAATATATTTCGAGCTTTGAAATACATATCAAAGATCTTAAATTGTAAAGCATTCTTTACAATTTAAGATCTTTGATATGTATTTCAAAGCTCGAAATATATTATATTATATAATAGAACAAATAGTTCTTTTTCTAATTTCCAATCTTCGTAAGATCTTTTTTCAAACGATATTTAATAACATTTGCTGAATGAATGGAGACCTTCGATCAATTATGTACTTAATCGAAGATGGAGACAGTTAATCGGAAACCTTTTTTGTGTTGAGCGAAGCAACATCTTGCAGTTATTATTATTTAACTTTTCAGATCTCATTTGTCTTCGTAGCAATGTTCGCGGGAACATGGGCAGCCCAGGCGCAGCAACAGCAACCGCCGGGGGACCAGATACCAATCATCCGATTTGAAACAGAAGGACCGAACGTTGATGGCTCCTACAAATGGTTGTTAGTATTCGATCTGGATTTATTTATTTTAGTTAAAAATTGGCGTATGGTATAATGATTGAGTTGTCATTAATTTGAAATACTATCAGGTTTTATTTGCGTTAACGTAACGTTCTTGATATTTAGTTTTTAGAAAGCTATTGTTAATGATATTAGGTTCTATTGAAAAGTTTAAATGTTTGTATACTTAAAAAACGGTTTGTTAGCAAGACTTATTAAAACTTGTACACTCTTTATCATCGAAATCATAAACAAATACTTAAGGAAATGTTAAAAAAGATACTTAACTCAATATAGTTTAGTTAGAAAAGTCACTCGGAAATTAGGTTTAGCTCCCACGGAACCTTTGCGTTACGTGTAGATAAACGCAGTAAGTCACTAACCTGCCTAACCTAACCTTTTGAAGTTACAAAAGCAACTATCGCGAAGGTATTTGCGATAAAATTTGGAATGCCATTCATTTGGTACAATCAACATACTAACTTGTCGTAGTAAAAATATTAAGTAATAACATTCATGTTCATAAGTAAAATTTAAACACTGAAAAAAGACGACAACCTCAGGCGGGAATCGAACCACGCACCTTCCGCATTCCGGGCGGCTGCCTTAACCACTTGGCTACCGAGGTCTGGCTTTCACCCGTCGAAATTTTTCAGTGCTTGATGCTTATGTTTTTTAGTCAACATTGCTTCATCAATCTTAGAAGTTTTCACCTCTGAGATCCGAATCTCTTAACAAACATCTTAACCGAATGTTCAAATATTTGTAAAAATATTTCTTTCGGATCTCAGAGGTGAAAACTTCTAAGATTGATGAAGCAATGTTGACTAAAAAACATAAGCATCAAGCACTGAAAAATTTCGACGGGTGAAAGCCAGACCTCGGTAGCCAAGTGGTTAAGGCAGCCGCCCGGAATGCGGAAGGTGCGTGGTTCGATTCCCGCCTGAGGTTGTCGTCTTTTTTCAGTGTTTAAATTTTACTTAAGTATATTTAAGCGTTAATAAAACGCTAAAATATATAAAAAACACTTATCTATAACGCAGCTTCATCTTAACCGAATGTTCAAATATTTGTAAAAATATTTCTTTCGGATCTCAGAGGTGAAAACTTCTAAGATTGATGAAGCAATGTTGACTAAAAAACATAAGCATCAAGCACTGAAAAATTTCGACGGGTGAAAGCCAGACCTCGGTAGCCAAGTGGTTAAGGCAGCCGCCCGGAATGCGGAAGGTGCGTGGTTCGATTCCCGCCTGAGGTTGTCGTCTTTTTTCAGTGTTTAAATTTTACTTAAGTATATTTAAGCGTTAATAAAACGCTAAAATATATAAAAAACACTTATCTATAACGCAGCTTCATCTTAACCGAATGTTCAAATATTTGTAAAAATATTTCTTTCGGATCTCAGAGGTGAAAACTTCTAAGATTGATGAAGCAATGTTGACTAAAAAACATAAGCATCAAGCACTGAAAAATTTCGACGGGTGAAAGCCAGACCTCGGTAGCCAAGTGGTTAAGGCAGCCGCCCGGAATGCGGAAGGTGCGTGGTTCGATTCCCGCCTGAGGTTGTCGTCTTTTTTCAGTGTTTAAATTTTACTTAAGTATATTTAAGCGTTAATAAAACGCTAAAATATATAAAAAACACTTATTCATGTTCATATTTATTTATTTTGCACATCACATGATATTATAAAGATAGTCCTAAGAAAACTAATTAAGTAGAGAAAACATGTAAGGGCACCGCAAAGTGTTAGAGCACTACTGCTTCATTATCTAAATACTTATTATGACAAAACGTTTACTAATTATTAACAAGTAATACCTCTTCTAATTTATAAAAGGCTTTACTAAATAGGTACTTTTTTAATATTCATAAAGCCAGGTCACGACCCGACATGGTTTAATTAAAGTTGATGAGACTTGTCGGCTTATAAAATTACTGACCTTGTTTAAAAGTTCTTGGTATTATCAGTATTATATAGTTATTTACAGTATAAAAAAGTATTGAAAAAAATTGTCAACACTTTACATACAGTATGTTTGATTATTACAGGTATGAAACTGGGAACGAAATAAACGCAGAAGAGACTGGTTACGTGAAAAACTTCGGCAAGGGCGAGGGCGAGGAAGTGCAGGTGGCAGAAGGCAAGTTCAGCTACAAGTCGCCTGAGGGAAACCTCATAGCACTCACGTACATCGCCGACGAGAACGGGTTCCAGCCTCAGGCGAGTACTCGTTCAGTTCAATAAGTATGGAGCGCATTTTTGTTGTTGGTCGCATAGGTAGCAGTGCCTGTGACTGTAACATAAAATTTTAAAATGTATTGAAAACCAACTTGTGCAATTCAATAATGAAATAATTCAAGCAATCACATATTCACGAGGAATAATAATACAATCCTTATTTACGTTTAAGCAGTGAATCTTGAGATACAAAAATGTGGGTACGTAAAACAAAATTTCACTTTCAATCTGATATATTTCACACAGATAGGTACCTATTTCATGACATAAATTATATTTTATTACAGTAAAACTATTATTATAAACTCTCAAAGCCGTTTAACTTTACGTGAAAAACATTTTGAAAGTAGGAGCACTCTGTATCTCATAAGCGCATCGGATTCAATACGTACAGATATAAAAGACATCAACGCGTTACATTATCAGGTTTCTAATTATTGGTTAGATAATTATATCCACACATCAATTACTTTTCCATCTTATAATGTTTAGATCCACTTTGTTAGATATTTTGAAATATCCACTTTCCAGGAAGAATGGCAAAATAATTAGACTATATTTTTCGTTGTTGCGTTGTTAGTGAATAGTGTTAGGGTGTAATTAAGTTCAGATTATTCTAAATGTACATGACCTTGTAAAGAAACTTTAGTTTATTTGTTATACATTTTGGTAACAACATATCAAGTTCAAGTGGATAAGTATAAGCTGATGATGATGATGATATCAAGTTCAATTACAACCTTAATTTAAATCTAAATATACGGTTTTTGAATGAAGTTGCAATGTAACATATTTAATCTATAATTTACGTTATTTTCTAAACCAGATGCGCTTTTTAAAATACGTGACATAATACTTCCTCATATTCACTTAAATTATAATAAGTAAAATCTATGAAAAAGATACTTATAAATGTCTATTTATTTTAATGGTTGGTATATAACGCCTATCATTTTAGGGTAACTGCTGACACGTCCGACTATTAACCTTAGCATTTTGGCGCGCTTAATTAAAGGTTGTACGAAGTTTAAAACTTAGTTGTAATATTTAGCTATAGCTATAAGTATAGACTTAGTTAAAAATCGGTATGTAAAAAAAATGGTATAAGCAAACATCAGGATGCGTGTGAATTCCGCATTTGATCACTTTTGTAAGAAATATTTTAAACGGCTATTGTTGCTATTGCTGTTAAGTTGCTTAAGTTAAGAGCTTTAAGTTAATCTTTCTGATGAAATAGAAGTCCATAATTCGAAACATTTAAAAAGATTGCTAACTAAGTTATGCTCCATTAAAGTAACGCATAGCAAATCTGTAAAAAATTGCACAGTTGTAGAATTAAGCGATTCCCATATAATTTGAACTTCAAGGTTATGTGGTCTTATGAACGTCCATAGTGTGTGAATGTTATTTTGTTTCTTGAAATTTCACTCATCATGTTTTTTAATCCAATACGGTAAAAACTTAGGATTCTTCTCACCTGATGGTGCGTTAAGCTGATGGTGACGATCAAGTCAAAGAAATCGATTCAGGATCTTCCATAAAACAGTCAAATATAAGTCGTCTAAATAAACAAATAAGTATAATACTTATTTATTATTTGACGACCTCCTTGGTCGAGTGGTTTGTACACCGGTTTTCATGGTGTCGCCATCTCTGAGGTCTCGGGTTCGATCCCCGGTCGGGTTAATTTAGAAATTATTGTTTTTCTAAATTGTCTCGGGTCTGGGTGTTTTCTATGTTAATAAGTATGTATTTAAGTATTTTAAGTATGTTTATCCGTTGTCTAGTAACCATTTAACGAGTTTCATAACGAAGCTCCTCTTGGGCTAGATAATTGGTGTGAGTGTAAGAAAGTTTATTAAGTATTTATTAAGTTTATTATTATGAGTCTCGCTATGACCTATCAAAAACGTTAGACTATTGATATACATTAAATATCATATTAAACAAACGCAAGTACCTACAGTCATATAAAATATTAATTCTAACTATGCAGTAATTGCGTAAGGTTTAGATAATAATACTTAAAACATACCTTATGTTTTTATTAAATTATTTCAAGTTTAATAATTATAACCAACAACTAAATGATTGAACTAGTAAACACACTAATTTTTTTACTAAGACCGCTTTCGAATAGAATAAGGCTCCTTTGGCTTGCAAAGTAAGCGTGGACAGCGTTGATTAATTTCGGCTGCTTATAGAGAGCCACAATAGCATAAATGGTATGGACGGCGTGGATGGTAGATGTACCTGACCTGGTATGTCATGGGGTGCGGGTTCAAATCCAAATTATTCAACACTCTTTCAAATTGTAATTTGTTTCCTGCAACAACAAAATGTTGTGTCTGAACATACAAATATAACATTAATTATAAAAAGACATTGTTTTGTCGTCTCATCGACAACAGCATTGTGTCACTCAATCTTTTAATGTCAATAAAATGTTTGAGAACGGTCACGAGTAACGACCGCTGAGCCGTATAAGGATGAGACATCATTACTGCGTTTCAACAATTGAGTAATACACATAAAACTGAACAACTTAACAGCACTTGCTAAAATGCGGTTAACACGCCCTGCAGCTGAATAGAGGCCATGACATCTTTGTCTTGGGAATCTTTGTGAAGACAGTTCTGTTATAGATGAATCAATACGATTAACAGGTTGACCGCCGTCGGTCCCAGAAACAATAGAAATTCAATTGTTGGTCGGTCAAATGGCGTTTAAGGTGTTAAGTTGGTATGCTATAATAGCAATAGAAGTTGCTTACTTTCGTCATTTATCAATATCAAGCCAAGAAGCACAGAGCTTTAATAACTATATTTATTATTTTGTATAATATTACAAATTTTTACTTTATTTGTATGTTGATGGATTTTCTTAATTTTTTTCATATCTAAACAAATAAAAAAGGTTTTATTTATACCAATACCAGAGCAATTGGTTTTCTTAAACATTAAATTATATTAGTAAATAATATTCATAATTCCATAGAGCATATACGAGTAATAGGAACGTGAAAATGTTTACAGAATTTTAAATGGGAAATGCGTAATAGAATATTTTACTTCAAGTTAAAGCCGCAAACCAGCAAATAAGGTTAAGTTGATTAATAATGTGTAGTGCCGTCTGCTCGTACATACAATCTATGACTTTTATGTCTTTAAGTTTGTAAATACTATCATTTCTCAATTTATTACTTGTTCATTTCGCAATCATCTTTATTTATATATATCATATAGTATAATATAACATTTATATTTACAACATAACATTAAAATTTACAAATTTTAAGGCCACCGACTCACGGTTTTAAACATTTTAAAATAGCATTATCGATGCCCAAAAGTCGTTACTACCTTTGTTATCAAATTAAATGAAGAGAATATTTAAATTATATTCATATTAAATTATTTTGAAAACAGAGTTACATTTATTTTGTAGGTCAATGTTGATTTCGTTGGTATTGTCTAGATTTAGAGTGAAGCTTATACAAGGTTAAGCACTAAACAAAGAACTCCTCTTGGCAAAACGCCTGTCTAAAAGTTCTAAACAGGCGTGCTCAGTTATTCTAAACTTTCGACACCTCACCTCACCTCACAATGAAAACACTGAACTTAAAGTAAACACAAACAAAACTTACGAAGTAGTTGATTTTATTGTAATATAAACTTTTCCTCCTCATTGGTAAAGTGACAAAGTGCTTCGATCATTATACAGAGGGCCTGGGTTCAATTCCCGGGTCGGGCAAAGTGTGTTTCAGATTGTAGAGCCCGGGTTCGTGATCACCAATACGCATTTGGTATGTTATAGGTCATTGGTATTTTTCCTTTTTTTACTTCTTTTTGTTCTTTTCAATTATTTATTGAATTTAACTTGGAATGTAATGAAGAAAACAATGAAGTCGTTGGACATATCTCAATGCTTCCTAATTAAGTGTACTGCAGTGCTGTGTAACATATGTGCTAGTTTTCAGTTGACACTTCATTGTTTGACCAATAGTTCATGGAAGATTGATAGCACCTCTGCAACACGGTTATGTAAAATGTCAAGTTATTTGATAATACGATTTCACGCCTAGGCTTCAAATTGCTGACCGCAGATAATCTTTAAAATAATTTAATATTTTCCTGTTAAAGAGGTGACATAATTGCGTTATAGAATGTCGGGGAAAGTTTTATGATAAAGTTAAATTGCGCAAGTTATGTTTTTGTAAATACGAGCAAAATATTAGAGAAACAATTATTTTGTAACAGATCTAGTACAAAATATGTATTTTTTTAAAACAAAGACAATAACTGGTGACTGTTCTTTCACACACAGAAACAACACAATACAGATATTATATTTTTAAGATGGCATACCTACTACGCTAGAAACATATAAACTTTACTAGCATCTAAAAATCTTAATGCCAAGGTGAAATAGGTGTGTTCTTAAATTTAACGCAACGAAGTAAATATCAACTTCACATCGCCAATTTAGATCAAAGACAGCTCCTATTAATATGAATAGCTTTTTTATTTTGGAATATTTTGAATGAACTTAATAATGAATGATTTTTACCCAATAAAAAATACAAATCCATTATAATATACTTGATATTTCTTATAATTATGTAAAATTATGTAGATTTAATATGTCGGGTGTCTAACTACTATAGGTTATAGGAATCGCCTGCACAGTATAATGTAAAACTAAGTCTGAATCATCATTGCGTAAAGTTACAGAAGAACTAGGTATGTCTTTAGCCTGGCATGAGTTAGCCAACGTACAAGTATGAACAAATGTCTGTAAAAAATAAAATATCAAACGCCGCCGATCTTCTGTTTTGAAATGAGAATACTTTTGTAGATATGCATACCCGTATCTCATTATACGTTGCATTTGTATAGCATCTTTGATAACTTTATAAATTTTGTTATATTACCCGTTTGTAAAATAATTGAATTTTTAAAAGTTACGTGTTCTGAGTCTTCTAATTGTTTGTGTGCACATTATAAACATATTATGATAAAATAACTAAATTACTATAAACATAACTGAAAAAAAAATGTGCTTCATACATCAAACAATTGACTATGTAGGTACGTACTACGTGTTCACGTATTACGGACACAATTTTTTATAGATTATTAATGACGTGCTCTCTGGGAGCACATTAATAGGGTCTTGTTAACCCCACCAGAAAGGTGATATGCCTATGTTGGAATGGAATTCTCGTCCACATTGTTATACTGAAATTTATTAGTACGCACAGAGACGCCTGTACATCAGAATATTCAAAACTGTCAAATTTCTTCAATAAATGTTCAGCCATATGCCATAGACATAAAGTTCAAAGTCTATTAAGGAAATTTGACAGTTTGTGGTAGTCTGATGTGCAGGCGTGTTCACATACATATTCCATTCCCACATACTTAAAGCACACAATGTTCTAATAGGACGGGCCACACCTATCGTTCGCTAATATTTCGTCACTTTACCAATACAAAAGTTGAATAGATACGAGAAAACGAAAGCCTACATTGCAAAGATATTAAAAATGCGCAGGTATCATAAAAGTAGTTATATAACTATTTTAACTGAACAACTGACTATTAAATCAAAATATTTTTGAAATAGTAAATCTGTGATTACAAATACCTACTTATTATAAATGTATTCATTAATTTTAAAATAAGTTATGTACACTGACACAGTCACGTCAATATTAGCCATAAATATGACTTACTAGCTGGTGCTCGCGACTTCGTCCGCGTGGAATAGTGATCCCCTATTTTTACCCCTTTAGGGTAAAACTTTTACAAACTTTGAATGTCGTATTTATTTGTAACAAATCAAAAGCCTAAAATATAAGTTTCAAGGTTCTAGCTTCAAAAATAACGTAATTTCCATACAAACTTTCATCCTCTATTTCAACCCCTTACAACCCTTTTTTGCATTAAAAGATTTAAAAGACTTAGACTATTTCTGTACCAAATTTCATTTAATTCGGTTCAGTAGCTTAAGCGTGATTGCGTAACACACAGACAGACAGAGTTACTTTCGCATTTATAATATTATAGTATATATAGTATATAGTAAGGATTGTCTCACGAGTGGGCGGTGGGTGGTTCTTTTTTAGATTATCATTGGAAGCTAAAACCCTTGCTAATAGGTATTGGTTTACTTCAGTAGTCTAAATGAGCTATGGGATTGAACCACAATGTCTTGCATTCAATCAACCAGAGCATCTATAAGTTCGGCTAACGACGCTTTTATTGACTCCTTATTGGTGATTCAATAAATTTATTTATTTTTAAATTTTTACTTTTTTATTTTCAAGTGCTAATTGCTGCACTGAAGCTAAATTAAATATTCATAAAAATTTTTAAAATACAGTGAAAAAATTAAACGCCCACCCGACCCAGCCAGGAATCGAACCTGGGTCTTCCGCAATCCGGGCGGCTGCACTGACCGCTTACCCTGACTAATTTAGCTTCAGTGCAGCAATTAGCACTTGAAAATAAAAAAGTAAAAATTTACTGTAGCGTTGTGTTATCAAATTTGTGGTATTTCATCTGCAAAGATGAATCTGCATGGCCATCGGTTGCAACAACCGTTTGGATAGATGGCGCTAGTGCCGCTTAAAGCACTCAAAAATATTAAATAGCAGTGACAAAATTCAGCGCTTACGTCAGCCTTCCCGGTAGCATAGCGGTCAGTGCAGCCGATTCCTGGCTGGGTCGGGTGGGCGTTTAATTTTTTCACTGTATTTTATAAAATTTTATGAATATTTATTTATTTTTATTTTCAGGGTGATCATTTACCAACTCCACCACCTATCCCGCCAGCAATTCAGAAAGCCTTAGAATACTTGAAGACATTGCCACCTACAGCCGCTGGAGCCTCTTCAAACGTCCAGCCTCAATACCAAGCCTCACCATTTAAGCCCAGGAGGTTTTAATACTGGTATCATAAGGAGGTTATTTGCCGTTATTATAAGAGTTTTAAGATTTTTATTAAGTTCAACATTTAGTTTTGTATCATAAAATGAAAGAATAAATCAGTTAAGTCCAGAATTTGATGTTTTATTACTATCGAGATGCAATAATGACAGATATTTGTGAAATATATATAAAAAAATTCTTGTTATTTGTAATTTGTAAAAGTTTGGACAAAGTCAAAGATTCCTTTGAGATCTAGTATCGTTTTAGGATTCACAAATCGTTTGTTACTAATATATGTTTTATTGCAATGAAATAAGAACTGTTTCATATTTAAGTGAGTCATAATATTTTTTAAACAGGTATGACTGTTGTTTAAAATTATCTGTGATCAGGGAACTTTTCTGTGCGAACCCATATAAAATGAAAACCACTACGTCAATTTTCTAACTTTAATAAATAACTCAATGTCGCATCAAAGCTTGAATGACTTTCATTAATCAGTAATTATTATTATTCATTATTCTTAACATCAGGTGGGATGGAGTCATTTGCCAAGCAAAAACATTTCCAAGATTTCCAAGATTTCATTTTTACATTTTCAGGTATGAAGAAGCAACTTGAGGGTCGGTAAGGTGTGGGAGGCTAGTGAGGCACAATTATGCTGCATTAGCAGTTCTCGCATCTTAATTTTGCTTCTGCTTAACACCAGGCAGAGCAGAATAATTTGCCAACCTTACAATACAATAATTTATTCTTTAATCAAGACATACTGTCATGATATTTATACCAGCAAAATTTGTAACACAATTAATTATTTAATCGTTACTTTAAATCAGTAACAGTACAACACACGGTCAGGAATGTCAAAACACATAACAGACAAAATCGATAAATTATCAAAAAACAACAGATATTTTCTAAATGTTATGTCATAATGAGAATAAGCGATATTGTGTCTCATTTATTGAAAAAAAAACAAAGTGGCTGTGATCGATTTCTTGAGACAGATTAGGATCACCGAGATAATCTGACTTCGAAACCGTTTATTGCCAAACATGATAAATCGTTTATTGACACATCCTCGTCTATGCCACCGACCTTGTTTCCGTTACCCAAGTATTAAATTTATGGGCATATAGATAGGCAGATTTTTGAAAATTCACAAAAGCATAAATCGTTAACCTTGCTACAACATCTTTTCTACAGTCATTCATTACAATGAAACCATTTTCATCATTTAATGATTTAAATTGCAGTTAAAATTTCATTCTTAGCAAGCTAATTATAGCATCATAATGCAAAAATAAACTATAGCTTTCAATAACTTTAAGGAACGTCTAGTGACTCTAGTGTAACAAACGGTTAAAATCAATGCTTTGTTAAGAAAAGTTTCGTAGTAAAAAATAAATACGTATAAGTTACCACGAAGGCTGTTTTAAAATCATATTGTACTTCAAGACTAAGTACTAAGTATTTTTTGGCCTGACCTTTGTTGTATTATAATAAAACATTTTTTATGAATTGTATGGCTGATAACTGTTTAGTAACACTTGGTATAAGATACTGAATTTAATTACGACCAAAAAAAAATTGTATTTTTTTTCAAAACTGCATTTAAAGTGATACATTTGATTCTGTATATATAAAAAACCGCATAAAATGCAAAAAATTAATTATTTATGATAGCTTTCTATATGAAATTTATATAACAACATGTGGGTATCATATTTTGTCAGAGTTACGCGTTGCATTAAAAAACTAGATCACGTGCGCGTTAAATGTTCTTATTTTATATTTCGTCGATCTTTGTAAGGCGGCTGGCAGAGCTGAATGAATGTAGCCGCGGATCGGCTAAGTGGCGTGCACTTGGAGAGGACTATGTCCAGCAGTGGACGTGTATAGGCTGATGATGATGATGATGATGATGATGATGAAATATTATTCTATTTCGTCTTCAAGCAGTGTATCTTTGAACTTGGGAATAACTATTGTGCGGCACACAATGTTGTTTTGATTATCTGCCAATTGTGAACGTGTCATTGACCTGCGATGCGAAAACTTCAAAGAAAATATGCTATAACACAGTTGTGGAAGGTCAAGGGTTTTGTACGAGCAACCGCACAGTGAAGAAAGCAATTTTAGAGTATGACTGTATGTCTTTACTTAACTTTATTTTTAAGATTACTAGAGTTAAGTAACATATTTTATGCTAACTACACTAATTACTATTTGTAGTTTGTAATTTATTTGTTTTAACATATTCCTTCATCCATGTTGCTGTTACTAAGGCTTCACGTGCTTTCCGAATGAGAACGTCTTCGAAGCACGGAGGAGCTTTAGATTTTTTTTATTTTGGTCATCTATCCGATAATCTGCATAGAGGTAGTTTAACTTGCAAAGATGGCAACCCGAACTCAAATAAATGATTAAGCGAATAAACATTTTTTTAGGGACTGTGCTGATGACCTTATACGACCTTTTCAGTGTCACTGGATTTTTTGAGGGCGGCGAGAAACCTTAAGGTTTTCTTAAGCTGTTTGATCGTAACACCGTCAGAGGATTTCTAGATGGAATTACATCACACAAGCGTGTCCCCTTTCCCTCCTAGATTCTCCGAGGGGTTCGGATAGGATTGGGTAAACATTGTGGCACTAAAAGACGTAAACCAATTCAAAACACAATGTTCTGCCAGGTGGTTCGTTCTTTTTCTTTCATGCTCATAAAAATAAAAAATAACTTGAATTGTTATTGTGATATAAAATAATATAGCCATAACAATCCGTTGAGACGCGACGGAAACAAAAACTTATCTGTTTGAATCTGAATGGCATTTACCCATAAAGAAGTAGGTAAATGGTATAAAACTAACAATAGGTAAACGCTTACGTTTATAGGCAAATTGATGGTTATAGCCCAAGAGATAAAATTAAGAAATAAATTATGTTCCGCATTGCTTTGAGTGAGCATCACTTGAGCGATTTAAGAGGCTTTATACTTTATACAGCCCATACAAACATCAAAGTTAAAATTTTTAGAAGCAGTTTACCTAACTCTAATATAGAATAGAATTAGTAATGAAACTGTCATTGCTTAAAAAATACAGTGATCAAAGTTTAGTTTAAGTTATTGAAAAACATTCTAATAATATTTATTAAGCTATGTGAATGCAATGTAAAGTCCATTACAGTAAGTTTCAAGTGACATAAACATAGTTTATTAGCTCCCTAGTTCTTTTAAGTATAATTAAAATTTAAAAATAATAAATTTTTAAGTTATTATCGGATAACAAAATGTACAAAGCCTCTTAAGTAGATGAACCTCTAAGGAATTTTTTTTTGCTTTTGTTTATGTCCAAGTGACCTTTAATGTCGCATTCGTGCAAACATGACTTAAGGCTCTTTATGGAGTAATTTAAATCAATTGCTGTATAAAATATATCAGTGTGATTAATGTGTTCTTAATATCAAAATTACAACATAAAGATTGTTTTTAGGTATTCGTTTAAAATATAAGTGATCATCCAATTGTTATGTTATGTAGGTGGAGTGAGATGTTTATAGACTGATGACGATAAATAGAAAGTAAATACCTTAGCACAATATATTATTTTCATTTATTTCTGATAATAATCAAATAAATAAATAATTAACCTCATTGGACCAGCACGGTAGCATAAGGCCCGATCTTCCATTAGATACGCATCATGTGGGAAGGCCTGAGCCCATTGTACGATCTTTATAGGCTTTCAATGATGATTTATTTGATGATGTGAAGTGTTTCACTACTTGAAAGCGACACTGTTTCTAATAAATACGTATTATAAGATTGTAAAATATCCACACATGCGCAGCCGCGGGCTGAGGCTAGTGCATCATAAACTTATGTAGATATACAATTTAATACTTGAGTTGTGCCGATGACATACATACATCATCGCGACACCTACATTTCTCACGACAATTGAAATATGGACAATGTAGAATGGTATGAGACAAAATTTTAGATACACATCGCAGTTGTTAATACAAAAACTTATCCAATACATTCTCGACACTTGCCATACAACCTGTGAATTATTGTGGTGCTTAAGTGGTTATTAATTATTTTATACTAACTCAGCGATGAAAAGCACACTGGTAAAGTTGCTTGCTCATTCGAGTTTCAATCGCGAAAGATGAGGAACTCTCGTAAGGTCGGATCCCAAATGGGCTACCAAGTTTAATACGGTATCTTCAGGCTATAAACGTGTTACTGGTCTCAGGCAACATGAACATTAGCACGTCGGACCATAACTCACCATGCTATCACAATGCGACTACCACTGAGAACGATGGCTCATCGTGCCTTCCGTAACATGTAGACAGTTTTTCTAGATCATGAAGGAAAGCCTGATATCATCAGTAGAATATAAAAAAACTTGTGATTATGATGCTCAGTGAAAGCAGTTGGAATACCCATTTTGACAATGCTCTCTAAATAATATTTCAAACTTCAGTACTGTTTCCGTGGAAGAACTAGATCAATAAATTGATTTATGTTAAAAAAATATAATCTTTCAAACCACTCACAACTTTTTCACATTTTGAGACTCCTAAAATATTATTGATCGACATTATTTTTCGGTAAAGTAAATATGTGTTCTTCATTTTGTTATCATTGTTTCGAGTAATTTAAGGGTATTGATTTTCTTAGTCAATAAAAATACATTGATAATTATGAATCAGAAGCAACAATACCAATAACCTGCTAAAATATTTCACATAAACTTGCATTTACGAAATTTTCTTCTCATGCCAACGCCTACGTTCACTGACTTCTGAGCAAACACTGCACAGTTATTTAACATACCAATAATAGGCAAAGATGAGGCGTAATTAATCATGGGAATTAATCCAGGACCTATTGACGTCAAATGTACAATCATAGACTTAATAGTCCGACAATATGCATCTTTGGCGGCTCTTGTATGAAATGCGCAAAGTTGAATGGTCATACAAATATCTTATTTGTTACAGAATGACCAAACTAAATTAACATTTGGATACATGAAGTTAGCTTGCTGTATCACTTTTATTATGATTGGAAACCAGGATTGGAAGTCATTGAATTACGAGATGTATTTTTATTGGATTCGTTTTTATATTTATACACTTTAAAAATATCTTTTGTTTTAGATTTGTTAGATATGCATTTTGTAGCAGTAATTTTATTGCTTTTATATTTTAATACAAAATAGTGTAGAGTTCTCATAATCACAGTTGCAAAGTGGATAGGTATAGCGATGGAAAAATTAAGTTTACCAGGCGCACTAAATAATCTGTCTAGGCGGCTACCGTCATACCGATGTTTATAGTCAAGCAAAATTGATTGCATTGATATATTCCGATTTGAAGATCCATGGCAAAGTTACTTTAGTTGTAGTCAATAGTCGTAGGAAAAAGGAAAAAGGAAAAAGGAGGACAACAAAGGAGGAAAAAGGAGCCAAAGTAAAGCCTTGTAAAGCGTATTTACTGATTTCCTCAGGCGGCATTTTCATGGACACCGGATTTTTTTGGCGAGAAACATAAAGGGTTCCTCAAGCCTTGCGAAACGAAACACCGTCAGGGGTTTTCTAGAAAGGAATATGGATCTGAAGTGGATCGTGAAATCAAATTAAGAAAACACACCAAACAAAATGCAGCTCAACGACGACAAAATTCAAACGACAAAAGAGAAAACAAGAACAAAAGACAAAGAATGGAATATTATGTAAAATGTATAACTAAAAAGCATTTGCTCCGTAACAGGTACTGCTAAAGGTGCTGTAACATAAACCTTAAGGACAGCAACGTTTCAGCTATACCAAAGATAAAAGGTTTTTGTTTTGTTTATATAATTTTAACGCAAATTTTTGTTGCGAAACCAATTACAAAAACACAAATGTTGAAAAAATTTTCCACGAGCAGGATATAAAGTAAATAGTGTTGAATAATTTCGGCGGGCTGGTTAGAACCACGATAGCTCAATTGGAAAAGCACCTGACCCGGTATGTCAGAAGGGTGCAGGTTCAAATCCTGCTCGTGGAATTTTTTGCAACATTTGTGTTTATACCAATGATGTTAAACAAGCGTATGTGGGTAATGGGGACAATACGCGCGCTTCCCGAATATGCGAATTAATATATAATAGAATGATTATTGTGTCTCTTATGCGTTCCTATACCATCCAGCTAACTGGAACGAAATCTTTATAAGTTTTTAATAGCACGCCCGTAAAAGTTTCAGATTTTAAACCATCACGATAAACAGGTGTTCAATAAAATATAAACAATTCTTTAAGTCATTGTACCTATTGTAGATTTGTTACGAAGAAGCTTAACTGAGATTTATACTAAATTAAACGTTGCCTGGGGGCACGAGAAGATGATTGGCATTTGAAGCTTCACGGTTAATCCATATAAAAATAAGCACAGCCTGAGGATACTAAGAAACAACACTATTATTTTCAATTAACTCTATTCTACTATTTCTTAATTATCAATTTGTCATAAAACTTTATGTCTAAATACTGTTGGCTGGGTATGCTGCTCCTTAGTACTTTGAAATTCCACTCAATTAACATCGATCACTACTTTATTATAATTAACCTCTTACTTTAATGTATGATTAATTAATGTCAGCAATACTTTTTATTGGCACCTATCCGATGCATAAACATTTCTATAGTTTATTGTTACATACGTGATAGTTATGAAAATACATGTCGATTGCTGTCGTCATGAGAAACAGAAACTACAGTACCTATTAAGTTAAGGGCCTTAAGGTTTCTATAATTTTAATGTGTTTATAAAATTAATTGCATTGCCAAGCCTCAATTACAGTGAATAATTTAGGTCCATGTTTAGTTAAATAGTATTATTACTCATTCTATAAATAATGATTAACAAGAGGATGATTTTAGCTTTACCATTGAAATCACTAGTAAAAACTGACACAACAATACGTCGTATACATTACGTGAGTTGAATTTTGATTATACTATTTGAAAAAAACATATTGATAACATCCTTGGATATTGAACTGTTAGGAGTATAAGTCAGTTAGGTATATTAACATAAATAAATAGAAAGTCCACCTGTGTTTTGTGATTTTGTACACACGCCTGCACATCAGACTACCACAAACAGGCAAATTTCCTCATTAGACTTTGAACTTTATGTAATATCTTGTAAAGACATTTTATTTGACTTAGGCCCGATTTTTCAATCCTCAGATAAATTTTATCCAACAAATAACATTGTAATTACGACATATTTTCTAAAATATTCAATGAATAAACATAAAATAATGACGATTAAAAATCAGCCCTTAGCCGGCAAACTGGCAATCACCGCAGACCGCAAACTTATTGATGTTTGTAACATTGTTCGACACAGCTTTAGTCGCCAAAAAATAACATAAGTTTTCATTGTATAATTTCAGCAGGTAATCTGTAATTAATTGTTGCTAAAGACTAAAACCAATTGCTGACTCCTATTTCTAATGATTAAAAAACTCGATCACTGGTTAATGTCGAACGCTGCTCATTTTATGTCCCCACTGTCGGGGAACAAGCCTTCCCTATGGACGGATAGGGAGAACGGCCCATAAACTACCACGCGGGCCCGGTGCGGATTGGCGGTTGTTAACGACTGCTAATGCAGCCGGGACCAACAGATTTACGTGCCTTCCGAAGCACGGAGGTGCTCGATATGATACATTTTTGGTCACCTATCCGAAGACTGGCCTTTGCGAAAGTTGCTGAACCTTAACACTCGTAGACTGGGCGCGTTAACCACTGCGCCATCGAGCTCTTCATACATAACATTGCTTACGTCAGGTAAATTAAGAACAAGCCATACCTGTAAAGATGATCATCTTATCATCTCTTCGTATAGGGCACATGCCCTACCACCGGCATTTCTTCATGGTACTTTCGTTAACTAGTATTTGCAGTATCATTACAGTTGCAACATGACGTGTTCCAAAAAGGGCAATTTGAATGATAATCGACAACTGAGGCAGCGGAATCGGGTGACGTGGAGCAAAATATTAAAATTCATACGTACTACTTACCAACGTGTCATCCCATTAACCACACCTAGCGAGCCTACTCTATTACGTAGACATCACATTACGTATATTCATTATAATAAGATGCTTGTGCTATGTATGTAAGATAACATTATTTTACGTCATTGTACGTTTGACTGTGTTTACACTTTGTAATAGAAACAGTACACATCCATATTCAGCCTTATCGTCACTAACCAAAAATTTTATGAAGACCCAGCTTTCTTACTGAGAACACAAAAAACACACACATTGTATTAAAACACAATACTTAATCCCTTTTGTTAAATTTTGTGAGACGCACAGTGAGACTAAGGAGGCTGAAACAACAGGCTAAAAATTTTCTGTAAAATAAATATTATCCATATTAAAGTATTTCTTGACAATTATCGATTACGATACGGTTTGTAACACTATTATATTACGGTAAATTTCTTGAAAGTGTAAACATAAACATTGCGAAAAAATTGTACACACCAGTCATTATTTTATGTCCTCACTGCTATAGCATGAGCATGGATGGATAGGGAGAACGGGACATAAACCACCACGCGAGCCCAGTGCGCATTGATGGTTGTTAACGACTGTTAATGCAGCCGGAACAAACGGCTTTACGTACCTTGCGGAGCACGGAGGACCTCGAGACGAAATATTTTTGGTCACCCATCCGATGAAAGGCCTTTGTAAAAGTTGCTTGACCTTAGCAATCGCAAACCGGGCGCGTTAACCACTGCGCCATCGAACCCATCGAAACATTGTTATCTATCTACATTCTTAACTGTAAACATATTTTATTGAATTATGATTAAAGTATCAATTTAACAATAATAGCTTTTATGACATTTATGACAGATGTATCTAACTCGTATTCCATTTAGGAAATTCAACTATTTTATGTCATTCATCAGTATTTGAAAGATAAATGTATAATGTAGGTTAAACCTTGCATGCACTCACAATAATAGCTATTACTTAAAATTCAACGATGTTAAATGCTATTAAGCTCAATAATATATTGAAGAAGTCATCATACGTAGTTCTCTATGAAAATATGTCAATGAAATAATATCTTTAATATTATTATATCCACATATTTTTTTCTGTAAACGTTAAATAATTAAAAATTAATAAAATTTAAAATAAATAAGTAAGAGTAAGTCAACGATAAGTTTATTAAAAGGTTTAAATCACGCAATGTAGGTGTAAGGATTCCATGGTCATTGTACACCAACGATTTATCGTTGCAATACTGTAGGCGACGTACGAAGACAAATTATGCTTTTTATTTAAAGATTATGGTGATAAATTTAAGTACCAGAACATGATTTAATTGTTATAGTGTTGTTGTAGCGGAGGACGCCGGGCGGGCGGGCGGCATGCGTTCTTTGATGCCTGCTACTCCAATTTCATGTGTTGCACCGCCGCTGTTTCGTATAAAAGCCGACGCCAACTAACTGAAAAATCATTCCCGCCAAACACTTCCACCGAAGATCATCAACTCCTCCGTTCACATTCACATATATTATAATGAAATCGGTGAGTGAACTTATGATAAGGATTGCTTAACCCACAAAAGGATTTCATTTATCGATTTGAGTTTTATATTGATAAACAAATGAACTTTGTGTTATTAAGTTGAGTTTGGTTTTTAATCAGTTTCAAATAAAAAGCACAAAAGTTTTTTTGAAATAATACTCAATTAATGTTAATTTAATTGTAAGTTTGATTTTTTATCTTTTCAGGTCGACAATGAAATTCCTTTAAATAATATATAGGTACTTAATATACTTAATGTTAAAAACTTATTTAAAATCTCTAACAATACTTATTAATATTTGTGATCCTTTAAAGTTTTAGGAAACAATTCTCTTTGTTAAACTAATTAACCTTTTACTCCGTCGCGTCGTTAGTAAATTTGAGATATCTTTAACTGGAGAACACCTTATTACAATTTCGTAATGACACCATTATCATCAGCCCTTAAACGACCCAATGCTGGGTTCAAGCGCTTCCACATAAACAGAAAATAGCAGATTAGATCGGGCCTTAAGCCACCACACAGGCCCAATGCTGATTGGTACGTTTTAGCGGCAGCTATCTTACCACAACAATCGGGACCAACGACTCAACGTGCCTTGCAAAACATGGAGGCGTTCGGGATATTTTATCTTGGTCACCCATCCGGTAGGTCACCGGTCCAAGTTACTTAACTTTTAACCGCTGTGCAATCGAGTTTCTCATTTCGTAATTTTAATGAAGGTATCGATGTTCATTATCAACATACCTGTTCATTAAATTAAACCTCACTGACATAGTAGCGTCTGTGTTGTAAGCTATTGTACTTGTCAGTTGCTCCCAGTTGTCACTTCACCTCAATGGCTTCTCATAGCCGTGCCCCGATCATGAACATTTAACAATAGCGATGCCAAGATACATCCAACAAAGGACAACTTCATACAAAATGTTGTACCATTTTCCCACATACATTAGTTTTTAAGTATTGCTCGCTTGAAAACAATGTAGTTTTTTTATCATTGTAACTTATGGAAGTGTAAGTAGGTACTATGAAAGAGATAACTGGCCAGTACCTTAATAAATCTTCCGTAAAGGTTACTTTATCGGGTGAAAATTTATTGAATAATAAAAAACAAATAAAATTTATTTTTCTTTAATCCGTAACGGAGAATCGTTTGGATTTTATCTCACTTAATGGAAAATTACGATAAATTCGTATATCGAAGCGCACTTCACCCGGATCTTCTTCTTCTTCTTCGTTTTCTTAGCTGACGGAAAACTACAGTGATACTAATGGCGACAAACTTAGTTAAGACGGTGGTAGCTAATCAGACGGACTTATAAGAAGCTGTGCCAGCAACATGTGTATGTCTCCGCCGGGTATCGAGCCCGGTACCTCTGGGTCAGAGACCGATGGGCTTACCTCTCACGGAGGCTGTCAAAACTACTTACAAATAGGCCAATATTTTTTTTTTTCTGTCACTTTGTCAACAGCATAGTGTCAACACCCAGCTTTATTTATGAAAGTGACCTTTTGCTGATCAATAACATCATTTTAAAGAAATGGTCATCTCAATAATTGTGTTAATGGCATGACGAAAGTCAGATAGATCACCGTTGCTTCTCATTCTGCAACTTGATGTGCGGGCGTAAAATGGAAATAATCTGACATTTTAGTATCCTAGATCGCCGTGTGATACATTTTGTAACCGAGGTCAGACTACGATTTCGCTATCATATTTTCCTTCAATTCTATTTATTTACCTAAATTCATATTGCTATTTAGGACGCAAAGTGTCATGTAATTTTGTCCACTTTTGTAATTAGTTTCGATATCCTTTTAGATCAATTATTGTTCCGATCCGATTATCAGCATTATAAATTTTATGATCAAATAATAACCATGGACCTCATAGTTAAAATTAAGAAACTGAAAAATTTAGACAATATAATTAGTTCCTACAGTATTTGGGCAAGTAAAAAGTCCTCAACCACTGAAGAACCGGCAATCTTGCTTTTAGTGGCCGAACTCAAAAATGCTGCTAACATTTTTATTATATCGACGGATTTAGTTATGGTGGTGGTAGATAGTGGTAGCCAGACATACTTAGAAGAAGCCATATCACCAAGCTGACCGAGGATAATACCACACAGGGAGTGTGTCTGGGTGTCTAACCATTCGACTACAGAGGCGGTATGTACACACGCCTGCACATCAACCTACCACAAACTGTCAAATTTACTTAATAAACTTTGAACTTTATGCCTAAAGCATATGGTTGAAAATGTATTGAAGAAATTTGACAGTTTTGGATAGGTTGATGTGCAGACGTCTGTACTATGTACTTGTATTCTTGAAAACTCTTAATAAAACCTCCTTACTTTGTTTACAGTTCGTGGTTCTATCTGCCCT
Organism: Eudonia truncicolella; assembly: GCA_949315975.1. NCBI lineage: Eukaryota > Metazoa > Arthropoda > Insecta > Lepidoptera > Crambidae > Eudonia > Eudonia truncicolella. The sequence goes on from OX438830.1 coordinate 10,409,039, forward strand.
GGTGGCCGTGGCGTGCGCCGCCCCACAGTTCAACAACCAGTACCAACAGCAACAGCAGTACCAAGGACAGGTCATCCCTATTCTCAAACAACAACAGGAGGTGAACTACGATGGTTCATACCAGTACAGGTTCGTACATTACTTTATTACCAGTTATTTCCTTTAAATGTTCACTGCTTTTTTAATTCCAACAACTATCTAACAGTATAAGTTAAAGACAAGATATAGAACAAGATCTTACCTTAACCAAAACCAAAAAGTCTTTTTTGTTTTTTTTTGCCTTAGTTTTATATATCCATATATATATAATTTAAACACGAGCAGTATACTAATTATGTATTTGTAACACTTCGTAAAATCGGATGTTTGCCAGATGCTCTTTTGTTACATAATTTATTAGCGAATTAAAATATATCTGGTGGTATCTGGTCAGCAACATTCAGATCAGTTGGTTGTGAAACGAAATCTGTCGATCGGTGAGATCACAGATGTGAATTCCACGAGTGTCGAGCATATTAACCATCGAATTTATTGTCATCTTCGCCCAGCCCTAGTTGCGAAACGAATTGGCTCAGTTGCAATTCATAAGTTAATTTCATGCTTCACCTACGAAGCTCACTGCGACATTTTGTGAAGGGCCCGTCATGCATTTATTATGTTAATTACAAGAATATTGGAGGCATTAATCATATTTGAAATCAACTCATGACAAAGAGTCGAGTTTTATATACTTCACTACAAGGTAATTATTAATTATAATAAATATATAAATAAATAGGAGGTTATGCTATATAAATATAGCATAACCTCCGGGGTACCACAGGGATCGCATTTGGGACCTATTTTGTTTAACTTGTTTATAAACGAAATCCCTCAATGCTTCAAAAACTCATCGCCATTTTTGTACGCTGACGATCTAAAGTTATTACGTGTGATAAACTCTAAGAATGATGGTACTCTGCTACAGCAGGATTTAAATAGGCTTTCCGAATGGTGCCTCATTAACGGTATGCATCTAAGCCCGAATAAATGCTCTCAAGTTACATTTACACGGAAGAGTCAGCCAATGCAAAATCAATATTCTATTGATGGCATGGACTTGAAAACAATAGACACTATCAGAGACTTAGGCGTTCTGTTTGACAGCAAGCTTACATTTGTGCCACATATCGACAATATTATAAAGAGAGCGTCTAGAATGTTAGGGTTCGTAATACGAAATGGAAAAGCTTTCAAAAAACCCAAAACAAAAATACTACTGTATAACACTTTGGTGCGAAGTATAATAGAATATGCCAGTGTTGTATGGCGTCCTCATTATGCGGTACATATTCTTCGAATAGAGCGGATCCAGAAGAGGTTTATGTGGCACTTGGTTTATTCCCTAGGGTTAGCTAAAAAAAAGCGTTCATATCTTGAACGATTGAATCACTTTAATATGTTTCCACTCAGTGATAGACTAGATTTTATTGACCTTAAACTGATTTATAATATAGTTAACAGCAAAATAGATTGTCCCGAATTACTAAGCAAAATAAATTTTAGAGTTCCACGCTGTATTCCTAGAAAGTCTATAACACCTCTCTGCCCCCCACTTCGTCGTTCCGTTCTTGGAATTAACTCTGCCATACCTAGACTTTGCAGATTGGTAAACGATCACAGTAATAGTATAGACATATTTAATAACTCCATACGGAGCATTAAGCGTACGTTTTATGTGGCCAAGAAAAAACTGTTATTAAGTTAAAAAATTAGATAGAAATTCTCTTTTTTATTTAGTTAGTAGATAAATTACTACTCCTTTTACTTGTCATGTGGTGTCTACCTTTAATTAGTTTTTTGTATTTACCTGTTGTTACTTATATTTTATGTATTATAGTGAATGTGTTAATACAGAAACTGTTGGTAGGCCTTTTAAAATAAATAAATAAATAAATTACTAGCGGCCCGTCCCTGCTTTGCACGGGTAAACTTTTTTTAATTTAGCCTTTGTTACTCAACGCTAATGTAGCATTCTAATGGTGAAAGAATTTTTTAAATCGGCCCATTAGTTTTTTCGTTTATTCGTTACAAACATACATACATATAAAAATACAAAGGTTTCCTTTTTATAATATTAGTATAGATTTATTATTGCGTGCATAAAAGCGTTAATTTTATTTATATTAACCAACCGCTTTTGTGGTCTAACCATTATTGGTGGTAGTTCCGGCCTCAATTCTTAGCGTACACCTATGTCTTTTCTAAACAATGATGACTCTACACGATTAATACTAGCGGCATGATTTGTGTTTGTGTGATAGTTAGGGATATGATAAGTAGCTAGTTTCTCAGAAAAACAGTAAGTAGTGAAATGAAATAGAATGTTGCCTAATGTATTATCGCACTGAAGAATGTTATTCAAATGAACATAAACATGTCTCTTAATACGCATCAGCTAATTAATCGTTAAACAACTAAGGAAATTTCAATTCAATTATTCTTTGCTATTAAAAAAACACAAATATTGAAAAAAAAAATGTTGTCAGGGTCAGGGCGGGCTGGTTAGAACCACGATAACTCAATTGGAAGAGCACCTGACCCGGTATGTCAAAAGGGTGCAGGTTCAAATCCTGATCGTGGAATTTTTTTCAACATTTGTGTTTTTGTAATTTGTTTTGTAACCAAATTTGCGTTAAAATTATATAAACAAAACAAAAAAAATCTTTGTATATTTGTATAGTTCGATGGAATATCAATTATACTGCTTTATTCTTACTTTATTAATAGATTTAAACTTCATTCAATTATATTAACAAAAGTTGCGAAGGGCGAAAGATTCACACTGGCATCATCGCATGGCCTGAAAACATTTTAGCGGATCATCTCATTATATTTGATATTTGCGAGTGGAAGTCCGCCCCAAGAGCTTGTTTGTAACGTACCACGTGCTTTTAAAGTCTTTACATACAAGCAATAACGCAACTGATTGCTACTGATGTAATGCACACTTTTTAAGACAAACAAACAGTTCAATGTCGGGTCAGAGTTAAATCATAGTTAAATATTACAATTATATAGCTTTTTAATTTTTTTACAAGCGTGCAACTTTAGTACGTCAGTTAATAAACTAACAACTAATCCAAAATAATAATGCAATAATTTGTAATACTAGTAGTTGCCATTATCTTCTTTCTTCGCATGCAATCGCATCGACTTTACTTAGACAGAATTCTCAGTAAAGGATATAGGATCAATATAATTTTACATATCGTCGGTGGAAAAGGAAAACTGCTAAATTGCCAAATATCAATTAGTGCGAAATGAACGTTAATAGGTTAAAGTTTAAAATTCACTTCCCATTAATTGATTTTTAGCGCTTTATCAGTTTTTCCTTTCCACCGACGATATGTATATTACACATTCACAAATAACCGAGTGTCAACTGGAAGTTATCTACAAAATTATGTTTACGTAGTTAGTTGTTAGATGCACAGTCCATCTCAGAGGGCCCAGCAAGTGGCATAACCAATAATAGATTATCGTATAGCATTGACATATGCCAACGATACGTATAAATGCCATTTAATTGGCTTATGTCAATCCCATACGTTTTTTATTATATTTTACTAGCGTTATGCCACTTGCCTAGGCCAGGCGAGTCCACGATGTAGTCTGAGTTATCTTTTATTCAACTTTGTTACTGTTTCCTATAGTTACGAGACTGGCAACGGAATCGCTGCGCAAGAGCAGGGATATCTGAAGAACGCTGGAGTTAAGGATGCAGAGGCCCAGGTCGCGCAAGGCTCCTTCGCCTACACCTCCCCTGAGGGCATCCCCATCTCAGTCTCTTACATCGCTGATGAGAACGGTAAAACATTGAATTTATTTTATTTTACAATGAAGAAGCACTTGGGGTTCACTTCAACTGATGATGATAAAACTAGTTATTTTAGTTTACTGTAATACAATAATGCTGTTGTTCAACTACCACAATCGCAAAAGCTTAATAAAAAGCCGGCATTAAATTTAAAGGCTGGCAACGTATCTGCGATTCCTCTGGTTTTGCGGGTGTCCATGGGCGGCGGTGATTGCTTCCCATCAAGTGACATGACTGCTCGTTTGCCTCCTTCTAATATAAAAAAAAGCTATGATGGTAGCTAGTACATTGGACTCAAAGCAAACTACCACTGTAAAATGATAATGATAAACGCTAAAGAAAAAGTGCTACAGCCCAAATCATGGGCTCCTTCGTTTACACCTCCCTTGATCATTTCAACTGTTGCTTATGTAAACCTTGGCAATAAAATATCCTCTTCAAATAACCTAAACATAGACTTCTTGGCAGGAAAGTGAAGAGCCATGTCCGCGGTTTTGTTTTATTTTCTAAAATTTGTGTTATGTAGAATATTAATGTGAAATAATGGTGGATTATTAACCGTTAAGTGTTCGTAAGTGTGCATGAGTGTTGGCAAATGAAACAAAACAGTGCAACTTTACTTTTCAAATTCTCTCAAGAAGTCGGCCGAGGAATTAGTAAAGCCCCACATCTTTACTGAGATACTCGAGGGGTTGGGGGGTATATCATTTCTCATTTCTCATTTTTATTATCATTCATCATCATAGTGACTGGAAGGAAATATTGTATATTTATGTATTACTTGTAAGAAAATTACTTTGACACTGGCTAAATGTGCTAATCGCACGAAGCCATCAACTAAAAGAAAGAAAGAACCTAAACATAATAATTTATGAATGCATGTGAAGGTTACGTTTATTCATATATGTGTGTGTTACCCGTTTATTTCTTACAACAATAAAAACGAAAATTATTCCATACAACTAAACTAAGACAATTTGTGTATTTTCAGGATTCCGTGCTGAAGGTGCTCATCTCCCCACCCCTCCCCCCATTCCCGAGGCCATCGCCCGCGCCCTGCAGTACATCGCCTCTCAGCCACAACAACAGACCTTCCAGCAACAACCCTTCAGAGGTTAAGCCATCCTTTGCAACAATAAGCAATAAACTGTAGAACCATACCCACGCATGTACCTTAGTGAAGCAACGAATTGATGCAATGCATCGTAGATAAGTGTCATAGAAAGTTGTTACTGTGATTTATTTTAGTTGTAAGGAAACTTTGAGATTATAAATAAAATATGATATTGTATTGTATGAAGATTTTTTATAAAATTATTATTTTCATACTAACTTTTTTAAATTTTCTTAGCATCTTTTTATGTTAACATTATAAAAATTGTAGAGTAGTGTGTTTGTTTCACTACCTAAATATAGCAGACATTAAAAAGAAAAAAAAATCAAGCTCTTTCATAGCTACAATCAAACAAAAGATCCATTCCGCGAAAAAAGGAGTCAATTTAAAAAATAATTGAGCGATAAAACACAAAATGAATAATCATTGTTTTTACTGAAGCTTAAGTAACATCGTCCTTATTAAAGGTGTATAATAAATAATATTAACAACCTGTATTGACTTTTAGAAGTAATACACCTATTAATAAGTGAGAAAAAAACGCCCATTTCATAGGTAAGGACCCAATATCAAAATGTTATAAAAGACTCTTAGCTACACGTCAGCTATTATTAGCTAATAATAAAACTTTATTTGGTCTCAAATAAGTTTCGATCTCTCGTTGACCGAAGTGATGAGAAGTGGAATTTAGGTGAATTATAGTTCGTTAAAGTGCATTTTACTTCTTAACTTCAAATCTTAACTTCGGTAGACTTTAACTTTGATAGATAAGTTCTTATGAAACAGAAGTTAACTTTATGTATGCTATATGCGACGGACAAAACTCTACAGTCCTGCGCGCTCCAACATCAGGACGGGATTTTGATAGACTCTACACATAATATCACACCTTTTTATAAATGGGTTTTGAGCTGACACAATAGTAAAGTTGACAACCACAATAATTAATTCATAAACATAGAACGTAAAATTAAATAACGTAACAGTTCTTTAGGACATTAATCAACACTTAATTTGAACTAAGCTTGAATTTCTGTAATCTAAAGGTTTTAATAAACACTATTGACGGAACACAATAGTGATGTCATAGTTTTCCATCTCCATACAATTTCTACTAAAAAAACGTTTTTATAGTTATACTAAAAATTACACTACTTATTACTATTATACTACTTTTACGGAATGTGTATTCTGTTTTCTATTTCAATGAGTAGTGTTCGCGTAAACTTAAGAAAACAATAACTAAAAAGTTTATCTATTGACTAACGAGTCAACTGTCCAATGGATATTCAGTACTTTCCTCAAACAAAGTGATAACTAACGCTACAAATGCAAAGATAATGTTTGTTTATTTGTCCTTCCTTCACATCAAAACAAGGCAACAGAACGACTTCATTATTCCACAGATGTACTATCTAGTTAGACGACCAAGAACAACCCCAGAAAGTTAAAACCTTGTGCTAGAATCGCTAAAACGTATGGCATATTTTCCATGGATGGAACCACGAGTTTTCGCATTTACCCTGAATATCTCCAACATTCGACTACCGACGCTATTAAACTGTTTAAATCAAATTTATACTTGATGGGTCAGGAGGTATTACTGCATTTTTAAAAACTGACCACGCTTCTTTGCTAGTGATTGCATCTATAATGCAAACTGTTATGACCTCAAAGTCTTCTTTACACCATGGAAGTTTAAAGTTATCTTTCTACGAACCCTTAATTTAAATTCATATTAACTATGTATTAAATAAATAAATAATATAAATATTTAGACAACATCACATATATTGTTCTGATTCCAAGGTAAGTAGCTAAAGCACTCGTTTCATGGAAATCAGAAACAACGACGGTACCACAACCACCCAGACCCGACACAATATCGAAAAGTTAGTTTTCGACATTGACCCGACCGGGAATCGAACCCGGGATCTCAGAGTTAGCGCCGCCCAAAATCCGGCGTGCAAGCCACTCGGCTACGGAGGTCGTCAATATTATTAATCGTTATTAATATCCAAAACACATAAAGTTACATATTATTGTACATACGATGGAATTTATTATTAGTTGGACCTAATTTTGTATGACTGGTATATTATACACATAATGAGTTATACCAGTTTATATACAGGCAGCTGTATTAAAAACGCTCACTTTAAATTAGTTAATTAATTAAATATTTAATTATGAGCTAATTAATGAATTCGTATTTACTTTACAAAATTATAGAACTTACATTAAAAAGCTCTTGAAATAAACTAATTTTAATAAGACATAATGTGCTTTACTCCCAGCTTCACATCCGCGGATTTGCCTGCATTTTTTAGTCAGAAACTATCGCGGGTGACCGCGCACAACAACTCATAAAAATATCATCTCAATTGAATAGTTTAGGGACACTATGACAATCGTCAAACAAACAATCACTTAAGTTTTAATTTCCGTATATTCAACTTATATTTAATTTTGTATATTTTTGAACATAAACTAAGTTTCAACCACGGAATAACCGTTCTATGGTTTCAACCACCCACGCGATTTTGGGGCGGGCCGCTAGTTATTAATAAAACCACAGATGTTTATAGCGCTGACGTTTGAAACGTAATCTTGAGGTTTATTGGATGGACTCCCACGTTGAGTCATATGAAACGAGTAACAGAATAACAAAGGACGTTGTTTACTATATAGCTATCGTGACCATTTGTTGATCATAATCTTGAATACCTACAAACATAATTGAGCTTAATTTTACCCTATCCGATATACCATATCGGTTGATATTACACAAGAAGTGAGACGTGAGAAAGATAGAACCTACTTTTAGGGCTCACATTTATGTGAACGATAAGTGGTTGGTGTGATGAACTCTTCAAAACAGTTTTAGAATGTGAGAAGCAAATGTTACTGATATCAAACTAAAACTTAAGACATTAAGGTTGCAAACGAAAATGATACCTACTTTGAAATGCTTTTCTTAAAACATGATATTATTACATATAAAATACATGACGTAGGCAGGACGAAATAAAAAATACATTGAATGAAAGAAAATTGACATGTACAGACGCCTGCACATCGACCAATCCAAAACTGTCAAATTTGTTCAATACATTTTCAACCATATGCCGTAACTATAAAGTCTATTAAGACATTTTGACATTTTTTGGTAGGTTGATCTGCAGGCGTGACATAAAAGAAACAATACTTAATTTTAAAATGTCACTAGGTAGATCACTTTTATATGATCCTTTCATCACTAATCAAATAAAGCACCCATTTTCTAGGCATATCATTTTCTAGTTTGAAGCATAATTATGTTTTTAAAAAAGCAAAGCTCTTTTTGCCCTTTAAAATTATATTTGAATCACTTTGTTCGTCACATTTCATAACTATTTTCTGAATAATGAAATAATATACTGATTTATAAATGCTAAAGTAAGCAAAACATTTTATTTTAAACGCCCTCTATGCAATGATCACCGAACTATCCGTTGATACACGTCCGAACAGTCGATACGAGCAACAGACAGAGACTTTTAAAATCAACAACGTAAATGGATCTAAGCTTGAACGTTCAAAGCAAGATCGGTAGATGGAGTTAGGAATCTCTCAGACAGAAAGCGTTCACGCGGTCAAAAGTTCAGTTTTGCGTTCTTTGTGTTGTATTACGTTACATAGATACTTAAACAGGAGGCATTCTGACCGCGTTGAACGCGAGACCGCTCTCTGTCTGATAGAACCCTTAGATGGTTGAACTCTAGCTAATTATAAATTTCTTTTAAAAAAAATATTAGCATGTGAAATTGTGTTACTGTAAAGCAAATTATTTAAAACAGCATACTATAAATTAGAAAAGAAACATTTTGATCTCGTGGCATTTTTAAAAGTTTGTTTGTACAGTTTAACTCGATGGTTTCCGGTCACCGGAGCTTATTGAAGCTTATAACATAGTAGTTAGGTATTTAGGTTAACAAAGTACGTATCATTACTTATGGTCTAGATAAGACTAATATAAAAGTGTATTGTACCTCTATTCTAACAGCGGTAACCACAGACAAAAAAATAAGTAAGCTCAATAACGCTTGAGCAATGCACACATGGAAACACAGAATCTTGCAACAGCTGCGCACTGTTTTGAGCTGTTGTGAAATTCCGTGTCCGTGAGTAGGTCTATGTGTGCGTTGCTCGAGCGCGTTTTTATAAAGCTTACCTTTTTCACTCTCCTTATTGTGCCGCAGATTAGTCGAGTAAAAATTGAATATTTATTTTATAAATTTAAATATCACGATAGAGCTTCAAACGTACGTAATACGTAATTATCCATTACTTATTATTTTTTAACTGTACTAAGTTGATTTTGTTTGATTACTAGTAGATCATCTGACAAAAGATACGATCAAAGTTGCTATTTCATTACGATAATTATAATCTTTAGGTATTTGCTCTAAAGTGAATAGTATGATTTCAATCACAATGAACTTAAACATATATTATTAGCCAGTGCTTTGTGTGCAAATGTCACTAAGTGTGCATTTTCTGGTACAATAATGATTCCAATTAGTTGCCGGACAATGGGGCCAATTATATAACTATAAGCAATCGTAGGTCGTATTCAGGCTTTGGGCTAGTTACCTATGATCCGATGTGTTCTCCGTAACGTTATGTAACAATGACCATCGTGATCGGGGCTTTCACTACATTTGTGACACACCATAAATCAATTGTTAAATATGCCGTAGCGATATTGGTTTTCTTCTCAAACAATGCACGTGAACTTTAGAGGGAGGTTGTATAACGGCAACGACTGTGACATTAATAGACCCCGATGTTGATTTTTTTTGCAATCAAATTGACACTTCCCACGTTAAATCAGATAATGTCTGTTTGGATAAGTTTGGACAGTGATATGATAATCAAAAATTTGCATTTCAAAGGGTAGAAACGCAGTTCATATTAAAACAGTGATGTAAAAAGATTGTTTTATTTTATTGTTTTTTTTTTGTCTTTCTTCAAGTTTCACGTAATCTAGGTAGAAGGTGTTCTTAAAAATGGTCCATTTAAGAGCAACAAGAGTAGACGAGCGCACATGAAGGGACTGATACGAATGACAAATGTGGGACCTCGACTAAGTTTGAGCACTCGCGCAAAAAAAAAAGGTTAATTTCAACAATTTAAGGTACCCAGCTGAAAAATGATTAGAAAATATTTATGTATATATAGAAAAATATAGAACTCCTTAAATTTTGTATACGTCAGATACGTACACTAGTAAGTCCATAAACTCTTTTTTTTGGTTTTAATGTCACATAAATAAGCGTACAAACGACAAAACATTACTATTTCGTAAAAAAAAAACACAAAATCAAAAATCCTTTGCCATCGAAAAGTGGGACGAATCTCAGTGGGACAAACGAAGCATAAATCAAAGAGAAACCTTATATCGCCATTTGAAAAAAAAATCATATTTTAGATTTCTCAGCATTCATAAAAGGAGTGCCGTGCCAGTTAATGATTAGGCTGCTTAAAAAGCTAAGCGATGCAGTAACATCGTACTTCTTATGGTGTTAAAAAGCTATTATGCAATTTATTTGGCTACGCTCTTTATCTATAAGCCTGTGAGAAATAAGTTCTTTAAAGTTGGTGTTGCTTGCATAATTAAAATTCTTAACACTTATTTTACATATAATGATTCCATTGAATTAACCTTAAAAACTAAATGATACTCTTCGACACCTCACACAATACTTATGAAAATAGGACAAGTGCATACGTTTATTGTCTTGACCTTTGCGGTCAACCAAAACTTGGACGCTATTACTACTAACTATATCTTATACTGCAAACACTTCAAATATATACTTATTTAAAATCTGTCACTTTAGTGTTCAGTGATTATAATAATAATATATGGGTAAATTGTTCAGTATGCAGATAATGGATCATACTAAGAATTAATAAAACTTAATGCAGAACTCATGAGTTGATTGACTGACCTAAGAATGTAAGCACATTAACGAAAGATGTAATTTAATATTACATTATTAGTCATTACCTTTTGTCTATGTCCAAGAGAATAAAGTCTTAACTTACTTTTTAATATCTTTTCAAACTCAAATAAACAGTAGTATTATAGTATACTAGTTGTTGCCCGCGACTTCGTTCGCGAAGACCACAGTAAAAAAAAAATTCTATATGCTGGTCTGGGTCATGGTCTGTATATGAGGAAAGTTTTATTAATCCATTCAGTAGTTTTTACGTGAAAGAGTAACAATCATCCATCCATACTTACAAATTTTCGCGTTTATAATATTAGTAGGATTCTGCAATTACATTGAAGCATATAAGGCCGTCGACCACTTAAAAGCAAATTGTTTGCCTAATTACGAAATTATTAGTTCGTGATACCAGTTCGTGGTGTATTCTGAATATAAAGAACTCATCACTTCGTAGGCAGCTTGTTGTCTCTCTAGCTTTTGTAGATTCGGTTATCAAATTCTGTATTTATTGTGGTGTGTAGGTTAAGTGTGTAAAAAAATTTGAATAACATTAAAAGTGTCAAATAACAAAGTTTGTTTATTTAATCTTTTGACACACGTTTATAAAATAAATACATAACGGAAAATAAACCACACGGATCTTACGGCAACTTAAGAAAAGAAAAAGTGATAAGAAAAGTAAGTTTAAACTTAAATTTGTTATATTTCAGGCGTTTTATTTATAAACGAAAAATTCTATTGAGATTCAAATTATAAAAGAACATCTTTATAATACTATCATTTAATTTTATACATTTTATATTATGTTAAAACAAGTTTTGTATACGCAAATACGCATAGCCGTGCACTTGATTATCTTTAAACGGTGTTCAAAGGTCAGTATGACGAGACGGCGATCCGGATTTGATGAAAAATCTTTTTGATAATTTTATCAACATTTTACTTTTTCATTTTTAAGTGCTAATTGCTGCACTGAAGCCGAATTAAATACTTATAAAATACAGTGAAAAAATTAAATGCCTACCCAACCCAGCCTGGAATCCTGGCCTTGGTCTTCCGCAATCCAGGCGACTGGACTGACCATTATGCTACCGAGAAAGCTGACGTAAGCGCAGATTTTTTTTATTTTTGAGTGCTTTTTAGCGGCACAGTGCCATTTATCCAACGGTTATTGCCACAGTTATTGCAACCGATGGCTATGGAGATTCATCTTATCATAAAAAAGTAAAGTTTACTATAGCGTTGTGTTATAAAATTTGTGGTATTTTATCTGTAAAGATGAATCTGCATAGCCATCAAAAGAACTCAAAAATTAAAAAAAGCAGTGGAAAATTTCAGTGTTTACGTCAGCCTTCCCGGTAGCATAATGGTTAGTGCAGCCGCCCGGATAGTGGAAGACCCAGGTTCGATTCCTGGCTGGGTCGGGTAGGCATTTAATTTTTTCACTGTATTTTATAAGTATTTATCAACATTGTTAAATTCCATACATACTTACATTCGTACCTTCTCCCAAAAAGGGATAGAGAAAGCATCAACATCACCAATTTTGAATAAGCTTGCCATTAGTGACCTGATGATGATGATGAGTATGTAAGAAAGGGCTTTGAACTCTTTCAAAACCCTTTGGGTTCAAAGGATATAAGAAATAAGCATTCATTAATCAGCTTTATGAGAGAATCTATAAGGGATTGTTATGTGTTGTATTTTATAACCCTATGAAAAAGGAGAGAAAAGTAAGAGCTGGATGAGAGTAGCCGCGGATCGTGCTCAGTGGCGTGCACTTGGAGAAGCCTATGCCCAGCAATGGACGTGTATAGGCTGATGGTGATGATGATGGTGGAAAAATTGCCTTGGTTTTCCTAAAAAAGTTGATTAAAAAAAGGTTTTGTGAAAACGTATCAGTTCCCGTAAAATTTTACCCACTATTGTATTTTTTTACAGATGATTGCAGTTAACTTGGCAGCTGTTTTGTTTCTATTAAAGTGTGCATTTGCTCAAGATAATTATGCAGAGTATCAAGGGGCTCCGGTTGATTTCGACACTAAAAACATAGCAAATGGGGAATACAGATATGGGTAAGGTATAAACTATTATTTACGTATAAAAGTTAGAAGATTAATTGCAGCCTTAAATGTTTGAGTATGTCTAGAATATGATATAATAATTATAATTAACAATGTCCTAATTTATCAATATTTTTTAGAAAAGTGTATTTAAATATATTTTTTATACTTACTTCCGCGTTATTAAACAAAATGTATTTAATCACTAGGGCTTATGTTCAGTACGAATTCATAATATATTTCTTTTTATTAGGTTCAGCTTTTATTATTAGTATATTCATAGTCTTTACGTTAATTATGACTCGACTAATAACAACGAAAAATCCTATAAGAATATAAAAACAAATGATGGTGTTATCAATTGCAGGTTCCGTACGCCCGATAACATCGAGAGAGAAGAGTCTGGAGGTTTTGATAGCGATGGGAATTATGTCGTTACCGGCTATTATTCGTACTTTGACGAGGTTGGCAAAAAAGTCTATGTACAATATAAGGCGGATAAAGATGGATACCAACTTGTTTCACCGAGCCAAGGATCGGTAAGCGCACTTGTATTGATATATGAACCCAAACGTTACATAATCTCAAGAATTATGAAATAGTCACATAGATGAGTGAATAAGTACAGTACAAAACTAAGATTCTGACACAACTTCTTGTGTATTCAAAATATCGCTAACTGCTATTTAAAAATATAATTCTGTCTCTATCCACTCAAACAATAGACAGAATTGCAATGATAATTGTTAGTTTGTGTTGCAAGCGACCACATACCGTAATATCCTAGCTATAATCAATAGAATCAAATGTCCATCATAAGTTGGGAGATTAATGACATGAATGACTTGTTAAAGGAAGTTGCAAGTCAAGTTAACTTATTTTTAAACATGAAATGAAACAACTTTTACGGATCTACTCGCGTTTATTTTACACATTAGTTTTAATTAATGTAAAGAGTTCGAAACGTCAGGATAAACATTAATTATAACTAAAGTGTGTAAAATAAACGCGAGTAGATCAGTAAAAGTTGTTTCATTTCAATGTGTAGTGTTCGCGTAAACTTTAGAAAACAATATTTAAACATGAAGTTAGACGCGATTCGCTGTCGAATATTATTATTAATGCTCTTCAAATAAAACTAACGTAGTGTCTTTAAGATAGATAAGCAAAAACTTAATGATACTTAACGCTATGTAATACTTAACCAAAAGGATTGGTATGCTAACTTGATAGCCATTAACAGCTGTCAACATTATCGAGGCTTGTACTGGTAAACATAAAGCCTAATGATACTAATTTACATAGTACATAAATTTGCTATACAGATATTATTTATTTAGTAATATAATGAGAAATATAATGTAGGGAGTTAGGGTTTTAGTTATATAAGTTCAGTTATACAGTATTTACCTTATATTTGTATTAACCAAATGCGGGTGCATTTGGCCAGCGTGGTGGACAGTGGTACGATCTTATCGTGTGCTAGTATTCATGTGGAAAAGTTTGAGCCCAGCAGTAAGAAGGAGCACTGATAATGAATATAGAATATAATAATATTTTTTTCTCTCTATTAAGTCTTTTCCTCAAATAGACTTACGATCTTCCGATATAAGTAATTATCGCAGCTTATTTATGTTTGTCATAATTTTATTGTATAGTTAGAATTACAAAAAACTTAACAAAAAAATAAGGAACACTACTTGATTTTAATGTTAATTTAATCTTTGGTTATAAAGTTATAATGTCAGCTTTATTTTAAGAAAAATAAACAAAATCATTACATTTTGCGAGGTTACACGAAACATTTCCGCATCGTGATAATGAAGTGTTAACAAAAAACCTTAACGTTTTTAATGGTGTATCGTATTGTTTTAATTATAATCCACTACAGGGAAGTATTTAGCCTTCGATTCAATTAAAGCGGCCGAAATTGGAAGTGCATTTCACATAGAATCTTGGTATAATGAAGAACTGGTTCTTTAAAAATAAATATAACACAATACATTAATAAAATAAAATAAAAATATTTAATGGTATTTCCTTAACTCAGGGTTATATGCCGTTGACAAAATTCGATTGATACATAATGAAAAAGGCAGGTACTATACGAGTACAATGCATGTACTATCTGCTGCACGAACACTAGCCTTAACCACATCTAGTGTTAAAGGCATCTAATAGTGTTTTGCATCACTACGCGACAGTACAGATAGGAACTACAGACTCTCTACATCCTCCCATACACAGCTCTAGATGTCCGAACTCAACGATGCTCATACATAGATTAGATGGTTATAGACAGATAGAGCAAACAGATAGAGAACAGATAGACCCTCTAAAAACGAGTATAATATTAAGCACTTTCGTTGGATATCAAATCTGTGACCTCTGGGTCTGAGATCTGGCCAATATGTGTATCATTAATAGAGTTACTTTCCAAAATTAACTCCTAAGCAAAACCCTATACCGAACAAATGTAACAAAACACTGAGCGTAGGCTTTTCTTTTGTTTTTTTTTTAATTTTAGAAGTTTTCGAGTCGTCTTCAAGTCTGAAGTAATTATTAGAGAATCTTCTTGGAGAATCCTCTCCAAAACTCGACCGATTTTTTTTTAGAATAGAAGGTTAGGTTATGCAGGTTAGGTCCAATGACATAGGTGTTAAACTTATTATTTAGTTTCACTACACTTCCACCTTCGTCAAGTTTTTATCACAAACATACAAGAAACACAAAAATGAGACAGAAATTAACTTATTGAAATACGAGTATGACGATGTGCTAACTAGTAACCAAGCTAGCTTACAATCTTTATAAGTAAAATGAAAAGATTTCATTATAGATTGTGTTTAACTGTCTGCTTTTAACATAATATCTTTATTTTGGCTTTTTTTTAGGTAGTCATCAATCCTGTGGTTCAAACCTCTCCACAAATAATAGCGTCGCTACTAGGCTAAGAGAAGAAAAACAGTTAGTTAAAATCATGAATACGGAAGAGCTAAACATTAACATTTTTTTTATAGCACGTCAATAGTCGCAACATAATTTATAATCTAAATAGTAGTCAACTGTCCTTTATACACTTGTAAAACAGGGTGATATTAATTTGGTTGTTATTGAATAAAGTTTTTTCAAGTAAAATTTTCAGGTCTGAATTTAAACCCTTCCGAATAAGAAAAAGTTATTTAAAAAAAATATCAATAAATATTAAGAAAAACATACAAATAGGTACAGTAGTAGTGTAATCACCTGGTACAGTATCATGTTTTTTGTATTTCGGTAACTAATTGTAGTAGTCAATTTCTAGAAAACTAGCGTACCTAAACTGATTCTTGGACTTTTTTTAAGTTCAGGCATAGTGCGATGCGAGAGTGATTTTATTCGCAATCCGATCAAATAAACCAAAAGAAAAATTTATTATGCAAAATTTAACTCACCTTGTCACCAGCCAGGCGCTGCTTTAAAGCCATACAAATTCTCGGTATTGTTAACGTGAACAAATAAATTCAAAGGCTTTAAAAGTAAATCTTGCACTAGGCAACCATTAATCAAAATGTCCATACCAAATTAAATGCCACAATACATAGTAAAGAAGGTCTAAATACAGTCAACGCTAGGGTTAGCCCAGCCTTACGCACCTACTGATAATTAAATAATTTTCATAAAATGAAGTTGTGTTCAAAAAGTATTTTGTGACATTTTACTTTTTTAAGGGTTGATAATAATGTCTTTTATTAAAGTCCTGCAAAAATGAACTTTTCTCCTCAACTATTAGCTTCGTTACTTGTTTAAAAAGATAACATAGAGTGTAGGTGTGGTATTCCAAAGAATATAGACTTTTCTCCTCGACTAGTAGCCATGTCAGTTATAGATCGTGGTTTAAATGAGCTGCGTTTAACTTTATTTTTATATTCTGGATTTTTAGGCGTTCGCGGCTCCTGCTCAAATAGTAGCGGCGTTACTAGGCTAAGAGAAGTAAAACAGTAAATTTTAAAACTTACCTACTTATAACTCACATTTGCCAATAAAATTATGCACTTTATCACTAAAAGCACGTAGATGTAAGTATCCACTGATTACTAATAGCACAAATCCAAACAACAGTCAACTGTTATTTTTGCACTGCTTTCTAGTTGAAGAGTAGTTTCAATCAACATCAACCCTGGAGTAAAGCCTGGCCTTATGTTTTTTTTATATATATTACGGGTAGGCACTTGGTTCCACCTGATGTTAATAGATGATAAGGCGAAAGTGGAAGCGCGCTTCACCCGGAATCCTCATTTACTGAGGCTACTTGAAAGTTTTTATAAATACTAAGTGAATAAAAAACGTTTCATGTGAAATTTTACTTTTTTAGGGTAACAGAAGTCCTACGAATAGAAACTTCTCTCCTCAACTAGTAGCTTCGTTACTTGGTTAAGAAGAAAACATAGAGTGCACAACATGAAATTTGCCTGTAACATTAAGTAACTTTAAAAGATAATCATTTTTATTCATTACGATTTGCACATTCACCGTTTTTTTTTCGAAGAGAGCACCAACTTAGATATTGCACGCTAAACACTAAACAACTTTATGCATGACCCCTTACCCTAAGCAATCATTAACTTACTATTTTATTATCAGGGTGCTTAATGCGTGTTTTGTTCAATATTCCATCACTAGATTTTGTATGGCAAAACTTTAAGTATTCTTGTTTGTCACTAGCAGGTTCTTCATAGTTCTCGTTTTCTAAAGTGATCGAATGTTAAATACAACTCGCGCTAGGCACCCAGACCTTTACTTGGCCAGGCAAAACTATTTATTTGTAAAGTTTGGAGGTTCGCTAGCGAATCAGCTCGGGTGATATGATCACAAGGCAATCTTAACCTAACCTTACCATATTGATGCTTTCGATCAGCCATAAGTACAGAGTGTCTTTTGTTGGTATTTGAACCAACTTGTCACTAGGCACTTTTTCAATTCCATACAAATTGTTAGGTGTCTATAGCTCGATCTATTTGTGAATAAGACTGGCAGTCGACGCTCAGTATCAAACTTCGCCAAACTGCTTCAATACTAGTGCTGCTACTAGTTATGCTGTGCTTCAATAGTTTGCCTGATCAAAGCTTATTAAGACTAAAATGGTACAACTTGTAGGTACTAGTACTGCTATATGAATAATGAATTTAACGCTAAATAATTATTTACATTTAAAAATGGTTGCTTATTTTAATATTCTAATAGTCAACACAAACTGGGAATAAAGTTTACTGTTTAATTGTAAAATAGCTTTTACTAACAAACTAATTTTAAATCATTTTTAACCAGAGAGCCTAACATGGTTTAACATTTCTTTATGTTAAAAATAATAAGATAATGTTGTAAAAAAAAATACGATTATGATTTCTGTTAAACAAATTGGTTGGAGCTCTTTGGACTAACTCTTGCTAATACTACTATTTTTGGCATTACCCTGTAGCGAACAGTGTTATGTTAATAACAACCTTTGTTTGTAGGATATCAGTATACCTAGCTTTCCTGGTGCTGCCAGCCCAGGTCTACCTCCTGCCATCGTAGCGTCATTACTTGGCTAAATGGTTATTAAAGCCAATCAAAAACAACCCACGAGGAGAGCTATTGACGCCGGACACAGCTTTGCATACACACAAATGCGATACAACTTACACCTTGTGTTCAACACAGAAGAACTTATTTTGTTTTTTGCGCAAGTCTGATCTCACAATAGTTCCCTGTGGGTTCAACACCCGGTTACAGCCTTTATACGTTTCCGTATCCCATACAATATTTAAAGTTACTTTTTTTCAAATTAATAAGCCAATTTTAATAATTCTTTATATGCTTAAATAAAATACAGAGATCTAGTAAAAACGTTTTTAAAACTGAATATACGTGACTTAAAGTTCACTTTGGAAAGATTCAAATTGCATAAATTCAGTTGGTCAAAAAAAATTATATGTTTTCTACCTATTAGATCTCTGTATTTTTCCTAGGCTGAGAAAAATTCTAGTTAGCTCAGAGGTTTGAAAAAATTGGACCTTTGAAGTTTGCATGGCATACCTAAACGTTTAAAGGGTTTTTGTTGCATTTAATTTAAAGTCAGTCTACTTAACGATTTAATTATATATTGGTAAATTTTACACTATATAGGATTCTAGAAAATAACCGCTAGAAAAGCTATTTGTAGATCAAGACGGCAATTTTTAATAATTTGTTCTGCAATTTGGCATGTTATTTAACAGAAAAAATATTTTTTATTCTGTGCACTAATTACCAATTTAGCTTAGCAATTAGAAACTTTTATTAGATTAATTAAGCTGTTAAAATGTGTATAATAAGCTTTTCTTAATGTTTATTAGAAATAAATAATTACGTTATAAAAAATTGTTTTTATTAATTATATTTTCGTGAAGGACTTTTTTCTCTTAATACTCAATTATTGCTGCATTCTATATTGGTAAGAAGATGGTAGGTACAACTTTTAACTACAGTTATTGTAATTTTACTTATGAAACTTTTACTTTTTTTTCAGAAACTGTAAGTTATAGCCGTTTGAGACATTGTAGAGTAACAGATGTCATAGATATTAAAACCTCTACGATCAATTATTTTGCTTCATTGCAGGACGCTGCTGCTTGATGGCAGGACTACGAATGGGGGTATTAAGTCAGACGGGTTCTGTGGAAGGGTAGAAGTCGACCAACACCTAATATAGAAATAATAAAAAATACTAAGTAGATTTACGTGAAATTTACTTGTACGTACATGTGGGTACATTCGTGATCATAGCGCAGGCAACTGTTCCGAAATATTAGTTAATCATAAACAACAAAAACAAAGTAATGATCCCGTTAATAACATAATCTTATGGTGAAGCTGTCACCATTTCTGTGACACAACATAAAATGTCACGTCTGTGAAGACATAACAACGTTGATGGGTTTCAAAACATATAATATATGACTAGCGGGAGTTTTCACTCGAGTAATTTTAGTAATAACACGTGTTGTGAAATTTAAATTAAATTAAATTAAATTAATTTCAAATTCAACCTTCCATACAATTGAAATAGGCGTAATGCTAAATTCAAAGCCATTAATTACGATTTAATAGTAATATTGCGTCTGCGAATTTGTCCGCGTGAAAATCCGTATCCCATGATGGATTTGCCAACTCGGAGAAGTTCACGCCAAAAATTTTCATTCATACATGATGTGTATGACTGTCTTGACAATTATTTATTTATTTATTTATTTTTTAATTACAATTCTCAAGTGACAGTTCTAAAGAGATGCTCCGTCATTTATGTGACAAGTTGATTTTTATTTTTTTAAACAACGTGTAACAGAAAGGTGTGGTCAAAATGAAAAGATCCAAAGTGTATTCGATCTAGATCTTGTATGCAGAGTTATTAAGACATAATTATTAACTTTAATTTGTTATGCAATTTTTTATTAAATATTTCAATGGTGACGTCATATGAAAATAAACAAATCACAGCCCCTAGAGGCTTAGTAACTTCTGTGTACTTACATTTATGATCACTGCTGCTTGCTTATGCGCGCCTGACGATGACGCGCTTGACTTCTCTAATATAAGCATTTAATCTATAATTACATGACAAACTAAAGTTAATAATATGTCTCAGTAACAACACATACAAGATTTAGATCGGATACACTTTGGGTCTTTTCGTTTTGACCACACCTTTCTGTTACACGTTGTATATAGCGACCTACCCACCACCTCAATATTATTTTAATCTAAACACCGCCTAATCCAAAGTGAAGTTAATTTATCAGTTGTACTGAATACAAAATACTTATATTCTCACGAAATACTCTTTATTGCCTTTTGACGTGACAACGTCTCATAAATTGGTTTGCCGGGTGACACTTCAAGAAACTGCGTTACGCTCCGCTCACGTTATGCGCTCACAATGAGAGCGAGTGAGAGGCACGCGTCCCTTCCACTCGGGCATGGTTAGCACGCCTAAGAGCGAGAGAGACAGACATAAAAAGTGAAAGGTAAATACGTATGTATGTGTAAAGGTAAAAATAAAATTTTGTTAATATGAAATTCAGTGCGAGATTCTTTGTATAAATTAATGTTTTAAATATAATTCTTTGTATAAATAAATGTTTTAATTTGTTACTATTATTTCATCCTTCTTCCTACTATACGAATGAATATTCACATTAAAATTATTTTACCACTCAAAGTCGTTGTCACGTAAAACTTTCGCCCGTATATCGACTTTACAGGCAACCAATTTTTTTTGTTCTTTTTTCTAAGCTGTTACTAACTAATAGCTTCATAACACCTGTCTATGAATGTCGTGTCTTTGTGTGAATTAATGAAAGTAAACTCTCTTAGCATGGGTCAGATATAGTCTTGTTTAATCTAACCTTTTTTACATAAATTAATTAATAAAAAGATATAAACCTTTAAAAACCTTAAAAATTGGCCAGATTTTGCGCTGTTTTTTAGAAATTTGACAAGATTATATAAAAAAAAAAAAACATAGGGACACAGAAAAAGCCTTTCTTAATTTTTAATGAAAAAAGTAATTAAATCGGCCCAGTTTTGGAGGAGGATTCCTCCTAGGGGACTACGAAACATTGATTTTGTCTATTTTTCATACATATTTTTCAATTCAGTCGACCTTAGTATTTCCTCTTAAAACGGTATCTTTCCGCAAGAAATTATGAGGACGGCTCTATGTGATTACAACAGTTCCAATGGAATCTTTGGGCTAAATAGTGCTATTTATGAGAAGCTTATGAAGCTCGTCCATAAGGACTGAGCTGAGTAACGTTGCTTTTGATAATATTATCAAAACCAACGTTAGTCAGCTTCAGTTTGTCCTTGATAAATTTACTTTCAACTCTATGTGAGCTTGTCTGCATAAGACGCCTCGTTCGTGCATCAAACGCGCTGATTTTATAGACTGACATTGTTTATGACATAGATCATAGGTCTCACAGGCAATACTTATGTAAAGATATCAAACAACACAGAATTTCCGAAAAGAGCACATGAACAGAACAGAACTAGTTTGGGTAA
The DNA here is from genome assembly GCA_949315975.1 of Eudonia truncicolella. Taxonomy (NCBI): domain Eukaryota; kingdom Metazoa; phylum Arthropoda; class Insecta; order Lepidoptera; family Crambidae; genus Eudonia; species Eudonia truncicolella. The sequence goes on from OX438830.1 coordinate 10,431,137, forward strand.
GTTAATAATTATGGTAAGTGGTGAGTATTAATTAAAATTATTATTAAAAGATAATATTAAACCTTCATTTTCTTTTTCAAATGCAAATTTTCAGTATAAGTAAACGCTTTTCTTTATAAATTTACCATAAGCATTGAAAAATGGTGTCAAACAATTCTGTAAACAAATTGCAAATCGTATAGTGCTTCATGTTTTCTACCAAGAGGATTATCAACGCTGCCGCAATATCCAGCAAAACCTTAAATAAACATGAGCGAAACCAAGTTAACAGAAATGTTGCTAGTACATCGCTTTATCACTCTTACCGGTTTATAATTTATGAATGTCGATACATGACATAAAATTTGACTTGTGCTAAAACAAATTACAGTGTCAATGACTTACACAAGTACTTGGCGACGCATTGTTAAATAAGGAATGAAGTCCAGACTTGTCATTCTTGAAGAACTGGATATATAGTGTGGGCAGTGGTCCTGGCTCGCAGTTCGCTTAGATACCCATTGGTGAAGAGCATTGACAATTATGGTGAGTAGCACAACCGGTTCTTGGTTAAAACAGACGATTAAGACGTCTTAACATTCATCTGTATGTTTTATTAGCTTTGAACGGTTACTAGCGTGATGAGTTGTGATTCGCTATCGCTTCCAAAGACATGTGTTAGACGAAATCTGTGTTCTTGATAATTCTAAATAGGTACGCTTTGTTTTTTATTCCTTTTTTGTAAATTTACTACACATGTTTTTGATATTTATTGAACTTTGTTATTATTTATATTATTTCTACCACGCTACTATTAGAAGATAATTTCATTTAAAATCTAACATTCTAAAATAACTGGATTTCAGTGAACATAATAATACTACTTGTTCAACTTTAGTAAGCTATTTTAATCAAAATCTTATAGATTAAGCATTGCTTGAATCTATGCATAACATTACAATATTTCAAACAACTTTAAACTGTCCTTGACTTTTTAAATGCCCATGTTTACAAGTATTCATCTTTCAAAAGGTTACCTAATGAACTAATTAAATTATTAATAAAAAATGGCGTAGGATGACGGCTTACTATTTTAGCAATATTTGCTTGCATATATAGTAAGTCAAAGTATTTGTCCGGGCTGGAGTGTACACTCTGTTTTATAAGTCTAAGAAACGGACATGAAAAAATCCAAAATAAACTTATGAAAATTATTACTTAACTTCTTTACTACTTACTAATGTCTCTCCAGGACACCGTATCCTAAACACCGATGTGATAAAAGGTTCTGTTCCGACATTAGAATTTACTGAATACATATAACTTTAAAAAAAAAATAGTTTTTTAATATTTTCAGTTACGAATTGGACGCAACCACTTGATATCAATTTTGTTTTTCGCCGTAACATGGAGTAACAAGTTTTCAGCAAGAAGTGACATCGTTCCTATCAACAAGTATATTTACAACAATAACGGACTCGGTGTATACAGTTTCGAGTAAGTTACATGAATATGCGTTTTATTAATGAAATATTTAATGTCTAGCTGTAGAGTGCCAGGATAGTTTATTACATAAATTCGACGCTGGCTGTTGAATGTGTTGAAGAAAAAAAAGACACCGTCACATTTCTTCCAGTTTACCAGATACAGTGATTAGCAAAAGGTATGATCACAATCAGCATACTAAATTTTATTAAAATGTTAAAAACAATCTACAAGCGGGATTTGAACCCGCACCCCATGACATACCGGATCAGGTGCACTATCAACTAACTATTTATCCTATAAGCCGCTGAAATTTATCAATACTATCTACTCTTACTTTGTAAGCCAAAGGAGCTTCATTCAATATCGAACAAAATATTGATCGAAGTTTCATTGCAATCAAATTTGCGTAAAATTAAAATAACCATATTTATAAGTACCAATACTAATTAAACCAAAATTAAGTACTAGGTATCTGTACTTAGCGACGTTTGACAAAAAAAGCGTTATATTATGTACAGGTACTGTATTATAGCTGGTTGGTACACAGTTATGTTACTTTTTTGTTACATTTATCGTCAACTTTTGACGACACCCTATAAATGGAGATCAAACAGTATTGACTATTTGATATATCCCTATTTATAGGGTATTTCTAATAATAGACTGTTAATTATAGTTAACAACAACCACAAAATTATTTCCCCTTTAGATTTGAAACTGGGGATGGAACTTACAGACGGGAAGAAGGTAGTAGCAGTCCTGATGATGGGTCACTGGTGGTGAGAGGAGAGTACGGTTACCAGGACCCGACGGGGCGTCTCTACACTGTACGGTATATCGCAGACTCCAATGGATACCAGCCGATATCCGAAGAAGACACGCGGTTTAATGATAGAAGAATTGTTTAATAAATAAATTTAGTTATGAGAAGTCTACTGCATTTACTAATAATTTAAGTAAAGTCGAATTATTGTTGTTTTACCTTTCATATGTAAACTTTATTTCGAAGTTCAAAGCTCACCAAAATTAATCTAAATAAAACGACGGCGTCGATCCTGTCTAAAACATCTGTGCACTCTCTCATTTGTTCGAAATCGATAGAGATGAAATATTATCTATAAAAAAAGTTTCTTTATCAGATTATACTAAGTTATCCTGCATAACCCATCATATTGTCACTATCAATAAAAATACTACAATAATTATTTGCTCAGAATTTGGCCGAATCTAGTGAGTAAAACCTACCAAACTGCATTGAGAAAACATGGTGGGCTATATGGTACTATCTCCTTACCTGCCCACTGAGACGTTCTTCGTCATCCAGTCTTTATCAACTTTAAACAAATTACAGAAATATAATGATTTATTAGCAGCATTAGCGCCAAATCTAGCCTCATAATTCAACCGCAAGCTGTCAATAAACAATAACAAAGTGTTATAAGTATTATGAAATCATTCCTTGTTTCAGCATGAATAAAAAAAAACATGACATGTACCGAGATGTTATTTTGTTTACATATAAAATATTGTACCCATTTCCTACTTACTTATTTAATTGAAAAACTAGTAGCAACAACAATAGTTTTGATTCAATACATAAAAAATATCACTCAATTTCATGTACCTATGTCGATAAAATTGCATGTACTGTTATCAATAACATAAAAGTGAAATGTTTCCCCATATCATTGTTCAACTTGACGAAATAACAAAATACTTCGGTCTTTTGTCAATGTAAGGCCTTAAAATGTTAAAAGCCACTTACTTCATGACATGTGTAGTAAGTTTCTTTTTATGTGTGTGTTTAATAATATACATTTCTTATTTTTTATTTCATTCTTAAGTTTACTTTCTTTCTTCGCATCATGTTTACGTTGGGTTTGACACAAGTCAGGGTCGTCCTAGTGTGGAAACCACTGGCAACTTTATTATTTTGGCATGTATACTATTGTTTTCTTGTAAACCCATTACCTATGTTATTTACTTGTCAAACAGTATGTAACTATTATGTTTAATAAAGAACATTTCTTTTTCTAATAAAATATGTTCACAATATTGTTATTATAAGCTAACATGTAACACTCTTTTAGGTACTTCAAAGTTTCATGGATACAAGTGATGGTGTAATTTATACATAGTGAGTGAGTTTAACATGATCCTCTTTAATATTAATAGTCACTTAGTTACTTAATATTAATGTGAAATTACTACGTGTCTGGTTGTGGCTCATCATAGCTTACAATTACTTCTACTAAGTTTCGTAACAAGTGATTAAGTTAATTAGAGATGGGCTCACACACAGCTATTTTTTTGCTTCTGCGGTGTCTATTATTAAACTAGATAGCGCGTTCAAGTTGCGATCTCGATAGACAGACTGGATAAGTGACCAAATTAAAGCATCTCGTATTCGTCCTTGCTTCGGAAGGGTCATAAAGCTGTTGGACTCAGATATTTTGACACAGTCGATAAAACTAAACTCACAGTTCTATTCTATATAGACCACCCGCCTCTGACCCAGCGGTAGGTACATTTTATACTTGGTTTGGTTGGTCATAAGGCTTATCCGTTTAAATGTGCATGGCTAGCAGTCACAATTTTATCCATATCTATCTGGCGCCTATATCAATAATGTTGGTAGCACTGTAATAATCTGTCATAAGATGTAAGATTGCCAGTTCCTCACGCTTCCACCAAGTTGGCCAGGCGCTACCACGTTGAATAGTAATAAAAAGAAGACTAAAAAATACGAGTAAAGCTACAATGACGCTGCTGTGTCGACGGGATTATCATTTAAAGCAAGGAACTTTTAATGTAAGCAGCTTCTGCAACACCTGGTTCCTTGCAGTAACTTATATATATCTTGAATTTCTCCCTGCTTCCCATTAAACCAATAATCGAATGATGAAAATTAGATAACGGTCGTTAAAATCGATAAAAAACACAGATAAGCTAACAGAGCCTTTTCTCGAGCCCCTGTAATTGCGTAGAGATGTAGCGTCACTCAGCGTCTTCTACCGCTTATACCACGGCTAGTGCTTTGAAGAACTCTTTGACCTTATCCCACCTTCTCCCTTCCTCCATAGGAGTACGCGTGCTGCTCTCCGGTCCTGTACTGTCGCGAACATACCATCGCGCACAAAGAAATTTGGTGACTCGTTTCGTGTAAGGGAGCAAAGAGCTTGACACTCGCTGAGTTTCTTGCTGGGTCTTTTCAGTACAAGGTTTCCCGCACAGAGTAGACTTACGATGCGATGGCATAATGAAAGCTATTTGTAGCCTAAACTGAATAAATGATTTTGAATTTTAAATTAACGAAAGGGTTTTCAACAATGCTTAGCTGATTTGCTGCCTATACAAAGATTGTTAGGCGTTCTGCTCGTTAGGAATAAGGAATTGTTTCTTTTCTTTTCTTTTAGTGAGGATGTAGAGCTGAGGCGAATTTTCCCAAAAGAGTTTCCTCAAGATACTATCAGAAGAACCGGTGCGGTGGACGCTGAAGTATTTATATTGACATATATTTATTCATTATTCATTCATCATTAAGATCAATACGTCATCACATTTCTAGCTCATTATATGTCCCCACTGCTGGGGCAAGAATCTTCCCTATTGGTGGATAAGGAGAACGGGCCAAACCACCACGCGGGCCCAGTGCGAATTGGTTGTTGTTAACGACTGCTAATGCAGGCGGGCGGCTTTACGTGCCTTCCGAACCACGGAGGAGCTCGAGATGATACGTTTTTGGTCACTCATCCGATGACCGACCTTTGCGAAAGTTCCTTAATGTCAGCAATCGTAGACCGGGCGCGTTAACCACTGCACCATCAAGCTCCTAATATAACACACGTAATCACGTTAAAATATTTGAATCTATTGTGTTTGAACTACTGTAAGCTTAATTTGCGTCAAACGTAACATTTGGCTAATAGAACTTCGACTATAGCATGATACAATATGGTTTTGAGATCACCAACACCTCAACTTTCCTGTGACCATACACCTTGCAAGGGGTAGGAAATGTCAAGGTAAAATTCTGTATGGTTAAAAAACTTATTTAAGTAGTAATTTTCAATGTTTTGCGTAATATGGCAGGGCCTATAAAACTTTGATTGTTGCGACAATATGTCAAACTGATCATGACATTTAAATGATGACTCTCCTAAAGAATTCAAATTATATGTGTACTACTAATATGACACATTGTTTTTATTCTAGCACTTAGGCCGCTACAACGAACTTAAAAGATATTTCAAACTTCCTAAATCTCAATTGAGCAGTCATTTTGAAGAACTGGAATGTTACGAAGAAGATTCTAAGAAGGTAATTTATTATGTTAAGCTAATGACCGCAACGCAGTAATTAAAATGTGAGCACTCTAATAATTACATCGAACTTTTACGAAGCCTAATATAACCATCTAATGAATATTCTTAGCTTTAAGATGAGTAATGTATTGCCGAGTTTCTTCCCCATTATACTCGATTTTTAGATTATATAGAAAAGGCTGACACACAAAACAATTCATTAATTCATTTCTTTTTAAAAATATATTGAACTATATAATAATTTTATTCTCTTAAAATTTCATTTCCTTTAGATAAATTCAATTTTCAAAAAGTTTTGAGAAAATACTTTTACAACATTTTTATTTTAGATGAATCGCACGTAGTAACTATATTATTTGTATCTAAAGTTTAAAATATCTTACGCAATGGTATATATTAGGTAGCAATATCGAATGTCAAATACCTACCATTTTGATCGCGCTTGACCCGCTTCGCTGTTTCATCAAGATCAAACGTTATGTAACAACCATCTTCGTTCAGAATGTTCTTAAGGAAAGCTTCTACGTAGGATAGCATACCACACTGTATTTTAAAATAGAATTTGTACCTATTTCAAGAAGTTAACTCAACGTGTACAAAACGCTTGTGCTCGGTTTTGTTTTATCCATCCGCGTAGGAACCATGTTACCCCGTACCTGAATGTAGGTAATCTTATTACACTAACACTAACATCACTAAAGATCTAGGGGTCATTTTTGACTCCAAAATGTTGATGTCTGATCACGTAAATGCTTCGGTCACCAAAGCGTACAAGAACTTGGGTTTTGTCTTGCGTGTCAGTCGTCCCTTTTCTTTACAGCTGCGATATGTTCTTTGACCCGCTCGTGTATAGTCCGCTTTGTTTAGCCTATGTAGGAATTACCACAGCTGAAGTCTATCTTGTATACGCCTGGTGTTTGAAGTGGCAAGACAAATCCTTCGGAGTGCCCACGATGTTGTTCACCTTTATGCCAGGAGTAAATAGCGTCGGTATGGAGTACTCCCGTAATATATGGCCGGTCTTGTCTGTCACTCCTTTGACATAAGGCATTTAGGTTGGTTGCCTGCCAACTTCGGGATGCTTGCAACTTTTTGGGCTGTTTTCGTTTTCCACTAACTCGATATCCGTTTTTCTTGAGTACCTCCTGAACATGATCCAGCTCACGCTCCAAAAGTTCAGAGTCACAGATGCCAAAAGCTCTGTTCCTTAGTGACGTCATCACGGATTGCAACTGTCGAGGGTGGTGATGTGAGGTAGCGTGTAAGTATCTGTCTGTGTGCCTACGGTGTCTACCGAAAGCCCACGCAGGAGGTACACGGTACCAAAATCAAACCATCCGGCCTCTTGCCGCCCGTGCAGCTTAAGCCAGCTGAAGAACGCAAGAAATATTGGCAGTAATCTATCAATGCGCGCCGGATCAAGTCGTTAAGAGCGTGATATCTCGGGAACCTGCTCGCGCATCTGCAGCAGCTCAACCCATGGTTTCTTTATTTGTTTGTCCTCAACTCGAGCTCCTCGAATATAACGGTGTGGCTCACAAATGTTGCCAACCAAGCGTCAGTCCTACTGCCATTCGCAAGGTATCATCATCGATCAAGGTGCCCAGTTGTGGAGAATGCAACGGATGTAGTTAAGGGCCTGCTTCTTGTTGTGATAATGCTCTGAGCCTCCATAAATCCAATGCGCTAGCGTCGTCTTTGAGCTCAACGAGGGTCAAATTATATCAAACATCGTCATAATTTCGTTGAACTTCGGGGTGATCGGGACAAAAGCAGCCAATGCCTCACTAGCAAAACGCACTTGAAATCCGTTACCATTCACTTTGAGTATGTGAGTAACGAGACTCAGCGCCCCATGCATGGAAGCCAAGAAAGCTGATAACGCCGAATCCTGTACCGACGTACCCCAAGTCCAATGAGCCTTATTGGCAGGGTGGATGACACTTTATTTCTGAATAAATAGAATAATTTAATTTAGGCAACGACAAACAAGATCGTAAAAGGATTAAAGCATCGTATGGTTGCCACCACCGCTTCAATAGACTACGACTTTCCAATAGCTCCTGATTCTTGGCGGACAAGACATCAGGTATTGCTTTATTATTATTTAATGTATTTATTGTGTGGCACCAAATAAATAGCTTTTCATTTCATTTTAATTTTATATTTTTTTATTCATACCTGTCTTTTATTAATATTAATTAGAAGCAAGACATAAGGAGAAAAATTTGCTAGCAAGAGAACTTTTGGTAGTGGTGAAATAAAATCTTTGGAACCAGTATAATAGTTTAATGTGTTATAGTTGTTTAAATGTTCTTTTTAATATTATTATACCCCTGGGAGTCCCAAACATTTAAAATGGTTGTACCTTGCAAATTGAAACATATAGGAAAAAGACACAATTTGAGTTGAAAATGGCCATGTAAATATTTTTAAATGTCAATAAATATTCTCAGCTTTGTCGGATTGATCTGGATCGATACTCACCTGATGAAGATGCCTATTATTTGTCTCCGTTAGAAGAGAGCTACGTCGATCGCCGGCGAGTTTACTGCCTTCTACTGCTGTGCTTTACAGAAGACGAACTGGACAGGGTCGTTGCATCGTTTTAAAATAAAGTTTACATAAATTTACATATTTTTTTAATTTAAATTTAACGAATTTCACACAACAAATTGTTGTTTACAAGTAACTCAAGATAAACTTTTAATATTGAAATCATTGTATAAAAAACATACATGACATTTCTTAAGTTTACGCGAACACTACACATTGAAATGACAATACTTTTACGGATATACTCGCGTTTATTTTACATATTGATTTGATTTAATGTTAATCCTGACGTTTCAAACTTTTTGTAGGGTCCGTGGGCACAGGGAGACTGAAGTGCTCCTCGTCTCATAATTAGTTGGTAATGCATTGCATTAGTTAATCCTTGCATACCTTTAATGTTTAAAATAAACGCGAGTACAGTAGAGTACCGTAAAAGTAGTTTCATTTCTAATATTAATCTTGTGTATATTAAAAACAAACACTATATATTCAAATACTTCTTAACACTCTACATTGATATATCTCATTTTTTAAACATTTAACAAGTAAAATGAACGAATTCGGAGTTCGAGTTTGAATAGCCTCTAAATGTGGTTAATTTAGCAATGAGTTTTTTCCAATAGTTTTTCATAAAAAAACTAGTTTTAATTCAATACATATAAAGCATCACTCAATTATATGCATGCCAATAAAACTGCATACACTGTTATCAATAACATAAAAATAAAACAATTCTCAATATCACTATTCCGCTAGACAAACTAAGAAACTACTGCGCTCTAATGCCTACAATTGGGACCAAAATGTTCAGAGCCACTTACTTCCTGACATGTGTGGTAAGTTTCTCGTGAGTGTGTTCACTAATATAGTATGTTATCAATACTGTTTGGATCTAACATGTAACACTCTTTTAGGTACATCAAAGTTTCATGGATACAAGTAATGGTGTAATGGATACATAGTAAGTGAGATTAACATGCTCTTTATAATAATAATCTACCTACTATTATTGATTGAGAAATTTGATTTGCCATCTTGCAAGTTAAGCCACGACAACTATGTAACCACAGTCGTTTAATCTAATCTCTCTGGTCTAGTGGTAAGGATCTGTCTCAAACCCAGATGTCCCTGGTTATATCTAAATTTTATTTAATAAAATAAATAAATAAATAATAACTCTAGAAAGAGCGAAACTCTGTTTTTTTATACTCAGTTTGGTTGGTCCTAAGGCTTATTTTACGTTGCCTGACTCGCTGTCACCATCTAATATCTGAGTAAGTCTGTCGTCATCGTCGCCATAAAAACAAAGTCAGTAGCATTGCTACTTAGCAATTGCTAGTTCCTTAGGATTCTTTGATTAGGAACGCCTTGGCGGTGGAGCGGAAAAGGGAAAGTAACGGGACGTATGCTGATGATAACGAATGTATACAATTATTAACTATAAGTTTTCCAACAAAACGTGGCTTTTAATCTTTTTGCCATTTGTTTCGCTGCCAATACAAAGATTATTATAGCATATCTACGTGTTTGGCATCAAAGATTGCTCCTTTATTTTAGTGAGCAAGTAGAGGTGAAGCGGATCTTCGAGTTTCCTAATGATACTATCACAAGCGTTGCGAGGGACGGTGAAGTATTTCTATTTATACATATTTATTATAATTTACTTTACAACCATGACGTAATAAGTACAAAAGATTTTAGTGTATTGTGTTTGAACTACTATAAGTTAACTTTATGTTAAACGTTACACATTTGATTAACAATAATTTAACAGTAGTTTATATCAGAGGCCAAAGCTCACTTGGGGCTACAGAGCCAGGGTCAGCCAGGATAGTAGTAGTAGTAACATATTGATTTCGAGATCATCAGCACCTCAATTTTTCTATAACAATACGCCATGCAAATGGTTCGAAACATCGAGAGAAAATTACGTGAAAATAAAAGCAAGGAGACAGATAATATATAATTATAATTTTAAAAACTCTTTATTATTATTTTTTAATATTTAGCGTATTAAGGCATTTCTATGAAACTTTGTTGTTTCGCTAATTTGTAAAGTAACGTTGATCTGATCCAGATATAAAAGTCAATGATTCGCCTAAACTATGCAATTGACGTATGTTTTCATAAACAATAATTTTATCGATATCTACAAGGTATACATACCTAATAGGACACTTTCTTTTGGTTCTAGCAATACAGTGTACTTGAAACATATTTCAGATATCCTCATTCTGAATTGACCAATCATTTTGATGAACTGTTATGTTTCCAAGACAGTAATAAAAAGGTAATTTATAATGTTAAGCTAATGACTGCAATGCAGTAATTAAAATGTAAATGTGGCATTTGACTCTATCGAAACCTGGGCTGTTCTAGAATCTCTGCAACGATGCCAAGTCGACTGGCGATATATCCAAGTGTTGAGGTCTCTTTACATTGCCGCCTTCATGGCCGTCCAAGTACAGAACAAGCAGACTAAGCATATCCCCTTGCATCGTGATGTGAGACAAGGGGATGTTATATCCCCTAAATTGTTCACAAATGCTTTGAAAGATAAGTTTAAGACGCTGGACTGGAAAGGAGGTGGGATTAACATCGACGGTAATGCATCTCACACTTGTGATTTGCGGACGACATCGTCATCGTGGCCGAAACGTTCCAGGACATACAATACATGCTGAACGGCCTAGCTGATTTTTCTCTATGCATCTTCTCTAGTCTCCGGATGAACTTGGACAAATCCACTTCCACCAATTCCGGGACCGATTGCAGTTCAAGGCAATACTCTCGAAGTTGTTAAGGAATATGTCTACCTCGGGCAAACTCTGGGTAGACAACTTCGAGAAAGATGCCAACAGAAGGATACAGCTAGGCTGGGCAGCATATGGGAAATTACGTCGGGTCTTTATGTCGCCTGTTTCACAGAGTCTAAGGACGAAAGTCTTCAATCAGTGCGTCCTACCCGTCATTACATATGGAGCCGAGACGTGGACACTCACGATGATGATCACGATGTGGCTTTGTCCACAAATTAAAAGTCGCTGAGCGAGCTATGGAAAGGGCTATGCTTGGAGTTTCTGTGAAGGATCGGATCCGGAACGAGGTGGTCCGACAGAGAACCAAAGTCGTTGACATAGCCCACAAGATTAGCAAGCTGAAGTTGCAGTGGGCCGGCCATATTAGCCGCTGAACCGATAACCGATGGGGTGAACGAGTTCTTGAGTGGAGACCGCGTATCGGCAAACGTAGTGTAAGCGCTGGATTAGAGTAGCCGCGGATCGTGCTCAGTGGCGTGCACTTGAAGAGGCCTATGTCCAGCAGTCGACGTGTGTAGGCTGATGATGATGATCGGTTTTTAAAAGTTGGACTTCTGGTCATGTAAGCCTTCCCGCAGACTACAACATCTTCTATTTTAGATAAATGAAACATTGTAACTGTATTATATATTTCTATTTTAAAATTACACTTATATACACGTAAAAGACCCTTCTTAGTCTTGCGCAATGGGTTAAATTAGGTAGTATTATCGTTTGTCAAATACCTACTATTAGATCGCGCTTGACCCGCTTAGCTGTTTCATCAAGATCGACGGTTATGTAAGAATCATCTTCATTTAGAATGTTAATAAGGAAAGCATATTAGCTTCTACGAGTTTGCTGACGCCCTAAGGCAGCCTTTTCAGCGTCTCTGGACTTTTTTGGGGGCGGCGACAAACTTAAAGGATTCTTAAAAGTCGTGTGATCAATGCACCGTCAGAGGGAATCACATTACGCGCTGAGTGTGTCCCCGTTCCCTACTAGATTTTCTGAGGGGTTCGGATCAGAACGGAAGCGGAACACCGAGGGCGCCGCTAATGGCTAGGACCTCGGCTCGAGTTGTCAGTGTCGTGGGGGTAGGGAGAAGTGCGAGGGTATTCGAGGATCATAAGGAAGAGTCTTGGAAAGGAGCTTTTTAAAATAAACTTAAACTGGTTGTGCCTTGTTTTCTAAAGTTCACACGACATAACATTGAAATGAGACACTTTATACGGATGTAGTTGCGTATTTTTTCGTTTAATTTTAGACTGGTGTTTATTGCAGACCCAATTTTGGGTCAGTGATCGATCAGAGAGAAATATAATTAATAAAACGCAAGTAGATTCGTCAAAAGTGTTTTATTTTTTATTTAGAGAGCAAGTAGATTCGTGGCAAAGTAAATTCGTCTAAAGTGTTTTTTTTATTTACCTAATGTAATGTGCTTATTCTAAATTTGCTTTTATATCCGATCATCTTTTCAGCTTTGTCCGAAAAATCTTGAACAATTCTCAGCTGATGAAGAAGCTTATTACTACTCTTTATCAGCGGAAAGCCACATCGATCCCAGGCGAGTTTACTGCCTTCTACTGGTGTGTTTTACGGAAGCTGATCTAAACGGGGCCGTTGCATCGTTTTAAAATAAATTTTGCATACACAAACACTTTTTTAATTTAACTGTTACGGATTGCAGGCGTGAGCTTCTTGAATTACAATCAATGATTGCTTAGATACGGTACGGTCGCGGTCAGATAAAATTTACCACCTATACTGCCGTACTCAGAGACGTCAATCAACATAAATGCTTATTTAACACCTAAAATTGTCTATTGTAAAATAGTCTCTAACCATGACACTAAAAGCACATTTTTGACTGAACAATTGTAGGTGCTAAGTAATCATTAATGATAATTGACGTCTATGAGTGCGGCAGTAAGTATCACAATTGCATGCACACATTTAGGTCACAAGTTCTAAATGTCTATTTCATATTAATTTGATTGACCATAGATTTTTTCTTTTTCTTTAGTTGTTGGCTTTGTACGATTAGCACATTTAACCAGTGTCAAACTAATTTTTCTTACAAGTAATACATAAATAAACAATATTTCCTTCTTTTAGGATGACGATGAATAATAATAGAAATGAAAAGTGAGAAATTATATACCCCCCAACCCCTTGAGTATCTCAGTAAAGATCAGACTTCTTGAGAGAATATGAAAAGTGACGTTGCACTGTTTTGTTTAGTTTTGAAATATAGAAAACCTTCTTTGAAAAAAAGTAATATTTTAGTTTTTTAACTAAGAATATGAAGAAATAATAAAATAGAAACTTCAAAAATCTTTATTTAATATTTAGTATAATCTCCCTCAGCAGCTATGACGCCACGTAGTCTATCTCGCATGGATTCAACAGGCGCGCGCATAGACCCTCTGATATCATCCCATACTAGAGCACAGTGTAATCTAAGAGCATGAGGGTTTCTTTCATTTTGACAGTCCCAGTGTTGAACCATAAGCCACCATAAATTTTCAATAGGGTTTAAATCAGCAGACCGAGCGTGCCATTGAATGGGACGAATGTCACGGTGCAGGTTGAACCACGCCATAGTAGCACAGGCTGTGTGTATCCGTGCATTATCTTGAACGTAAGTAATGTGTGGGAATTCTGTTGCAGGATACACTACGCGCACAGTAGACAGCATCACTTCTTCCAAGAGCGACACATAATTAATGGCAGTAGCCCTATTCTCTAACGACGCCAGTTCTCCGACGCCGTCGAGGCTCATCCACCGTCGAACTCTTAATATACTGGAATAAGAGCCAAAACTAGACAAAAAGTGTGTACATGTAAATGCCCGTGACTGTACATAGTAACCCATAGATGGCCTGTACAAGCTCTGACAGTATCAACACTTTATTAAAAAAAAGTATTGTTTTTGAAAGATTCTACTAATCTATGTGTATATTGAAATAAATAATTTTATAAATATTAACAAATTAATATTTAAAGATTATGTATGCATGTGTGTGTATGCAGGTATATGGTCGCTTGCCATCGTTGCGTGCCAAACCATTGGGTTTTAATAATTTTCGCAAGAATATGCCTTGAACGTCTGAAATTTTACAATGTTTTTCTGTGATGCGTGTTGTAACTTTAACAGCTGTATGATAGGAAATCGCACTGTACTACCTACCACACAATCAGGCATGGGCAACGTAACGACTTTTGAATATGCACGTGCATGCTCAAACCTTAATTCTGAGTTATTGTTTCCTATACTCGGTATTCAAATTGTTCACGCCCAATAGTTGTATAAAACTATGAACATTACATAACTAACCCATATCAAGTTCTTTGTAATTTCTCTTGGACTCGTTTGTAAAATATCTTCGCCTTATTTGATGATCAGATAGCAGATCTGTTACAATCGATTCTGAGATTCTCATGACCAATAAATCGCACTCGTTAACTCGCTTACAAAGAACTCTGTATGGCAATCAAAGCAATTCGAAAAGACAGACGTGCCAATACGATGTCTGTCTCTGAAAGATGGCACATTATAGATTGATAGTATACTTTGTGTTATGTATTACGGTACTGCCAATGATCAAGTTTATTGTTACTTCGGTGATAAATTTTGATTGCCGGTAATGATACTTTTTATTTATTCGACTTCATCGGTATTTTTTTTTTGTTCTTCTACTTCATCGGTAATAGTTTCTTTTTCAAGATTTAGTACCTCTCAAACCGGTATATCCGACACTGTTGAAGAAGAAGTAGAAAATTAAAAAAACATTATTTAATAAATTAGTAAATAAAAAAATAAATTTTGCTTAGTTGTATAAATAAGTGTGAAGGTTTTAGATATGCAGACGAGTTGACAACGGTTTGTATGGACGGCTTCCATTGGACATTACTATATTATTGACACGTATGTCCTTCCCGCCCAATCTTCAAATGCCACTACACATTCACATGATTGCCTGTTAGGTAGTCCACCAGCTGGCTGTTGGGTTTGCGGCGCCCATAGAGCAAACGCCAGCTGTCAAGGTGGAGTACCCGTCTATTCAGGCGATACACCGAGATAGACCTTTCTGACTAGGTTATTTAGCTGGCCACTCATCCGAGTGGCTAAAAGGACCGTGTGCTTCATTTGCCAACACTCATGCACACTCACGAACACTTAACGGTTAATAATCCACCATTATTTCACATTAATATTCGACATAACACAAATTTTAGAAAATAAAACAAAATCGCAGACATGACTCTTCACTTTCTCGCCAAGAAATCCAACATATATTACACCACCTGACATCTGTCAGTCTCTCAGTTGCCTTACTTCCGCTTGAAGGCAACGCAAACACTGTCATACAGCCTATACCGAACATTGACTAAACATGCACACCCGCTTAACCCCAACGCTGTACTCGTAGAATAAGGGTGTGACGACCCGATGTACACGCGCTCTATATCAGGTGTACCTTGGCATTTCTCCCCACCTCCTCGACCGGGTCAATCCGAGCCGAGGTCCTAACCTTTAAAGGCGCCCTCGGGTTATTCCTCTCCCGATTCGATCCGCACCCTAGGAGAATCTAGTACGGTGCGTGGTGCTTTACCCTCTATTAAATAACTGACAGTGTTTACACATTTCCTTCCAGTTCAAATACATATAAGTTACAAAAAGAAGTACGTTTCATTGCAGTTAACATTACAAAAGCGGAGTTAGTCCACAATCACAAACATAATTTATCTTGTGTGAACTGCATTGGCATGAGAAAGGTAAGGCATATTGGGTAATTAGTCGATTAGTGAATAATCAATACGCGATTAATAAATACGTTGAAACATGCTAGTCCTCATCCAAAAAAACTTCATATACCTAGTGTACCTAGCCAATTATATGTATGGTATGCATACAGTAGGTGATAATATACCACCTATTTCAATGTTTTATTTAAGGTTAAAAGTGACTATGACTTGCAATGTAACAGATGTTAGCTGATAGAAATAAGATGTATATTACCAGATGTTCACAACAAATGTTACTTGTGTAAAAATTACATTGATATCTACGCCACGTTATGTCACACGGTAACCTTGTACTAAATATGTTGTATAAACAATTAATTATTCATAACGATATGTTTAAAGCTTGTCGTGACGCTTTTGAGAGTGACCCAAAATGGCGGCAGCTCTTGCAAGGAAAGCGATGGGTGTCGGAGGTCACCGGCGCGTGTCGCCGCTCGAAACCCGTAGGGTTACCAGGCGGTCGGAGTTAGCAGGAATTTATATAAATGAAGCTATTGCAGTAACTAATTAGTAATGCTGATTTAGTTTCTATTTAATTTTATAAGGCTTCGCTATAAGGTTTATATGAATAGTAGCACTTTGTATGTAGCGTTTAGGTGTGTTATCTTTTTAAATATTTTTTTAAATCTTTTATGTTTTAAAATTATTTTAGATTACTCAACACTGCCATGTTCACACATAACGCTATTTGTTTTAACAGTTTCACTGTTCTAACAATATAAAAATGATAAAATCCATTGTCATCTGGTCGCGGTCAAATACGTAGTCTGCGGGAGAGCGAACCGATAAAAAGAGGCAATCTTTGTATCCACCACTAATCATGATAACCGCTGAACGACAACCCTAACCAGAAACCGTGACGTAAGCTGACCGGTTGGGAACCAAGATGCAACCAACCATTGTGGCTATAAATCTAATGTATTCACAAAATTTTGTAATGCAACGAAATAAGCAATACCTTATCTAGAAAACGATTTTGTTGAACCAACAACGTGGTAACGTTCTTAACACTGACATAATCAATTCAGTGGAACCTCTCAATGAGCGATGACCTAGTGGTCGAGTATCCCGGACTACTGTTTCTTATGTGTTTGTTTGTCTCCAAACCGCCGGCGCCGATACGGTGTATCGGTTAGACTACCAGTCTCAGACCTAGAAAGCCCAGGTTGTGTTTCCAGAAAGGAGTACAGCCGCAATATGATAATTACTATGGACAAATCGACAAGATTATCTATACGAGAGAAGTATTCAAAAGTGTATATCTACATGATTGCAACAAAATTATATGATAATTTATAGGAGAGTTGTAATTGCAGAAAACTTAATTTAGGGTAACTTGTCCATATGGTATTCATAACTGTACTCGGTTTGGTTGCTGGTACGGCTTGATTTAAGTCTGACTGGCTTTAAAGCGGCTATCGTCAACCTTCCCGGTAGCATAATGGTCAATGCAGCCGCTCGGATTGCGGAAGACCCCGGTTGGATTCCTAGCTGGGCCGGGTAGGCATTTAATTTTTTCACTGTGTTTTATAAATATTTAATTTATAAGTAGATATGTCAAAACAATTATTGGCATTGTTGTGTTATGACAGTTAGTGATAAGCCAGTTGATCAGAAGTTGAGATTTCCGGGTGACGTGCACTTCCACCTTCGGCATTTTAGTCAGTACTATCAGGTAGGGTGAAGGCAAGAGCGTCTTAATTTAGAAATAAAAAAAAAGGTTACGGATCTAATTTTAAATAAGCTCTGAGCTATTTTTGTCGTTTTCACGTTTAGTTCTTTCCGAATAATTTTAGTGACAAAGGTTCAGTAATATTAAGTTAGTAATATCACTAAGTCGTATAATATCCATATTTATTAGTATCATTGCATACTAAGCAAACACTAAGCAAACACTCGCCGTGGGTCAAAAGTCACGCTACGAAATGACAGTATTGAGTCAAACGCATAAATGTGCCTTACCTAAACGAATGTTTGCTAATATAACCATTTATGATATCTTAACACCGTTCTCATTATAAACGAACTTATTAAATTGTATTTTAAAGTATATAATGTTTAAGTATGGTTATGGTCTACCTATTAATGTAGAGACGATAAAATAGTTACATTGTTGAAAGAAGTCAATTGAAGACATTGTAGGCCAGGGTGTAATTAGAGGAGGGCCGAGCAAGAGGAAGAAAGTGCTAGAGATTAAAGTGAGTATGCATCCTTTTTTAGTGTGGTTAGCGCAAGGAGTTTCTCCATTAAAAAAAGGTTCACCTACGCTGGTTTATTCACAAATGAACTGCTAACTAAATTAAACCTAGCTTCAGGTCGCTAATAAATCAAGTTTCTATATACAAATGTATGGTATTCGTTTAGGCAATAAAATTAAATCAAACTAAATTAAACATTAGGTACCTTGGCGGAATTTCCTCATACCTTACTAGATTCTTTGGGGTGTTTAAAGTGCAAGGAGGCGAGTCCGATTCTCTAGGAAAAACGAGAGCTAAGAACCTGACGACGACGCCGCCGCTAAAAGCTAGATCTGTGGCTCCAGTTAACTTAATCGATGAGGTATATATAATTTCCGTAAAACCCTTTCTTAGTCGCTGGTCACAGCACAATTAACCTACTGTCCAAACTTCATCTAAATATCTTCAGCTGTTTCGGCTCGGCGTTGATTAATCAGTCAATCAGGACAAGTAATTATATGTAGATAAATAGGTATATACAACAACAAACATTGCTCTATGGTGCCTTAAAATGAAATATTTATGCGTATTTTATGTTAGACAAATCCACTACAATGAAAACAATACGTACAGACGCCTGCGCATCAACCCATCCAAAACTGTCAAATTTCTTTAATACATTTTCAACCATATAACTTGGGAATAAAGTTCAAAGTCCATTAAGGAAATTTGACAGTTTGTGGTAGGTTGATGTGCAGGCATGTTGTGTACAAACAATAGTACAGACGCCTGCATGTGAACCTATTCAAAACTGACAAATTTCTTCAATAAATGTTCGACCATATGCCTTGCATATAAAGTACAAAGTCTACTGAGGAAATTTGACAGTTTGTCGTAGCCTGATGTGCAGGCGTGTGTACATCACTGATAATATTATTAATGGAATGATATTTCGCGATTTGTATTGTAATTTGTGTGAAACTTCAGACCAGTAAAGATTAGGATCGATGTCGTTAATTTAGTAAGACTCTACTGTGAACACTGAATAAATATTTGACTATTGTCCTTCGCACCTGATGATTCCGTGGGAGTTTTCCCAACTGACACTCATCAGAAATCAATTGGACACAAAATAATCCAGCGCAAAATGTAAAACCTTGACCTTTAGCTAGAAGCTTCGCGTCATGCAGGTAATGTTATTAAAATACAGCATACAGGTATTAACAACATCGTACCTTACGATTATGCAAATAAGAATCACATTATTGTAAACTTGTAATAAAACGCATTATACTCCTAATAACATCTCGTAAATGAAAACGCTAAAGGCCATAGTGCTCGGCTGAACTGATTGATGTTCCCATAACCTTACAAGAATGTTGTACATTCATCACAAGAAACAAGACAAACAATTATTTCCTTGATTAAATTGATAAAAAAATGAATGTACGTACGCGTCGTACAAATTGATACGTAAATCGATATTTTAGGAACAACCGTTTCTTTGAAGCCATTATTATTGCATGTTTTTTTAAAAATGAGTATTGGTTTAGTCACCATGCTTGCCCAATGTGGGTTCGTGATTACAAATATAGGACATGCACCGAAAAATCAGAAACACACTTTACCCGGCCTGGGAGTTAAACCCGGGACCTTCAGATATTACGGTAAGCCCATTGCCACTCGGCCAACGAGGTGTTGAAACCTTGTAAATCAAACCATCAATAATAAAATAATGTAAAGACAACATTGACATTGTAACGAAACAATAAGAACTTACAGGAATGACTTTTAATTACGTCACTGACTTTATAATTAAATTTGTCACATTCTCGCCTAAACTCATCTCTCAAATCTCTTAAATCATCTCTTTTTAGGGTTCCATACCTTAAAAGGAAAAAACAGAACCCTTATAGGATCACTTTGTTGTCTGTCTGTCTGTCTGTCTGTCTGTCAAAACCCTTTATCTCGGGAACTCGTGGAGGTACCGAGTTGAAATTAAAACCATATACTCAACTCTGCGGTCCCTTGAAGCTGTGAAAACATCAAACTTCTAAGTTAACGAAAAAAAAAAGATACGGCCGTTTATGTCGCAAAAAACGTATATTTCGACACTCAAGGGAATCAAAATTCAAAGGGTACTTGCCGTTGACCTAGAACTATGAAATTTGGCAAGTAATATCATCTTATACTACAAGTACAGGGTAAAGTCTGAAAACTATACATTTGTAAATAAATCATAAAAAAACAGGGTCTTTATGCAAAGAACGGGGGTCTAAATTTTGAAGTGAGTTAACCGTTGACACAAGCTTAAACAGATTTTTAATTATTTTTATGATGTATAGTTTTTGATTTATGACGAAAAATTAAAAAAGAAATACTTTTTCCCTCTTGTACCCATAAATTTGTACGGAACTCTTGGTGGGCGAGTCCGACTCGCACTTGTCCGATTTTTTTCTCACCAAAACTTGTCTAGTTTATTTTTTATTTCAGTCAATATACAGAACAATCCATTTAAACAGTCTTAGTCAGGTACTCCATCCTATGAATCCTATGAATCACTAATTACTACAAAATAAATCATGGGTAATAGGTAGACTAACTGCTATATAATTCATTTCAAGAAATTAACCACTTCCTCTAAATAATCCAGCACATTTCTCGAAGTCTAATGAACTTTTAACCTATTATTGGCTAACACACACGTGCTATTGCTTCATCAATCAAACCGCTCATTAATAATATTCGAGAGAGCTTCTGTATTATGTTATGTAGAATTAATAATACGCTTTAACAGTTGCTCATGGAAGCTTAAAATTGAATTCAAAGCACAATGAACGTAAACTTTCGTATAAAGCGTAAATTTATCAAAAAAAATTGTTTGCCTCCAAATTGCTTTATACATAACGACATAAACGGCGTGCGTGACCTGTAATCTAATCGTCTTCAAGAATTTAACAAACGTTTAATAAGAAAATTATTGCTTTTTGAAATCCCTATTAACATTGACATTTGTTCTACGATTACTTATAAAAAATGCCAACGGCCAACTTTGGCGATGTCTTCTAAACAATAGATGGAAGTTGTGTTTGTTTGTGTGTTGTACGTTCACTTCACGGCATATGCAACTGAGTCTGTCCTGCTGTATTGGGAAGAACCAACTCGGTGGCTGTGTTGCAACCATGTATTAGAAGAAATATATAAGACAACCGCGTGGGTACGTAATCATCACACAAACTAAGCGTTCTTTGTAGAGGACAGTCGCAAGCTAAAAGCCCAAAATGAAACTGGTCAGTACAATAGTGCTTTGTCTTCCGGGAGTGAAGTGTTGAATGAAAAGTGACATTGTGTTTTGGAAACAGTGTTTTATTGGAGGTCTTGTTTCAGTTCTTGGTACTCGCTCTTGCCGCCGTCGCTTGCGCCGCTCCCCAGAACCCGCAGGATGTGCAAGTGCTCCGATACGACGTCAACAATGGCGGTCTGGGCTCTTACAACTTCGCGTAAGAGACAAACTGTTGTTTTAAATTCAGAACACGGATTTCAAAATGTCATAATTTTTATATAACGTCAATTGTTTTGCAGGTGGGAACTATCAGACGGCAGCAAGCATGAAGAACAGGGTCAGCTGAAGAACCAAGGTACTGAGAACGAGGGTATAGCGGTCCAAGGCCGTTACGCCTGGGTTGGTCCCGACGGAGTGACGTATGTAGTCAACTACATCGCGGACGAGAACGGATTCCAACCCACCATTGAACAGGGCCCGGGTGGTGCTGTCCCGGCTGCGGTGGTTGCCTCACTCTTAGGTTAAGATCCATTTCATTAGGTTATACAATAATGTAAATAGAACAACACTGTAAGACTGTATATAATATTTATGTACGGATTCGTTAGAATAAATAATTGTAATTATAGTTGTATTTAAACTGTTAACTGTTTATTTTGTTTATAGCAAAGTCTAGAAACTTCCCTTTTAACATCTAAAGGCATTTTTTGACGGCATTTTCAGCTTTCCCGGCCTTTTTTGGGAGCGGCGAGAAACTTAAAGGGTTCCTCAAACCGTGTGAAACGTACCACCTTCGGAGGTTTTCTAGAGGGAACGGCATCACACACCAGTGCGTGTCCCCGTGCCCTACTAGATTCTCCGAAGGGTTCGATTCGATCGGGGAGCGAAACATCTAGAGGCTTCATCACCAGCTCACTTTTATTTTTGCTGAAGCCAAGCTTTTCCTTTAGATGCATAAGGGAGAACGGGTTATAAACCACCACGTAGCTCTGGGTATTAAAAAACTAAACCTTTATCATAAAACACCTAAGAAGTGATTAGTCTAACCAGACTTTTACTATACATACATAAATCGCAATACATAATATTATAATTTAGATGAGTATCCAACATTTATAAGAAAGTACGCAGCCCATACGCTCCATAAGCCCTAAAAGTGCGTGTTGTATTTTGACTGTGTCAATTTCAAAACTTTGATTTTTATGACCAATCAAAAATAAAACAGTTATTGAAAACAGCAATTCAATGTAATGCAACATTAAACTTCGTACCCAAGTCAGTATTACCTATGACTTATTAATTTAAGATTATAGTAGGAACATCGAAACTAAGTTTAAGGTCACTCAATAACGTTCCACAGTTATCATTCTAATAAAACTCAAGAGAATATCAATGTAATATTAGTATCAGTTGTATTGCTATTAAACCTTAAGTAGCCATTAAACGGGTGTCCAGAACCATACCGCAGGTTTACAAGAAGAAAACTATTTTAAAAGTCAGGATTTGTGATGAATGGTGCACTTGAACACACACCCAAATACGATACAAGTATAATTATAGTAATCGCTTGCATTGCATTTTCTGATAAAAGAGCTTTTCGAGCAAAGAGACGATAGAGGTACGTGAATTACATACATACATTGGCCATCTAGGAGAAATACTTCACTTCTAGAGTTAAGCCCAAGGATGCCTATAATAATGATAGTTATAATATAATCTGAGTATTGGGTCAACTATGAAATCAGCTTAACTATGACCATTAGTATATTATATAATAAATCAAAAATAATAAATATAATAATAATAAATATAATAATAATCAACATCTAATGAGGCTCTCGTTAGGCGGCTGGATCAAGGGCCTGATTCTGAAGGCAGTTCTCCTCGATACGGCATGCATTGTGAGGAGGTTCCTGTCTTTGGAGCCCTAACCACCGGTAGCTTGGACCCTGGTCCAGATGCCGGTGGACCCCTATTTTATTAATAATACCCCTACCCTACCCCTATTTTATTTATTAATAATATTTAAAAATTTAAATTTATATAAGAAAAAATAAATAAAGATAATAATAATAATAATATGTTGATTTAACCATTATTGTCCCGATAGTCGTTTCAGCGAACGGTCTGATAGCGAAGAGCCTCGATCAACATCTTAAGAGGCTCTCGCTTGATGGTTGGATCAAGGGTCAGATTCAGAAAGCAGTACTCCTTGACACGGCACGTATTGTCAGGAGGTTCCTCACTCTGCAGCCCTGACCACCGGTAGCTTGGGCCCTGCCCCGCTGCTGGCGGTACTCTAGCATTAGGTTTTATAATGTTTTATTGTTTTTATATTAAAATATTGTAAAAATCTAGTTTTAAGAAAGAAAATAAATAAAGAGTATAATAATAATAATAAAACTCTTTATTTTCAGACATACATCCATAGTGTGTTAGTATTAAATAATACAATAAAAACTTACATGCTATGTTAGTATTTAGTTAGTAGATTATTTAATTTAATTTAAAAATTATTTTGCGGCCCAATCTCCTGACATCACTTGCAACGTGGCCCAGTGTACATACTAGGATAGGGCTATCAACCCTGTCCGCTACAGTATCCAGAAGACTGTTGGCACCGCCCCGCACCTGTCTCATCAGAGATGCAACCATACATACGCCTCAGCAAACATACCTAATGCACTGCAATGTCGCCTAAATACAACCTAACAACTTTTAGCATCTTTTCATTGTAGTAAATAAGAATTAACAATCGAGTAGTTAAAAGGTAATTAAATAAGTAAACTTTTATCATTTATCAAAACAGTATATACAATTTGGATAAGTGTTTAAGTAATTTTCCACAAGCCGGATCAAACCCGTAACTTCTAACTTACCTGGTAACATTGTACCTCCAATTTATGCTATAGTGGATCTGACCAACGCGTGCTATCAACACTATCTGCTTTGATTATTAAGATCGGATGTTGATGATGGAGTTGTTAACATTGAATAAGGCTATTTATGTATACTCACTTATATCTTACCACTTATCAAAATCAAGACACCTGACGCTCTGGTGTTATGGTAATTAGCCATTACACAATATGGTCTTAAAAACTGACATATACTCGGAAAGACTAAACGTCAGGATAATAATATCACTTCTGTTTCAAAAGCTCATTGAAAAAACTCAGGTCAGAGAAAGACTGGAACTTAAACTCGAGGGCATTCGTAGAAGTGTTTCATTGGTTTATTGCGCACAGGCTGGAGCCTTAGAGCATTAGCTGGACCAGATGCGATCGCTTGCTGCAAGTAATTTGTTTGTAGCAGCGTAATCACTTATTTATTGAAGTACTGATGTCGTATGAATGTCATAGGAATATATTTTTCAATTTTATGTTGAGCTCCAGCATTCCGGACAAACCTCAGTAGTTTTTGGTCTGCTATGATGCAAAAGTATTGTATGTTTTAGTGTAAATAAATAAATAAAAAGTGAACTGACTGTCCAGTGTACCGAATACAGGTACACGCCGCGCGGATCCGTCACGAGTCACGACATGTACCGTAAACGGTACACGCGCCCTGCTTAACTAAATAAGCTCTTACTTCTTGGACTTTTTCTTGGTTTCTGCTTTCGTTATATCGGGACACGTCTATATTACAAATGTTACAAAAAAATATTTTTGACATAAAGGGTCAATAAAAATATTTTCACACGACCTGCTCGACAATGCCTCATTATATATCAAGCAAACCTTACTCAAAGTAAATCATTATAGCCCTTGTCTTTTGCCGGGGTGTAATGTTGTACTGAATTTCATTATAACCCGCCGGGCAGTAATGTGATTCTCACTTCTCTTAGTTCTTATTGTTATGCATTTAAAGTCTAATTTCGTCAAAATCGGACTTATTCGAAAATCGAGCTGGCCACGCCACGGCAAACCGAACGAAAAAAAATCAATACTTAAAACAAAAGCCGCGAGTATTTCAATACGGTGCAATCAGTATCAGACAAAACTGCAAAAGAAGATAGAATAAAACATTAAGAAAATGTCGAGTGACGAAAGTGATTTAACTCCGGAATCCATTAAATTAGACGCCTTAGGTATTGTTAATAACCTACTACCAGAGAAGTCGAAGAAAAAATACTTGAAATTTTAATTTTTAATTTACTTTTTATTTTTATTTACTGTGCCAATTATATATAATTAGTAATGAAAATAGTATTTTAATAAATAAAATACTTTTCTAGTAGCCTTGGTTTTTATTGTCTCGCAAAAGGTGAGAAAAGTAGAGTATACACCTCAGGGATAAAACTGATTTTGCCTTGGGCGCGCTTAAATCCTTCACTGCTCTCAGGACTCCATTTTAATTCCCTCGCTTCGCTCGGGAATCAACTCAAAACCCCCTCGCTACGCTCGGGAGTTAATTCTGGAGTCCTTCGTTACGCTCAGGATTCAATATCGCGCCCGTGACATAATACAGTGCTTTATCCCCTTGGTGTACAATCTACTATTTGGGTGGTGACGATATTTGTATGAGTAAACATGTTAAATGTGTAACGTTTTCGCGTAAACTTTAGTTAGACGATCAAAATTTACTCATTCTAAAACAAAGCTCTGCTGGTAGCGAAAGCTAACTTTCTTTAGTATTTATTATTTACGTTGTTCTGTAATTATGTTAAAATGTCAATTATTGTTTATTGTTATAGTTTACGATTTTGAAATATTGCGATATTTTTCAATACAACTGAATGTGCGCTTGAAGTCCCGCTATTTTATGTTACGATTGTAGTCAAAATTTATTTGTTTTATGTTTGTATATTGTATTAAGATTGGTATAAAGCATATGAGTAAATAAATTCATGTGCTTAAAAATCAATAATCAACAATCAATCAATATCGAGTGTTCCCCCCCCCCCCCCCCCCCTTGCTCTGTTTAAGATTTCCATCCGTCTGGGCATGCTACGGATGATGTTGTCAATGATTTCTTGGGGCAACCTCTGCCATTCTTTAAGTAATGCGTTTCGCAACTCGCCCAGATTGTTGGGAGCATTCTTGATTTGACACTCCTCTTCAACAAGTCCCAAACGTGTTCAATTGAATTCATATCTGGGGACCGTGCTGGCCACTCCATCACCGTTACACCAACATGGTTTAAGTATGCCTGTACAGTGCGAGCACAAGCATTATCCTGCATTAGAACGAAGTCGTTGCCAATAAAGGGGGCAAATGGCACAACATGTTCTTCTAAAACCTCCCTGATATACCGATCAGCAGTCGGATGCCCGCCGTCGACTACCACCAACTCTGTGCGAGCTCCTAAACATATCCCTCTCCAGACCATAATTGAGCCGCCTTCATATAACGTTGAAATGTTTTCATTTTTGTCATTCTGTGCAGTTAATAAGTACTCGTATATGTTATCATTCTGCCTATCTTAAAGCTTTGAGTTTTGAAAAGCCTAACATCAAATGCCACTTCAATGTCTTATGAAATATATAACAAAATATCACAATTCAATAAATTAAAAACAATAACTACTCATTTTAAAATTAATTTATTCAAATAGTCCACACAGACATGTTATACTCGCTGCAGGAGTTTATCAATTATTCGTTTGTTTGATCAAAACGACAAATATAGATTTTTTTTGAAAATTATCTATTTATTATTTTTACATTTTAATAATTATGATAGTAGTAGATATGTAGCATGTTTATAATCCTAACCCTAATCTCAGGTTAATTGTTTAATTTTATAATTATGTTTAAAAAAGTTATGACACCTTAATCAATCTCTATACTATTAATAAAGAGGTTACGTTTGGGACTTTGTTTGTTTCTTTGTGTGTCGGGGCTAATCTCTGGAACTACTGGTCCAATTCTGAAAAATCTTTCACAAATAGCATGTTATATACCTTTGTAGCTTTCGTCTTTTGTTAGTAGGCTACATTTAGACTTTTTATATCTCAAGATAAGCGCTTTTTGGCTGCTTTAACTTTGAAATCGACGTGGACAAAGTCATGGGCAAACTGCTAGTAAATGATACATACGTAATAAAAGTAGAATCATCTCTTTTTAGTAGTTATATTTAGTAATTCTTATCATAGATGCTGTGTCTGTTCTAATTGAGTATACGGCTGACTTTTGGATGTTATTATATATTATTCTAAGAGCATCTTTAAATTAAAAATATAATTAATTCGATATTTTGGCATTGACCGTGATGATTGGCATTGACCGTCATGATTGGTGATTTTAATGAGCATTAAGAGGATCATTTTCTGAATATCAGTTGTTTAAACTGACGACACGACACTTTCAAGATCGAAAATCTATGTATTTAATACATAAAGTGAAAATTGTATGCCCCCCCTTTGAAGCACATTGCGCAGCAAGGAGTTTGAGATTTGGTATAGATAAAGTTTCTTATGGAGAAAGAGTCCCGAAATATAAAATTTATGTATTACATGTGTTAATATTTATTAGCATACGGTCGAGTTTCGACTACTAGGCTAATATAATGGCTATAAGAATTAGGTAAAATCTACATTCGTACATTTGTGTGTAAGTCGCAATTCTTATTAAATTTGTTCTCATCTTACCACATATAAGCCAAGTATTAGACTATAAAATATATTTCTGAAAATCAGTTGTACTGACTGGAAATTATTTTGAAAAGACTACTAATAGGAACCTGGAAAGTGTCCCAGATTAAAAGACGTTAAATACTGGACATCCTAATATATTATAGTTATACAAGGTTAAATGTATGGTAGAATCTATGTTACTATTATTAGTTTAAATGAAAATAAGCGAAATATGTTTTCAACACAACTACTTTGGTCATGGAGCTATGTGTCTAAAAGTTGTACCAACTTGAACAAGTACCATTTATTGTTTTTTAAACATTCCGCGTCCGCTTCGCATCAATAAAGCTCAGTTTGATTTCAACTGTAAATATACCTATAATTCGTACTCGGATAAATTGATGGTATGACTTGATCCAAATGGCTGCTTGGCATACATTTTACTAAATATGTCAAAAAGATTTTGACAACATTGTTAAGAATATTGAAGCGCTCTTCCATTCCATCTTCAGCCTTATCGTCATTTACTGTCAGATGAGATGAAGGCCAAACGCTATCATGTAGAAAAATTAAAAGTCATCTTTAGGAGAACGTAGTATTTACTAATTTCTGAGAAGATAGCAAATCGTGTTCTTCGTTTTATGGCATCGTGCGTCTTTATAGAACATGGAAAGTACGCGCGTAGACAAAACAGCCTCTTTACTAGTTAGATTATTTAAAATCGAACTGGTTGACCTTTAAACTTGCCATTCATATGGTATTTGGAATTAGAATAAAATTAAGAAATAGCTCCGGATATAAACCACATTGATAGACAAAATATGTTCATTCCTAATCTTACCTTTTGCTGAAGACGTTTAAGTTACTAAGTTAATATGAAACTGGTTGGTTATTTTTTAAATAATATTTATTTTTGGTATCGGAAATAGTTATTGTTAAGAGACAGTTTTTGGATCAGTGAAGTTATCAACAACAACAACAACAACAACAACTAGTATCTAATAAATATTCTTTGTTTAGGTATACATGCTTTTTCTATATGTTTCAGTTGGCAGTATTGTGTTTGGTAGCCGTGGCAGCGGCGGCGCCCCCAGCTCAAATTCTTCGATATGAAAACGAGAATATCGGCGTCGGCGGTTACAGATATGGGTAAGTGTCTTATTCATTTGTAACTATTCTATGACCATGATATCACATCAGCCTTTTATTAGTTGCTGAACTCAGGTCTTCCCATATAGACACACGAGGAGATTATAATTGATTCCAATATTTTAAAACATCAACATCTTCATTCGTATCTAAGCGGCCAGATTTGAAATTTTTTCAACAGTCCTAACATGAAAATAAGGCCGCTGAGAGACGAATGTGCACGTTTTAACTTCGAGGCCCTAGGCCTAAAGAATGCTTCTTGAATACCATCTTATATATTACATCGGTGTTTTGACATTAGGCTAAAAGGGAAAAGGCCAACGACATGGCACCGATATCTATGAATTTGAACGTTTTAAAATAGCAGTATCGAGGTCATGGCCTCATGGCCATTGCCATGTCATTGCCAGGTCATCCTGGCAATGACATAATTATATATTGTGACCTATTTAAAAGTGTAAATAAATAAACTGTAAATATAGTTTACCTATAAAACGAATTACCTATAGGGACCAAAACGTCATCTCGAACTCCTCCATGCGTCAGGAGACACGTAAAGCCCGGCTGCATTAGCAGTCTTAAATAACCACCAATCCGCAATGGGCCCCTGTAGTTGCTTATGGCCTATTCTCCCAGCTTTGTTTCTAACCATAGGGTAGGCTCGTGCCCCAGCAGTTGGGACATTTATTTATTTATTTATATACATAATTTATACATATAAAATGCTTTGTCCTGTATGACCGACGGATCAACGCACAGCCTAAACCGCTGATTGTAGAGACATGAAACTTGGAGGGTGTGTTCTTTGTATGACGTAGGTATCCGATACGAATAGATTTTCCGAAATTCTAGGGGGTAAAAAGAGGGCAAAGTTTGTATGGGACAACGTGATTCCTTGGTCCAATCTACTTAAAATTTTGCATAAACCTTTTTTAACAGAACTGATGGAAGACGTGTTTCGTATTTTTTTTAAATTCATAACCCCTAACGGGGTTAAAAAGGGGTAGAAAGTTATTTTGGCGGTGATTTGCTTTGAAGTTGATATCAATACTTCTTAGTGCTTTTGATTAAAATTACATTTTATTTTGACACATGTTTGAAAACTCAATCTAATTTTATTCAAAAAAGGATGAACTCACTTAAAAA
The DNA here is from genome assembly GCA_949315975.1 of Eudonia truncicolella. NCBI lineage: Eukaryota > Metazoa > Arthropoda > Insecta > Lepidoptera > Crambidae > Eudonia > Eudonia truncicolella. The sequence continues at coordinate 10,461,426 of OX438830.1, forward strand.
CGCAAATACTCTATAAATGTCTCGAAAGTCACCGTACTATAAATTAGTACTCATTTGAAGGTTTCTAAGCTTAAAGAGGTTATGCACTTTTAGAAAACAGCCTCATAGGGACGTAGAATTCAAAATTTGAAATGGTAAGGATAGAATTTCGGAAAATCCTTTCCCATCGGATTAAGCTTAAAAACCTTCAAATGAGAATGAATTTCAATAAAACTGTTCGTTTGTCTCGCTATAACTCGAGAATAATTTTGATTTTGAAATATTTGTGAAAGTTCAGGGAAGGTTTAAACGGTGAGAAACATATATAATAAGTTACGGAAAATATTAAAAACGATTTAATTTTCCAATACAAAATGATTTCTTTGTTTTGTTGTCATAGAAACTGTCAAAGCGGTACGAATTCCGCCGGGTCAGCTAGTAATAATATAAGCTAGTGATATAACTATTAAACTATCTTGGTCACTTGCATTATAGTAAAATTTCGCTTCTTTATTTTATATTTTATTTTTGTTTATTAATTTTAATTTGAAACTGTATAAATATTTTGATTTGATTTGATGTGTGTGCATAGAGAGAGATTGGGTCATAAATAACCACCACGCTTTACCAATATGGATTGATTACTGAATAATCAATAATAACATAATTGAACAATAACGCCTCGGTAGCCGAGTGACTAAGTGCTCAGCAGGATAACCAGACGTCTTGGGTTCTACTCTCAGGTGGGGTTTCCCCACCCCGTGTTTCGATTTTCCTATGCATAACCCTACCATCAACCCGCATTTGGCAAGCGTAGCATTAACGCGGTAATAAAGCCAATATCCAACAGTTGTAGCGATGACGTAATTCCAATGATGGAGGCTGGGCAAACCCAGCAGTGGACAGTATAGGTGTAGGCTATTTATTTTTTGTTACTTAAAAATTTTAACTTTTACTTTATACAGTTTTGAGCAATCGGACGGCACAAGACACGATAGCAGAGGCGAGGTCAGGAACGAAGGTCGCGAAGACGAGTTCCTGGCTGTCACCGGTGAGTACTCCTGGATAGCTCCTAACGGCGTGAAGTACATCGTGAAGTACGTCGCAGACGACAACGGTTACCAATCAGAGATCGAGGAGGGACCCGGAGGCCCACCGCCTGCAGTCATAGCTTCTCTCCTTGGCTAGTTTCGACCTATTATTGTAAATGTGTGAAAAAGTAAATATTTAGGCTACGCTTTGAATAGTCACTCTGCCGAACCTAAGATAGATCTGTTATAAAATATATAATTATTTTGTTAATTTAAAGTATTTTACCACTTATTGACCCACCCTTTCCTCGATTTTCCCTTTCCTCGAGTATTGCACGGAGCTGGTAGCAAATTTCTAGCTTATAGCATGTTACATTTAAGGGAACTATTAGTTAAAGGGTAATAATACTACTAATGAACAAATAATACAAAATTGTGACAAGCAGAGTCTACACCCAGCAGTAGCCCTAGTGAATGAATAGAGATTGCACTGCGCCCCAACACCGCTCGTGTACGAGTACGTACAGAACATATTATTATATACACTTTTGACTAGTTTTGACTCTTATTGTTATTGTTTACATGTTTATGCTTGTGTCTGTACATGAGCAGTAAATATGACAATGTTGGATAGCTTTTTAGTACTTTATGGTATCTTAGTTAAGCCACCAGTCTCGGATTCAAAGGTCTTTGTTTCAAGTACTACCGGAAGTACATATTGTACTTTGTTTGGTTGGGTTTGGTTGGTTCGTTTGAGTTTAAGGTATGTTTATTGATAATTTATAATCAGACCTAAACATAGAACCGTTCGTATTCTAGTAAATAAATGAAAATTATATCAATATCTCCTCTCTTTTCCCCGCTATGGTATGAAACCTGGACAGATGAGGTGAGGTATATATCCACTAAAAACTTAGTACTATCCAATGATATTATATAATTACAAGATAAAAATTCACTAAAAAAAATCGACCAGTCTCAGGAAGCTCGAGTGGGAATCGAACCTACGACCTTTGGATAACTGGTCCAATGCTCTGACCGCTGAGCTACCGTGACACTAGAAGACTCGTTGCATTTTTCTAGTACTTTGTCATTTACGCTGCAAGCCAGCGGTATTGTAACTATTACATTGTGAATGCAATATTCAATGCAATAAAATCTATAATAAAACAGACTTGTCCTGAGTGACTGATTCATCATCGCTGAGCCGAAACCGCTGAAGCCAATTATGAAATTTGGACTGTACGTTAATTGAGTGACGTAACTATAGTTACGACAAGAACATAGATATGGACTTTTTATTAATAATATTTCGGAAATGGAAATCTTAATGTTGATATGACGTGACATGTTAGGTGACCCAAACGGGTGCACTTGTACTGGGAAGAAGTACGACCTTACGACGTATATCGAATTGAGAACTGTATGAGAATTTGAAGTGTAGAAGAAAACCCCGTACATAAGGAGACCTTTCTGTAAACTTCAATTGTGGTATCCTCTAATCAGACAACTGGCGGAGTTTGCCCTGGACCATGCCACAGTCTCAAAATTCAAAATCATTTATTCAGTTTAGGCAACAGTAGCTTTTGTGAATGTCACTATGCCATCGGTTCGTAAGTTCTGGGCGGGAGATTTTGTACTGAAAAGAACCGGCAAGAAACTCAGCAAGTGTCTAGCTCTTTTCTCCCTTATAGCGTCAAAAATATTGGAAAATGCCCATAATATCATAGCAGGACACTTTCCATTACAAATAAGCACAAAAAAATATAGAAGACAACCACAACATGTAAAAAACAAAAAAAATCTAAGTTTACAAATTTACATCAGGTAAAAGTTTCAATTTCCACAATGTCATACAGTACCACTACAGTACTCTAGTAAAAGTCAAAAATTGTTTAAGTCAAAGACAAAGTCAAACTATAGCGAATAATACTAAAATTATGACAAGTATGCAAGAGCAGACCAGCCTCCACAGGCGGCACCCGTTCACGAGTATGACATTTGAATCAGCCATCGCTTCGCTCAACCATATTTTAGGGAACGTCTGGTTATCTAAGTCCCAAAGCGGAACACAACAAATGTAGTTTACAGAGACACATACACTTTAAACATACGCTTGGCCTTAATCTCACCTGATGGTATACGACGCACTTCACCCGGAACACTCAATAATAGATGCACTGGATATTTAACTCTGACTGTCGGAATACAACAATGCCGCTTTAAAAAATGTACAACGGGTAAGCACGTGACCTTCACTCACCAGATATTAAGTGATGACAAGGCCGAAGTTGTGAGCGCACTTTACCCGGATCCTCATCTTCTGAGGCACTGGGTATCTTATCTCTATCTATCGGAATACAACAATGCTACTACATTGATGTAATGGCGCCATATATAGATAAGATGGTGGTAGCTAGCCAGGCGGACTTAAAACAATCCGTTCATGAATAAATAAATTTTAATATAAGATAGCTGAGATGTGAAGTATGATGTATGTGTATTGCTGCAGCATACGTAAAAATTACGCGTTTACTGATTCCTACACGTGTTAAGATACATATATTTTCCTTCACTAAGTTTGACTTTTATTACGAACAAACACAAGTCGTGCATAGCCCATGTGAGCGAAGCCGCGAGCCGTTACAAAATCTCATTATTAGAATTATTTCTAATTAGAAAAATGTCAAACACATAAGCCTATTTCATTCTTATTGATTTAATTACGCTATTCCTTTCAAATATTGTGACAGTGTATTAAAATATTAGTTGCTTTGATAACAGTTTTTAGCTTGTTGATTGTTTTGTACGCATATAACGTACAAATCATTGGGTACTAAATATTATCTGTCACGGGGATGGCTCGGGATCACGAATGGCAATCCGATCCTACTGCGGCGAGCAGCCAGAGAAGAGACGCCCTGGAAAGTTTAGATGTCCCCTTGACTCCCACGAGGATATTCCCCTAAGAACCCTAGCTAGCAGCAGACATGACCACGACCCGGTCAACCCGAGCGGAGGTTCTAGCATTTAGGCACCCTCAGGCTAATATTCTCAGAAGTAGTAAATTCCGAGAGCTACTTTAGTTTTTGTTTTGCCATTTCAATATAAAATAATTATCACCTTAGCCTTGCCCATGATATTGGATTAGGAGTAAAAGTGTCATGTCATGGAATGCGGGTTCTAATCCCGCTCGCGGATTTTTTCAACAATTTGTCTTTGTTCAAATTATAATTTGTTCGCAACAATATTTGCGTAAAATTACATGTAAATAATCTTAAATATAGCTTGCCTAATTCTTAACTGATCTTTCAATATTTGTAAAAATATTAATTTCGGATGTTGATGACGTAGTCGTCAACATTGAATAGGGCTCCTATGAAAAGTAGATAGTGTTGATTAATTTTTGCGAGTTGGATTGAGCCACGATAGCATAGTTGGCAGTGCACCTGACCCGGCATGTCATGGGGTGCGGGTTCGAATCGCGCCGGTGGATTTTTCTACAATTTCAATAATTTGTCTTTTTTCAAATTGTAATTTGTTCGTAACAATATTTGCGTAAAATTATATGTAAATAATAGTAAAATGCCATTTCTATTATGACTAAGGATAAATGTCGTGATTCAACTTTTGCGTTGCGTTTTAGATATGAAATTGTGAATGCTGCACTTTATACAAAAACTAAAAAGAGCCTATCAACCTTAGAACATCACTTGAATGAAGAAAACAATATTAGTTTTCATAGATACTTACTTCCACAAATAAGGACGTCAATTAACATCTATGATGTTGGTGACAGTAGCCTGTATGATTTTTCATTGTAAAAAGCATGAAGCTGTAGATATAATGTACAAAGTCTCTCATGATGACATATCGTAAGCATTTTTTTAAATTAAAAAAAAAACATTCAGTAAAATATTATTAATTGCCTTATCTAATCCATCTAAGTACCCGATCGTCGATTTTGAGTCACGATAGCATAGTTGATAGTGCACCTGAACTGGCATGTCATGGAGTGCGGGTTCGAATTTTTTCAACACTTTGTCTTTTTTCAAATAGCTCAGTACTTCAAAGTTCGTAAGTTCAAACAGTTTACATCCCAACAAAACAAATTAAGGAAATTAAATGTAAACGTTACACGTTACCACTATCAGCCCTTAATCAACTACCCGCAAATTATCATGTCTACCACATTAAAATGGCCATCAATCAAACTGAACCATAGTTATCAAATGAAATATGCACGCAATTAAAAGTTGTTGCGAAAACATTTGATAGGTGTCCTCAGAAGATCCACGGCTCACCTTCGCCGTGTCGTAGGAGTGGTCAAACACAAAAACATTGTAACGAGCTCGGTACGTCAACTAATAAGTGTGTTGTAATACTATATTCCCGATAGTATAAAACATCAGTTAAGTTAACGCACGCAAACACATTTTCGAGTTATCTCGGAACGATCGTTTAGATTTGCATCATGAAACTGGTGGGTAAAGGCTCTCGTGTTTATAACGTGACTACAGAGTGAAGTGATTTTTTTTGTTTATATTATATTGTTTGAATATTGTTTAATAGCTAACGTTTACTTCAATACTGTGACATTTAGGAAATAATTAGTGATTTAATGTTTTACATACTGAATTCTCAAAGAAATATTTTACATATTTGTGTTGCAAGTGTTAAACTATATTGTTAGAAACAATAATTTAATTATCAGTTTAACAAAATAATATGTAATGGGAAATTTGGTATGTTGGATTGTTGGTATAGTCAAACCCATTGGAAGAGTCGTATCAAAAGGATTTATAACCACACCACTACAAGGAAGTGCATAAAGTTTCAAAAGGATTGACCATGATTGTTTGATTGCATTTAATTGTATATTTACAGTTGGTAATCTTGACTCTCGCCGCCGTCGCCGCAGCTGCGCCGCAGCCGCAGCCGCAGCCGCAGGGCGCCAACCCGCAAGACGTGCAAATCCTGCGTTTCGACAGTGACAACGACGGACTAGGAACATACAAATTTGTGTACGTATATTAAAAGCATAATACTTTTGCGTGAAACAGGTTTACGTTCAGAAATGGGAAAGGAGAAAAAAGATGAAGAAAAGTGAATCGGCGAATTTGCGTCTTGAATTTTATTGGATCAATAGTGAACCTACAATAAACTTGGATATAATTTCATGACTGATCAATTCTCGTTTTTTCTATAGGTAATTAAATATAAGTAATAAATTGTTTAAAAAAATAATTTACATAGCTGTACTGAATAATTTTTTGACAATAAAATCCAAAGTAATACTGTACTTATTAATATTGTCTTAAATTATTATTATTATTTTATATTACATATGATAAAATTATTTGATAATTAATCGAATAGTTTACTCGATTTATTCGAGTCTTCGATTTTATTTTGTCAAAAGTATCTCCATTCGTTTGGTTGCCAGGAAGAAATTACTTAATTTCTTACCTTAACCTTAACCACTAAATATTAATATTTTCTTTACATTTTTGTTTGTTTTTTAATGGTTTTCTATATTTTTCAATGACATAAAAATTATCATTCTTCCATAAAAAATTTAGAACACTACATTTATTTAGTACAATTTAGTACTAAAATCTCCAAATCGAGTAAAAAACAGTCAATCACCCTTTGGTGTGATGCCACGCTACGCGACGGCCTCGACCTTTCACCGACAAACATTTTTATAACATTTAAATGATGCGTTACGAAAGTAATGTATGTACATTAAAATAACACTTAGCTGAGTCCTAACGTCGCTGATGACTAATCAATGGACATACGAGTAGAACCTACTAGATGTGATTGATATGGTTTACACCATAGCTTAAGCTAGCAGTTCGTCTTATTACTAAGACGAACTGCTAGCTTCAATTTGCACCGTGACACACATTTTATGTGGTATCTACCCCTTAGCAAAAGTCCTGTATTTCTGTTTATGCCCATTAAAGTGATTGTCAATCAAGAACTACCACGATAACGTGGTTATAGCTAAAACGTATTTGTTCAGCCTATTTTGTCCCACTGATGGTTAAATACTTCACACAAACCTTTCTACTTCTACGTATCAATCAATCCCTGGTGTTTTCCCAAAATATTTAAAAACAACTAAAACTTCAAATGATCATCATCATTATCATTACAGCCAAAAGACGTCCACTGCTGGACATCTTTTGGCTGAGATGATGAGTTCCAAGGACTCAACATCGACCGTTTTTTTTTTTCTTGTTAACATTTACTACTAAAGTTTGAACACGTTGACCGTCATAAAACCAAGACACAATAGAAATTCGATTGTTTGCCGGGCATATGGCACTTTTGGTGTTACCTATATATTAACAGCATAATTCTTCCAACAGCGTAGAACAAAGCGATGGCACCAAACGTGACGAGCAAGGTGAGCTTCAAAACGCGGGCGCAGAGAATGAGGCGCTCGTGGTGAGAGGATCCTACTCCTGGGTGGGTCCCGATGGCGTCACCTACACCGTCAACTACGTAGCTGATGAGAACGGCTACCAGCCGACAATCGACCAGGGTCCCGGAGGAGCAGTCCCGCCCGGCGTCATTGCCTCACTACTCGGTTAAGCACTAACAGTATTAGGTCATTACTAGTCGAATTATAACATATTTTTTAAAGTTATTCTTGTTTCATTTATTTCCTTTACCGTTTATGACCACAGTCTTTCAAGTCTGTTAATTCAATAAAGTGTTAATAGTGTGTCGATACATTGGCTGATTTGTAATATGAGGGCCGTGGTAAGATTTTCAAAATCTTGCAACCGACACACGATTGTAGACTTTCTTAAATAAAAAACTATTTAGGTTGGCGCAGCGACCCAAAGTGAGTCTAAAAGTCTAGTGTTTACGTTCTAAAATAGCAGACTTTTTTAACTAAAGCACGCGGCCACGACCACGGAAGTCTGCTAATTCAATAACGTCGATATTGCGACTACTATGTTGGCAGCATGAGATTAACATAAGAACTATGGGGAAAATTTTCAAAATTATGTTATTGACACACGATTGTGAACGTTTTGAAATAACAAAGTCAAGGTGCGGTGGGCGTATTCTCTGTTCATTGCGTTCTTTCTAGTGCTGTGGACTAACACTTCCATAGAATAATGAGCCATGAACATTTAATTTGTTTACCGCATCGCAAGACGCGTAATTGTAGGTACCCGGGCACGAGGCCAAATATTTATTAACATTTTTGTTTCTCTAAATGTACTCGTAGTTAGACTCTTGAATTCTCGACCCGTTTCACCACTTATTTGTCAATGTAATAAGTAATTATCTTTGACAAAATGTGTTTCAAGCTACTGTATTGACATGCCCCATAATATAATGGGTTTTTGTGCCCTGTGAACTATAGATGAAATGCCGGTCTTCGAACTTAATTAATTTAAACTACATTCTCATCTTCAACGTGTTAGCAATACTTAAAGGTTGAAAATAATAACCAAATTGCAAAATAGACATATTAGGAATTGAGAAACAAGAATTTCGTCATGAGTTCACCTTATGTCCATTTCTAAACTTATGCGTTTAACCTTTTGAATAAATATGTACCTTTTTTATTATATACTAAACTCACGAAGGTATAATAGAATCAAGGAGCTTAGCACACTAAGTTTGAAGCGATATCACCACGGTCTTAGCTTTATTCTGGTATGGTATGGTACTGCTTTGATTTGGACTGAGGTAAAATCTGACCATAGACAAACGCCACATGTGTTGTAAATACTTTTTACTTTTCTGCTTTGCGTAAAGTATAATTCTTTATGTTCAGCAAGAACAAAGACGTTTGTTTGCCAACTTCGACAGTTCGTTGACAATTAGTTTAAGACTTGTATGTTATTTTAAAATATACAATTAAAATTTCATGTCGTCAAGCAACCGTTTTTGGTTGCAATATTAATTCAAAATCACTTAACACACATTACTTTACAGGTATCCATAGTCATACAAACATTAAATGATATTGGTATACCAACACGTAGGTACAATAATTGCAAAAGTAACTATACAATTACAGATTTTGGTCACGATAATGGGAAAAGCATCTGCCTCGAACCTAAATACGGGAGAAATCGTGTTATCAGCAATAAAAAAGCTGATGAGGAATACCGGTTGGACTTCACGCACCATCATCAAGTTTATTAAAATGGAGTATCGGGTGAGCGACCCCAAGCTCAGTCGGAAGGTTGCTAGGTAAAAGGCTTAGTAAATGAATGTTGCATTTTAGTTCTAAAATCTATGAGAACAGGATCATTGTCCTTTGTTTTTTATCTTTTAATCGAACCTTTTTTATTGTACCTTCCAGTCAGAGGGTTGCGTTTTAACCATTTATAACAGCTACAATGTTGACCTGATTTCCTTCTTGTTAATTTAGTGTTTTTAAAACAAAAACTATGACCAAAATAACGGTAAATCAAATTTCTAATTAAATTTCAGTACAAATAAAACAATCTAGTTAATTGTAGTAGTATAACGGTATCCACAAGGTATTGGTTATAATTAATATCGGCGTGTGTAATAATGGCACTCGTTGCTGTTGTGTTTCGTCCGGTGAGTGAAAGTACCGGAGGTCCATCTCTCACCCCTTCCCACCTCCCAATTCCTACTCCCTCCTCAATATCCAACTTCTTCCTCAAGGCCGGCAACGCATCTGCGATTACGTTGGTTTTAGGGTGTCCATGGGCTGCGGTGATTACTTTCCATCAGGTGACCTGCCTGCTCGTTTGCCTCCTTTTAAAATTAAAAAAAATTGGTTGCGTACTATTTGCTACTGGTCAATGTCTATGACGTAGCCTAAGCCCAGCTTACGTATAAGACGATGAACGTAACTGTTAACAACAACTATTGTCATCATCATTAGCCGAAAGACTTCCACTGCTGGACAAAAGCATACTCCAAGGATCTAATAACAATGAACTTTCCAGAGCTTTGAAGCGCGGCGTGAGACTGGGTCTGCTGCAAGCTGAGCGAGGTCGCTACAGACTCAACGATATGTCCCGGTTAGCAACAGGCGTAAACGCTCGTGAGATCAGGCTGCGGCAGCACCGAGTGCGGCAGAGGCAACGCGAAAGGCCCCTCCACATACGGAGTCGATCGCCTTCCATCACCTCCGAGAGAGCATACATGAGCTACAGACGATCTTAGCGGCATTGTTATTGTGTTAATACAATACATGGCTTCTATTACTACGTTTTTTATTTGTCTACTAGCTGACCGGCGGACTTCGTACCACTTTGACAGTTTCCATGACAACAAAACAAACAAGTCATTCGTCCGCTTTAGAACACCCATATCCCATGATGGACCCCTATAGCAGCGCCACCTACCGGGTCCAATTGTAAATCTAAACCATTCTCTAATCCACTTGAACACACACAGAAAATTTCATCCAAATCAGTCTAGCCGTTTAGAAGGAATTCAGTGACATACACACGCACAAAAGATTTATATATATAAAGATGACGTAGCCTTAGCCCAGCTTATGGTTGAGAGAATGAACAAATAATAATGAACTTTTAATTATAATTATGACAATAACTTGTGATTCAGTCTAACATACAAAATACAGCACTCTCCTACGCAGATCCTTTTCCAGAGCTGTGAAGCGCGGCGTGAGACTGGGTCTGCTGCACAGAACACCTCTTTCTGTGTTCTGTGGTCTGCTGCAAGCAGAGCGAGGTCGTCACATACAGAGTCGATAGACAGACGATCTTAGCGGCATTGTTATTGTGTTATCACAATACATGGTTTTTATTAGTACGTTTTTTTTGTTAAGAAAGTTTTTTTTATTTAGTTGTATAAACTGCCGCTAGTAGGTATTTATTGATCAATTGTGCTCTCTTCGACCTAGATCATAGGAGGTGTTACTGACAGTTATTGAGAAAAACTACGCCGCGGCGCGCCGTGCCAATGTTTGTATAGACTCGCCCTCTTATTACAAACGAACTACGGTATAATCTAGTTTACGAAGAATGTTATTTTATAAAAAAATTGAACACCATATTGAATTGAATTATATTTGGTTTGACTTTAGACCGCGATTTAAAATAACAATGTCATTAAAAAGAATATTCAAACGCCTTTCCAATAGTATTAGCTATGCTAACAGTTAGCAAAAGCAGTGGAAATCATGACTACAGGGACTTTTATGTTGCAGAACACAATAATATTCTCTTTGTTACTCTGTTTTTTCTTTATTTTAAGATAACAATTATAAAGTAAAGAGCTGAAGGGACAAATTTGTGTGCGCCATTTAAGTAATTATATTATAAAGCTCAGTTATATCCATCGATTTACATAATGTATTAAAGGCGCCTGTTAGATAAATGCACACATATTTATAGATACGCTCTTTAATAATAAAAATAATGTTATGATTATTTATTCTTTGTAGATTTAAATATATTATGGAGAGTAGAATCAAAATTCCTAAATCGGATATCAAATAAGTACATACTCAAAATTTTTTGTAGTCTTACTAGACTACTTCACTGTTCTACTACAGATGTTCTACGGCATTCTACCTCAGAACAATAACTAAATTAGTTATTATTATACGCATTCTACTACGTGTCTACTACATGGACCTAATGCTATAACAATTAGATGTTCAAACTGTTACTGTTCGTCGTGTTAGTTGTTTTATGCTACTCTGCTCGGTATATGTAAATCATTCATTCATTTATTGTTTCACCAATGAAAGACACTTTATAAGACACTTAAATACATATACTTAGTTACATACAGATTAAATATATATATTTTAATGCTATTGATTAAATAATTATTCTGTAGTGTTTGCATTAGGCTCAGAACAATAGGCCACATAGGTCACAAACTGGCCATAAAGTAACCAAATTTTTGCGGTGACATTTTGCGAATGTGAGGTTCTGCGTAGGGCCCCACTGTTACAGTGGGTCCCGACCCCGACCCCCCGACCCCGACCCACCGACCCCGGTACCCACCGTTTACAGATCCAAAGGTCCTGGGATAGATTTGAATGTTTAGCATGTAGCTAACCCTATACTTGAAAAACCAGTTAGTGCCCTTCTTTAAGTCTTTCGCCATAACAAAAATGTTAAAAGCATTGTTGGGTTCTGCCTGTTACTCGGCGGTTAAAGATTCCTTGAGGAGTACACATCAATCTTCGCTTTTATCATTTTTCTTATCAAGCGCTTTCAGGATTGAAAACGAAACCAGCTGGGCTTGGTTAAGATCTACACGGATGGCAGCAAGCTGGAGGGGAAAGTCGGAGCCGCCCTGCCCTGTTGGGAGGGGACGGCTGAGACGTGTACCCAATAATTCAGATTGGAGCCATACTGTACGGTCTTCCAAGCCGAGTTATACGCTATCCTCCAAGCGACTGAAATTATCATTGGCAAAAAAAATCGAAGAAGCGGCTATTCTGAGCGACTCGAGGTCGGCTCTCCAGACGCTGATGGATCCAGACTCCTGGCACCTAATCACGAAGGCGATACAGGGTAACCTAGAATTCTTGAGAAACAACCACCATTTAGTCTCTCTATACTAGATACGGGCCCACGTTGGAGTGGGAGGGAACGAGAGAGCGGATATTAGCGAAGGAAGCTGCCCTCAAACTGAAAACCAGAGCGGACTATGACTGCTGCCCCATCTCGTTCGTTAAACGTCATTTACGGGCGGAAATGATCGAGCAGTGGGACAGCAGGTATAGGACAGAGGCCACAGCCGCGACCACCAAGGAATACACACAACGCACAACACTATGAGGAAGATGTCCATCGACCGGACTGCGTTGGAGGTCTTGGCAGGTCATGGAGGATTCTGTGAATTCCTGCACATGCACAGGTTTAGGCGCAGGGACAGCCCTTCATGTGCCTGTGACCCGACGATGGACGAGGACACCTTCCATATCCTACTCGATTGCCCAATACATATACAAGCAATACATATACCCTCTGCAGCAAAAAAATTACACAAAACTTAGCAATGATTAAGGAGATCATGAATATAAAGAAGGAAAGAAATTTATTTATAGAATTTGCCAAAAATATTGTAAATATAGTTAATAAAAGGAACAAGGACGTATAGATATAAGGCAAAGCAAGACCACATATGCGGCAGGATTGTTATTGGAGAAAAGAGAAAAAAAAAAAATGGTGAATGATAAGATAGGAAAAATGTAAATAAATAAGATTATACATTATTAAAACAAATACATACAATAGAAATGTACACAAAATAAAAACTATAATATAAGAAATGTATTAGTTAATAAGAAAACATGTAATATAAGAAGCAATGTAAAACAAAAGAAAAATGTATTAGAAATAAGAACCATATTGTAAAAAAAGAAAAAGAAAGTATTTAAAGATAAAAAAGAAAGAAAAGAAAAAATAAAAGAAATATACAGAGTAGAGCTCTTATAGCTCAAGTTTATTTAACCCCAAAAAAGAAAGAAAAAATTAAACTAGAACAAAAATTCCTGCATAAAAAGCGGAGAGTAGCTGCATAAAAAAAACCAGCTGGACAAGAGGTCGACACTGTTACCGATATCAAGTAAAATGTTAATAATAATATCCTTGAAAATAATGTATGTTGATCAAATAACAGGTTGTCCTATAAAACAGTAGATAAGTAGTTTATTTTACAAGATCTAGACGCAAGGTCAATACGCCACAAGTTTCGTGTAAAACTACTATCGCGATAGTAAATGTTAGCATAAAACTAAGTGTTCTAACATTTACAATGAAACTGAGGACCGTGCTGATAATAGAACTGTGAAGGACAGTAAAAAAAAAACTTGACATCATAAGAAACGATAAAACAATATAAAATATAAGTACTTACCAGTTTATCCAAGCTAACGAAAAAGCTTGCTTATTTGGCCTGAAATTGCCGTAAGAGTCCCTCCTCCTTTAAAACTATTTTTTTTTTTCAAAAATAATCAAGCCTTGCCTTCCGAACAACCCCTTAAGTTTATTAGGTGCTAATATAACTTTATAGGAGTGGTATCTATTACATTCTAGAGCCGGGTATCAAGAACTGAAACCAGGAAAACCCAGGATCACTTTTAAATGAGAATTCAAAAAGCACTCTAAAAATAAGCAAACTGAACTCGTAATCATTGTGGAACGCACTAATCCACACTGTAAAAGATCAATTAAACTACAACAAGAAAATTACAGCTTGTTTATAACAAAAGTATAATATCGTACTTATGATGATATTACTGGATTCTAGTCTTCAATGACGACGGTGTATATTTTTATCTAATGGCTAAGTACTAGGCCTTCGTCTCACCTGATGTTAAGTGATAATCTGCTTTTTCTTTTATTTTTTCATGACAGTGACGTTTAGGTTTTCGCAACGGACAGTTACTGCATTTTATTTATAATACATTCAATAATTTTTATTTTACATAAAACCCTTGCATATACAACATTGTGTCAAATTGTTGTAAAGTTAAGTTATTTATTAGTTTTGTTCTGTTTTAGTCATAATTAAGTTTATATTTTTGTTTTATGCTGTAATCTTGTTATCGAAATGTTATTTATTAGTATGTTAGTTCTAAATGTTATGTATGTCATATCGATTATTATTGTTTTTTTATTATTATTATTTATTATGTATTATTGTCCTGTGTCTCTTGTGCCAAGTTGGGTCCCACCAGAAAACTAGCTCTGCAGCGGCTTGCACCTAATTGGCCATATGCACGTACTCTAATTTAACTTTTAATTTTTTGCTTTCATTGGTTTTTGCCTTACCTATATTTTTTTCTCATGTGTATCTTTTGTGTTATATAATAAATGTTTGTTTCTGTTTCTGTTTGTATAAGGCCAATGATGGAAGCGCACTTCACCTGGAATCCTCAACTGCTGAGGCACTGGCTATCTTATCTCTTGCTGCCGGAACACAACGATGCTACAAACATTGATGTCATGGCGACATATTAAGATAAGATGGTGGTGGTGGTGGCTAACAGGCGGAAAATAACTAGGCAGACAAACAAGCCCTATCTATATTCTATATCACCAAGCAAACCAAGTACTCAAGCTTGTACCTCCTTCTTTTAATCGAACTGGGGACCTCTGGATATAAGAGCAGTGGTCTTAACCACTAAGCCACAGAGGCCGTTGAGTAATAATAATAACCCACCCTGGAGTAGTACTACTGTACTGAATAGAGTATTCTTTCCCCTTCCCTAGAAAGAACAGAACACGAGTAATAATGTCGCAGATATTTATTACACGGGACCGTACTTTATACTAAACAATTAATTCTAAGAAGAAAAAAAATTTATGACGGCCTCCGTAATTGAGTCCGTTTTAACCACCTCTGTGGTCTTGTGGTTAAGACCACCGGTTTAGACCCAGAGATCCCGGGTTCGATTCCCAGCGGGGGGTACATGTTGGTGTACTCGGTTTGGTTGGTGGTAAGGCTTTTTTGCCCGCCTGGCTAGCTACCACCATCTTATTTACGACAACATTGTGGTACTGTCGCGTCATAATTCCTGATTTCCATAACACAAGTGCTTAAACTACATTCTTTGAAATCAGAGCAATGTATGTGATGTTGTCTAATATTTATTTATTATTTATTTATTTTAATATTTATTGTATGCCAGTATTGTAAGCATAAGAGTAATACAAAATGCATAAACGAAAGGAAAGGTGGTTGTTTCGTTCCATCATGGTTCCATCACCGTAAACATCAATCTGTTGTATTTTTGTTTTATATTTATTAGCTATACAAAAGTATAAAATCAAATTGAAAAAAAAAACCTAAGTAATAATATAAATAATAATATTAATAAATATGTAATATGTATAATATTTATAATATGTGTAATAATATTATGTAATAATAATAATAATAATGCTAAAGGATCCATTCGTCGTAGCACCACAGTTCAAGAGCACTCCACTTAACATCTCAAGTAGCATTGGGATCCTTGGTGTTGAGATATCCAGTGACGTGCAATTCCGCAAGTATCAAGAGGACAAAGCGAAGGTGGCATCACAGAAATTAGGAGTTCTTAGGAAAGGGAGACGGTACTTCACGTCTTACCAGCTTTTACAGTTGTACAAAGCCCAAGTTAGACCACACATGAAGTACTGTTCTCACCTCTGGTCGGGGGCTCCTAAATGCCAGCTTGAACCTCTAGAATCTTTGCAGCAACACGCCATTCGACTGGTCAACGATCCCAAGCTCTCAAACCGGTTAGAACCCTTAGCCTTGCGACGTGACATCGGCGTGTTGTGTGTGTTCTACCGCTTATGTAATGGAGAATGCTCTGAGGAACTTTTTAATTTGATGCCCACTTTCTCGTTCTACCATCGCACCGCTCGCCATCGGAACAGGGCACAAGCACACTTCCTGGAGCCGCTGTTCTCTCGAACGGTTCGTTTCCAAAAGAACTTTATTCCACGTACGATCAAACTGTGGAATGAACTGCCATCCGAGGTTTTCCCAAGAGGTTTTTCTCAGGTCGGCAACACAAAAGCAACATTTCTGATGTTGCTGATTTCCATGGGCGGCGGTGACCGCTCACCATCAGGCGGCCCACCTGCTCGTTTGCAGCCTATCAATATAAAAAAAATACACAAACAGGATTTTAAAATGCATAAACGAATTATATCCACAAAAGTTGTAGATAATCCGTTTCATTTATTTATTAAAAACGCAATATCGAACTTATCGCCAAAAATGGTAGTGGCAATGGCATGGTGGTTTACCTCACGAAGTACATCTTAACAAGAAACCAAAAGGAGGTTCAAAGAGCACCCTACTACACTTTTCAGATCTTTATGAGCAACTTTGGCCAGAAGGAAAACTACTATATTCACAGCCCAACTTGGATGATATAAAATCTCTACTTCACCTTATTCCATCTAATGCCAGACAATATTATAAAAATTTAACAGGATTTCATGATTTAGAAGAAGATGTTAAAGGTTTTAATGGATCTATTTATTTTGATATACATAGAAGAAGAAGATTAGAAAAATAATAATTGAATACATTTATTTTGCGTAAAATGTGAAGTTTTTTTATGTTGAGAAGGTGTGTTTTTAGTTTTGTTTATTTTTAACGATATTTGTATGAAGTTGATGATTACGAAATAAATAATATTATTAGTTTAATTTTAAATAGGGATTAAAAATCGATTAAAACAGTTTTAGTTTTATAAAGGATAGGGACACAAGCCAACATGTTGATATTATTGGGGTATTTGACTACAAAAAAATATTAAAATTTATGTGTATTTCGTAATCAGCAATGCCATAGAAGATCATCTTAGAGCAACGGTGTAATTTTTGTTTAATTTGAGAATTTTGTATTCAAATATTTAGATTTAATTTTATACTGCGTTTTAATTCAAAGAATCAAACGACAATAATGTCGAATAGTACATTATTGACAAATTTAATTAATCTGAATATAACTAAAATACATTAACGAATTAATCGGAAAAATGGCTATATCTTTTAAAGTACTTTCTTCTTTTTCTTATTCTTAATTAAACTAGAATACATTCACATATTACTTTGAAGTAAAAATATCATACTCGTAACATAAATAATGAGCACACAGCGACAATTTTAACTTAAAAATCTTTGAAGCTCATTTTTTCAAATTCTATCTAGTGTCGCTTAATCTATTCTTACATAACGCTGTCCGTGTTCTGCTATCTCGCACCTCAGAATAATTGTTATTGTTCTGAGGTCAGAAAAAGCCTCTAGGAATATTATTTTGCAAAATAAGATTGGTTATTGTCAACAAAAAAATTCTTTATGTTGGTGAATTGACACATTTAAAAAACATGGTACCTACTTTAAAAAAAATCCTAAATTCGGAGAAGATGGTGATGCATGTACAGATTAGTTGCCTGTTCTCGCCGTGGTTGTTACCTCCGTTTTATTTATGTAAATGTTTATGTATTATTAAATAAAACTCAAATTTATTAATGTGCCTAAATAATAAAAGATGTAATTCTGGAATACTGGACACGGAGATGATTAACGACTACGACCATATCGAAGTGAGAACGACTATCAGGTTTTTGAGATTGTTGAAATTTCCTAAATACTGTAGGTTTTTACACAGGTAAACCAACGCGTGCCAAAAAGTTATTTCTTTAAAACGGCGGAACTGAAAGTTTCCCAAAAAAAACCAGTTGCTGTTTTTTACTAACAACTTTGTGACGTTGACCAATTGCAGAAACTACTATATTTACAAAGCTACGTCCTGGAAATTTTAACTCAACTCCTCTAACTATAGCGTTCACATTGGCCTGTTTGAGAGCCTTTGATCTCGTAACTGTTTGAAGTTTATAATGACGTCTATAAGAAGTACCAAGAATACTTTTGAGGAAGAAATAAGCAAAACCTCATGTTATTCATTCATATCACCACTGACCAGTCAAGTTGAACAACGTTTGTAGCACGGAATTCAAGGTCGAGTGTTATTTGTGCAAATTTTTGTTCCAAAGCGTTATAATTTATATAATACTGGCATGGCAGTCATTGCAAAGGTTGGTTAATAGTTTGTTAACAGTGTATAAACAAATGGAGTATAAGAAGTGTAGATACAGTTAAATTAACGTAAATCTAAACGAGTGTTTTCCTTGTACACAAATGGTTTTGAACATTATTTTATTTATAAAGCTACTGACAGGGTTAACAGTTAATGTGGTATTTTGTGAACATCGAAATAATATGTGGTTTGAGAACTCAATGGCGCAGTGGTACGATTTCTAAAGTTAAGCCGTAGGTCCCGACTGCATTAGTAGTCGTTAACAACCACCAATCTGCACTGGGCCCTTGTGGTGATATATGGCCCGTTCTCCCTAGTGTGTTTCCATCCTTAGGAGAACCGCGTGCTGGGGCACGCGCCTGGGGGCAGTGGGGTAATAACAAGAGCTGGTGATATGAAATATGTGTTATTTCAGATTTTGTTACTTCTGGTCGTCGCATGTCATAGTGGAAAATCAGCGCCGTGTCCTCCTATGACAAGTGGGGCACAGTTTGATAATACATTCCAATACAATTATTATAGTAAAAGCTTTCAAAGCTTTGTTCAGTTTCCTACTTTACCATACTATCGACCACAATTGTAAGTATATTTACAACTTAATATTATTTTGTCGCAATGACATTATCGTCTCTTAAGTTTGTTTTGTTTTGTTTTGAAATAGGAATGTACAAAGTTACTACTCACCACAAAAACCAGTTATTGAAACGGATTCAATGCCAAATACACAATATCAGTGGCAACAAGTTACAACAACAACCGAAAACACCATTGATAACAACAAAAATGCCGTTAAACCCGACTGTCCTGGACTTAATGCCACAGAATGTGTTGAATATAGAAAACTAATAGAAAGTATATTTCCTAAGGATAATACGGCCGACTTTAAAAGTAATAACAAAGACGAAAATACTGGGAATAATTATGACGTTCAGAATAATAATTTCAAATATAAAAGCGAGAATGGAAATTTTATTACTCCTGAAACAGATATCAACTCGGATTATGAAACGGTAAATATACATTTATTGTGTTTTTCAATAATTTTATGTGCTTCGGTGAAAAAAGGTATAAGCATAAGAGTGTTTAAATTAATACGTAACAATATTTATAGACATAATTATACCTTATATACTTATAGGTTTCAAAATAAATAATCGGTTTTTATTATATCTTACGTGTAAGCACTTGGCCTTTATCTCACCTGATGTTAAGTGATGCTAAGGTCGAACGAGGAAGCGCACTTCACCCGGACTCCTCAAATATTGAGGCACTGGCTATTTTATCTCTAGCTGCCGGAACACATCAATGCTATAAACATTGATGTTATGGCGACATATTTAGATGAGATGGTGGTAGCTAGCCAGGCGGGCAGACAAGCCCTAATACCAACCAAACCAAGTACACAAACATGTACCCCCTGCTGGGAATCGAACCCGGGACCTCTGGGGTCTTAACCAAGAGGCGATTAATTATTTACATTATTTGAACGAAAGCGTATGATATCATCATCCTTATGATTTGTTTATTTTGTGTATCATCTATAATATCCTATATAAAGTTATAAAGATTTTTTAAACGTTGGTCTGAAGGCATATACTGGCATTTACGTGATTGGAAAAAATATCACTCGGGGCTATCAACGATTATTTTAAATGAAAAATCATTCAATTATATAGGTTATAGTTGTAATTAAATACTAAAGCTTTGAACCAAACAGGTTAAGTCGATAAAATCTGATATTTATAACCAGGCTCATCTTGATATTTCAGTAAGGGTCGATTTTTCAATTGACGGATAAAACTTATTCGTTTGATAAAGTAATAGCCATTTGAAAATGTATTGTCATTATTAACCATCATTAACCATCATTATTAACCATTTGAAAATGTATTGTCATAACATGACTTTTCTTTTTAAACAGATGACATTTTAGCTTGATTGCGTAATACTTTATCAGAAGGATAAGTTTTATCCGATGATTGAAAAATAAAGACCCCTAAGACAAACATAACCAGCCTAAAGCAAAGAACACTGATGTTTAGATGTGAATGATGAATGATGATGACTAACTTATTAGTGAAGCTTAAATGCGTGAATTAGGGAATATAAATGTGCTAGCAGAGACAAAAAAAATACACTTTCATTTGAAAAAAAAAACTTTTATTAGGAGTTAAAATGTTTTGCTAGTAGTTATAGTATAGTTATAGCAAGCAAGTAGTTTTACAAAATATGCGCCAATTAATTTTTCCTAAACATGAATTACATTTCATATCCATAGGTTTTCCGTTTGTCTAATTTTTCTTTTTTCCTTTTTTCAGAGCACAGATGAACTTTCTTTTCGAATACCTCCTCCTTATATTGTAGCAGCGCTGCTTGGTGGCTAAAAATTAACTTTTGAAGAAGTCAAGAAGGCTATTTTGAGACAACCTCAGTGTCTACGTCATCTGCACAATAATCGTAGCAAATCTCAATGTTCGGGTCACTCTTAAAATAATCTCGGACATCGTCAAGGTTTCGCATCGGGAATCTATTGACGACTTTACCATTCTTGTCGTACTCTACGAATAAAAGGCTTTCTACAGTTTGTATCTTGTGACGTGACTTTGATCGTAAGTCTGTATTAGGATTAATAATCAAAGCTCCTCTATGTCTTAGCCTTAGTACACTTAGCTTAGTTACGTTTCCTACTAAAGTATTGATCTTGATGGTTGTACTCCGATTTTCATTTTCTTGTAAAGGTATTCTGTTAATAGTTGTAGCATTTCTAAAATATTTTAATTATACAGTAAACATTATATTATTGTATTTTATGTTACATTGAATTTTATTATTGAATATTTTTATCACAGATTTATCAAATAGGGAACTATAGCGGAATGAGGGATTGCATTGATGCCTAAGACTACCGGCTTAAATCTACTCCTAACACAAACAGGAGCATGCAGGTACTTGCTTGGAGAGATTAAACGGGACTTTTGTTAATTAATAATGTTTTTAATTTTATGTAAAAGAAATTGCGAATAGTGTAATCTTTTAATGTTTTGCAAAATGTATTCCAAGTTAGAAAACTGACATAAAAACTAAATAATATCCTGCATTATTGCTTGCTGATATATGTTATGTAACTTACCCGTCTGCTTTTATTGAACTAGTGTTATTTGAGGAAACAGTGCACATCATAATTAATACAAAACCGCTTAAAACCTAAAAACAGTACAAAGTTTGTAATACTATTATTTATATTTTTAATTTATTATTATTTTTAGGTATTAAATTTGTTTGGAAAAGCATATAACTTACAAAAATATTATGAAAATATTTGTTTTTACAATTCATTGTAACCCTATCCAAATTCAATTATAATCAAGTTATGTACGTGTAGTCGAGTACTTGGCGACGGACATTAACTTTTTCAGTGAAGCGAAACCACGAGTCATAACCATCTGATGTAAAAGTATTTACTATTTCTTAAATAAATAAAATCACCCAGTCTCTGTGCCCGAAGGGTTTTACAAACACCTACACAATCATATTCTCTCGGGCTACTTTAGCTTCCTAATTCAGAGTACTAATTATCAATTATATTAATAATTTAGTATAGTAATAAGTTAGCCTAGGGTAGTTAGCCTAAATAGTCAAAAATACCTCCACAATTTAGTAAATTATAATATTACGCGTACTTCGCGAATGCGAGTTCAAGTAAAAATTTGTGTTTTGTACTAAAAAGTTTAGTTTTTGTACTGACTGGTTGGTACTGAACATTCCCTTTAAAACTCATTTTTGTAAGGCGAATTCGAAGCTTCGAAGCACACACATGAAGACATGGCGATATGTTTAGATAAGATGGTGGACATCTTGCCTTATCTTATCTTGACGGACAAACAAGCCTTACTACGAACCAAACCGAATACACTACAAACATGTACCCCCCGCTGGAAATCGAACCCGGTGCCTTTGGGTCTGAGACTGGTCTTAACCTCTAGACCACAGAGGCGACATGGGGAGATCAGCCTCTAATAGCCTAATTCAGGTTGGTGGATCTTCACGACAACTATCTTACTTAAGTGTTGTAATTACTTCACAATAATAATCCACCATTATTTCACATTAATATTCGACATAACACAAATTTTAGAAAATAAAACAAAACCACAGACATGGCTCTTTACTTCCCCGCCAAGAAGTCCCATCGTAACTTACTACATATACAGGAAAATCTTTTTTAAGTTCGTAATATTAATGTGTATTACTTTATAAATCAGGCACAAGATTTACGTACGTTACGTATCTATTCTGCTTTGTTTTTTCTCAGTTAAGACACATTGCTTGTTTTTTTTTGTAGGCGTCTTGTTGCTGTTTTTTTTAGTAATATAACTATTTAACATAACTGTGACTTCAAATCATTATACTAGTAGGTATAAACATTACATACATATAAATATTTTGTTTATTTTACTCTAAAAGCACGGGCTTAGGGGCCCTTAGCTACCTAGTTCAAGCCCAATAATAATTAGAATTTTGCTAATTTTGGTTATTTAATAATATCTTTTTCGTTTGTTTTTATTAAATTACGGAGGCTCAAACGAGATGCTTTTAATTACCCAACAACCTTGTCGGCAAAGTTTACCAATTCTTTTACAAAGTGACCTTCCAAGTTAGTTAACAAATTGTCAATATTTGAATAAGACAGCCTATCGTTTTTCAACAAGAGCATGTTGATGTAAATGCACTATCACAGAATTTGGTACGTACGTGACCTGAAGGCGCATTTGTAGTCTAAAACAACCTACGTGGAAACCCGAGTTCAAATCCAGTAAGATGCAGTTGCTGTGGCGAAAATCGGTTAGAGAGCATCAACTAATCCAACTCCTATTTATAAATAAAGATTAGCCTATTCAAAACCGATTCATGACTTTGTAAAAAAAAAACTGAATGACGATAACATCGTTGATGTTATTTAATAATGCTATTTTGGCTTACAAAGTAAGAGGATTTGTGATTATTTACTATTTTTTGTTCATATGTGACAACGCTATCAGACTATCAGTTTATGCTGCTGATTGTCTTGTATATACCTTTTCGATTTTGAACTTGGGACGAGTTTTTTTTTATTTTGATTTTCAGCAACTCGTCAGAAATGGGCCAGGGACATGTGGGATGATTTTATGAATTACTCAATAGATGGTGTTGATACATTTTCACGGGTTAGATAGATTCCACTAACCTAATTGCAACAGACCCGGTAAGTCAGAGGGTGGGGATCGAATACCTGTAGTGGAAACTTTTTCAATAGTTAGCTAGACTCTAGATACAGCTATGTTTGTAAATCGTTAATAACCTATTTACCACTTTTGCTCTACGACTTCTGGAAATACACCAAATCTGAAAAGGGCATAATCATAAGTCTTATAAATTATTTTTGTATATTCTAAAAGCCATAGAATAAATCTGTGTAGAATACATTGCTAGTAGGTTATTAATATTGTATAAATAACCCTACAACCTGTAAAGTGTTTTTATCACAGAAAGCGTTGGCGAAGGTGAACTTTTGTAACCTTAATCACGTTATGTATGTCACTGCAGTCCAGCATGTCCGTTAGTGGTATTCCCCACACATCACTATCACCTTTTTATACATCCCGCTGCAGAGCACAGGTTAGCATGGCCAAAATACCATTATTTTAACTGGACATATTTCTGATCTCCTAGCTAAGTTTGTAATTCAACCTTAATTTAAAAAAAAAACAATATTAAATCACACGTTTAAATATAATTATATATATGCGATTGGCATCGGCAGATTTCCTTCGCTTTCATTTTTTAAACAATGTATAAAACAAGGTTTTATAATAGATGGAAAGATTATAGCTGTCCATGGCGATGAAAATTTAAAATACTGAATATGTGTTTGGATTTGCATTGCCATATTTACTCCGCCTCCATTTTTGAAACATTGTATGTAATAATGATTTTTTAATTTAAAGTATTTGTAACACATATTATAATTATATTTTTTTATATTTCGGGACTCCCTATTCGTATACATTTTTACTATACGAAATCTCAAACTTCTCTGTGCACGCAATGTGTTTAAAAGGGGGTATGAAGCTTTCAGTTCGCGTAACAATAAGTATATAGATATGCCGTAACTAGGTCTTTCGGATTCCTTTATCTTAATCAATCTTGGAAAATATTGCTTGCTAATCATGCAAAAATTCTTGCTTAAAATTTAATGGTATGTGCTAGCAATACTTACTTTTCTTAACCTGGCAAAAAGTAAACGTCAGTGTATTAGAAACTTTAAACAAAACACTCGTTTCTGTATGATGATAGTTCTCTCAACCTAAATAAACAGCATTTATGCAATAAAGTAGACGCCTCCAAACTACAAAGCATCCATTAACAAGCTTGCCTTTGCTTATCCACAATTCTTGTGAGAACGAACTTCCCTAAGTATGTGTCGTAAGTTCAAATCCAAAGGTTCATCATTAACCAGAATACCAGATCGTTAATAAACACCCTACGTGCAGTGTGTCATATTCGTGTGACAGTAATGAGATCATTATATTGTGCTTTACAACTTCTTCTAAAGCATCATCGACAAAAGTTTTTCGCGATGAACCAGTTTGACTAGCTGTTTAGTTCACACAATTAACATTTTCATTGTTACACTACAGGATGTTACCTATTTGAGAGGTGATCTGCGGCGTCACATCTCGGTAAACTCATTCATGTGTCTATCTTAATGGTCAGCTGGAATTAGCTCAGTTTCAGATCAGCCGGTACGCAGAGCGCGCCGTACGCGAAACCACACACCGAACACACCATATATAAAGAGATCTTACGAAACCGTAAGCACATTCGGCCTACAACCTGTCCAGGAAGTTGCTGTACCTTTGTCACACGAGAAACGCAAAATGCAGCTCACACTGGTAAATACTTTGCAATTAATTATACCTACTTATTATACCATCTCTACTCTATTAGTAAACTCCTGGATCGAACCTTATATCCTAAACTAGTTTCCGATATTTCAGAAGGAAATATTTATTTAAAAGCTTTATTAACTTTAGTAGCCCCTTACATTTAAGTTTTTTCTAGCATCAAAAACTATTCAATGTCAATTTCCGTTTACCATAAATGTAATCTTAACAAGTGTTCATTTGATGACCACCTTGGTTTAGCAATTACAGCGATGGCGATTGTCATCTCAACCATATTTCGATTCCTTGTAAACCTATGTCAATTTGATATGGGTCGTCGTCTTTGTGATACATACTATCGTGTATCAAAATGATCCATGAATCATAACATTACAGTACTCATGATCGATAGGGATATGTTTCTTAAAAAACTTTTTCCCAATAATATTGAACTGTTCTAAGCAATCTTATTTTTGAAGCATTTTTGTGTCATAATAATTTTTGTTCCTGTTTCATAATGTCTCGTTTTCTATAATGTCTTTGATAATGGAAAATGAGTGTGAATTATGCTGAACCACGCTTAACTTACCTTAATGCACTTAAATATTAGTCAACTAAGTGACCTGGTGATTGCAATGTCAAATGGATATTACAAATGCATGTGTGTAGAGCGTGCGTGTTTAGTTAACTTCAATTTTGCTAACCCACTAGGATATAACCTATAGGTACCTAACTTTACACCGTAGCTATAACTCATGCATATTGCAAACGCACATGAACATTACGAAATGTTTTAAGCTGATCAGCATTACTTGCAACGTAATACAAATTACTCGTAATTGAATTTGTTTTGAGAAGTAACTCGATCTATCTTTTAGCCATTAAGATTTTGTAAAACTGAATAATATACTCGAAGTAATACTAATTGGTAAACTTAGAAATGGAATGGAAAGAATCGTAAGGCAGTGTTTCAAAAACAGTTTTTTTACGAGTATACAATGCCATTTGATAAACAGATAAGAACTTAAATGTGTTCCATAATAATATTTTATTTGTGCTAAAATTCAAAGTTAAAGGTACATGCATTCTGTGATGCATTGCAACGACAAGAGAATAGATGAAAAAAGGACAAACTTTTAGAATATTTTTAATTAAAAATACGGAAATTTAAACTGTGCACCTTGAATAGCTAATAGGATGTCTCAAATAGCCATATCCTGCGTGGGAATGATTTAAGACAACGACTTTTTTATGCTTCACACTGTTTTGATGAAAATCTAGTCTAAACACGAGTTTCTGATTCCATACCTTCGTATCTTATAATAGACTAGCGGCCCGTCCCGGCTTCGCACGGGTGGACATTTCTTTTTTAATATAGCTTATGTTGCTCAGAGCTAATGTAGCATTCTAATGGTGAAAGAATTTTTTAAATCGGTCCAGTAGTTTTTGAGTTTATTCGTTGCAAACATAACAAAATTAAAAAATACATTTCCTCTTTATAATTTTAGTATAGATGAAGTAAATGGGTGAGACCTAGGTTGTATAACATTGTTGTCTATAATATGATTGCCTTATAGTCAAAGTCAAAGTCATGATCCCTAAATCTTTATTGGTTTTACAAAAAATCACTATTTTTATTATTTAGTAAAAAATTGTTACGTTCTTGTAAACAAATTAAAACAGATTCACTGTTAAAATTACAAGTATGCGGTCAAAGACACTATTATTCAGGAAGCCGTTAAATTACTCCGTTATTGTGTAATTAATCTTATTTATGACATAAACGAATAACAAATATGAAATTAACATGTTACAAGCAAATATACCATGTAGGTTATGGATTTAGTAATAATTAATTTTGGACACAGTCGATTGTATGACACAATTCTCATTAGCATAATATTGAAAAGAAATACTCTTTTTTCATCATTCAGATAAATATAGTATTACTTTTGAAAATATTATGTAATTAACAGTATTGACAAGTATTGACAGATATTTAAGTGTTAAAAAAAAATATATTAGTGACGTATTGTTCATTAGTAATTTCCAAAAACTATTCCTAGAAAAGCGCACTTTTTCTTAAATTTAATTTAAATCACAATGTTGCAAATTTTGACTTAACTTTACATTCATTAGAACTTATTAAAATAAGAAATAGGACATCTTAAAAAAACTGTATTTTTTAATAACAAAGCCAGATATGATTTTATTGTTGATACAATATACATATATCAGTAAATATCAGTCATCTTCTTTTTGCTTGATCAAGGAGGCGTTTGTTATGTATGCATCTGCGATGATGCATTTCATTCTTTTTTCAAGCCAAAAATCAAGCCAAAATGCTAATAAAACTCTTTAATTTAAAATACTGAGCCTCTAATTTTTCCCTCTAATTATGAAACAAATTTATTACAATTACTTAATAAAAACTACCAATTTGTCAACTGCACAAACGTAACTTTAATAAAAACAAACATTGATTTCGATAAAAGAAATTGTACTTTCGACAATATCTACATTCAGCATTAAATCAGTGTGAAAGCGTTTTAAATAAAATAAAAAGCTTCGATAAAAATTCTTAGCGTGTAAGGCATTTTAATATTGGATGGTTGTATCTGGTTGTATCGCACTCGCGATACGGCTTAATGGAACTTGAAACACGAGATAAATCACTTAATGAGAATTTACGATTGCCAAACTTTGTAAAAAAGGATGCTTGAACAAGATAAAGATTTCCCTTGTATCGGCCCACTTTGAAGGAAGAATGTTTTTGGAAAGTGCACCTGTTTACGGTAGTGCTGATTAAAATGCAAAAAGTTGTTGTTGTATTTTAGTTGTTATAGTATAGATTATTTTCAAAATATGTAGAGACAAATAAATTATTGGTGAAGCTGGTTTAACATAACTCAGCTAACGATAACGTTTATAAGAACTTCTCATTCATGTTTATTATTACACGTACTTTTCAATGCCTTGTAGACTTTACTCTTTTGTACTCTACCGGTAGTCTGATGTCGCAGAAACTCGCAAATTCATATTGTAATCTTGCGATAAGGAACTTTAGCAATAAACCCGGTCAACGGATAGCCACCCAATAAAAATATCATGAGCTTCTCTGTGTTTTTTAAAAGCCCGTAAAGCTGTAAGTCCTGTTTTTTTCAACTTTCCATCCCATACCTACTTGGCCAGTATTGTGGGTTCAGGCCCATCTCTCTATTATTGTTCATGTGGCAATTCTTGATCCCAGCAGTAACACGTTATTGGGCTGACGATGACATCTAATACCCACAATTTGTTGTGTCATTGTGTTTATTATAATTTACAGGTCATTGGCGTCGCGATGTTCGCACAAATGGTAACAGCGAGTCCGTACTATGACAGCCAGCCGAAGCCTCAAGTACTGCGGTACGACATTGACACCGACGACATGCCGAACTCATACAAATTCTCGTAAGTAACCAAATTACAAACCAAACCTGTATTATAACGTTTTAAATTCCCATGGTAACTTTCATTACAGTAATTCTGTCAACTTGTATATGTCTCTTATAATGTAAAAAAAAATAAAAAGTATATATTAAACAATATTAACACTAACATTTAAAACAGATTCAAGCTTGTACTTAAAATTACTCATGAAAAGGTGTGTTAACATTATGAATTGTAATTCTAAGTGTATTTTTTTTTATGTATGTACAACTAGCGGGCCATCCCTGCTTCGCACGGGTAAACTTTTTTTATTTCTTTTTTTAAATATAATTTATGTTACTCAGCGCTAATGTAGCATTTTAATGGTGAAAAAACTTTTTAAATCGGTCTCGTAGTTTTTGAGTTTATTCGTTACAAACATACATACAAAAATACAAAGGTTTCCTCTTTATAATATTAGTATAGATATAGATAAAGGATTTAATTCATTATTATTAATGGGATTACAACAAAACATGGTAGTAATACCGTTAATAACAATTATTCCAAATCTATATTTTTCTTAAACGCACTCTTTCAGTTAATAATAATGTAAGTGAAATTACGATTATATCACAACAAAGTTTGAATAAAATAAATATCGATGGCTCTGAAGCTTGTGCGTTCGATTGAATTCAGAATTCAGTTCGTTCACCGCATGAGTTACCAAATATATAGATCTTAAGTTTAGGTGGCACGTTGACCCGTCAGTCCTGGTTTCTTCTATTTGCTGTCGTTGTACCCCTCTACCCCACATAAGGTCAGGGTGGTGGGTTATATCCTAATGGCAGGCAGGTTCATTTTATGACAAAAACAAGACAAAGACAAAACTTAGATCATGGGCAGTCGCCATCATTATAGTAAATGCTAAATGTATTAATACTCAAATATGATCGACGTGATAATTGCTGTTCAACACTTGTAAATGTCATTCGCACTGTCATAAACATGTCATAAACTATTATTGATGTAATGATAATAATTATGTTAACCTTGGGTAGAACAGAGTGTTCTATTATTCATATACTAAAGAGATTTTCATTGAACCCTGGATAAACATTTTATTTAAAACTGTTGGTCGCCCAGTGGTCGATATTCGACCGTAATTTTTATTAAAAGATGTTTACTATTTCGGCTGAAAGTTTTATAGGTAGGTACCAATGGCAATGACAATTAAAAAAAATGTGTTTGACATTGACAGATTAAAATCATCCGCATTTTATGATATACTTTATGGTTTTTTTTTGTAACACATATTAGACATACATTTTATCTTTCTGCACTCCGTATCCTTAAGAACTTTAACTACGCTAAGTCTTACAGTACTCTGTGCGCGCAATGTGCTTAAAAAGAGGGACAGAGCTTTTTATTACTTAGATAAATACATTTAAACATAAATTTCTGTAAGACTATCTCTACTCTAGGCGACTGTTTGACCACAAGCCAATATATGTGTATATGGAGTCTGTTCACGCCAAATGCACATGGCCGTCAAAATTATTGTATCTCAGGTTTGCACATCGACTTTCTTTTGAACTAAAAATTGTGTTTTTTTGTGACCTGTAAATAGAATGTATTCATAATTGGTACCCACGGAAACCTAAAAAACGAAACGATACCCATATTGACTTTTAAAAACGATACCTACATTTACTTTTCTTTTAAATCACATCCGCTATCTTGAACTTTGAAACAGCTTAATTTTTATAATCGGCACCCACAAAAGCTATTGATTCCTTTTAAGTTTTCAAAGACGAATAGAGCCTCGGAACAATAACTAAAGCTATATATATTTTCCTAGGATTGAGCTAATAAAAAAAATTAAGCTAAATAAAAATATTTTAACGTTTGTGAGATCTACTCCATATAAACTTTAACTATTCCAAATCTCACAATCGTCCATGGGCACAATTTGCTTAAAAAGGAATCCAAAGAAGCTTCACGTATTAATTTACAGGTAGGTGCAACACAAAAGCTTAAAAGTCATTAAAAATTGTGTTGTTTAAAAAAAGAACACACTTTCTTCTTTTTTATGAGGCCGATAGAGATTGACAGTAGTATCACATTACACAAACAAGCGTCAACTACAGTTTACAACCAAATGATTAATTTTCAATGCTAAACACACATTGGTAGGTATTCAAAATGAAAAGGAAAGGCATACATGTAACATGAATCACAAGCTATTAACAGGGTTGGGAATTTTTAGGATCTACTTTCTTTCGATTAACATTAAGATAAGATAAGATACATTTTTATTGCCATAAAATTGTGTAAATACATAGCAGGAGTTATGCATATATTAAGGGGTACAAACAATTTTTATTAATTGTAGGTATTTTATCTAGAAACTCGTTTAAACATTTAGGAAACTGTTTGACGTTATGTTGGTATTTTTTTAGAAATTAATAAGTGATTTAGCGACTCATTTGAGTTTTAAATCGTATTTCTTAAGTTAAACACTCATTTTTTAGCGCCTACATACTTATGGACATAAATATTTGCCGTTATTGAAACTTGTTTGTGCCAACCCTAGTCGTAGATTCACAATTATTTGCGAACAAACACTGGCTGTCGATGTCGGGTCGCGTTTATGTTAATTGACTTTATATTGCCCTTACGTGTTCGTTGTAGTCCGATTAGCTTCGTACGTGACGCGCTTCATTCTTGTAGAAAGCAAATATTTTGATTGTGGCCTTCAAATATAGGGCTGGCTACTCGCCAGGCGGATGCAAGCTTTTGGGTCAATATAAAAAATACAAAGGTGAATGCAGCAAAGACAGTACGCAGTTAGCTTGAAAGTAACAACGAAATAACACTTTTGTATTAAGTAACGTTCTTCATTGATACTTTGCGATATTCATTTCAGGTTTCAAGAGCGTTTGTTTCACTCGCTTTCTATATAAGCAATTTGTGGGAGTGATTTCGTGAAATGGGACGGAAGTATGTGTAACAATGTAACAGGAAGTCGGCAAACCGCGCAAGCACGCACCATTTTGTAAATTTAAAATCGATATTATGAACATGACATATTATTATTATGTGAGATAGTGTATCATTTGACTATTAAAGGTCATTGATGTGATATCTCAAATTCTTCTAATGAGTATTTATTGCATTTATTTTATAGTTATAAAATGATGTAATAACTGACCCATTTTTTTCAGAATATAATGTCAAAATTACTTATTACTAAGGTGAGATGTCAAATGTTACACATCATATGCGACTACTGTAAGGCCAGCTCGTTTTTTTTTTACTATCTGTGATTTCACTATCAAAATGACCTTTGATAGTGAAATGACACAATATGTCACATATAATAATAACATGTCATGTTCATAATATCGATTTTAAATTTACAACATGGCATTTACAACTTTCCCGACTTCCTGTTACACTGTTACACATACTTCTGTCCCATATCACGAAATCACTCCTACAAATTCCTTATATAGAAAGCGAACGGAAAGATTTTACACATCAAAAATGATGACCAGTAATAGGTATAATTGAGTTACCATTATAATTAAATGTAATTGTAACGGAAGGAGGCAATAGGGAAAAGGTGGACTGTATTTAGCAATAAAAGGCAAAGTAAAACGTACAAATAGAATTAAAAGAGTAAGCAACCACGATGACAATTCAAATAAAAAAAAGCAAAACAAAAGAAAAATAAACTTAGAAAAGTATTAATTCTATAAAGAAGTATTTACTTCGTAACAGTAATATTTGTTGAGATCATCATGTCAAATATGTCGAAAATGGACTCGCCAGTCATTAAAATCCTGAACGTTTATGATATGACCATACACACATAGTTATTTGCTTCCGTGAAAATTATTTGCCCATCTTATTAAACATCCATTTAATCTCCAATCGGAATAAAAACAAATATGCATACCTTCATACATATAACTATGTAGTTGTCATCTAAGCATATGTTATTTCTTATTTGAAAGACTAAGAAATTTTCCTTTCCGGCTTGAAAACTCTGATAACACCTACATGAACTTCTCACATGATATTAGGCACTATCACACCATGGATTTTAACTAAAACCATATTTTTATTTTTATTATTTTAGGTAAATTTACTGACATAAAACTTATCTTATGAGAGCAACGAGGAGCTCGATGACGCAGTGGTTAACGCGCCCGGTCTGCGAGTGCTGAGGTTAAGCAACTTTCGCAAAGGCCGGTCACCGGATGGTTGACCAAAAAATTGTCATATCGAGCTTCTCCGTGCTTCGGAACGCACGTAAAGCCGTTGGTCCTGGCTGCAATAGCAGTCGTTAACAACCACCAATCCGCACTGGGACCGCGTGGTGGTCCGCTTGATGGCCCGTTCTCCCTACTCATCCATAGGGAAGGCTCGTGCCCCAGCAGTGGGGACATAAAATGAGCTGATAAGGATGATGATGAGAACAACCAGCACCAACTACTTCACGTTCATTCCGAAGCATGAAAAAGCTCAACTGCAACTTGATCACCATCCGGTGACCCGACACGCAAAAGTTGCTTAACATACAAGATCGCAACCCAAAAAAGCTGCTGCGTCATAGAGCTCCTTTAAATTTTAATTGAGCTTTATTTGCGATCTAATGCTGTATCACATTACACTCTACCAAAAAAAGCTCTACATTGGTCTCTTGTAAATTTTTTGTTGTAATTGTCAATATCATATTCGCTGTCAATCAAATGCCGATCAAGATTAACGAGATATCAACAATGTTAATATAATATTACATATTTAATAGAGCAACACCGATTTGTTTTGTTTTGCTTTGCTTTGTGTTCATGTTTTTAAATATAAACTCATCAGTCGTTAACCCACCCAACTTGCATTGGGCCAACGTGATGGTAGGTTATGGCCAAATTTCCTCACACGCTATTGTTTTGCGAAAGGCCCGAACCCAGCAGTAGCAGCAGTGAAACGTATAAGTTGAAAATATTGTATTTTCTCTTTTTTTTTTAAAGATAAATTATTTTTATTATTATTATTCATTTAAGGATTAAAGCCGTTACACCTTTTTTCCTACGTAGCGCTGCCTATACATCGCCGTCTTCAAATGAGTTTGTCGCAGCCGTCATTATGTACACACGCGTGCACGTCAGAATACCACAAACTGTAAAATTTCCTCAACAGACTTTGAACTTTATATTAATGTCATATGGTTGAACATTTATCGAAGAAATTGTACAGTTTTGGATAGGTTGATGTGCAGGCATCTGTACCTAAACATATTCCCCATACAAATAAACAAAGAATAAGGTCCGAATAGTTATTCCGTGTTTTGTCTCTTTTACTCTAATTTCATATGACGTTAAGATGACAGGAACAAAACACGGAATAACTATTCGGACCTTAGTCTTTATTTGTAAGGGGGTTAGTCATGAGAATTATTGTTGCGTCCGACTACTTTGTGGTTTGTTAAGAAGGTTGGTTGGTTTTCGCATTCCACAGTCTGAGTTCGTAAAGTCAAGTAACCCAGAATAAAGCTAGCCTCGTCACTGTTATTAAAATGTTTATGTTCAGATTGCTATAACCACTTCATTACGTTCAAATGTTTTTTTTTATTCATTCGAAACACAAAATTAAATGTTAAATGATGATTAATGCTGATTATAAATCTTTAGTATTTGTGAAAGTTATCTAAACCATAATTATTTTTACTAATGACAATATTTAAGCATTCTTAACTCGATCGACTTATAATTATGTTGTTAAAACCCTACTAACGTGGCGGAGCCTTTTAAATGAACGTTAAAAAAAGTAAACATAAATTGGCAATATAATATGAAAACCCACAGTGAAATAATTAAAATGTCGCCGACCACAATTTATCGCCTTGTGTTAAATCAATAATATTAAGACATAAATGAAATATTAATTACAACATTAATCAAGCACATGGAATGTGAAATACTATCACCCGAATTTGAATCGATATTTCATTTTGTTTGTGACACCGTTCAATTTCCTTTTTTGGAAGTTTTTTTTTAATTTGTTTCCATTCTAATTTATTTTAGATACGACGCGAGCGACGGCTCATCCAGATCAGAGCAGGGGGCTATTCTGAACCCTGGCACTAAAGATGCAGCTCTCGATGTGCAAGGGGCTGTACGATGGTACAACAATAAGGGTCACCTCTACGAGATGACTTACAAGGCAGGCAAGAGGGGCTACCGAACTATTATAAAGAAGATCTCATAAATGAATCTCAGATTACAAACTCCTTGGAAAGACTGGCGACATACAGACTTAAGGCTTATACTCAATATTGCATTCGTCGCTTAGTTAAAAATAATAGCTATGGAACTAACGACGTCTTCAAAAAAGTGTCTGATAATAGAGAAGAACTAAGGCGAGGCTTTAAAGCATTTATTTCTTAACTTTCAAATCTTAAAGCATAACTACATTTATATTAAATTACTTTTTATATAGGTACCAAAATGTTCATAAGGACGTTCTTAACTATCAAAGTCATCAGAACATGTGATAAAACTAAACTTTTTAAGACGATAACACACTTCAAAATGTACTAAATATTTAAGAAGTAACAATTGAATTTGCTGTTTTTTATTATTTTACGGATATTTTTTATATATAAACTATTATCATTCTCGATACAGAAACAGACTGGTAATATTGCTAATCTACTTTTGGGAATACGAACCACTCTGAATTGTTCTCGATACATAAAAGGCCAATGACTTCTTTGAAAGAATGTTGTATTTCCATCTTTATAAAGTCAGTTGTTCGTTCAGCTTACAATTGATTGTTGTTAATTTGTTGTTTCACAAATATGATTACATTACGAAAATTAGTAGTTATAACAATAAATCGTTGATTTCCACGACTAATACGAGTACTATAATGTGTGTTGTATAATGTGATCATTAGTAAAGTGAACAGGTTTGAATGAAAAATTTACATTAGTCATTAATAATATTGCGTTTCTCTGGACCACGTAGCTGTAAAATATATTTAATTTATAATTATTTATTAAAATAAGACCATTATTTACTTCGTTTTTTTATTTGCTTCCCTTTAAGCTTAATGAAATCCTTTTGTCCAAAAAAATGGCAGAGATTGAAGGAAATAACAGTTGAATTGTTTTACGCTGCCAAAATATCATCATCATCATCATCATCAGCTCATTTTGTGTCCCCACTGCTGGGGCACGAGCCCTTCCTATAGATAGATAGGGAGAACGGGCCATAAACCACCACGCGGGGCCAGCGCGGATTGGTGGTTGTTAATGACTGCTAATGCAGCCGGGACCAACGGCTTTACGTGCCTTCCGTAGCACGGAAGAGCTCGAGATGATAAATTTGAAAATCCTGTTATTGTAAGCAATTATAAACTTGCTTGCGCTTAAACAGTTAAACAAAAAGTTTACTTATAGTTCGCAAATGTTTGAAGTCTCAGTTTATTCAAAAATTTTACTACAAAGTAGCAGTTTTTTTATGATAAGCTTTAAACAAACGTGTATTTTGTTTGTATAGGCGTGTCGAATAACTCAAATACATACACAATTGTATTACTCACATAACCTACGTTAGGGGGAGTAAACCTGGCCGGGTATTTAGAGGGCGTGGGTTCATATCCCGGTCATATACTATTTTTTCAAATTTCTCCCCTTTACTGAATTATGTTACTAACTGTATGTTACTTTAATATAATAAATAGTACATTAGTTGCAATTATAACTAAAACGTGGATTATTTGACGCCTCGGTGGCTGAGTGGCAAAGCGCCGAACCCGAAAGTCCTGGGTACAATTTAGAAATTAAATTATTTTTTTTATTTCGGATTTTTCTATTTTTATATAAAAAATTATATAAATAAGCCATAAAAGTAAGGCTTATTTATGCATACACCGTAAATTTTAAGTCGTTATTTTGCATAAAGCAGGTGATGGTACTCGTGAGTGTATAGAAAAGCTATATTTTTTTAAATATTTCAAAGTTGTTTAAATAAAATAAAATGTTTCTTTACATGAGTACTACGAGTATAAACTGCATATGGCAAAACAACGGTTTAAAAAGAAATGAAAATACATTCAGCAAACAAAATTTAGCCAAGTCAATGTTTGCTACAATAACATATGTAAACTTTTCGCGTCCTAGTCTATTGTGTTTCGTCACACGAACATTTCCTCATTGCATATTTGTATTATCAATTCGTCACATAGTGTAGATGCATTTTGTCATTTCTGAAACTTCGACAAACAAACACTGTATTTAAGATGACAGGTACCACCATTTTTATCATTCTTAGGTTCACTGTCAATAGTGTTAACAATTCGCCATGTTTTCTTTGGTAAGTTGGTCTAAAAAGTTTTCCTATTATTGATATATAAAGTACATTAAAGTTAATAGGTTCGCAGTCTCTAATGCTGGCCTTCTAATAAAAAACAGTAATTTCAGTTGCGGTGTTGATTATTGAACCTTAAGTTTTCATACTTTAAGTTTAATTTTAGGGCAGAATGATTGCCCTTATCTACCTTTCCTGATACTTATTATCTAAAAGTTAATTTGTGCCGCATGAGGTGGAAACAGTATGTCTCCCACTTGGCCCGACAGGGTTGTTATAACACCTCTAAAAGTACTATGTAGATGTAACATAATATACTGGTCGGGCTAAATGGGATAATAGGTATTGTGATAATATCACCTTCTATGCTTTTTTCTAGAAATTCTTCAGTGTCAGCCTTCTGGTAGTGGCTGTAGCTGCGCAACAGTCAACAAACAAGCCAACAGTAGAAATCCTCACGGAGACATCATACGTAAATTCTGACGGATACAACTTTGAGTATGCAAACCTCACTTCTACGAGTATAATTTTAATTCATTATGATCTCAGCGTAAAGACGTCCACTGGAGGACAGCGGCCTTCCCCGAAGATTTCCTGAACGACCGGCTTTGAGCTGTTCGCAACCTGCGGTTACTTTCCTTAACACAACAAACTACTGGGGTATCTAATTTAACGTTATAGGACATGCTGACAGCATCGTTAAGCAAGCTTTGTAACCTTATCAAGTTGTTGGCGAGAGTCGGGTAACTTATATGGTCAAGTTGTTATTTATTTATTTCATTGTCCTACAAGTAAGTACCTCTCCTATAGTTTTCCTTCATTAACGCCAATAAGAAGTGTTTATACAACAGTTATAAAATTAACAGCTTTGCCAATTGGTTTTCTTGTATTTACTATTTATGCAATAGCACAACAGGCTTCAACATCTGCACTTTTCATTATCGCTTTTCATGATGTCAGTCGTAAAATGTGTTTTATTGTCCGCGCATGTTATAGCAACCACAACTCAACTCAAGTGACCATTAGTCAATGTTATTCAATGTTTTTACAGACTTAAGAGAACTTATTACTATGATTCATTTGCTCTAGGCCACAAGTGTTTATTTCTTCACATTTTTTATGATCAATTTTTATATATTTTTTTGTCATGATGTTATTTGTGTAACATTGCGTGGTTGTAGAATTTAGTCGTAATATAACTACAGTGATTTCAGTTTTCGGTGTATGACGATATCAGGCCCCATTTGCTCTGATTTAGCCTAATTTAAAGTTCGTAAAACAATTTTTATATTTGTTGTATAAAAATAATACACAAAGAAACGTAAATCCTAAGGTAGAATAAATTAATATTGCCGCCTTACGTCACTTTTAATACAACAGTGCACTAAATCGTAAAACATAAGCGGTGCTGTAACTCAATAATTTGTTGTTTTCCAGGTACAAAACAAGTGACGGTGTATCGCGCAAAGAGGAAGCCCACCTAATCACCGTTGGAGAGAACCAAGGCATTGGAATCAAGGGTTCATACGCCTACACAGCTCCCGATGGTCAACAGTATGAGGTCACCTTCACAGCTGACGACAAAGGTTACAAACCAACCATCCGAGTATTAGGAAGCCAATAAATTGTTAATTAAAACATGATTGTTATTGCCCTAATTGAATATACCTACCGTGTTAAATTAAGACTTTAACACTTTAATATACTAAGAAATATTATGGAAATATTTTCTTCTAAGTAACAGTGTTTGATCGCTTCATTGTTATATAAGACAATGTTCAATAGTAGCAGGTACATAAAAATACATAAGGTATAATTTTACAAAAAAAAACTATCGAGGGGTAGCTCAGCGGTCCGAGCATTTGACCGGTAACACAAGGGTTGTGGGTTCGATTCCCACTCCAGCTTCCTGACACTGTTTTTGTTTTGTTTATATAATTTTAACGCAAATTTTGTTGCGAAACAAATTACAATAACACAAATGTTGAAAAAATTTCCACGAGCAGAATTTGAACCTGCACCCTTCTGACATACCGGCATGTCAATTGAGCTATCGTGGTTCTAACCAGCCCGCCGAAATTATTCAACACTATTTACTTTTTACTTTGCCTTTGAAGCCAAAGGCAGCCATTCAATGTCAACAACTACCGGCATTAACACCCGATCATAATATTTTTACAAATACTAAAGATCAGTTAAGAAGTAGGCAAGCTATTTATAAACCCGACCCGGTATATCAGAAGGGTGCAGGATCAAATCCTGCTCGTGGAAATTTTGTCAACATTTGTGTTTTTGTAATTCCTGACACTGGTTGATTTTTTCTAGTAAAATTTTAACTTATACTAATAATGTGAACATAATTACATAATTAGCCATAACAGTAGTGCATAGATGTACTACTACTGAAAAAAACTACTACCGAAAAATCTGAAACACACACCAGTGCCTAGTGCGAGTCTCATTTGCCATTCGATCACGTCTACAAAACAATAATTTGTATTAATGTCATAGGCATTGCATTGAAAATTGCCGTTTTCGCTAACGTTATCGAATGTCTAATAAAACTTGCCAGGAGGGGAGTAATTTTTGAATCTCACCGGTGATCTCGTGAGATCTACATGAAATACGCTATGAAATATAATTTGCATTATTAACAATTTGATTAATAAGATACATACCGTTCGAGAATTTTGAATATCAAAAAATTGTTACCAATCACCTTTAAATAAAAATGGAAGAAGCAATCGTAATTTATATCATACCGTAAGAATTAGTCACTGGTTTACACTAGTAATCTTGAAATAAAAGTGACATGAGATGTTTTTCAAAATTTGATATTTTTTCAATAATTTACAAAATGTAAATTATTATCATATATTCATAATACATACCGTTCGAGAATTTTCCAACCTTTGGTTGTCGGACCGACCGCTTCTAAATATACATCATAGAAATATACTACGGCAAACGAAGGGTCAAGTAAAAACTCTACATACCAGAAATTAAAGTTAACATGCGGCATTCAGTTGCATGCGACCACAGACCTATATTAACATAGATCACGCAAGTACACCTACTTCAAGTGTTTCGAATGAGCCCATCTGTGCTAAACTGGCCGCTGCTTATATTCAGTCCGCGATCGACATTTACCCAGGGAGACATCTGTCAAAAACACGAAAAATGCCTCAATGTTCTGTTATAAATTGTAAAAACACTTCATCTGTAAGTAGCCAATAAGTAGAACATGATGCCTTACGCCGGGAAATAATTCATGATACAAATATTCGTAATTAAATTTAAAATTATTTATTTTGATTTTACGACAGTTTTGAGAAAATCTAGAGTATGTCGCATGGTAGTGTAGTGTATTGTGTAAACAGGCAATGAACATCAAACTATCGTTTCATACGTAATTCGCGTCAGTTTCGAGTAAGTAATTCAAAATGTCTAAGAGAGGGCTTTTTTGAACCTTATTACCTCCACAAAATGATACCTATCCAAAAATTCTAGCGACTTTTTTTACACACCATTGCAGTTTAATTATTTAGGGAAAAAAATCGAAATAAAAATAAGGTAAATTAAAAGCACGTTACGTATGTATCAAAACTGTTTTATTTCCGCAAGAAATATACACTTTACATCGGGAAGTTATTTTGGCACCGACATAATTTGCCGGTCGTTGGCGATTGATAATGATGGTTTTGTGATTATTTCCTAATGCCGTATATATTTTCGTTGAACACGTTGTTTTACACTGAAATGTAATACTGTAATTGTTATATTTAGGTATATATATTGGTATATTTAGGGGGGCGATTTTTAATCTCACTGGTGATCTCGAATTATAAGTAAAATGAAACAATTTGATTACTAAGATACA
Organism: Eudonia truncicolella; assembly: GCA_949315975.1. Lineage (NCBI taxonomy): Eukaryota > Metazoa > Arthropoda > Insecta > Lepidoptera > Crambidae > Eudonia > Eudonia truncicolella. Next base: position 10,502,587 of record OX438830.1, read on the forward strand.
TACCGTTCAAGAATTTTCGGCGTCAAAAATAAGCTACCAGTGACCTTGAATAAGAGAAAATGTTAAGGCCCGATAGAACCGCCCATGCAACTCTTTGCTTTTCCATACTTCCCTACACACAAACCCCCCCCCCCCCCCCCCCCTCTGCGGAACAGGGCGTCCATCTCAGTGTGAGTCTGATTATTATTATTATTATTATATGTGCTGCAAGAATCTAGGTAGCGTTTCCATTCAACAATTCGTTGAATCACCACACATAAATTGTGCTATTGATTATTTCTTAATAAAATTTAAATAATAAAATAAAACTTCTTAGTAATATAATTTATATTTGCTTTGCTTTCGATATAAATCGATGACCGAATTTATGTATTAAAATCGTTTGCAACGCGGAATTTTTAAATCGATTTGGCGCGTAAGGTGGTTTCTTAGAGCATCAAAATTTAATGCTCTAAGGATGGTTTCCATCACTAAATAGCGCTTGTCAAATCATAGTATGTCAAACAAATGTGGAACGCGTGGTTTTCATATAAATCGTAACACATGCGTCGTCTATCTAGATATTTGGAGTCTGTGGATGCGACAATCAATTATTCTTAAAGGCAACCGTAAGTCCAACTTCGTGATTTGTCACTCTTGTGTTAATTAACACTTTTCAGAAGCATGACCGCTTCATTAATTATTGGTCTATTTAAGTTTTGAGACTTTCACATTTAGTCAGTTTCAAGTTAAGCAGTTGAACATCACCGAGTCTCTACTTCGATATTAAGTAAAAATGTTTAAAAAATGTGTTTCTCAAAGACATTTGCTAGATTTTTGATGGCAGATAGTTTTTTGCCTTTTAATAGCATTTGATTATATAAGGACTCAAGAAGATGTAAAACAACGGTAATTATATACGTAATTTTTTTTTATTACTTTCTAATATTCTGAAATGATTAGACTATACAAAACTGAATTGAGCACCAATGATAAATTGCAGTATTACTATGATCTACTAGCTGCCTTTTTAATTATCTAAGCTTATGAAATCAATGTGGCTATAAATATATGTTTTTTTTTTCAGATAATGTGATTCCTACATGAAAAACAGTTGAATAAACAGGAACCAATAGCCATATAGCTATAAGGTAATTCATTATTTTATTTTTTATTTACTAATGTCTAATCAATGTTTCCGAATAAAAATAATATCAATTAAAATAGTTACATACTTATTTTTAATTATCTACAGAACTAATCGAGAGAGATCTTCTAATATTTTTTAACCTTTAATATGTTATAGTTTTTATACATACGTAGCAATATAATACATTTTTGAAAATATTTATACGCAAACCAAAATTTATGAATGAACGTTGACGATACGATGCTTTAAGTAGGTACCTAAGTAACCTTAGTTAATAAGAAAATACCATTTTGAATAATTGTAATTTGATTACTGATATACTGCTAATCCCACAGACCATTTGGTTTGTGACCAAACTAGACTAATTTTATTCTGTCGCTGATAAAAGTACTATTTGAGTTAATTTATAAAATGGTTAACTCAATAAACATAATTTAAATTCATACAGAACATACAGAAGACTATTATATTATACCTATTTTAAAACGCCTGTGAGTATAATAGCTGTAAATATGTAAGAGAAAGAAATAGCTGATACAGTGCGCCATTACATGTTGTAAACTAGCACGGTTTGTGAAGACGTTTGTTTCCCTGTGACATATAATAAATGCGAATTCTTAAATCTTACCATAATACTTATTTAATATGAAAATATTTCATAAGTGTTATATGTATGTAATATGTATGTATGTAAGAGCCCTTGATTCTTCTATTTTAAAACATCAATAATCGGGTTTTTGTTGTCGTATTTAGACATTTTCCCCACTGTCCAAACTTTAAAATTAAGCTACTGAGATGCGACTGTAAACGTTTCAACAAAGCAAATTTGAGGTCCCGGTAAATATGCTTGCTATCTTATCTAAATGTGTATATCTAAATATCTTATCTAAATATGTCGCCATAACATCAATGTTTGAAGCATTGTTGTGTACCGGTATCATGCGATAAGATAGCCAGTGCCTCACTCAATAGTTGAGGATTCCAGGTGAAGTGCGCTTCCACCTTCGGCCTTATCATCACTTAACATCATGTGAGATGAAGTCCAATTGCTTACCCGTAAGATATAAAAAAATATTGGAAATAAGGAAATTTCCTTATATATTTTATATATATTTTTTATATTAGCCCACCGCTACACGATGATAAAAGTTTTTATGTGAGTATTTTCCATTAACTTGCGCGCTTTTAGCAATAAATTAGAATCGAGTCATATTTTTTTATTTATTAAGAAGTTGCAAGTTGCTTCTTCACTTCAGACAGTTGCCGGAGTAAAACCTTCACATAACATGGATAACATGGCTTACACGGCTCAGGGTAAATAAATGCTAGCGGATATCGTTTAAAGGATTAAATTTGTATGATAAATGCAAATGCAAATGATAAATCACGTAAACTTCACAGTATTTTTAATAAGATTGGCAGCTCCGATGCTATGACAGTGCTCAGGGTTCCGCCTGAGCGGTGTACTGAGGTACTGAGGCTTTAGTGGGTCGGCCAGAACATCGGCTAACCCTACATACCGCGCGGAGTTTTTTTATGAATCATCTCAGTGTAAAAAGTGTTCCGATACTATAAAATATTTGCAGGATCATGTCAATTAATTTCAAATAAGAATAAAATGCTTATATTGGAGGCAAACGCCTTTATTAGTTTAATGCGGTAATGTATGGCGTCTGTACGACTAGATAGTAACTTAAATTAACATTTGGTTGCCGTGGAGCCAGTGGTGTTTTAGTTGGCTGGCTCGCTGGCAGCTGGCTGGCTAGCGGCTGGCTGGCTGGCGGCGGACTGGCTGGCAGCAGGCTGGCTGCCGGCCTGCTGGCTGTCAGCTTGCTCTGAGGGCTGGTAACCGTTCTTGTCAGCTACGTAGGTGACCTGGATCTGTTGACCGTCTGGAGCAGTGTACTTGTAGCTACCCCTAACTAGGAGACCCTGTTGTTCCGTGTCGTTTTTGTACTCGCCCTGCTCTTGTCTGGAGGTGCCATCGCTAGTTTCAAATCTGTAAAATACATTAAAAGTTATCGTTTAGGTTTGCCGTTAGAATGTGGAATATGTAAATATTATTAACTTGATAATTTGCATTTGAAATTGTCTCATTTTAACGTATATTTTTCATGTATTAAGAAGACAATGCCATACAATTCTTTATTTTAATAATCTGTAATGGATCTGGAAGAAAACACACGATCTTTTTACCATGCTAAATCTATATTAGATACAGCTTCTCTTTATTAATGATGACGTTAATAGATATCAACAAGACGTTACTTATTAAAATCTTATAAATATAATTATGGAAGGATAATTGTATTTCATTAGAATAAATTGCGCTGTGGCAAACCCACTGCAGGCCTTCATTAAATTATATACTTTAAAATATATAATTTTAAATAGCAACTGCAACTACTCAAAAGATCAGATCACGTTTTAATTCAAAAGTACTTTTTTGGATTGAAAGTCGTAGTTGTGACACATGAAGTCATTGTTTACAAATGAGCCGGTAACGAGTTTTGCAATTTGAAAAGTATATGCTGACAATGACATAAACTCGTATGATGATGTTGGGGGAAGGAGGTCGATGGCGTAGTAACTTGCGCGTTCGGGTTGTGGTCGAGAAAATAAAATTAAAACAATAAATAAGATTGAATGATTAGCCACAATCCAACTCTGTAATTCATCTAATGATGACTGAAACTGATATTATGACTTTTATCACATGTGCAAAATAAATTGGTTCTGTGAACATTTACGCAAATAATTAATTTAAATTAATTCAAATCATTACAGTTCACACGTGTCGTCAGCTATGGAAGTTTCTAGTCAAGAGATCAACACCATCACGGGTTTCACCCCGAGTTCTTACCGTAATAACACGTGTTGTGAGAGTCTATTTTAATTTCTATTTACCGTACACTTGTACCCTTACTACTAATAATAATAAAAAACTTGAAGTTGGCTAAATGCTAAACGCGAAGCCATTAATTAAAATAATTAATTAATTAACAACAACACTAATTCGACAATGCTGGATGAGATGGGAGAGAAGCCAAAAATAGTAAGGTAAGAAAGCTTGCGTGCTTTGTGTCTTAATTTTGATAAATCCTTTAACCCGATATCTATTGATTTGTTCCAGAGAAAACAGTAGAATTCATAAATTAAAAATTAGCCTCCTCTGTCGTTTAGTGTTAAAGACCACCCCGGTCTCATTTCGGGTTGGTAGTGGGATCTGATTTAAGTCCGCTTGTCTTACCTTATCTAAATATGTCGGTATATCGTTAATGTTAATAGCATTACTTTTTTTAATTCTTTATAGGCAAGTATTTGACCGCGATTTCGCCTGATGGTAAGTTATGATGCGGCTCTCACCTGATGGTAAGCGATGATGCGGCCTAGGATTGTTGTGTTTCGACAGTTAGAGACATAAGTAGACAGTTCCTCTGTAGTTAAGGATGCTTACTCGTAAGAAATTTAAAAAAATAAATTTCTGTTTCAGTGCTGTATAGTTTGAATGGAACTAATGACCATGAACCACGAACCAGTCTGTGATCAAATATAAATAAAAAGTAGAGAAAAATTGACAATTAGGACTTATTGACTTACTCAAAGTGGTATCCGTCGATTTCGACATCCGAGTCCTGCTTCAAGATTTGCACAGCGGGTTGCGCCTGGGCCGCCGCGGCAGCCGGGGCGGCCGGGGCAGCCTGGTCTTGTGGGGCTCCACACACCAGCGCCAAAGCGGCAAGAGCAAATAACGTCTGTAATAAAAAGTCAAAAGTCAATTAAAAAAATCAATTAAAAAGTCAATTTTATTTAGTTTTGAATTTGTGTCAATGATGCCTGTTGGGCGGGAGATCCGAAAATATGCACTAAGTAAATCAATTTTTGTTTGTATATTGCAGCTTTTATAAATATTAATAACTACATTTTAATACTTTTTAGATTGTTTAATTTTAAAATTCTTATAAAATTATAAACTGGTTGATTTGATTACCTACTTAAACTAACTGTCCAAAATTATTATCTCTCAAGTTTCTTGAAGGCAGTTTCTTGACAGATAAAACTCATAGAAAAACAATTCAAATATTAATCGTCAAAAAAATTATATTTGTTTTTCAAAACAAGGTTATTTTATTTTCTTATCCTACTAATAGTATAAACGCGAAAGTTTGTAAGCATGGATGGATGTTTGTTACTCTTTCACGTAAAAACTACTGAATGGATTTTAATGAAACTTTCCTCATATACAGACCATGACCCAGACCAAAATATAGGATAATTTTTTTAACTTTTTTTTTTCGCTGCAGTCTTCGCGAACCAAGTCGCGGGCAACAACTAGTTTTGTTTATAAATTGTATCACAAAAACTTTAATTCACCAATTGCTGCCTCAGGCTTAACCAAAAAATACTTACGATTTTCATCATGATGATAAATTATTATTTTTAAATGGATTTGCAGTAATGTGTTGATTGCAGGACGATTCCTGAACGTCTATGCACTGAAGTGACAACTTGAGCTATAAATATCTTTTCAAATTATTGACAATACGATGTTTCGAAGTTACATTGGGAGCGAGGTGTTAATCACAATCATGCAAACAGTTTATTTAAGGTGATTCAAGAATACGTTACGGGGATTTGTGAATTGTGTAAATTTGTTTGTCCATTGCCTTGTCGCGTACTGCTTAACCTACATTGTGCGTCGAAACCTTAAAAAAACACTTCAAGAAATACCGAAACGTACAAAGGGTAACTTCAGATGTGGAACCCATTGACAAAAACTTTTGGCGACGATCCTAAAAGTTAAAAACTTTGATAGATGTCGGCAGAAAGATCGGTGAGCAAAGATTTCAAACTATATATTTATTTTGAAGGCTTTAACTGAAAGTTGGACAATTTTTTTTACATTTAAACTATGCGTCGTAAAAAACATAATATTTCACTTGTGTATTTCATTAACGCATTTGCTATTGATAATGAATTCCTTGGATCAAAGAGTTTTAACCCCGTTTCACTAGAGCCTGAAATCTAAAGCTGTTAATTATGAAATTGGAGTTCCTACTTTTGATTGGTTTGGTAATAAAATTTCATACTGACCTGTTTGTGTTTATTTTATAAATTATTAGAAACACTGTGAAGGTTTATTTTAATGTATTTTAATGTACAAAATTTACAAAACAAAACCATTTTAAATATGTTTAGTTTTAAAAGGCTTCCATGTATTCTTGCCACCTCTTCTCAGACTAAGGCTTTCCCAAATTCTGAGCTGATGGTACAGAAGATTCAGAAATTTAGTTTAAACAAAATTTTAATTAAACACTAACTGGATTCTATATAGTTTAGACGTCAATAAGTGTTGGACAAATGATTTAACTTTGACTTTGATTTCAAATGGTAAGACCACTGGATACTAATCTGCGGAATCGGGAGAAGCTTTATTATTTTTACATTTAAATAACTGGTCTTAACCATTTAAGGACAAATTAAATTAAAACATAAGCTTTAATATAATTTGTCCTTAAATTCGTATCTAACAACAGACATACTCGTAAGTACGCTTGTTTAGATGCGTAGCACACTAACAAGCTTCTCAAATTACTTATTTAATAGGCAGCCAGTAACTACTTCGGGATATCTATCTTAATCAGATGTTATAAAGTTATTTCGAGTAATTATTTTTATTTATTATTATTAGCGTTTTTTTTTTATTTTGATAATTGACATTCTTTTGTTAGAAACTTCTATAATCATTGACCGATGTCTATTTAAATGTTGTATCTGAAGAGCTTGTACTCATAACCATGAGAAAAAAAGCAGACAAAACTCCACAAAATTATATTAATTGTATTTATAAAATAATTGACCGCCTTTGTGGTCTAGTTAAGCCAACCAGTAAATATTAAGATAGCCAGTGGCTCAGTAGTTACGGATTCCGGATGAAGTGTTCTTCCACCTTCAGCCATATCATCACTTAACATCATGTGAGATAAAGGCTAAGTGCTAACCTGTTAGCAATTTAAAAAAAAAACATGTTAAAGAGGGTTTTAATTATAATAATATACAAAGTAATTGTATTAAATCAACTGCATAAAGAGGTCACGCGGCTAAAGTTCACCGGTCGTGTGCGAGCATCACAAACAAACGTTATGTAACAGAAGTCTACCGAGCTATATTAGTATGCCATCCAATTCACACATTCGTTAGGTAACTACAATTATGATGTTTGTTCCTCAAGCAATATAGGACAATATTCAATAACCACCAGTAAGACCAACCAAGTTTTAAAATAAAGAAACCCTTCTAATTAATTACGAGTACATTGGTGTTATTCTGCAACTTTTTGTCTGGCGATCAAATCCGATTGTCTATGTCTGTCGTAAACAACTATTTGATCGACATCATCGTATTTAATCAAATCTAATCTTGTCCTTAAATTATCATTACTAACATCAACATCATCATCACAGCCAAAATACATCTACTGCTGGACAAAGGCCTCCCCCAAGAATCTCCATAACGACCTTAAATGTAAAAGATAAATTACTTGAATATCATAATAAAAACAAAATAGATAAATAGTTATTAGTTATTATAATTAGTTAACTATAATTACTATAATTAGTTATTAGTTTTTGATTTTATAATTTTAAGTTTAGTTTAACCTTAACAATAAATAATGTAACAGAATTATTTAATAAGCTAAGATAGTGATACGACTAATCAGTTATTCATTACCTAGGTGATATTCAGTATAAAAAAAGAGATTTAAAAAATATATTGGTTTTAAGTTACCTAACTCTTATCCTCAACTGCTTTATTAGTGAAATCTATTATAGTAACATGATGAAATAAGATAAAAATCTGTATTTTTGTTTGTATGCCCAAGCTCTTGATATTAAGAGAACGCATACTTTTATCAAGCCAAAGTTTTTTAATTAATAAAGTTTTAGCATAGACTAATCAAACCTAAACAAATCTAAGAGTTTTCTTTGTTGTTTTGTATGCATCTCGAGCCATAGGTCAAGGCGGGTATATTTTTTTGTTATGTCTTCGGGACTTCATTTGAATACCGCAAATGCATTCAAAACGAATAATCAGTAATTTTATTACACACATACTTACTAAATCTTAAATTAAAGACAAGATATAATGAATACACAAGTACAAGTATAAATATAATACAATTGTCAAGGTTACTATAACGTTTCATGCCTATATGTGGTCTAAAGGATCTTCCTTGTACACAATATGTATATCATAAATGGTCTCTGGCTAATGTCTTTCAGACACCGTATCGGATTTGAAGGGTCATATTTTTTTGATCACTAAATGTCAAATGCCTTAGGAATTAGGAATCAGTATAATATGATCTATTATTAGTTTATTGTTATTTAGCTTATAAGTATTAAAACCACTCTTCCAATATTTAACATATTTTCCAAAAATAACTATTATTTAAATCTAAATACTCAAACTAAAAGATTTTTGGCGCATGATCGTAATGTGCGGCGGGAATGGGGCGAGGCCTTTGACCAATAATAGGCTGATACAGGCCAAATGCCATCTGTAATTTGTAAAAGATTGCTTAATTTTCATTAAATAAATATTAAGATTTGACAGACACATTTCAGTGTTTGGCATTTGTGATAGAACACAAACCGAATTCAACGAAAGACATTCAATAAAATATTTAAATTATTGGAAGTATGTTAAAAGTTTAGGAAATTAATTTTAGTATTGGTCGACTTGTAGTTTTAACAAATAGGAAACTCGTAGTTATATTAAATATAGTAAAGAGTCAATGTATTGTCCCCAAAGGCCTCTATCATTAGCTGATGATGAACTAATGGATTACCACACTTGCTTATTGAGAGTAAATAAAGTAAAACACTGAAAGATACGGAAACTTTACCGGTGGGTTACCAGGGCTACCATGTCAAAGTCAAAGTCAAAATATTTCTTCAAATACGATAGCATACGACAGCATAGTTGGTAGTGCACCTGACTCGGCATGTCATGGGGTGCGGGAACGAATCGCGCTCGTGGAACTTTTTCAACTCTTTATCTTTTTCAAATTGTAATTTGTTCGCAACAATATTTTGGTAAAATTATATATATTCTTTATTGCACAAAAAATAAATAATAAAAATTATATATGAGTATAACCATAATCATAATATAGCTTGCATAATTCTAAACTGATCTTTAATATTTGGAAACATATTAAAATCGGGTGTTGATGACGTAGTTGTCGACTTTTAATAGGGAGGGCAGGGCTCCTTTGGCTTACCGAGTATGAGTAGATAGAAGTGTTGGGGTTAATTTCGGCGAGTTGGATTGAGCCACGATACCATAGTTGGTAGTGCACCTGACCCGGCATAGCATGGGGTGCGGGTTCGAATACCGTTCGTGAAATATTTTCAACTTAAAATAAGAGCTTTTGAATTGGCCAATTTTTTTTTTTACCTACTAAGCATTATCTGTTGTTGCGGTTATGAAAACGAGACGCATGTAGCGGCGCATATACTCGCGTCTCGTTTCCACAATTGCACTTGTTTTGCAGCAATTGCTTTAAGAGCTCATGACAAGGTCTCCCTGAACATTGAACATTGGACCACCAAACATCGTGACCGAACGCTATGCCGTTTTCCAAAGTGGTTTTCTTTAAACTACTTATTCTTTCTTGAATACTGATAAACAAAAGCTCTTGTGATCTATTACCGTTATAATGTTTTGATTCCAATTTATTTCGATTAGACTATTCTACTTGTCATTTTTGTTACCAGTCCATAGTACTTTTTTTGATGTGTAACATCTTTCCTCTCGCTTTCTTGCAATTTGTGGGAGTGATTTCGTGAAATGGGACCGAAACTGGTAACAGGAAGGCACAGCTACTTGACCCATTTTTTTAGAACATAATGTTAAAATTGCTTATTACTAAGGTGAGATGTCAAATGTTACACATCATAATGCGACTATGTAAAACTCGCTCGTTTTTTTTTCATTGTGTCTTTACAATATTTGAATAAGTACCTAGATATGTTTAAATATTTTACTTTTCTAATTTAAGATTAATTAGTTTTAACACTATTAGGTAGTAGATATAATGTAAGTAAGTATTGAATGCTATTTACATACATAAAGTTAATGAGTTTTATATTTAAAAAAACTAAAGTACAACGAGGATACAAAAATATGTTACTAAAGATGTAACATCATGATTGTTAATTTGCTATGACCTTATAATATAAACATGACCTTGGCAATGTAATCTTCATAAAAACGAAATCGCCAATAGAATAAGAAAATAGCTAACCTATAGTTAATACAAAAAACTTGAACAACGTTGGTGTTTTAAGTTTAGCAGTCACGAGAACGGGCTATTTGGATGGTTATTATGTATTTCGCACATGAATCGCATGATCAAGTTTTTCAATAAGTCAAAAATATCCCAATCAAGTGCATAGTGTAAAAATGTGAACCGTAGGTATGTTAAATATGTGTATATTAACTAATACGAGCGAAACTTTTTATGCAAAAAAATTAAAAATTTATGCTTTATAAAAATAATGTAAAATGCAGCGAGAACTTCGAAAGAACTTGACTAGGTGTGTCAACCAATCTAGGTAGGTTTCTGGAATGAGAGAACCACCGCAAGAGCGCCTCCTTTGATCAATAATATACTACATAGATATAGGATCCGAAACAAAAATGCATTTCGAAAGTGGTTCTATTTGTTCATACCTATAGATTTCAATTTCAAAATTTGAAAAAACATTGGATAGCATCAACAACTTCAGCTTACTGTGACCCTTAAATTTTAATTATAAATATAAAATTAAGGTATTTTCTGTGATCGCCACAAACGTCATTGTGGCTCCGTGTCCCCAAAGTCGCCTACCGTTTTTCAAGCGCTCATCGGGAATCTAGTACATTATTGATCGAAGAGCGCCTCATACTACTAGATTCACCAGCAGCTTTAACTTAACTTCGTTCTGTAATGTAATGTAAAGTTGCAGTGACTGCTTAAAGAATTGAACTGAGATATGCGACTCTAGTTAAGCTTATTCTAAATATCAGTTATCAGACAGGTGTCCTTGGCAAAAAACGATGTCTAGGACGCAAACCTTCCACAGTATCTCTTAGCTTGGAAGCGTGATATATCCAAACGCCCAAAGACAACACAGGATGCATTTCTGGATGTACACGGTCGAATACCATTCACGTTCGGTTTCGTAGGGATTACGATTCACAAGTGCTTAAACGGTGGTTTATGATGTACGCCAAGATTTTTCAGGATGCACTGAGATATACTACCTTGCAAGACTCCTCATGCATATGAATGAATGAGTGGATGACCACTCTTGAGGAATATTTTCGGTCTCCCATGCTAGTTAGGAAGAATATATGTTTCTAATGCTAGGCTACTATTACGACCATTCTTACTAACCAGTTCAGTGGCAAAGCTATAAGCGTAAGGATCCTGAATAAATGAACCTGCATAAACTATTCAAATGTTAGCAAGTTAGTCCAATTCTGATGAGGAAAGAAAGTTCACAATAGCACTAATACAATATTCTAGATTTTATAACGGGGTAAATTTGGAAATATTTTTTCATCTGACACCAAATACGATCTTGAAGCTTTCAACAAAACATATTTAGGTGGTGGTATCACCCCTGTGTGCATTGTACATATTTACCAAGTCAACTTATACATAAATCAGCTACGCATCAATTGCAAGCAAACTCAACGGTTCTTATTTGCAGTTGCGTAATACTTGGTAATATTAACGACTGGCCTTCTAGTATCTTTTGTAACTTTTAGCATAAAACGTAGTCATAGTTATTACAACGCTAAATTAAGTACTATTCCATAAAACAACAATAAATTAATGATTTTAGATACCATATCATAATGAGATGATGATAAGATCCACTAAAATTTCTATATTTGGCATCAGGATTGGCAGCACGCGTGATTTATTTACCTACTAGTTGTTGCCCGCGACTTCGTTCGCAATGACTACAGTAAAAAATAAAAAATAAAAATAATAATAATAATAATAAATTATCCTATATACTGGTCTGGGTCATGGTCTGTATATGAGGAAAGTTTCATTAAAATCCATTCAGTAGTTTTTACGTGAAAGAGTAAGAAACATCCATCCATACTTACAAACTTTCGCGTTTATAATAATTAGTAGGATGGTATTGATATGCTCTTCCATGCTGCTGCTGCATTCGTCCAGCTGATGCTGGAATTATAACTACAGGCTTTCTTATCTCTAGCTATCGAAAAAAAAATCTGTCGCCATAACTGCAATTGCTGATTTGACGACAGATTTTGAATAAGTGATAGGATGGCGATGTACTGATTGTGATGAGGAACGATGACCTCTAGGATTATAGTTTAAGATTTTAAAAAAGTTTGATACTTTTGGAAATAAACTTTCCATAACGCGGGCTGTAAGATTGTTTTCCGGCACAAATCAAATCAAATCAAATCAAATCAAAATATTTATTCAGTTTCAAATTAAAAGTAATAAACAAATATAAAATATAAAATAAAGAAGCGAAACTGAAAAGAACCCCACTCAGCACATGTTACAACACAACAGCTATCAATAGATGTTATATGTGACGTATATTTATATAAAGAAATAGTAGTTATTAGAAGCTTTCAAATTTATTTCAATACTTAACCTTACTTACTATCTTAATTAACCTTAATATCTAACGAAATAGTGTTTTTGTTGAAATTATTATTAGTATATAATCCAAATATTTTCTACGTAACAAAATTTCAATGAATACAAATTTTATAAATATGGGTGGTCAAGCTGTATTTCACTTATTCATTATCTTGGCCAGTTACAAAAATCTGTATATTTTGTCCCTCTACAGATACATAGCCAGCACTAGTCAAGTAGTTACACAACGAGCTGTTTCGTTAACTGCTTTTTCCCACTGGTCCATAGTCAGTTGACACAGCTTTTGCAGATGCATGTCAACAGATGGCAATGATACGAAGCTTTCGAATGAACCTATTGTGTTTTCACTGGCGTGCCGTTACTTAATCTTAGTTGCTTAAGATTTTCAATAAAATTTATTAATAAGACCCATTACTCCCGTTCTGCATGCAGCTTCACGACATGTGGAAATTGGTCCATAGACCATAGAAATGATAATGTTTTACCGCAACAATACATAAGCCTATAGGGGTAATATAGCTTTCTTTTATAAAAAATCTTTTTAGAATCTGTTAAGTATTTCTAGATATTACCCTCCACACACAAACAAACAAGGTATACCTCTATAATATACTGTTGTAGACGCCGAAATATTATTTATACATTATTAATAATTATGAATACAAATGATTTGATTCCGTTTTATACTAAACGGAATCAAACATAAGCTAAGTTCGTTTTGATATAATAGTTTAAGAATAGGTTGGCATATATTAATGTAGAGAGAAATGGCCCAACACTGTACTGGTGTTATGCTGGAATGGGTTTAGTTGGTATTTTAGTAAAATAAAAGTTTTAACCTAATTTATTAGTAAAAGCAAATATTAAACATTTTCATAATATATTGTGTGTCTTTCTCTAATTCTGTAGTTAAAATAACTAATTAGTTTATAAAGAAATAAGCAATGTTATTGTTGTGGTTCAATTAACGTCATTGTTTGTTCGTTGATTTCAATAATTCCCAACGAGAGATTGATTAATAGTCGTCCCAAAGGTTGACAAAAAAAGTTTGAGGTCTCACGGTAACCTATCCTCACATGATGTCAGCTCGCAAGATCTGAACACCGGGATATATATAAAATGAACGATCTACACTAGTTACTCATTCGTTAGTTTGTGCTCAACACGAATACTAAGCACCATGCTCAAATACGTGAGTTGTTATTTTTAAATTTTGTTGTTAAATAATAATTAATTTTGGCATACAGGGTCGGACTTTTTGCGTGTTAATTTTTAAATCCGTAATGACTGTTTACAGCCAGTTGCGAAAGTGTGCCGTGCTTATAGTGATTCTCTTTACGTGAAATACTTAACGACTTCAGATGTGCGAGAACAATGAGCAAGTGTCCCATAAAATAATTTGCACCGTGCAACTTAACCTATGCATAGAAGTTTTATGTGGTCGTTAACTGTTTAGTGAATAACAATTGTTTTTTTATAATTAAATTTATTCTTTTTCGTTTTAAACCGTTCAGTTATGAAGATTTCAATTACAAATATACCTAGATAATCAGACAGAATGAAAGACCTTTTTCAGACTAACCAGCTATGTATTGGTGTTTATATCTTTAGGGAAAGCATAGATCTTAGGTGACGGTGATTCTCCTTTGCTTAAGTGATTAACAGTTTCATTTTATTTTTTTCTCCAAGGTGACAGTACTGTGTGTAGTGGTAGCCCTGTGCGCCAGCGCACCCCAGAACCCGCAGGACGTTCAGATCCTGCGTTACGACAGCAATGTCGATACTGATGGCTACAGCTTTGCGTATGTAACTCAAAATTGCATTTTAAAAAGGACGACTGATTAGGTGGGACTCGAACCCACGCCGTACGGAGTGACAGCTCTTCTAAATGAGCTACTAAGACATGGATTTCCCTGATGACTTTTATCATGTATGTTGCCCGAATGGTTTATAGTGTTTCGAACTTAGTAATTGAAATTAATGTATCTCTGATAGGATAACTTTCTCAGAAATAGCTTGATCTATCTTTATTTTTTTAAAGTTTATATAGCAAAAACATATACAGATCCTCAAAAATCTTTAAAATTAAAAATTAAATTGACCTTTTGCTACAAAACCAACAAAGTTTGTATAGGAAAGCAAGCAGGTGTATCATTACTGATAACTATAATTGTAGCCGTTCTAGTGTAATTGAATTAGTTAGAAAAATACGGATACATATTAACGAAAAAACCTAACGGTGTTTAATTTTTTTTTAGATATGAAACAAGTGACGGCACATCTCGCCAGGAGGAAGGCAAACTGGACAACCCTGATTCTGAAAATGCCGCCCTTACTGTAACGGGCCAGTACGCGTACGTCGCCCCTGATGGCAAGCACTACACAGTCACCTTCACAGCTGGCCCCAACGGTTTCCAACCAAAGACATCCCTTGGCCAATAAAAAAAGCAAAATTATAAAAGAATGCTGTAAATACTCCTTTGTCCAGCAGTAGCACATAAACTAAAAAGTTTGCATATCATCGTTTTGTAATGAGCAAGAACTCGGTTGTGGTGACTTTTTTGTCGTCGAGAATGGGAGATCGTTGAATCTAAATTCTTGTGCCATAAGATGCCTTTTGTAGTTTATTTTTTATTTTTGTATGAACACTTGTGATTTTAATGTCAAGTAATAAAATTTAAATTTTAGAACTGCACTTTTATTTGTTGTTTCTCCTGTTTACAATTATTTAAATTAAACCTACGTAGTTCTTCAAAATGTTTAGTGTTAAAAACTTATAATAAATGACTTTTAAATTTCGTGTTTCACATACGTAGTTATAATTTGTATATAATTTACTTACATACATTATACATTTGTATATGATAATCCAAAAAGGAAAAACTTTTTTCAACTATAAGTTAACTAATAACTTATAGTTGAAAAAAGACAAAGTGTTGAAAAATTCCACGAGCGGGAATCGAACCCGCACCCCATAACATGCCGGGTCAGGTGCACTACCAAATATGCTTATTGTGGCTCAATCCAACTCGCCGAAATTAATCAACACTATCTACTCTTACACTGTAAGCCAAAAGAGCCCTTTTCAATGTCGACAACTACGTCATCAACATCCGATCTTAATATTTTTACAAATATTAAAAGATCAGTTAAGAATTAGGCAAGCTATATTTATGATTATTTACATATAATTTTACGCAAATATTGTTGCGAACAAATTACAAATTTAAAAAAAAACAAAGTGTTGAATAAATTCCACGAGCGGGACTCGAACCCGCACTACAGAAGCCCGCACCCCAAAATTATGTAGCATAATATTTACAAAAAACCAAATACCTACTGTTAATTTTTACAAAAAAACTTAGACACCTTCAACACCTAGTTATAATACTCCTTGTGTTATTATGAACTGGTCCAAAATAAGGAAACAAATCTAACTTATATCGAATGAAGTGAACTCCAACCCCGCAAACATGCAATTACTAGCGTCTGCCAATTATCTTTAACGATATCTCACAAAAAGTCTTACGCAATTTACCATGGGCGAGCATTGCCATAGTACAATTTATTAACAGTAGTTATTGTAGGTATTCGATGAAAAGCAACTTGATCGTATAGCAGCTGAAATATTCCTCGCAGAACAACTTCCCATATTTCTTAGCTGATTCTCTCCGCGGTAAAGGGTTTAAGGGTTTGGAAAATTTTGTTTTGCGCTGTGATAATATAAAAAATATCAGTAGAATTATAGTGTTTTTATTTTGTTAGTATTAATAGATTGTCATCATAATGCCATAAGGAGAGATCGGGCCACTTGAGCCACATTCTACCTCGTTGGAATAATAGTAAGTATTATAAATGCCATTTTAATTAAATAACCGGAACAAATTGCTTTAAAATAGTGCCATCACGATCGTCAACCCAACGCGCTAGCAGTCAATTTCTACTTAATACGTACGATTTTAAGTTAAAAAAAACTTAAATGTCTGTTACTTAAAAATATATTAGCATGACACTTCTTACATGTCTGAAACGTCTATTTGAAAGTGTCTGAACTCTCTCCATTCTACTGGTAGTCTGTAAGCAGTACGACTGCCAAGTTGTAACTTTGTGTTGGTTATTTACTAACCAGTAAAGAAAATAATCGTAAATTAAACTACTTAAAACTAAACTTATATAACTCTAAACTATTAACTACTAACTTTAAATAAAAATATTGCCCCAGATCATCCCTATCAGACAGAGTACTCAGTAAGCTAGCAGCATTAGCTCGTTAGATAGCTAGGTTATTCGCTGACCTAAATAGCTTCTAGCTCGATGTTGATTAACTTTAAGTTTTATCTATATACGTTTATACCTATGTATATCTTCTGTTTGGGTCTCAGATAATAAAAACCATGTCTGTGATTCATACTTTTTCCGGTAAATACTGACTTGACATACTGTCATTTTTTAAACTTAAGTAATGCCATCAACACATTGTATAGGTATCATAATCTTTACATGGAAACAATTTCTTAAAACTTAGGCTCTCTAAGTTTTTGATGATATAGTTGCATAACTAAATCATGCGAAATAATAAGTCAAGCTCCCAAGCTTGACTTATTATTTCGCTTTGTTTGCAGTGCAATTAAGTCACAATTGTTTTAAAATATCTTTATATCTTGGAGTGTACCTAATTAGTTTATAATTTTACAATGCAAATTAATTCCAGAACAACGGAAATTTGATAAAATATACAAAGAAATAGACACCTGTGATCAAAATTGATTATGTCACTTATTATGAGTAGTAGTAATTTTCACTGTGACCAAAATGTCCCAACTCACAACCTTTATGACGAGTGCACAGTCTTCCTAATAAACAATAGCTATATTAGAATAACATCCTACACTCACTGCAAGCCATTAAAAACCATTTACACCTAGGTGTAACACATAAGACCTTAGAATTTTCTAAGCGAACGTTCAAAGGCATTTCGTAAACCTAGCTAAATGTCAAAGCACGCATGTTACGAAGGTTTCGCCAAAATACACTGTGTTAAGTACCTATATCAACGTACTTAGTAATGATAACTTCATTCAACCTTTAAATAAAAGAATAGTAATTAATCATACAACTATGATGATATTCAATCTTGAACAGCCTTCACTCTTTACACGGGTCACGGGCTCTACGAAAACAGAATATAAATAGCATTATTGTCTAACTTTAAGTGTGCCAGCTAGGAGTTCTTGTTGTTACTTTTTATATTTTTATATTCGTGTTCTTAGAGTATAAGCATAGGTTCTTAAAAATAGCAGTAAGTTGTCAAATCCCTTTTTTCATCAGCAGGAAGCTCTTGGTTCTCGCTTGATGTTAAATAACGATAAGGCCGAAAGGTCAGCACTTCACCACTCCAGCATTTCACCAGAAATCGTCAACTACTGAGGAACTGGCTCGTTTTATTCTCTTTACTGTCGGAACTCTCCAATGTTCCTAATTTGTTGGCCACAAACTTAAATAAGGTGATGCTAATAGAATAGAAAATAGAATAGAATGATTACCGGATGGGATTAAAATAAATTCAATCAGAAGTTTATTTTACGTATCATTGACTTTTGTCAATCATTATTTTCTATTTCTATTCTATTAGCGTTATGCCATTAGACTAGGGCGGCAGGCGGACATAGAATAAGCCATACCACCAACTCAATAAATCAATACACCCTAAGCTGGGAGTCGAACCCATGACCTCTTACTCTGCGAACGATGGTCAAACCACTAGACCACGGAGGTGGTAAATGTTACATTCTATTGTAACACTTGTTATTATTATGATAAGCTATTATGTGTAAATAATTTCAACCTGTCTTGATTGATCGGCTCTCTCGGAGTGTGCTCGCTACTTACACAACCGTCGAGCATTGTCCACAGCGTCAGATCGAAGTGTTAGAAAAACGTACCCATGTCACATTTATTTAAAATGGTTACAAAATTGAACTGTGTGGCGAAACGCAACCTTTTCGACATCAAACGTCGAGCATACGTTAACATACGTACAGCAGCCCACTCAGCTTTAATTTACTGCCTTTTGTTTTGGAAATATATTTATTGTACAAGTTTTTTGGTGAAGTAATAAAAATATGAAATCTTTAATATAAAAGTTATAGATGTGATGATGGTGACGACGATTTACGATGCATAGCCCGAGTTTGTGATCGATCGTCAACCCGAATTAGGCAAGCGTGTTGATCAGGCAAACACCCATCAATTGCAGAAATAACTTAATTTCAAAGATTTTGCAGAGTAGTGTAACAGTACAGACTTATTACTTATTACTTACTTACTTAACTTACTTACTATCAAAATGTAAACCAGAATTCCATAAATTTAAGTTTTATACAATGAAGTATCAGAATGTCATCCTATGGTAATGTAGGTACGATCGTGTTTTATTGTTTTATGTTGAATTATGTTTATTTAGTGCACACTCTGTAACCTCGTACTTGTTCCACGTATTTTTTCCTCAAAGTACAGGGTTTGCTGGAAATTTGAGGTACACCTTCTACCTATATAAAATGTTGTAAAGGATCTCTGGTAATCATAGGCATAATAGCACGATCACAATAATCATCTACCTAATAACTTTGGTCCTGTGGTTATTGATCCTGCAACAAAGTTATATGCAATACCGGTGTTTTAATCTCACTAGGCGCTATCTATAAGTATTGGTGGTTAAAACGAGCATTGTACAGACGCCTTCACATCAACCTATCCATATTCCATATACATAAAGTTCAAAGTGTTTTGAGGAAATTTGACAGTTAGTGGTAATCTGTTGTGCAGGCGTGTTTAATTTGGAAGGATATTTATTTTTGTTTTTAATTTCTTCTTTTACGTCTTCTTCAGCCTGTCACCACCCAATGCTGAGTGTAGACCTCTCCTTTTGCACGCCATCTCCGCTCTGTTGGTAGCAATTTCGTTTAAATAATTTATTTTTTTCATTTTTTTTGGGACAAAACCGTCATTAATATAAAATTAATTAAAGGTTTATTTTTAATAAGTAGTATAGATAAAAGACAAAACTATGCAGAAATTCATATTGTTGCTGTGTCGTTTAAAAATGCTTTGTAAGATAATATAATCCTACAGTATCTTACTAAAACCATTTCCTAAACTTTTTACACTCACTTTACTATTGATGCTGCTCCACAGTATATCTTATGTAAATTCATAACTTACAATACCCAACCTCGATAAAAGTGAAAAAAAAAGATTGTATTTACCTTTTCCTATTTATTTTTTGTGATTTATTTATTTTTATTTATCAAAAAGTGCCGTTTAGTGCTTTCAGAATATTAATTGTTGCTTGTTTCCTGTTATAAAGTTATTAGACAAATTGCAAGTAAACACAACTGACTTTTCATTGCTGGTTACATTTTTAAGGCATTCAGTGTTGCGAAACAATTACTCTACACTTACAGTTAAAATGAGTTACAAATACTTTTTAATGAGTAATTAAATGATAAAAGAGCTTTTTTGTAATTTTGTGCTAAAGTATTTTAACACTAGACACAGGCAACCATTTTTTTACTTTTAAGAAAGACAATACATATTTACAATGTTCTCAAATACAAACTATTCCCAAAAAAAATCCATTGAAGATGTAATACGAGTACATACATAGATGACGTTGAAACCAAAACTATGGCAGGTACTTGTATTTTCCTCGTAGAGTACAACAATTGCACTTGGAATGCGACAGGAGTCGTTTCAAAATCAGTCTAAAAGTAAGCTACAAGTTGATGACTTGTAGCTTACTTTTATAAGTAATCTTCATTTTATAAGTAAGTTAAGTATAACTATCTACATTTTTAAAGAGGAAAAGAAGTAACCTCACTGTAAAGCAGGCTAAGTTAACATCAGTCAAGTCAAACAGTTTTTTCAAATTAAACCTATTTTAAAATTGATAAATTTACAAAGTAAAATGTTGAATGTAGCCCAGAGAGGTGGGTTCAATTCAAATCGCCAACAGATACGAGTATAAAAAATGCTTCGCGTGTCAAGCCAAGTTTAAGCTAACAGAACTGGCGAGCAGCACCGTGTGTAATATTACATGAACCGTTTGGAGCCACTTTTCACCTCATTTCACATAAAAATGTCCAATTTGGCTCATATATTAAAACATGCGAGACACATATGTGATCCAAATTTCATAAACACACCTCAAACGGTTATTTAAATAAGGTTATAACAATTTTTAGGTTTTATTAATGTCCAAAAATCATTATTTTTATCACTGACTGACCTATAAAAGATCAAAACTAACCTAGAAATTTCAAATTTGGCATCCAGATAGGTAGTTGGGTGAATACAAAGGAATAAATCTGAAAGTAGTAAAAAAAAATATAACGAGTGGAATACCACCCATAGTTTTTTTTAAATCCATACATATCAGTTTTACTTATAACTAAGAGTGAAGACGACTTATTAACTGGGATGTAGTATTAATTAATATTTCAATAATTAGCGCACATCAATAGTGTAAGATTATAAATAATTATAAATAATTAAATAATACTACGGACCACGGCGCACGGTGCCGGTGCGGCGGCCGTGGAGCAGCGGGGTGGGGAGCGGTGCGATAATTTTATTATGAATAAGTACCTACTAATAATTTCTGTACAAAAAGTAATTAATCCCATCAAAAACTAAAACTGGCGAAACTAGCTGTCGAACATTGGGCTCTTCCATGACTATTTTAGTAGGTACTATTCGTATATGAGAACTAGCCAAGTCAGAGCTTAGGCTTCAATATATTATCCTAAGTTATAAGAAGAAATGATATTTTAAGTTGTTATAAAATATTTTATGTTGTTATAAATAATTTTTAGGACTAACTATTGAACTTGGCACCCATTTAGATCTCACTACTTTTGTCGTTGAAGTTAACAACCAAGGCATATATCATAATATTGAACTTGGCTCTCATTTCACTTTAATGTTTTTGATGGGATTAAATGTAACTTGTTTAGAAGTTTAACGGTTGCAATAAAAATAAGTAGTCGTCAGTTATTAATATCCCACATGTTTTGGGATATTATAGGAATACTTTCCACAGACCCTGTCCTAAGGCGCTCCGCAGACAGAGAAACATTGATCTCCGCATTTCGGCATCAGGCAACTCGCAATTAGTTGTTTCCATATAACCTTAAGAAACTATGCAGACATAGGAATTCTTGTTTCGAGCTTTGAGTTAAAATGATCGACAACAGTTTTCAGCAGTTTCAAATTGCCGCAACTAGCAATGATCAAATTTGTATTACTTGTGTTAAGTTGCTGGTTTCCCCACCTGGCAAACACTGGCTATTGACCAGGGATTTTAACGGCTACTTAATTTTAGGTAATCTGAGTTTTTTTTGCTGTAACTGGCTGTAAAATTTAATTTTCCATAAATAAGTTGATAAGTTCTGCAACTAAAGTTGTTCTGTCTGCGGAGCGACTGAGTGTCTTTGGGATGAAGGCGTATAAGTCATTGTCCTGAAACCAATTGTACAAAATGATTATTGATTAAGAATAATTAATACATATTCAACTACAACAATGTTACTTCGTGCTATTAAACAAATCCCAACTGCAACACCTTTTTTTTTAACAAGTGAAAATTCCCTACGGAACCATCTTGACCGGGCTGTTACTGAAACCGGGAGGTGCTTGGGGTTGATCGATGGTCTATACGGTCGATTATAACCACTTGACTCCCTTCAACCACTGGGTGAGACTCTGTAAGTTGTTCACGGTTCGCTGCGGTGGTTCTTTCAAACCCGCCTCATGCTAGGCGCCTTACCCCGGAGTGCGGCGATGCTCCTGACACTTTGAAGAGTTTTGTAGGGCATGTCGAAAGATGTTGTTTCCCACCCCCGCGTGCGGTTACAATGGGTGCCTATGTAACCGCCTTCTTAGTAACTCCTCCAGTAACGGCGAGTTAACTCAAATTTGGTGATTTTGATGCTTTTTCTTATGTATGTATGTATGTATGTATGTATGTATGTATGTATGTATGTACGTATGTATGTATGTATGTATGTATGTATCTATGTATCTATGTATGTATGTATGTATGTATGTATGTATGTATGAATGTATCTATGTATGTATGTATGTATGTATGTATGTATGTATATATGTATGTATGTATGTATGTATGTATGTATGTATGTATGTATGTATGTATGTATGTATGTATGTATGTATGAAATATAAGTTTGCTCGTGGTAACGTTCGCCAGAAAAACTCATTTAGAGTTAGTAACATTAAGTAGCATCAAATACCTAATACTTTGAAATGTCTCAACTACAATCATGTTATCATGGCATGTTTGGTAGGTAACAAAGTCAGTGTGTCGTTAATAATTAATTCCACGACATTTAAACACAATAGTCATAATCATCACGAGATTGTCTCCCGTGAGTTACGATCTGCACCGGGTGTCATCAATCGTGACTGACTGAGTTCCTGAACTGCATCGGCTCCGTAGGTCATGAATAATATCGTAAATCTACTATCAATGAAACTAATTGACTACTATGTAAAATCGATCGACCTTTTGCATACTAGCGATGCGCTATGGAACGGCAAATGTATGTTATTTAAACACGTTAGTCTTAGAAGCGAAACAACACTTTATTACTCAACTAGCGGCCCGCCCCTGCTTCGCACGGGTGGACATTTTTTTTTTAATATAACCAATGTTACTCAGCACTAATGTAGCAACTAATGGTGAAAGAATTTTATAAATCGGTCCAGTAGTTTAATTCGTTACAAACATACATACAAAAATACAAAGCTTTCATCTTTATAATATTAGTACGGATCATCGCACCTAAAGCTTCCTTATTTTCATTTATTCCTTTCTTACAGATAACCTGATTCCTAACTGTCATCCAGTAAAATCTCAAGGAAATTTGATATAATTTTTTGGTAACAAAATCTGGTGTTGAACACTGGGTTACTACGACTGAAATATAACTACTGACATATAACTAACTGACCGGCGGACCGCGGACATCGTACTGCTTTGACAGTTTCCATGACAACAAAACAAACAAATCATTCCTCCGCTTAAGAATACCCGTATCCCATGGTGGACCCCTATAGCAGCGCCACCTGCCGGGTCCAATTGTAAATCTAAACCATTCTCGAATCCACTTGAACACACACTGAAAATTTTATCCAAATCGGTCCAGCCGTTTAGAAGGAGTTCAGTGACATACACACGCACAAAAGATTTATATATATAAAGATATGACCCGGCATGTCATGGGATTGATGCCACTACGACATTAATCCCATCAAATGGTGGGGCAGACCCAAAGTGGAAGTAATGGAGACCAGTAAAGCACAACTAGACTTAGGGCCTGTTTCACAATGTCTGATTAGGAGATACTTGGCAGATAAAGTGACAGTTTTGTATGGACTATCTGTCAAATAAACGCTAATGGAAACTTACTTGTAGGTCGTGAAACAGGCCCTTAGACTAGTCATTCCTTACTTTATTAAATGTTTTTCTTTTGGATGCAGCAGTATCAGCGACCTTGCAGTGCTTTTGGTTTTCCACTGGGCTAGAACTTGACAACAATAAAAAACAAACTTATTTAATGAACAACTAATTTAATTATTTATTATAAAAAAGGCAACATTTTTTTAAGGGAGTATCTATGATCGTGCGTAACTTAGGTCACTACTATGTTACAATAAAGTTTTTCTATCCGTTTGTCCGATACAGGACGACAAACTGGGTGTTAACTTTTGATTTGTTGATATATTGAGTCTTCCGTATGATGAATTGCATATTACAATGGAGAACTATGAGTCAATTATAATATATAAATATTCAGGTAACTTATTAATTAACTTGCATTTTCTTAAGCGACTTTAATGGTGTAACAAAGCAAATTAATAGTTATCAATGTTTATAGGTACTTTTTACTTTGAGGTTAACGCGTCCGGTCTGCGAGTGCTGAGGTTAAGCAACTTTGGCAAAGACTGGTCATCGAATGGGTGACCAAAAATGTCCTCCGTGCTTCGGAAGGCACGTAAAGCCGTTGGTCCTAGCTACAATTGCAATAGTTAACAACCACCAATCCGCACTGGGCCCGCGCGGTGTTTTAAGGCCCGTTCTCCCTGTGTCCCAGCAGTGGGGTCATTAAATGAGCTGGTGAAGTGAAGATAGGCTCTTTCAACGAAGAAGCGATATTCAAAAAATATTTTTCAAACTATGCTATTTTAAATACTTATAGAGGCAACTTAATAATAAAACGAATGTGAACTAAATTTAAAATATTAATTATTACAAATAATAAAATATTGCATTGAATGCTTGTTAAATAATTAATGTTATAAGTTTGAAGATGAATGAGTATTTCACTGTGGCTAGCTTCCAAACCAAATGATCTAATTTAAATGCAGATTTAATTCGATAGCTTTAAACATGTACAATGTTCAATTCATTATAAACTTTTATATAAATGCAAACTTCATATTTTTTCTATAACTTACCAACGCTCTTTTGTTTTTTTCTTCTTGTTGTAGTTCTTGAGCTACTTTACGTTGTAACCACAGACTTATTAGTGATGCTAACGGTAGTATGTGGAGCTGCTATTTGACTTGATATGATATGATTTCTTGATTTGTTTTCTTCTTTATGAACTACGTACACGTTTTACTTTATTTCTCTTTATACAGTTTACCATAAATTGCAAAAAGCATAATGATTTTGCTAATGCTATATAAGTATGAAACAATATTGAAGCGATATTTTATATAAGGCAAATTGAAACTAAATTAAAGATACCTAATTATTATCATCTCATACAGTCTTTATAAAACCTTAAGCCTACAAGAAATAAATATTTAAGGCGACGACGTTTCTGCGTAACCTAATCAATGTTCAACTTTGACTTTAATGACGATAAATGATTATAAACACAAGAGGTTTTTTTTTTGTTATTAAAAAAATAGTAGCGTCTAATTATGTCATTTATTTGGAGTTGCCTTGATCAAGTGTGCTGGTAATTGTAAAATAAACATTCAAGTCTCAATCTTGACCTTCTGTAATTTGTAAGAAACTCTTATTTGACTCCGTAATTTTAGCCTTATACCAAATTCTATAAGGTGGGGCAATTCGTAATGACACACACATAACTAATGCTGTTAATGAGAAACTAGTTTTATGTGTTAATATTAAATTAATATATTCAAATATTGATATTATTTCTACAAAATTCACCCAAAACCCGTGTGTTGCGTTGTAGGAAGGAAGAAATACGTGTACTGGGAGGGAATTCCATTTTTTGGTGGTGCGACAAAGAAATTTCACTTAGATAATCAATGGAATCAGGCGTTACTATGCGGAAATCCATGCTACTAAAAATGTAATTGAAATAATATGTAGTGTTAATTCCGCTAAATCACTCGTTTATCTAGCTTGGATGCAGACGCATGCACCCGCAAAAAATATGCACATGGACACCAACACCGATATCCGACACGAGTTTCGCCCGTCCACGGGGCATCCATAAGAGCTGTTGTCCTCAAGCTGACCGAAGACCAGCACGCGTGGTCTTGTGAAGAAAGGGAGGAGGGATAAAGGAAAAGGGTCTTCGGAGCACTTGCCATGGTAGAATCATTATCATTATCATTATCACAAAATTACATAACGATACGACAAATCGATAAATTAGCGCAAATATGAGCATGCTCAAATGTATCATAAGTTGTGTGGCCGGCAATGGTAAATTGAGATAAAACAGATAGCCAATAAATTTAAAATTATTATCGAGTAAGTCCGCTGGCGTTGCTTCGCGAGCTGAACGTGTGAATCCAGGGGCCGTTACTAATGACATGAGAACCAAACAACGCCCAATGCAAACTCTGAAACCCACTTTGTGTCTATAGAATCATTGAAAGACCCAGAAATCCAACAGTCCCACCCCCCAACTGATGTCTCAAGTCGTTCTTGAAATGAAAATAAATAAACGTTTTAACATAAATCGTCGATTATGATTTTTTAAATGTGCATTTTATGCTTTGCTTTGCTTATGCATTTTATTTTGATTTTTGCCGTTTTGCAGATTAGCATTAGTTAGCATACAACATCAACTGTATAAAAAACCGGCCAAGTGCGTGTAGGGCCACGCGCAGTGTAGGGTTCCGTAGCCCATCTCAATAATGAAGACTTTGAGAAGAAGGCTTTAATGAACATTTATTTAACGATGGCTCATATACTTAAATGTAGATACTACCGGTTTCATACACCTGAAAACATTATTTAAGTAGTTCCCAATGAGGAATTTGTACTGTGCCAAGTACATTTTATAAGTTGGTCGATTGTTACTCGTAAACATGTAAAGCCTACTTAGCTGTGATATTTTTCCTTTTAATTTCGTCATATATGTATATAACTACCGTGAATCTTTTCACGTATCTAAAACAACTATTTGGCTGGCATGGGGGGAGGACACTTGACTCTAACAAAATTTTGCATTAAAGCTTAATAGTTCACAAACGGATGCCTCAATCAAAAAACTGTTTTCACAAACCCGCAATATTTTTAAAAATGCTATCCAACGACACCCAAAAAATTACTAGACTTGTAATTATTTTTTCTACACGTGATTTGGGGATGTAATTTTTAAAACTAAAAAAAAATATTTTTTAAAATTTTACTTTACCACTTTGGCTGCATGATTAATATATATCCATGCCAAATTACAGTTTTCTAGTACTAAGAGACAATGAGCTAGGCTGGGGACAGATAGACCGACAGACAGACAGATGCACATGGCGAAACTATAAGGTTGACTACGGAGCCCTAAAAATGAGCTGTCAGTATTACAGGTGACATTATTTTTTATTGGAAAATACTTTTCAAGATAGATAATTTTTATATGGAATAGAATAATCAGCCGACTTGGCTTTTACACAAAAGTAAATAACTGAATTGATACTGGGAAAATAATCTGGCTAACTACTGTTACTGCATACGATACGATACGAGAAGTGTTAAATTGGTATTGCTGAATTATGCATCCCACTTGATTTTAGATTGTTAGCAAAAATTTTATTCTATTCATATAAAATACAACTTCTATAAAACGTAAAAACTAGTTTCGTGGCTATAATCAATGTATCGGTATTAGTATGCAAAGTAATTTTAACCTAACTTCATCGATGAATGTATATAACAATTTCGATAATTTGTGATATGTTTAATTTATTGCTTATTTAGTGACTGTTTTGTTCATTATAAATTTTGGTACAAAATAAACAAATGTTAAATCTTTAATTTTTGTATTACATTAAGCTTACATAGATAAAGAAACAAATGAAACTACGTATCCTTATTTGTTATGAAATTTTCTGATGACTATAATATTGTTAATTTATTACTCATAAAAATAGTTTTGATAGTCTTAATTTCAAAATAGGAAACTAGAGTTAATGGAATTAATGATTAGAATTAAAAACAGTGGGCACTTAAATAACAGTAAAAACACAATTAACATGTCAAAGCGCACATATTATTTTATGGTTCATGGATCGTAAAATTCACTACTAATCCATAATCATTTATTTAAATATAGTGCTTTTTGGTTATTGTTTTAGAAGCATATCATAATGAATATACAAGATTGGAAAAATACATATTTAATTAAAACACATAAATTAATAATTTTACTACTTAATAATTAAATGGATATTGGCATAAAGACTGACAATAGAGAGAATTTGAAAACATATATTTTTTTTTAAATATATGTGTCACTGTAAGTAGTACCCACTACTTACAGTGATTGTATTTTATAGTACCTATCTACTACTTGTTTATAAAATAACACGAAGGTATATAATTTGTACTTTTTTATAAGTACTAATAATTCTATTATAAAGAGGAAAGCTTTGTATTTTTGTATGTTTACAACGAATAAACTCAAAAACTACTGGACCGATTTAAAAAATTCTTTCACAACTAAAATGCTACATTTACACTATGTAAAAAAGAAATGTCCACCCGGGACGGGCCGTTAGTCATAGATATTCAAACTTATTTGATAGATGTCATATAAGTTATATACGAGTATAATAATAATATTAAAGACATCTATATTATATGAACTTACTTTAGGAAATCATTGTTTATACTTATTTTTTAAAAATAAGTAAAATCCAATTTTAACAAGGGTTATTAACTAACTTGGGACTTCAGTTTGACAGTGTGTTCAATGTTCAGTTGAGTATTCTCAATCAATAAGTGTGGCTCACTACATTTGCATGTTATGCTAATATAAATAGGATCGTAAGGTGAAAAATGGTAAATAATTAATAATATAACCCAAAGGTACTATAGTAACTTATAGTACCTTAAGTTGATATCTTAAAGTGTTCGTATGAGTTTTATATGAAGTCTAATTGCAATTGCAATTGCAGAGGATAAATTACTAACCCATATATTTAAAATAAATACATACTGTTTTAACTACATCATCTTTAACATACAAGTACAAGAGCTATATAAGAGCTCTGGCTCTTGTGATAATTACTACGCTATCGGATGTATCGTTATTTACAAATCACACACACACACACCCCCTCTAACACCCAACACACCCCCTCTAACACACACACACACACCCACAATATCATACCAGAGTACCACCAGTATTCTGATTTGAGTTTGATAGATGATTTTCAAGCACAAAAGTGGTTGTGTAGTACGAATTCGGAATAAAATCAAATACATTTCCAATAGCTAGGTCATATAAAGACCCTGAACAGTTATTATAGAGTTAAAATTGTATTGATTTATCTGTGTTTTTGTATCAATTTACATTATTGTGACTTTTAGCACTCAATCTAAAGATAACAGTGCTAGTGGGCGAGTTTCATTCGGCCGTGATGATGAATAGTTGACATGACTTTGGGGCTGCAACAGTTTCAATAATGCAGAAAAATGAAGAAAAACTTTATTATAACAATGCCACATCGTCCCTGGGCGTGCGAGACCGCGTAGGAGCAGTTTATAAAAAGCGCGTACCTACCTGTTTTTTATAGAATTTCGGGAAGACTTAAAAAGTGAATATCTTGGCCATTCAAATATGTTTTTTTCGACTGAACTTGTTTGCTAATTCTTTGGGAGGCAACACCTTCAGTCAGAAAAATACATATTTAAGCTTTTGAAAATGATAAATTTTAGATTTAACCGTAATTTTCCTTCAAACATCAGAGAGCAACTCTGTAATTTTGCCAGTTATCTGTGTGTCACTCATCTAGGGGCCTTGATTCTGCTGGTTTAAAATGTCTATGTACAATCGTGTATCATTGGCCTGATTTTACTTTTATATAAGATTTCTACCACCCGTTTTCTATTTAAGTGCATACCTAGCATAAGATCTAGTAAAATGAATGACTATAATATGGGCCATATACATATTAAAAGGCTTCGCATAGCTTAAAATCGAGTGGACCATTAAACTGTTAACCAGCTTAGACAAATATATAAAGAGGTCATGTGCTCATCCTTCTCTAGCGCATATACTATGTTATAAAAACTATGTTTATGGTTCTATGTTTTAAAAAAAATATATACATATAATATAAATATGTTAATGTCAATGGACAATCACGATTAGATACTTCAATTGAAAACATATATAAAACCATATAAAGTAGGACTCTCAATAATAAACATGTAAAGAAAGTACACCTTTAACTTTTTGTTATTATAATATTTAAAAGTTATGTATCATAAATGTAACAGAGCCTAATATTAGGTGTAATAGGTTTTACGAGTTCAGTGCCACTGCGCTACTCGATTCGCAAGGGTTCACCACGAGCCAAAACAAACACTATGAACGGGAGGATAGACGTCGTCATAGATTATAACAACGCAGACCAGACAAACTTTTTGATAAAATTTGTGACTTTGTGTTTTTTTTTTCATGATTTATCCATCCATAGGAAAGGCTCGTGCCCCAGCAGTGGGGGCATAAAATGAGCTGATGATGGTGATGACATGATTTGGAGACCCAATTATTAGAGTTAAAAAAACCCCTTTTGTTATCTTTGAGATTTAATATTTAAGTATAAACATAATTATAGAGATTAATTTTTAAGAACAATTTTTCTAATTGTTGTAGAAAATAAGAATAAGTTAGGTAATAAAACTCTAATTTTCGTGACTATTAATTAATACGAGTTAATACACTACTTTAATATGCATTTTGATATTAATTGAAAACCCAAAAAAAAGTTTCACTTATATTAAAATCAAGTTTCTATACAAATATGTTAAAAGCAACTCATGCTTTCCCTTGGAATTAAAGATAAAAGATTAAGATAAAGATTTTTTTTGCAAGCATCTCCTACAATACCTTCCAGGTTAAATTACTTATTGCTTACTCATAATCATAATAGTAATATTAAGTTCAGTTAGTGACCGATGCAACGGTCACGATTTCAAATGTATCGATAGGTATAATAGGTAATGTAAAAATCCTTGCTATTCTACGTACACATATTTTCTATGGTGGAGTATTAATAAATTACGTGAGAGGTGTATAGTATTAGCACAGTCGCGTGCGATCTCTTGCGCAACAGGCCGCCAAGCGGCTATAGCCCCACGACCCAAATAAACATCGGGATTTTTTGAAATAAGGTGAGTTCAAAAGGAGATCCTTATTTATAATTGTTTCATACACAGACTCATTACCATGCGATGTCATTCATTTTCGAATTCAGTGATATAACAGTTATTTCAACGCTAATTAAGTCATTGTAAATTTACCTGAGGTATAAGTTACCTAAATTCTAATATCAATATTTTTTATTACTGATTTCCTTGACTTTTGAGTAAGTACAACAAAAAAAATATTTTGTCGAAAGAACTTTTCACATTAATGCAACCTTTCGCAACGATTTGTGTATGCAGGGTTTTAGATGAAATCTTAAATGGTTAGTGGGTCGTTATGGTTAATGGTACTCTCTGTTTTCTTGCAATCAATAATTCTTAATACCTATGTATCTATAAAATTAAGCAAACAGTACAATTAAAATTAACAATCCAGCGCTATAAACTTATCTTTGATAATAATACTTAGGTGTTAATCGTCTAGACAGAAACATTAGAGATAATCGTTTTTTAAATAAAATCAACAACGAACGTCATAAAATATTCGAGTTCCTAATTAATGACAACATTTTCTATGCAGTTAATTTTAATAACTCATAAATAATATCTATTAGAACATAGTAATTACAGTGAAGCTTAGACTTTAGGTATATCTTTCTCCAAAAACGGTAGTTTATGAAATTGCTATAGAGCACAACTGTTAAACATAACCTACTTACTGTTCTTTTGTACTGTTCAATACATTACCGGAGCTAAACATCAATCTTTCGACACTTTTGCTTGAAGTACCTAAGCTTTTAAGCTTTGATGAAGACCCTACAATGAAGACCCTAAGGACCTAAATACGCCTCCATGCTCATTTTTCTGGTCTCATATCTAGGAGGCTAGCTACCATCTAAATATGTCGTCAATGCTGTGTCTGTTACAGCAGCTAGAGATAAAATAGCCAATGCCTCAGTAGTATAGGATTCCGGGTGAAGTGCGCTTCAACCTTCGCCCTTATCATTACTCAAACCAGGGGCCCGACCGCCTAACCGATTGCTTTGGCTACGTGTATAGTTTATGACGTTATCATGTCATCTAGCTAATAGGTATAGGCGTATATCTATAGCTATAGCCTATAGCTTTCGATGTGGCTTTCGTGGGCGGTACGAAATGACAAGATGAGGTCATAAACTATACACGTAGCCTAAGCGATCGGTTAGGCGGTCGGGGGGCAGGTCAGATGAAGGCCAATTGCTTGCCCGTAAGTGATTTGAAAAAAATAAACGGGACACAGCATTTCATGAAGCTGCTGCTACGCGGTAAAAATATATTAGCTGTATTAGATAGGTAGCAACCACTCCTATTACCTATTTAGGCTTTAGAGTGGTAACACTATCAACATCATTACAAACATAGAGTACACACACCCGCACATCAGACTACCACAAGCTGTCAAATTTCCTCAATAGACTTTGAACTTTACGTATATTACATAAGGTTGAACAATTATTGAAGAAATTTTACAGTTTTGGATCGGTTGATGTGCTGGCGTCTGTACATTGCTTTTCTAATGGTTACCGATTTCCGTGGCAGGGTTCAATGCCAACGCGGTTGAACTTTCACGTGTCATGTCTATAAGTATTTTCGTGGAACCGGATTAACAGGTGCCATCGTAACTACTTATATACCTACCGCCAATTATAATTCGTTCGTTAATCATTTTACACATTAACGTGTTCAGTTCCATTATAATATAATAGGGCGTTAATGTCAAACCTTTCAAGTCGCCGTTGAATCTGTGTATATATATTTTTGTGTAATTTCTGGAAAACGAAAATCGCCAAAATTTGTCTGTGTTGAAATATCAAATGTAAATGAGACTCAAGACTGCTGGTTATATGCTAGTTTACTTGAACTTGTAAAAATTAAAATTAAATATATAACGATGGTTGTAATAGCTTTAAATTGATGCGTCGCTGTCAGAGCCTCAGAGCGCAGTAGTTTAAAAAATTATAATAAAAAGTTATAATAAAAAAATAGTTTTTCAATTATAATAATCATTGTTATAAAATCAAAATCATTTTATCTTGGTAAATAGACGTACGAATATTCTGAACATGTAAACGACGAAGATAGAGATCGATTTCATTTAAAACGCTTAGAAATATGTGAAGAGTGATTCTATGTTTTAATGCTAACAGTCATTTTCCAATATTTTAACGCTATTAAGGAGAAAAGAAACTGCTGAAAAAAGAACTTGCTGAGTTTCTTGCCGGTTCTTCTTAGTACAAGGTTTCCCGCCCCGTGTAGACTTACTAACCGATGGCATAGCGACACTCATAAGAGCTATATATTATATGTAGGCTAACCCATAGTCCATGACTAAACTGATAAAACTATTTAAGGTTTTTTTTTATTTTATAACAATGCGATGAAAATGGTGAAAATGAAAATTACGGTGCAAAATATAAAGAAGGAATAGTGTCTCCTCTATAACCAGAGTCTATAACTTATAAGAAACTAAATTATATTTTCCAAAATTCTGAGGATATTAATTTAAACCTTCAAATTATTCTTTATTTGCAATGTTAACAATATAATTATGCAATATTATTATGATTAATATTTATTTTCGTACAATAATCATGTATTATTTTGTGAAACGATCTCTTAAAGCTATAACTGGTGATTTTGAATATATTTGTCATACAAAAAATCTAAATTTGAATAGTAATGGACATATAGATATACCATTGTTGGATTAATGAAATATAGACGGATTTTTTGAAGGATCTTGATATTGGTCGTAGATGGCCTGTGCAGAGTAACCGGATTTACACAGCGAGCGTTTTAACGAATCCTCAAGTAAGTATCGATCGAGTAACCTCAGTGGGTTTTAGGAGTAGTCAGTACTCCAACGGTGAAGTATCTCGATGCCTTCCTAGATTCTCCAAAGCTTACGAGCCGGAAAGTCAAGAATCGGAAACCTAAGGTGGCTCTATAGACTAGGAACTTTGTTTGAGTATACCTTGTAAACAGAGGTTAAAATAGCATAATTTGCTTGAAGTGTTAGTTTTATTTATATATTGTATAAGACTTTTGAAAAATGCCTATTTTGCTATAGATAAACTAGAGGCATACAATTACAATTTCTATATAAACTAAAAAAACTTTAAAAACAGTCTAAACATTGCGTAAATTTTTGCTCATAATATTATTTATTTTTTCAAATAGAGGGTAACAACTACAGATACCAAAACAATTGATGTTTGAATTTTAGTTTGTTTCATCACACGAGAACTATATATTTTTGTAATAGTTATGGCATTAATAAACTTTATCTATTCTATTATAGTAATAAGAACAATAGAAATGTTAAGAACTGCAGTGACCGACAGTTAGACCTTTAATTAACATTGAGATATACGCTATTTCTATTCTAAATGCCCCTACAACTTTTTAAATACCTTAAACATCATATTTTAGTCGTCGTATATAATCATATCAAATCAGAAATAAGATCTCTCAAGTTCCTTAATTAATTGATAAACAAATTTTTAATTAACTTAGACCGGTTATTTATCAATTTATTTATAATTATTTACAAAGTTCACAACGTAGATCATTAAGTATTTAAATTATTAAATAGTTAGTATATTTATTGTTTGGCTATCTTGGGGGGTCAGTTCACAGGTTTTTATAAAATTTTGATTTATATTTTGACAAAAAAAATATAGTTTTTATATTATTATTATTAGGGTGAATGAAGAAAAAATAATTTTAGAATCTAAAAATATTACCTGAATTTTAACTTATTTTTGCATTAATAGTATTATAATTACATTGAAACTAAAAACAGTACTTGAAACAAGACAAATTGCCAAAGGTGGGACTTGAACCCAATGCGTTACGCAACTCAACAACTCTGCCCACTGAGATATTGGATCTCTATAATTTTGCTTCTTTATTACGTTATTACTTAACGTTGTTTCATCAATGATTAAGTATTACGCCATAAATGTACACCCACGATACGGTCAACCCAAGCCGAGGTCCTAGCCTTTAGGCCTCAGCCGCAAGTAAAGCAACGCAGCAAGCGATTAAGAGGCGTCTCTCGGTCGCTCTCATCAACGGACACGAAAACCCTACAAACCTAATAAGGTACAGAAACACGCGTGTGTGGTGCCAGCTTCTAGAAAACTTCCATGGATTGTTCGATCGCTAAGGCAACGAAGGAGCCGTAAAGAAGACTTTTTTCTTTGTTGCACTGCATGAAGAAGCATCTTGCAGGTTGGCAAGGTGAAGATGGCTAGTGCAGCACAATCGCTTTTTTTTTGGTGCAATTTTGCTGATTGCCTCAGACGGCATTTTCAGCTTCATCTGGCTTTTATGGGGGCGGCGAGAAACTTAAAGGGTTCCTCAAGCCGTATGAAACAAATCACTTTCTGAGGTTTTCTTGTACTAGCACTTGTCCCCGTGCCCCACTAGGGGTTCGGATCGGATCGGATCGGAGGAACAATCGTGCTCCACTAGCTGTCTTTGCATCTGGACTCCGCTTCTGATTAGCATCAGGGGCAGCGAAATCATTTGCCTGCGTACAAAAATAAAAAAACGTTTATCTCCTAAAGGTTACAGACGACTAAAAATATATTTTTTCCTCAAAAAAATTAAGAACATCTACTTCTTGTTTCAAGTGAATAAATATACATGTTAAATTAATTTTTTCCAACACATTCAAGTGCCCTGTGAAGCCACCGCAATATAATGCATCACTTCTTAAATTAATTTTAAATTGTTTGTTGATAATTTTGTCATTGTTATTCAATATTTATATTTATTATTGTCGTTACTAATTTTACAATTCACGTTTATTCAACACTAAAAATAATTACATTTCAGTTATAAGATTAAATGAAACTTGTGGTGAATTGTCCCTTGAAGATGTCAAATGGCTAGCTTCTTATTAACAAGCAAATACAGTATATTTTTATTTTGTTGAATGGAAAAAATGTATTGAGCACTTTTTTGAGATTTCAAAGATTTTTCCATTTAGACTTTTTTAATAAACAATATTTCATTAAAAAAACTGTTATGCACAAATGTTACAACTTACAAAAATATGCTACTTGTATATAAAGTTACCGAAATATGCCCAATACTTTATTAACAATGTATCAAAATATTTAGCACTTATCAGATAATAGCTGTGTCAATAACTACGTACTTAGTTCTATTACACGGTAAAGCAAGTGTATCCTTATGGCGTAAGCAAATATTGCTTGGCATTATATATCACGAATATATAAAGAGAGTATACAAATCCCTTTGCTACATAAACTAGCAAAAGAGAGATTTAACGTGCGTTTCGAAGCACGTTAAGCTTCCTATCCGATCCGAACCCCTCGGAGGACGATCCGATCCGAACCCCTTGGAGGCTGATCCGATCTGAACCCCTCGGAGACCGATCCGACCAGAACCTCTCGGAGAATCTAGTAGGGCACAGTGCGTGATGCCGTTCCCTCTAGAAAACCTCTGACGATGCTTCGTTTCATACGGCTTGAGGAACCCTTTAAGTTTCTCGCCGTCAAAGTCCGTTGAAGTTGAAAATGCTCAATGGTAGTCAGCAAACTATACCAAAAAATAAACGTTAAGTCGGAAACTCGTGATATTTTTAATTTGGACACCTACCCTGTAACCCGGCAATGCGAAAGTTGCATAATAAAGTTATTGACAAAATTATTGGGTGCTCGGTAGATTGCTATAATGTATCCCTGCGACCTAGGACGTCGTCCCTACATAAAGTGTTAATCCTAAATTATTTACAGTATAATAAAGGTAATAATAAAGAGCTATTGTTTTATTATAGTCTATTCTATCCTGCAATTTTTCACATTGCTTAAGCTGCATTTTCTCTGTGTGATAAAAATATAGTTTGCATCAGCATTATCATAAGGTGCAAGCCACGGTCTTTTTGAATTTACATGATTGTGTTTATATATCTATTTCGATAACTAACCATGAAGAAGCATCACAACTTTATTAGGTCTATAAACCACCAAGCTAATATTAAAACGTGACGGTTACCTAAAGGTGACAACAAATATAACTGATATTTAATAACGTTTTAGCGTCTATTTCGCTAAAACAAATATCCGGTTGCTATCAATAGCTATAAGGCAATATGGACCCATGTTAAATTATTACTCGGTATACCAATAATTTTTTAACATAAAAACCTGCTTACGGATTTTATGCGACATGGTTCCTTTAATGTGTCCTCTATAGGACACATTAAAGGAAGTATCAAAATTGATGACATCAAGTATCTATATACTTGACGTCATCAGTTTTGCCTCAATAAAAGTTAAAGTTTTTTTTTAACTTTTATTAAAATAGTATAGTACTTTCAAACTTTAGTAGAAATAAGGTAAATATATTATTACGACGAAAATAATGTCACGAGTATTTCAAGCTTAAAACTCGATTATTAATTTCAATACGGATATTCGATTTGATTAAATATTGTCATTGGTAATGTATTTTTATAAATAATACGATACTTAAAGATTACGTCAAACACTTCATCTGGCGTATCAATCTAAATCATCGCTCGTTTTATACAGATCTGCTTTAATCGTGTCAAATATATTTTCAATTGGCCTACACATTATTAAGTGTTAGTTACATTGTTTAGAACTTGATTAGAATTATTAAGTGTGTAGGAGATAGTTATGCAATGATTAATCACTAACAGAAATATGTAAATGACTTTTGACATATATTTTTTTTATTTATGATATCTTCAAAAATACCGTTTCGTTATGTTAGTAATGGAGTGTCTTAGTGTGTCTATCCTACGTAAAGTTTAGCGGTTTCTTCACCGTAGGGTTTGCGGAGGCTTTGAATTGACGAATAAAAAGACTTGTTAAAGTTCATTTTTAATATTAATAAACTTAATATTGGAAATCTTGTCTTGATCATGTCCTCAAAATTTTAGCGTTCTAGGTCCAGTGATTTAGGTTGCGCTATGTTGATCGTTCTTCAGTTAGATAGGTCGCACACGCACACTGCACTGGGAGGGACAGCTTATTCACTTAGGAATTGAGCCCGTTCGATTTTTAAATATGACCAGTGGTTTTGCAATCAATAATTACCAAAAATTCCGTGTGGAATAAAGTATTTTTAAATAAAAAAATGTCATTGTCGCAATGGTCATCTCATTCACAATGCTATCGAAAATTATATCATCTATAAAAAAGCGGCTGCCTCATGTGAGACTCTTTGAATATATTATATAATATATACTACATAAATTTTTAACGTATGGTTTTCTTAGTTTCACGCAGACCCCTGAAATGATGTACGTGTTATAAATATTTGTTTAGGTAATGTACCGTGAAATCCGCTAATTGGGCCTATAATACCACAGAGTATTTTTGTCTGTTATAAGTGAGCGTTCAAATATACTGTTAAGCCAGTACATTGTACAATTATGCGTAATCATACCTATTGTGAAGCTATTACGCTTTTATCCACCTTCCGCTGTTTTTTTTGTGTAATCATATCAATATATAGACAATATCTGCCGTATTGTCTTTCTACCATCTGCCACTGATAGTATTTTTTTCAGTAGTTGAATTTATAATAACGAATTTTTCAAA
This sequence comes from Eudonia truncicolella, assembly GCA_949315975.1. Lineage (NCBI taxonomy): Eukaryota > Metazoa > Arthropoda > Insecta > Lepidoptera > Crambidae > Eudonia > Eudonia truncicolella. The sequence continues at coordinate 10,541,739 of OX438830.1, forward strand.
TTGATGTTGGGTCTAAGTGTAAGTATATAAGAGAACAGCAGTAAGGCTTTATTTAAGTAGCATATTTTTAGTAAATAATAGTTATAAATAATAAGTTTTTCCAGTTGGAAATTAAAGTTGAAAGATCTAATATTTTAATTTTTGATGTCGTTGTCGTAGATATTTTCTTGAGGTGGCTCGTTGATATCTTTTGTATGACAATATTGTTTAAATAAATTTTTATTTCAAAAGTTTGAATTAATTTACCAACCGAAGTCGGTGTTCATTAATAATTGTTATTACAGTGCTGGTATTTATACAATAATTGAAATTTGTTATCTGGTACCGATAAAAAAAAATATTATGTATTTTGGTCCAGATAATTAGTTCCGATGAAGGATAAGTTTATTAATGGGCATAATTTATTCAAAATTTACAGATGCTTCCACAAAGGGGATTTTTCATCATAGTTGTGATGGCTTGTATACTACAAGCGCAAGGCGCCGACAAATACACCGACGAGAACCGACCATACGAATTTGGGTTTAAAATCGACGGGGAACAGCACAGACATGAAAAGAAAGGTAAGCGTATATTAAAAACTATATTATATGGTGTAATAAATAAATGAGTAAAAAGTAAATAGTCTAAAACAGTCGTAGGCACTGGGCAAAAGCCCCCAGCACGGCCTTAAAATCCATCTGGCAATCACACCAGGAGCTCCGAATTACGAGCTGAGCGCTTCACCACTGAGCCACCGAAGTGTGAACCGACTTACATAAAACCAAAATAAAATAGATAGAGCCCGATCAAACAAGAATTTATTGTACTACACAATTACTCTACCGTTATAGGTACCAGGGGTTCGTATACATTATTTACAAATCAAGAGGCAAGACAACTTTTTTACTTTATGTCTTAATAACAAATTTCACCACACTTTTATAGTTACCTATTTTTAGAGATGATTGGTGGAAGTCTTGTTTCCTCCTGTTTTCCGATGGATGGATGGGTTTCAGTTGTGCGCCTCCACCCTTCGCAGAAAGCTATGAAGCTTCGCCTTCAAAAGGCCAAGCGCTTTCCAGTAGTAAGAACGTAAAAAAGATTTACATCATACAACTTAAAGCTCGTTACAGTTGGGTTATGGATACCAAATAAGCTGACTGAAAAAGTAGCTATATAAAATTTATTGATAACGTGTAACCACCGCCCCACGGATAGATTAAAAAGTGGGACAAACTTCTGCTAGCTACAGCATAGACTTCACAACGACCTATTATAATGAATCAACCCGCCAACTTCCACGTGTAATTATATTTTTCGCAAATTAAAAAGATCGCAAGCAGATTCGAAGTGTGATATTCAAATCGTAATCAATTAGAAGATATTCTTGATTTAAAAAGGAACAAGTCCCATTCAACAGAATATGTAATGTAATCTAAAATATCATAAATGCGATCTTTATTCAAATATTAGCGAAAGGTTTAAAAGTTTTATAATTTACCTGAGTTTATTGGCTGATGATGTTAATAAGCTGAATCTTAACACGTGACTAGACCAGAGAAAATGATAAATTCTGATTGCAAACGGCGTCAGATTGTCTATCTTGTACATTCAAATTATGCAGATATTCACACCGGTCATTACTTACAACTAGATCAGACAACATATTAAATAAGGTAACTGAGCCAACAGTAACACGTCACGGATTGATATATTATAATTTTCTTTTATGGTCACACGGTTAGGAATTAATTAAGCCGTAAAAAAACTTGTTATAAAGATGTTCTTAAAATTTCATTTGATGATATGTGTAAGAATTTAAGGAACCGTTATTAGTTAAATAACGAATTTCACGGGTTTTTGTCTTATGAAATTAATTATCAAGGGTTTTTTAGCAAGATTACGATGCAATGAAGCGTCGGTCATTACACTTCAAAAAAGTCAAAAATCACTTTTTCCTGGCAAAGGCCGCTTTTTTAAACTTTTAGCGAAACTGTTAAAGCTGCATAAATAAGGACAATGGAGTAAGAGGATTACAATTAAGAAATTGTGATTAATTGATAATGTTTGAGAAGCATGTAAGCCTGCACACCAGAACTCCACAAACTGTCAAATTAAAAGACTTTGAACTTTATCTATATGGCACATGGTTGAACTTTTATTGAAGAAATTTTAAAGTTTTGGATAGGTTGATGTGTAGGTCTGTACTATTGTTGTTTTTTTTTAAAAAAATTGTTAATTTTCTGATTACTTAAATTGTCATTTATACTATTTGTCGAAATATCAAACTGAACATGCTGGAAACACAACACATTTTAAATTCAATGACGGCTATACGTATTCATATTATTTTATTCCTTTAGTTAATGGTCTTGATCTTACTAACGATGATTTACTTGACATTCGCCTAATATCTGCACGAATAAAAATGAATTGGTATTTAAAAAATATGAGAAGCTGTTGAACAAATATTGATTGCATCACGTCAAGCAGCCGCCTACAATTCACTTCCTCTTAATAATGAACGAATCAACAACCATTTTTCAATACTCTTCAAGAACTTCACCTTGCTTTCATAAGCAACTCATTTGACCCATGGCCATTAGGGTAAATAAAGGTCTTCTTAAAATATTTAAATTCCAACAAACCATCTAATGCTACATACTACCTACAAACAAAAATCTTTGTATATATATAAATCTTCTGTGCGCGTGTATGTCATTGAACTCCTTCTAAACGGCTGGACCGATTTGGATGAAATTTTTTGTGTGTATTCAAGTGGATTCGAGATTGGTTTACATTGGATCCAGTAGGTAGCGCTGCTATAGGGGTCCATCATGGGATACGGGTGTTTTTAAGCGGATGGATGATTTGTTTGTTTTGTTATCATGGAAACTGTCAAAGCGGTATGAAGTCCGCTGGTCAGCTAGTGTCATAATAAAATATTTTAATTCATGATTGTTGTCCTCATCATTTTTCAGACGAAAACGGGCTCATCATGGGAGAGTTTGGATTCATAACAGCAGACGGTGTATACCACGTCACTGTATACGCTACTGACGAAAATGGAAATTTCAAAATACTGTCTATGAAGAACATACGAGTAAAACCATGTAAGTTTTTTTACAATAGGTACAGACGCCTGCACATCAACCTATCCAAAACTGTCAATTTTCTTCAATACATTGACAACCATATGCCTTAATCATAAAGTTAAAAGTCTATCGAGGAAATTTAACAGTTTGCGGTAGGTTGATGTGCAGGCGTGTGTACCATGACATTTCAGTATCTCTGGTCATGTTTGCGTAATTTTGGTAAGTTCATTGACTTCAAAACATGAAAATTTTTGTGTTTCCGTTAATTTTTATAATATATAACAGTTGCAGTCTCATCATCATCAGCTCATTTTTATGTTGCTGCTGGCGCAAGAGCCTTTGCTGTGGATGGATAGGGAGGACGGGCCAAAAACCACCACGCGGGCCCTCTGCGGATTGGTGGTTATTAACGACTGCCATTGCAATGGCTTTACGTGCCTTCCGCAGCACGGAGGAGCTCTAGATGATACAATTTTGGTCACCCATCCGATGACCGGCCTTAGCAATCGCAGACTGGACCGCGTTAACCACTGCGCAGTCGCAGTCCAATTATAAGGCTACTCATGAAGCTGATTCTTTTTTTTTTTGTAAAAAGGCTAACTTAGCAGGGCTTCAGTTTATTTATATCATTCACTTCTAAATATGTGTTTAATCTGTTACCATAATGATGACATGTTGGCCATCACACTGAATTTATTCGTTTCTTCAAATGTTATATATACGAGTAGTACAATGAAACAATCGAATTTACTTTGTTTATAAAATATTGATAGTCACATGGTAATTTCTTACCCTCCAAATCGTCGCTTAACAGTTATTATATTAATTCACTATATTGCAGATCCAACGGGCCCTGAAAGACAAGGGCACTCGATTCCTTTCCCTGCTGCACAGAAACCACCTCAAACTCAAGGACCAATAGCACAGCCCCAACCTCAAACTCAAGGACCGAAATCACCGGCAGACGTTTCAATATCGTCAGTGGCAGCACCTGCAAGATCGTGTTCTCATTGCAGTCTTCCAACAACTACAACCAGGAAACCTATTTTGACAGACATAGCAGTTGTATCAAAAGATCAATCTAACCCAGAATTAGGTTTTCCACCGCAAAACATACCTGGCCCAAATTACTCACAAGGTGGATCTGCACAAAACTATCCTCAACAAGGAGGTAGTCAAACAAACGGAGGAAATGCACTAAATTATCCACAGCAGGGTACAGAATACAATCAGAATGATGGAGCTTCCCAGTATCAACAATCTGGTCCTGGTGCCGGAGAACGAAATCCTAAGCAGTTTACCGACTACCCGCAAAGGACAGCTGGAAGTCAAGGTGCTCAAGGAGGTTTTGGTCAATCAGGGCAACAAGGAGTTCAGGGAGGTTTTGGCCAACCAGGACAACAAGGAGTCCTGGGAAATTTTGACCAATCAGGACCACAAGGAATCCAGGGAGGCTTTGGTCAATCAGGACCACAAGGATCTCATGGTAACCCAAGTGGAAATAGCCAATTCGGGCCCGAAGGAGCACATGGTCCTAGCAAACCTACACTCATATCTGCACAAATGCAAATAGTTGATAAAAACACGGACATCTTTCACAAAAATCCAGGAGAACAAGATGGTTTACCCGATGGTATAACTAAAGGTGATATGCAGCAATTGCTCTACACATTTAACTACACAGTAGGATTCCATGGACATTTTGAAGAGGGCTATACAAATGGGGCCAAACAAGGCTATTACTTCGTAACGGGCAGAAATGGTATAAGAACAAGAGTTGATTACGTAGCAGATGAAAAAGGGTTTCGCCCTAAAATTACGCAAGAAGTACTGGACTTGTTGTCTGAAGATGTACCAAAACCAGAAACTGAGAAAGAAGAAAAATATGGTCTTAAAGGTTATGAATTCAAATGGCTTTATTATCCTGTAAAATCAAACTCACGGTAAACACAAAATAATTAAATTGTCAATTTAATTAACCTATAATTTGATTAAGTATGTACTTAAGTAGATAATATTTAAGATATATGTTCTAAAAGTATTACTATTAGTTAAATAAGCTTTACTTTTTTACTTAAAAACTGCCCAGTATACTGCCACTGTTGTGTAAATATTTTATTGTAAAAAATTTGAATGTTAATCAATTCACATTATAATTATATCCATTATTGTAAATAAAATTACCGTTATCATTACCACCCTACCGACATTGTTCATTTAATACCTTATTAATACTATAATATTAATAATATAATATTATTAATAATATTTTAAAAAATACTAGTACACACGCCTGCACATCAACCTACCACAAAGTGTCAAATTTCCTCAATAGACTTTGAACTTTATACCTAAGTTAAATGGTTGAAAATATATTGAAGAAATTTGACAGTTTTGGATAGGTTGACGTGCAGGCGTCTGTACCTTAAAAGCTACAACGAAAAAACTTTTAAAAAAATATTTTTTTATTGTTTGGTTTGCAAAACTGGTTTTACAATCTAACATGCTAATAATTTACTTATTAGAATATACTACAATTACCGTAAGATCTTCTAGATGCAAACACTGCTTATGCATAAAAATGGCGATAAGTTACATAAAATATTTTTTTTAATAAAAAAATAAAGTAACTAAGAACATAAAAAAAAATATGATAATATTAAATATATTTATATAAGATTGTTATTACTAAAACCTTAGTAATATAGTCTTAATTAAACGACAATGGGCAAAAATATATGGAAGCATCCCTTCAATAGCGAAGACATATAAATGTCGTTGGATAGGTATTTTTAACTGGAACAACATTTACTATGACAGCTTTGTTGAAATGTTTGTCCGTTCTGAGTTAAAGGTATTAAGAATAAGGTAAAAAGGGATATCTATTATTATTGTAATATCTTAGTGTCTACGGGAAAATAACATCAATATCAACACAAAAGTACTTTGTGTCGGAATACAAAGAAAACTTCGTTGTTTGTGTTTAACACAACAAATGTTATACAAATTTAGAAACTCAAAGTAGAGTGTATCTAAAATAACGCCATTTAGGAACATAACCGGTGCAGTAAATCCCTCGTGAACTGCATAATGTTAAATACCACATAATAGATATAATATGTACCCATGGTGCGCCGTCCTAACAAACACGTACAGTAGTGTTGTACTATGTTGTTGCTGCCTTCGATGTAGTTATTATTTATCAAAATGTAGCAATAACATATCCTTGCCCTGACTGTGTGTCCGGACTGTGTGCGCCCACGTAAAAGCCACACTTCTTCAAGGACTCCGTAATCTAGCAAGTCATAGTTGATTTTCCCTCTAGGTCCAACCAAGTTATTTTTATATTCCGACACAAAGTACTTATGTGTTTACGTGGTGTTTACTTTATATTTCAATTGATAATTACGAAATACATAATTTACAACGACGTTGATGTTATTTTCCCGTAGACATTACAATATTAATAGGTATTATTTTTTACGTTGTTCTTAATACATATAACTCAGAACGGACAAATATTTCAACAAAACTGTAATTGTAAATGTTGTTCCAGTTAAAAATACCTATCCAACGACATATCTGACTTTGCTATTAGAGGGGTGTACCAATCTGCCCATTGTCCTTTGTATAAAAATATTTACAACTGGTTGTGAGTTTTACAAGTAATACACTTATTAGTAAGTGAAAAAAATCGGCAAATTCTTAGGTAAAGACCTAATATATTATTTAAAAAATCACAAAATTATTATTAAAACTCTAAAGGAACACGGATAAATATTAAGTCATATCAATAATATTTATTACAAACTAGCGACGCGCCCGCGATATCATCCGCGTTAACACTAGAATCCCGATAAGAGCTTCAACAAATACTTTTTTGTGGTCTTAATCCAAATTAGGAAGGTCGATTACTGTTTTAAGTATAAATAAATATTTGACAATCTTAATTGACGTTTATGTTCGAGATTTACCCCCTTACTTATAAAAACTATTTAGTTCAATATTATTTTGTCAACGTCACACAAACGTCTTTCTGAATTTGAGAAAAAGAGACAAAATGATTAACTAAATAATGCTTAAATAGTTTTTATAAGTAAGGGGGTTAAGGGTTTAAGCTATTAATTCTATGAAACCTTTTTTACATTACCTAAAAGAAAGATGTTTCAGTGAACAATCGCGGCTATATTCGTGATGCATTTTTGGTTCAGTTCTTTTAATTGATCGAAGGCTTTATTTTACATTTGATCTGAACGCGTTTATATTAAAAAGGCAATCAAAACTTATTCGTGGTCGTTACTAGTGACATCTATGAAGAGTTTATAATATTACAATGTACCAACTAGTCACGCAACTCACGCATCTATGTTTGGGCGAGGCTATCATCGAGCTTAAAAGCACGTCTTCGAATATGCATTGCAGAATAGAGATCCAACCGTTTTGCACTAGATGGCGCTACAAGAGCTATTTATAATCTGTCAAATAAATTATATTATGTGCAGGCGCAAATTCTAATTTCTTAATTTCTTTTCTTATTAATTCTAATTCTAATAACATCAAAACACATAAAGAACTCTTTTTGACACGAGGAACTTTAATATGATTTATATTCGCTTGGGTGACTAACTCATCGTTGTTAAGACCATGTATACTGAACCTATTTTGACATGTGGAACTCCCCCAGATTTCAGACTTGCAAGGCTGGCCACCCTAAGACTATCAATACACCGAACCTATTTTAACACCTGAAACTTTAAAAGGCCCCAGTCTCGCATGAATGACGAACCCTGAGTACACACACACGCCTGCATATCAGACTACCAAAAATTATCAACTATCAAATATCCTCAATAGGCTTTGAAGTGTATGCTTGTGGCATACGGTTGAACATTTATTGAAGAGATTTAGCAGTTGTGAATAGTCTGATGTGCAGGCGTGTTTACACACTAACCCTGTTTAGATGAGGATCTCTTTACAGATACAAACTAGCACGGCTGATAAACCCGTTGCTACGACCGTTTACCGACATTTTATTGTTTATTTACCATGTGCAGACACGAGGTTTTTTCTAGTCTTTATACATAAATCTTTTGTGCGTGTGTATGTCACTGAACTCCTTTTAAACGGCTGGACCGATTTGGATGAAATTTTTTGTGTGTGTTCAAGTGAATTCGAGAATAGTTTAGATTTACAATTGGATTCGGTAGGTGGCGCTGCTATAGGGGACCATCATGGGATACGGGTGTTCTTAAGCGGACGAATGTTTGTTTGTTGTCATGGAAACTGTCAAAGCGGTACGAAGTCCGCGCCGGTCAGCTAGTTGTCCCTAAAAGTAGACTTATATTAAGACTTGACTTACATATATAATAATTAATGGAATCAGGCGTTATTTTGCGGAAATCCATGGTAAAAATAAATGTAATTGAAATAATATGTAGTGTTAATTCCGCTAAATCACTCGTTTATCCAGCTTGGATGCAGTAGGAATGCACCGCCCTCCCGCCCGCAAAAAATATGCACATGCAGAAGAAATAAAAATATTTTATTTCAATTATATTTATTTGTACATAAATAATTTCAACTCTAATATGGAAAACAGCTTTCTTCTACTTTTCAATTGAATTTAAATAAAACATCAGTTAAAAAGCGAGCAGTGCGGAAGGTAAATGAGGAAAATAAGAATCTCCTTGCTTTGATGCCGTCAAGTAAGTAGTTTCAAGTCAAAATATAGATGTGACTGGTTATTAGCGCACCTAAATGCATGTCAATAGTAAAATACCTACGCATGTTAAAATCTTTTTATTTGTTTCTTACGTTTAGCGATTTCTCATTTCATTTTCACATTTAATGATATTCACCCTTTGCGTCAAACGAATTCGTAATTATTTTGTATTTATGCATAGACTACCATGATTGTACGAAACAGAAAAATACCTTGCCACAATGTCAAAAAGTTACGCAATTTTTAATCAGAAGCAACTGCTTAGTTTTCTTGACAAAGATCGGCTGCGGAATCGTGACGCCGCCGGTGAAATAATACAATACTTGTTCATAACAAGAAGATTATTGCATAAACATCGTATTTATGAATGAACCTTTGCAGCTACCAATGATACTATCTCCGCGTGGTTCTGGCGGGAAACCCCTACCAGTTGGTACTGGACCGGCGCGTGCGCAACACGCGTCACTCGCTCAGATATTCAAATCTTCAAACCGATGCGATCGCGAACGTTTTGTCTCCTAGCCTTTTTGTTTCGACAGTTTGTTTAGTTGCAACTATTGAGGACACACCTCATTCCCCATTGTAACTATTCTCTTTAACATGGTGTGAATATGCTTTGTTGTTTCTTCAAAACTTGTGTTAGTTCTACTTTCTTAATTTCCACACGTTATCCCTTGTGAATGAAAATAATTCAACCTGTACACTTTGTATGACGGACTGAAAGACATCCATTCGAAATTGAAGTAAGTTGAATCGCAAATGACCCTAATTCTGAAACTCTGAACTAATATGATAACACGCCCATTCTAATGCTGCAATAGAAAATTGGCGGTGTGGTATAATCTGCATTATCCTAAGTTACTTAATTTAACCTAATTAATTTACTCATAACTTTTATTAACACAACTATTAACCTTAAGATGCTTCAAAGGACATCAACGTTAACTGTAATTTAAATGAACTATAATTGTAGCAGCGGACTTGACCTAATATGTTACCTACTATATTTACTCTACATTAAATTGACATACCTTAAGTAAAAAAATATTATATTATAGTCTTGAGAACTAACTACTCTTCATGTTATATTAACGGTTTAAGACATTTATTCTCATTAAGAATTATACATTAATTCACTTACATGAGAACAACACAATTAACAAACAATATTACTCGTACAATGTGATAATAAAACGCTAAAATAACATAAATAGCCCCAACTTTGTATTTAAATGAATGAAAGATAGACTTTCAGATTCAAAACCTAAACAAGAGCAGTTTAAAATAAAAATAATATTAATAAATACACACTAAATCCTAAGACAGAACCTAATGTATCCGCTGCGTGTGATAAAATAGAGCCTTTTTAAAGATACTGCCGATATGACAAATACCTACAAAGCCACATGTGTACGTAGAGTTCATAAATGTATGTACGTTACAAGCTTCCTTTATTTTCCCAATCTACAGTTTTAGGATGACCTAGTAATTTGTAGTCAGTCTGAAAGCTTTAGCCGTCGGGTCAGGTAGGGCGCCAACGAATTTTTGAACAGTGAAAATAATGTGCATAGAATATGAAAAATTGTAATTGCTAAATAATTATTTACAAAAAAGTTGCATTCAAGGCCGCTCTTGTTTTTATCGTTTAACACTTGAATGATCGCGTACTCGCGGATATAGATTACCACGTAATACTACACCTTACACTACCATTGTTACGGAAGTATCCTCTTTCTTTGAGGATTGACTTTACTCGTTATTAAAAACATCCTAGTAGGATCGAACTTTTTTAAAGAAGTTAAAGAAAAATCTGTGATTTACAAATAAAACAATATTGATTGACACGGTAAGTTCAGATATAAGAGTGATACTATTAGTGATTAACAAATACAAACAATCGAATAACGCGATAAGTGTAAATGTGAAAGCGATACTACCCATTTTAACCCTCAAATCTCTTAGGATATTGCTCTTGTCATACTACCCCCTCAGAATATAATTTAAAGGTGTTATTTAAACAATTAGCAAAGTATTCGTATTTTTGTTAGCAAAAAAATGCTTGTTGGGCAGCAAAGAAGCTAGTTGGGCAGCAACTTATGGTTAGTAAATATTTCTAAATCAATCTGCATCTTATATCATTCTGAACAGCAGTCTTATGCCGCTCTCCCCTTCCGTGACTGAACCTGGCTACGCTGCGCTTCGCTCGGGAAAAAAAAATATAACTAACCAACAGTAAGGATTTCTTATGCTGACCGATTGTATAATTCTGCTGACCAAATAATACTTTTGCTGACCAAATATTTATTTTGTAATACAAATAAATTATTTCCCACAATTTAATATTAAACTTGACCTGTATGTATCAATCGTCAGATGAGTTCATTGATCGCATAAAATATTGCAAAAGGAAAAACTACTTCGTTCTTAATATTATTAACTAATATGTGATCGCGAAATGTTTTTAAGTTCATTCACCTTTGTTAACCTGCATTCATCTTTTTTGGAATATGATTTGCACCGATTTTATTAATTAAAATTAAACACAATAACCTTGATTCAGGTTAGACTGACACATGACATAAGAGTGCGAGATAAATTTAAGTGCAAGCATCAAACTGGGTTCAATGATTTAATTTCCTTGTAATTTCGTAGTTTTTGGTACAAAGTACTTTTAGGGGATCCTTCATAAGTTCTTAAATAAAGAAACTTTGAACATCTAACTATATGCTTTTAAATATGTTTATTTTTGGAGTTGATTAAAAATATAAAGCGTAACTTAAGACAAAAGTTTGTTTAAAAAATTGTGTATCTATCTGTATAAAAATGTATGACAGAGTCATAAAAATCTTTTTAGACGTTGCCAAACTCGAAGTTTATATGGTAACACTAACCGCCATAACCTTAACTAACTACTTCTGTGGCCTAATTGTAAGAAATTGAATTCAATTCATTTATTGCGATCACAAGTTTACAAAGATGTTACGATAATAAATAATGTGCAGCTGACGCCCTGCAAGGGCTCAGCAAACATGAGATCCACGGTACTGAGCGTATAAGCCCCAGGTTAGATGTATAACAGCCCTGGGGCTACTCTTGGGGGATCGCGAACCCAAAACTCCAGGATTTGATTCCCAACGAAGATATACAGTCTGCTCCATTCGATTGGTAGTAAAGGGCTTGTTCTAAGTTCATCTTTCAAGCTTGCTATTTTAGTATATTACGCTACTACGTCCTATAACAGCAGATAGTAAATTCTGCTCATACAGAGCTCATACATAGCCAATTTCTGAAAGGTCGAGCATTACGAATAAGGGTAGAAACCTTTGGTAGTCACCGTATCGTCCCTTACCATAGGGTGAGTTGTAGCCAAGAGCTTTGCTTATGATAAACAAACCAAAAAAACACCTGAGCAGGTTATCCAAAAATGTTTAAAAGTTATTTAATATATAAAACCAGTACCTCCTCGTAACATAATCAAAAAGTCCGTAACTCTTAAAATCATTTTATGTGCAAAAAATACGGACATAAGTAATTTAAATTTTAACTAGAACATCTTCTATGGCGATAAACTACATAAATGCGCAGTCTAATGGCTGCCAATTAAGAGCCAAACTAAATTTAACATAATAAAACAGAACTATGTGACTTAGTTCATTAGTCTCGTTCAATTCTGGGATTTGCCTTAAGGAAAAAAGAAGATCGTTTAATGTTTTTTTCTTTTGGGCATCGTCATTAACAACTCCATAAACTATTTTAGTTTTGATCCCAGTAGGAAATATTTAATGTATTTAGGTCCTACCTGTTTTCGCATAAGTTGTTATTATGTTAATTAATGCTGTTCAGTTAGTATCACAGATTACACCACATAAAATGCATAAAACGATAAGAATCATCATCTATGATGATACAACCAGTTAGAAAACAATATGACAACCAGTTTATTTATCTTTTGACTAAAATCATCAATAAGTTTTAAGTTTGGAAAAATATACAAATTGAAATTGTACCTACAACACGCCTGCACATCAATCTACCACAAACTGTCAATTTTCCTCAATTGACTTTGAACTTTATGCTAAGGGCATATGGTTGAAAATTTATTGAAGAAATTTGACAGTTTTGGATAGGTTGATGTGCAGGCGTCTGTACTTTCAAGGTTTTACTAAAAAACAGATCGATTACACACTTAAATAAACAAAAGATTACGCCACGCCACAAAAAAAATGAATTAACGAATTAATCTACGGGTACAATAAAAAGTTTTTTCTGTAAATAAATCCTTTATATGATGACATTATAAAATAATAGAAAAATATAATTTATTAAAGTTTAATGTAAAGTGTCATGATAACAACCTTATACTTACTATTGTTGTGGTATGATCAAAACCCGCATTTATTATTATTTATAACATATTAACAATAAAGAAAAAGGAAAAGCCTTTCATGATTTACCTTTTTACCTGCATAGTCGGAGAAGGGTATTTATCTCATACCGTGGGTCTATTATTAAGGGATATAATACCACCGTAGATCTCTTGGGTAACTTATAGGTACAAAAGAATCCACCAACAGAGATCGCATTCCTAAGGGCGATGAAATCAGAGAGTAAAAAATAAAAACAGAACCAAAATGACGTATGCCTATTAGAAGACGTAATGATAGGATAATAATTTTATTAATTAAAATCGTGTAAGTTATATAGGAACCTTTTCTTTTTCAATGACTGAATTTGTGAATACCTATCTTCTATTTAGCAAATAATAACTCGTTACAAAACGAGTAACAAATAAAACTTTGTTGCATTAATTTCTGTAAAACATTAAAATAAAAAGAGATATGCAATTGCTGTTTGAAATAGTTTTACGTCAGTCTTGTCTTGTGATGCAAAAGTTAATTTGAAACAAGACATAGTATGGAGCTTAATTTTCTACCGGGTAATTTCATAACTGGACATACACAAATAATACTTGTACAATGTTAAGATTGTTATGTTAGAAACTGAAAAATATAGATATTACAGTACATACTTATGTGAGTAACAAATTAACATGATTATGATTATGCGTTTCATTAAACGTAAACAATATTATGTCACGTCCTTTATTTATAACTATGATAACAACACCGTTCTGTTATGGATTATGAATTACGACAGCTGCCAACACCCAACACAATAATTTACATTACACATCCCAATTCGTACATGGAATTTTCATTCGTATGTGCCGTCTGTCCAGCCATGTCCTTTGTATGAAGTGCCTGTTTTATATGCAAAAGTCGTACGCATTTTCACTATCGTTCAATGTCCCATTGTATTGACACTTTCTACAGGTACACGATCTTAATTCACTTGAATCCTTAAGTCATGAGAGAACGGGATCAGTCTGGGATCTATGCTATTAACAAAATATGCAGCGTCCTATCCACTTGTCCGATCCACTGAATGTGCATAAAATATGTTTTAGGGACCAATATGCTAAAAGGTTTTTGTTTCTTTAAATAGTAGCCTTCTTTAGTAGGTACTCCGCCAAAAGGTAATTTATGGTCAATGTTGCTATTGACAAAAAACACTTATTAGTATATCCGAAAGTTTTAAGTACTTATGACACCTTAGGAGGTGTAGGTGTGTAGGCACAATAACCAACTATAGATATGACCTAAATACCTACTTCTAAGACCTAAAGAGTTGTTAATAAACACTCAACTTATTACACTTAATTTGCAAATAAAAATTCCGTTTCGATTAATTTTAAATAACTGATAGAACTTAATAGTAACGACACAGCTCGCTTTTCCCATACAACTGTGAACTCTTTCTTTTGTCAGTGCTTAAAATATATACTGCCTTACAAATAAACTAAGAATAAGCTGCGAATAGGTATTCCGTGTTTTGTTTCTGTCATGTAAACGTCATTTCAAATTAGACGAATTAGAGTAAAAGAGACAAAACTCGGAATAACTATTCGAATCTTTTTCTTTGTTTATTTGTAAGGCACAAAGGCTTTATACCTCTCAAAACGTTGCGTACCTTAACTTTATGTAATTACTTCACTTGCGGGGAATGCGATCTGTCATGCCTTGACTAAGAAACGAGGCTGTTGTTTTCCCAGATGAAATCCAGGATATTCCTATATTTATCTGTGCATCAAATTACTTTTATATCTGTGAGCCGTGATTGAAAACATCCATACTTTCGCTTTTAAAATATTATTAGTAGGATTATCATTATTATGATTAGGATACCATATACACAACATCATATCTTCACTATTAGAGCATTTATCTAATAATTCCTTTTTGTTTCAACACTCTAACATCTATTTTCAAGAACTTATAACATTGTAAATTATACAAATAGTGTTTATCCAAAGATGGAGTTACGCGGTCGGCGCACAAGCAACTTGACGCGAACATTATGCACGCCTACCCAATATCAGATATAATTAATTGTTTTGCAGAGCCTTACGGCGTCACTCAAAGGTTCATTTCAATGTCACAAAGTGGTGTGACGTGTCAGCATGCAAGGCGTGCTATACCGCCCACTCGCAACCTTGCCGAAACTGGAGCAAGAAACGTGGTGCCAATGCTTTAGAAATGGATTATCACGATACGTCCATTAGCTCTGTTGCGTTCTAAATTAGTTTCGCGGCGCTGACACAATACTAGGATGTATTTCTATTTATTCTGGAGTTGTTGACAAACTTAAATTATAAGTATAAGTATAATAGCCTAAGGCGTCAAGAAAAAAACCTACAATGTTGTATATTTTTGGCAAATTACTCATACAATTTCAACATAATAATAATTTTGGACAGTGAATCAGGTTTAAGTGGAATGTAATTTGCCCACTCAAATATAAAAAATACAAGAATAATAAATCAACAAAATAAGACATTAATATCGAGTCGAAGACAAGACCCATGTCTCTATTTATTTAGTAGGATCATTTAATGAAACAAAATAGTTATATTTAAGGAGGTGTACTGCGTGTAAAATAACTAGTTTGCTGTTGGGTTATCAAACTAATAATATAATATTTTCTCTTTCCAGTGTCTCTTCAGCTGTAATGAAAAATGTATAAACAGGAGCTACTTCTGTTGGTAAGTACGGATCTCTCCTTTTCAACATGTTAACTTCTAGTTATTATTTACACAAAACCCGTATTTTCCCCTCTTTTTCTATATATACTCGTAGCTGTCAGAATTATTATTGTTAAAACTGCTATTTTGACTTCCAGCATTATTAGAGACAAAAAAGTGTGCGTCGCTACAAACAAAGGGAATTATCATTTTTTCAACCATCCACAATCGATTCCCTAAAATTTGTAATTTATTCTAAATACTTTTAAAACAATATGTGCCTTACAAATAAGCAAATAATTAGGTCCGAATAGTTATTCCGTGTTCGTTCCTGTCATGTAAACGTCATTTCAAATTAGAATAAAAGAGACAAAACACGGAATAACTATTCGGACCTTATTCTTTGTTTATTTGTAAGGCATTAAGACTGCAATATAATATTGTCGTAAATGGTCGATATCATTGACTTCGATATAAAAAAAGAGAAAAAGAGGTTTTTCTTTTTTTTCACGTTTGATAGCGGCGAGAAACTTAAAGGGTTCCTCAAGTAGTATGAAACGAAACACCGTCAGCGGTGGAGATAAAAAAGAAAAATAGTGAGATGAATGGGGTATGTAATAGAATTAAAATTAATGAAAATGTGTATGGTTGTGTGTTGTTTGTATTTGTGTGTGTAAGGATGAGTGGATATGTGTGTGAGTATGTGCATGTGTGATAAGTTATGCGAATATACCGCATGCCAGGGTTATGGAAGAATTTGTTCTGTTTCAAGGTAATTAAAGCCCAGTAGCCAGGATTTTATTTTACATTTTGCTTTGTATAGGGGTAGATCCTTTAAAGGACATTTAGGGATAACTTTGTTGTAAATATGGGGTGAGAAAACAGTAGAAGATTCTCCAAGGGGTTCAGATCGGATCTGGGGAAAAAAGAAATGTTACGAAGAACCTTTAACTTTCATATCCTAAGTAACCTAATAACATCAATATCAAGAGATATTTTAACAGAAAGATTAAATTCATAGATTCTATTATTTTGCAAAATGTTAACTAAAAAGTCCAAAAACAAAAACCAAACAATTCACAAAATAAAATTC